>CM073590.1:73398394-74617894 GCA_037074705.1 Zhengitettix transpicula | reverse complement strand
TCTCTGCACTCGTTGTCATGGTCTCTCTCACTCTCTCTCTCCCTCTCTCTCCCCCTCTCTCTCCCCCTCTCTCTCTCCCCCCTCTCTCTCCCCCCTCTCTCTCCCTCTCTCTCCCTCTCTCTCTGTCTCTCTCTCTCTGTCTCTCTCTCTCTGTCTCTCTCTCTGTCTCTCTCTCTGTGTCTCTGTCTGTGTCTCTGTCTGTCTGTCTGTCTCTCTGTCTGTCTGTCTCTCTGTCTGTCTGTCTCTCTGTCTGTCTCTCCCTTTCTCTCTCTCTGTCTCTCTCTCTGTCTCTCTCTCTCTCTCTGTCTCTCTCTCTGTCTCTCTCTCTCTCTCTCTCTCACACACACACACAAAAAAAACAATGCCAAGTAATGGAAAAAAGCGCACACACACACACACACACACACACACACAAACAAACACACAGGAATGGAAGGTTAAAAGTAAAGAAAAGTATAGGAAGTTAAAAAGGAAAAAGATGACAATAGGTAAAGTATTTAGCAAATAATTATAATAGTAATGACCATAATATTATGTTGATACAATATTTCAACAAACTATCATAATTACTGCCACAATGACCACTATAACATTATTAGAGGATGTTTAGTCCAGGACTTTGCCGAGACTGCAAGATGTGCTGGAAGGAGAATTCATAAAGATGGAGTTCAGAATCCAATAAGTTGGGAGGTAAGGCTTTATGGAGGTTCAGTGTGTAGCATTGGTCGAAATTGTTGGAGTTGTGACTTTGGGCACAAGCAACTATTGGAAATTGGGTTTTGGATAGTTTGACAGTGCTTTGGTGGTTAGCAATGTGTTAAGGGAGGGGTCGTTTGGTTTGGCTGATATAGACAGAGTTTTGCAATTATTTTGATAAATGATGTTTTCTTTGATTTTTAGGTAAGGAGGATTTTGGACTATTGTTGTGGGCCAGAGGATAGGTCAGACATGGCACCTGTTCCTATCACAAGGTTGGCAACTCGGCTTAAGTAGTGGAGTTTTTGGGTGGGCCTGCAAGGGTGGACAAGGATATTGTGAAGATTGGGAAGGTGGTGGAAGGCAATCTTTTGGCAGAATGGAGTTGAGTTTTTTGTAGTCCAGGAAATTATGTTGTGGTGAAGGGTGGACTGTGTTTATGTTTATCATGGATAAGTTTTGGTAGTTGGATAGTGTGCAGGATATTTGTTTCTGGAAGAGATCACTGGGGTATTTTCTGTTTATGTAAGCATTGAGGATCCAGTTTGTATAGGTGGTGAGACTGTTTCATGTAGAGCAAATTTGAGATCCCCTGAGGGCTAAAATACATGGAAGGAAGTGTTTGGTATGTTCAGGGTGACACTCGGTGAAGTAATAATATTGTTAGGTGTTGGTGGATTTAATGTTGACTGATGTGGTGATTAGGCCAGAATTGAGATGTATATCAACATCAAGGAAGGTGAGGTTGGTGGGGGAGTAGTTCCAGGTGAACTTGACAGGCAATGTATTTAGGTTTTCAAGAAAATCTGAAAGTGCATCTGGTCCATAGTATGAAAATATCATCTATGAACTGGAACCAGGTTAAGGGTTTCAGTGAAGACGGATTTAGATGTTGCTGTTCCAGTTGTGTCATGAAGAGGTTGGTATAGGAGGGGGCCGTACGGGTGCCCATAGCAGTGCCATTTATTTGGTGGTAGATGTTGTTTTGAAAAGAGAAGTAATTCTTGGTAAGGAAATCAGAAAGTAAGTGGTGGGGAAATAATTGGTGACCTGTGGGACAAGAAATATTCAAGTGCCAACAGGCCACTGGGGATATTGGTGTATAGATGTCTATCTATGGTAACCAGTCTTGTGGGAGCGGTTTTGGGAGTTCACGGAGGTGGCAAAGGAAATGATTAGTGTATTTAATGAAAGAAGGTAGTTTTTCTACTAATCTGTAACTCTCCACATCCATTATGACAGTGGAAGAGCCCTTGTCAGCCCAAAGAATAACAATATCGGCACAGTGTTGCAGGTTTTGGAGGGCTTGGTGTTGGCCATAGGTAAGATTGTTGTTATGGATGGGAGTTGAGAAAGGATGGTGAAGTAACATGGGAGACAAGAATGATGGTGAAGATTTGAATCTGGGCTAGTTTGGGGTTCTTGGTAATATTAATTAACTCTTAGTTTTTAATGATTAATCGTGGGTTTGCAATTTGGTATTGTTCATTTTAAAAATCATACATATTATGTGAAACGTCAACTTAGGACTAATGGAAGTAATAAGATAATTCAGGTGTACTAGCATATCTCAATAAAATATAGGTTGATACAAAATAAGGTTCATATTTTATGCAGTAATAAATATTATTATATTGTAACACACATGGTTACAGTGCAAATAATTTATATTCTTTCCATCAGTTAACAATCCAATACTCAATTTCCATTTTGTTCCTTTTGTTATTCTTTTTTGAACTGTAACAGGAAACTTTCATTCTAGTGGTATAATTGTATATAAATGTAAGAATCACAATGCAAGAAATTCTAAATATATATATATATATACATGTCATTATATTGTTTTCAGAAATACTCCCTCTTACCGTGCAAACTCTCAAGTCATCAATCTGATGAGGAATTAAGCCATATATCTACTGAAGGTAAAAATTAAGTAATGATTTTAACTCGTGCAACTACATTTAATAACTGGCCAACAAAAAAAATTAATGTTTCCTTCACTTCATGGGTCAAATCTTAGTAGTGTTGGATTAAGGAAAAATGAATATGACAAAGAAAATTTTTTATTAGTTCTTGTTTCTGTGATATAAAGTAGGTGGAAGTATTTTGTTTTAACAAATTAAGAGAAAACAATACATTTTAATTATGTATGCCAATAACATTGAAAGTAACATTTTTAAATGGCAGTTACATTCTAAGAGTTCCAAAATGATGGAAGAATAACTGTCAGTTGGTTTGGTCTGAATAGAATCATGTGGTGGCTTCATGAGATCATTGTCTTTTGGCTTGCTTGTGAATTTTGAAACATCCCTACGTACAGCAGTAATCCACATTCCAATGGCCTTGATATCTTCGTTCTAGTACAGTAATATCCTGATGGAATCTTTCTCCATGCTCATCACTTACAGCTCCACAAATAGGAGGGGAAAAGTAGGTTTGAGTTAAGTAAAAGAATAAAGAATTTTAAGTGACATAATATATCTGAGTAGTTGGTACTTTTGCAGAAGTACTCTGACCAACTAAATGTAGTTTTCATCTCTTTTGTTGCCTAAAAATCTATGAATAACTCCCTTTAAGGCTTCCCAAGCGTCTCTTTCTTTCCCCGCCAAAACTTGGTCAAATACAGGTTTCTTTACAAGTTGTTGAATTTGTGGCCCAACAAAAATACCTTCCTTAACTTTAGCACCACTTAATGTGGGAAATGTGTCTCTTGAGTAATTAGAGGCCTGTTCTTCTCCATTCATACCCAGTTTTATGTGAAAACGTGGAAGAAGAACATCTTTTGGGTCCATGAGAGGTTCTGCAACTACATTCTTCTCGCTAAAGTTTAGATTTCTTACAGGCCATTCTGCTTGAATATAATGTGATTTCCTATCCCTACTATTCTACATACATAAAAAAACATCAGTAATTACTGTACCCCAGTTGCATTTCTAAGAGTACAAGAATGAATTTTAGATGCTAAAGATTTTCCATTTGTGTTTAGTTTATTTGATTGAGTCGAGGATGGACAGCCTGCATAAGTCTACTTCAGGTGAAGTTCATGGACCAATGGAATAGAAGGAAGATGGTTACTGATATGTCTTTCAAACAAAACTTGGAGGAGTCTATGAATAGCCTCCAATCAGTGGGAACATGATTCAAATACTTCAACAAGCTATTATGCAGCAAACAACAATATTTTCTTCTCAATTAAAGGAAACGGATCCTTATAACGTCTGTATTGTGAGACCCTGACATCACGTTGGATAAGATTCCATTGCTGTAGTCTTGACCCTAGAAGTTCTGCCTTTTCCATCGACAAATCTAGGTCTCGAATCAGATCGCTCAATTCCGCTTGACTCAGTCTGTGCAGTTTATTATTTTTTTTGTCAAAATCAGGATTGTGGGATGTGGATGTTGGGTTCTTCTTCCACACAGTCTTGATTTTCTACTTCAAGCTCATAATTTTGAGGTGGAGTAGGAACTGTTAAACTATCTGAATGTGGAATAAGTTGAATAACAGGTGGAACATTCGGATATTGATCTTTTCCTCCTCTCTTTTTTTTTTCATTGATGAACCTGCCTTTATAGGTGGAGTCGAGCAGAAATAGCAGCCATTGGTACGGTTTGTAGGCTCCCACCAAACCATAGGCATAGCAAAAGTCATAGATCATTTTTTATTTTTCGGCCAAATAATGTAGTGTAACTAAAACAAGAGTTGCAACTTGTGCAGCCCATGACTTATCGTGGTCCCCTACCTTCATACCAAAATAATGTGAAGACAGTCTTCACAAGAGGTGTCATATTGCGTTTCTGTGACAAAAATGTTATTTCACCATAAACATTATTCACTGAATGTACAAATTTTCGTGGCATTTTGATTTAATAAATTTTACACTTCAAAAGTACTTGAAAAACAGAAATTCTGCACTAGTTGTAACATATATGAAACTCACAATCACAGCAAATGTATGCTATGTTTATAACTTACAAACACCTGAAAAATGTTCTATTTTGTCACTTAACAGGTGTGACAACTAAAACAAAATTTCCCCCACATTAAAAATGTAGTTTGGGAAGAAACTGACATGCAAGACATATAAATAAGACAACCCAGGTAATGCTGGGCATCCAGTGAGTTCAGTAATAAAAATGGGATTTTTCTGGTAGTTGTCTGTATGTAATGGTATATATTATAACTACATTTTAATGATAAAATATTCAATCTAACAAATTATATTCAAGTACTGTATGTTATTTTCTATAGGTTCTATTGTATTGGATACATATAGTTGATTGATTATTGATTGTTATATTTTTTCAGTCCTTATTTTATTTAATTACTGGTATTTTAATGTAGTTAATTATATTTCTACTAGATGAATGCAGCTCCAAAGCAAGTGGGATTATTCATTATTCTCCAGGTTCAACACAGTCAGATTGCCTAGAAAAGCATTGTACGTATAATCTGCGAAAAAGTAAACATTCTTCATCTTCAGTTAAGTCGTTGTCTGCAGTTGAAAGTGAGTAGAATCCTGTTATGTTTTTCTGGTATTTAAAATTTATACATATATTTTATTTGCTGAAACAAACTTTTCATTTAATTCTGATATATTTCATATTAAAGTAAAAAACATCAAGGGCTGATATTACAAACATAGGTTATTTCTAGGTTGTTTATATAATCAAATAACAATATGCACAGTTTCAGTAACATGTCACCACTTATTGGTCATTCAAATGAAAAAATTATGTCTGATTGAAAAATAAGAAGAAGAAGAAAGACAGCCAAATACAGTCTAAAGAAGTGATAATATAATAAAAAAAAGCTTGTGAGTTTTGTTACCTGACTTTTGCAGTTGTCTCTCTAGGGTCTTGAGTTTTATCTGTTCCTGATGAAAGGAACAAGGTTTCTAAAAACATTGTGTAGTATTTATATTATCACTTCTTTTGTCTGTATTTGGCTATATTTCTTATTATTAGTGCTCTTTCAGTTGAGCAGTAAGTACAGCTACTACTAATTGGCATATCAATCATACTTCTATTTCACTTTTAAGATTATCCTTTTAATTTTATATTTGATAAATTTGATTATATTTTGTACAATTATTAGAAAACTATTGTATTATTTCTGTGATGTGTCCTATCATAAAATTGATAAATTAATTTCAATGCATTCACATTATTCTTACTGGCATTAAAGTTTTGTCAATTAAATGTTAAAAAAAAATGGCATGAAAATGTAGGTAATAAGTAAGTAGATTACAGTAAATATTAATTACCTTACTATTTCTGTATGCCACATTTGTATGGAATTTGGTAATCTCCCAGTTTCCTGAATCCTGACTCTTTCTTGGCTGATCTCAAACTATCTATCGGGAGTGGCTTGAAAATTGTTTTAATCTTGTGTTTGGCCAAAATTCTACTTTTTGGTTGTTATTGTCTTGGAAAGAGGTTGATGGACCAGTTTTTCTTGTAGCGCACAAAACCTTTTATTATTTTGTGACACAAATGGTTGGTTTAATTACACCTTGGTATACCCATTGGTGATAAGAGTGCTACTAAGTTGTGGCAACTCATCTGGAAAATAGTTATTGTTTGCAATAGTGCAAGCAGTGTCAACGTCATAGTCCAATTATGTGCTGGGTGTTGGTACTTGTGAACATTTAAGTGCAGGTTAATGTGAGTTGCCTTCCTTTACTCTCTTTTATGACCTTAAATGATGAGTCTCAAAAGTAAAATAAGATGACTAACAGGAAAAAGTCTGCTCTTTCTAATGGTAACAAAAAGAACTTAATTGTAGCAAAAGATTTATTTATTTGTGTCTGAAAATGCACAAATTTGAAGCATAAAATTTTAAACTCATATTTAATAGCGTATATCTTGACAACAAAGTGAGTTTAATAGCTTATACTTGGCAGCTTAAAAGAAGTAATGGGTTTGGTTAGCTCACCAAAGCACAAGTTTCTGGAAGGTTTCGTTGCAATGTTGTAAGCAATGAAAAATATGCTCCAAATTGACATGACGGATTATTTGATAAACTTGTGAGATAACAGCAATAAAACTAAAACTTTTTAAACCTTTGAACTATAACCTTCATGTAGAGCATAAAAAGTTGTCCCTGGTTGCAATTTTTCAAGATGCTACCTGCTACAGTTTCAAAACACTAGCACTTGAAACTTCACAATCTATTCACGCACACAGTTGCTTTGCATAGGTGACCTTTTTTTCAGGAAGCCCTGGTGCCCCTTCTATACTACTAGTGAAACTTAGATTTTGCACAACATCAGTTGACTAATACCAAATTTAATCAAAATTCAAGGTGGTACCAAAAAGGGTGATTTGGTCACCTGACACAGAATGACCCAAGTACTCAAATATTGTGTACTTATTATTATTATTTGTTTATTAGGGGATGGTAGAGTGTTTGTTAAAGGTATTACTGTTATGTGACAAAAGGAAAAAAATTGGCTGCATTTAATGTATACCTATGGTCAGCCAATTTTATTCTTTGGAGGGGGATAATGTAACATGTGAATGTAAGGCACGCGGAGAGACGTGGCAAGGCAGTTCAGGAGTTCGTCAGGGGACAGAGGTCCCAGCAGAGTAATATAAAAATGTCATAAATAACCATGCCCTGCAGATGTTAAGTGTTTCATGGCTCGAGAAATAATATTGTTTTGGTAATTTCATTCCAAATTATTATCTGGTGCCTGTATTAGAAATTGAGTCGAGAAACGAGATTGGTTGTCCCTTATAATATATATTGTAACAGGACCTCATTACTATTTTATTTTGCCAGTTCCTTTCTCTTGTTGAATGTTTGTTTTTAGGGCATTAGATAAATTTTGAATGTTGAAATTATCAAAACTTAAGTTCAACTTACCAACTTTATTTTCATCGAGACATGAGACATTACATTAATCTCAGGATGTGGCTTTATACTGATGTGACACCTCTATGACTGATAACTTCATGATCTCTTGCACATGAAAGACTAGTTTTGAGACTTTATTCCAGACACACAACATTGGTCCATTCCCCATGAGTTCCTCTCGGAGACTAACTACTCTGTCAAAAACATGACGCAACCGCAACAATACCCAACGTGGAACTGCACCTAACAAAATATGTCGATAAAGCAAACGTAACCGAAGGAGCCTATCGATAGCCAATTGTCATGTTACATTATCTCCCCGCCCAAAGGAATAAAATTGGATGGCCAAAAAATATATGACAAACTCTTCTGGTTCAGCCAATTTTTCCTTTTTTTACCCCTCCCCCTCTTTTTTCCATCTTAGAAACTAAAGAAATTACAATAGCAACATTTATCATCATTCACATTCTGATAAACAAAAATTTTATAAATTAATTTCAAATAATAGTAATAAAAAAAAAACAAATGAATCACAAGACAGTCGTGATCAAAACAATTTTCTAAACAAAAATCTTTGACTAAATTTTAGATTACACAAAAAAAATCATTAGGTTTATTCATACCCACTATTTACATTCAGATGATTCTAAAAAACTTAGCAATTTTCCTTTCTGAAAATACATTCATGTGTTGTATACACAAATAATCGGACACAAATTGACATACAAGATTGTCTGCTGTTTGAGGCACAATTGACGTAATTACTTTTTGAAATATATCTCTGACAGCTTTTTAAGATGAGCAGAATTGACAACTGTTTGAAACATATACTTAACATAGTTACCTTTTGAAATATACCATTGACAGCTCTTTAAAATATTCAATTGATCGCTATTTGAGATATATAGAATTACCCTGTTGCCAAACTCAAATTTCTGTTTATAATACCTTCAATCTTTGGAAGTAGCATTACCCACTTACTATGATCAGCTTCAATAATGTGCCCACCTTCCTTACATATTTCTATGTAGGATTAGATTGTGGTTGATGATGGACATAAAAGTGGATTCACAATACATTCACCCACACACTACAGTAAAACTGCTTTCCATTGTTAGATAAGACCTTCTTAGGTTTTCCACATTCTTCCACATATTCTGTTATCAATTTATTCAAGCAGGAGTTTGCTGTCACAGTTTTAATTCCATATATCTTGCTAAACAGATCTACTCTCACCAACACATTATTTCACCCAAATTTTCCCTTAGGCAGCAAACCAAATAAATCCAATGCCAGAATTTCATTTGATCTTATTGGAATAATAGGTTGATAATGGCCGTCAAATTCTTTTTTTCTGAATTTGTTCCTTTGGCAGTTTTGACAAGTCTGAATATATCCCTTAATGTCACCGTACATGCCTTTCCATATCACAAGTCCAAACATCATCTTCATAGTCTTGTTTACACCCATATGGCTTTGATTTAGCTGTTTATTGAATATTTGTGAACTTGTTTTGAGTCCAAGAGGCAATCTTTTAAATGCATATTGCGGTGTTTCTTTTGTGAATGCGGTTAACCTTCAAGATTCCGTGTCCAATGCTATTTGGTAGTATCCTTTGATCAGGTCCATAGAGAAATTAATAAAATGGTTTCATTGGAAAAGGTGGTTGAAATCTATTTTTTCAGAATATCTATCAATGTTCACAATAACTTGGGTGAGCCTTCTCACATCCAGACACAATCTTAAATACCTGTGCATCCTAGGTTATAATCACCACATTATTATCATCATTCTGTCTGTCACAGTGTTCTATAATATCCATCTCCATTATTTTCTTAATAACTTTATTCATCTCCATCTTTCCATCATTCTGAAATATGAAATTTCTTCTTTACATAAGGCTTGTGTTCAATCATTTCTATGTGATATTCATATCTCCTGATCAGACCTGGTTGATCACTAAAAACTTGTTGATGCTCCACTAAAATTCCCATCAACTTATCTCTCTCTTCTTAACTTAGTCCTGACACCTCCTTCACCAGTACCTTGAATTGTTATTTTTGCTTCAACTCTTCATCTTCTTTCCATACAATTTGTTCCCTTTATTAACCATTGCTCCCAAAGGTAGATTCATCTTCTTCATTTCCTCAAAATTAATGTTCAATAGAGACTGAGAATATATCTTCTTGTCAAAATCTAGTACAACCTTGTGTTAGGTAATCCAATCCAGCCCCAATACCATTGAAACAAACAAAGATTTTACCACCATACATCTTGAATATTAATTTTCATTAGAATTTGTTTACTAATTTTCTCATTCTTCTTCCCAACAGCTCCATAAACTTTCACCGCCATAACTGGTATGCCCTCTTCAATTACCTTTTTTATCTTTTAATTCATCATATAAATTTTCATTAATATATGTGGAAGTAGCAGTACTGCATTTCATGCCAGTTGATTGGGCAGTTGACCAAATAATTAATAATGAACAATATTCCTGTGTCTTATCTATGAAATACTAAAGCCATTTTCTTTATCTCTCTTTATGTCTCATATATTTAATTGTTTTAGGCAACTGTTACAAGAGGTCTGAGGTCCATTCGCCCAATTCAGCGAAATCTGCTTCTGTTATGAAGAAAGGCTCCCATCGTTGTATGAAGAATACTCACTCGCCCTCATCAGTCAAGTCTTTACCTATTACAGGAGGTAAATTAAACTTGTTCTACAGTGGAGTCTTGTTTCTTAATAAAAAAAAAATGTGTGTGTGAATTCATATTTTATATTCTTGTTGTGAATCTTGTCTCTTTCTGAAGAATTCTCAGTTTACCTATAGGTTAAACTGAAAAATAACATTCCTCAACAACCATTTTCTACATGAAGAACCTGTATGTTACAAACATGTGAATTGAACCCTTGGAGCAAGAAAAGATATTGTAACATTGTCAAATTATTTGAATTGAATAGGAAAGAGAGACAGAGTGGCTGACTTACGTAAAGCTAAAGTTGGCATTGCCTGGCTGGAAGTATTACATCTAATTTCAAGGGCGTAAGCTCCTTTCCTCAGGACAGTAGGTCTGATCATTGTTCCAGTCGGCTCCGTATTGCTGAATTTAAATCCTGCCAGCCCAGCCATTGGACAACTACAATTAACTCCCAACAAAGCAAGCAACTCTCTCTCTCACACACACAAGGAAAGGTGACAACAATGGAAAAATAATGAAATAATACATATCCACAAACATACACAACACACACAAACTAGAAGTGGAAGGTACATTGTAAAGGGTGATAGTGGAAAAGCAATTGTTAAAGAATGTTGAGTCTATGACTTTGTCAGGACTGTAGGATATGTTAAAAAGGGAACTCCCACAGATGAAGTTAGCATCTGATGAATCACGGGGTAAAACTTCAAGGAGTGAAACATTGGTCATAATTGTTGGTTTGTGACTTTGGGCATGAGAAGCTATTGGGAATTTGGATTTTAGACAGTTCAATAGTGCTGCAACGTGTTCAAGATGATGATATTTGGTTTGGCTGATATAGAAAGTGGGGAAGAGTCTAAAATTAACCTACTAAACGATATGGGAGTACAAGAAATTAATATACCAAAACAATTAATGGACTGATATTGTCAGAATAATTGAAACAAATGGAATGGAAATGAAAGAGAAAGGCAATGACCTACCTGAAACTGAAGCTTAGTGTCACCATTAGGTACAAGGGTATATTCTTAAAAATATCAGAGACATTTGCCTTCTTTATCAGGAGAGAGTAAGAAGACACATCCCCTTCACCAGCCCACCGTGGAGTGTGGAGTTTTTACTACTGCACAGCTAGATGTTACCCAACAGGCCACCAACTTTCTCTCTCAAGGGAAGGTCATGGCAAAGGAAATATTCGTATACATACTGGAAAAACATACATAAACAAAGGGGGGGGGGGGGGTGTTGTGTCCTTGTGGGTGCTTATGTGTAAGTACATAATTAATTGATGAGGATAAGGAATAGACTGAGGATGTGACTTGCATAGAATTTGAGGTTTCAGATAGACATACATTTTGCATATTTACTTCTTTTGACTGAATATATTGTATCCTTTATTAATTTATTTTTATGTTATAGGTTCACTTGAACTTGATTATTTGTATCAAAAGGATTGTGGAAAACCTCTACCATCTAAACATACGAGGGTAAGAATCAGATATGAATTTGTTATTAGAACTTTATCTTAAACATACTTTCTTTTATCATATTTGAATTAGAATTCTTTTAGTTTTTAGCATAATATTTTTCAGAGTCATGACAATCTCTTAAGACATTGGAGCCCAGAACTTGAGGATCAAGATGCTCACCATAAAATCTCAACCAAAGGTACAATTGCACAAGTTTTATGGAATTAAATTATATTCATAAATTTGGAAGTGTAATTAAAATGTTTATTCTCTCAGGAATAGGAAAGCACTTTTTTTATTGACAACTTTGGTATGGCCTAGACTTAAGTTGCAGCATCTTCAATAACATTGTTACACATAATCAAAAAATGTGTGTTTGCAAGTTATGTGCCACTTACTGTTATAGAACTTTTAATACTTTTTTTTTTTCAAAATAAGTGATACAAACCACATCTGAGAGAGTTTTGGTAGACTAAAGTTAAAGTTGTTGGGCATATTTGTAGTCCATTCAACTCTGGGATTTCAATAGTTGATAAAAAAAATTTACTGTGGTTGACAGTAGCGGCTGGTGCATATTAAAGTAAATTAATTTAGTAAGAATATTTTTCAAGAATCTTCATATTACTTGTGTTTTAACAGTGAGAATTTCTGCCTCAATATTAAAGACTTTAAACTTCACATGACACATGCTACCACTGAGCATCCAGCTTCCATGTGAGTGCTCGTCCCTTCTGAGCACAGGATCTGGCACTTTATTAACAACTGTGCATGCACAGTATACCTTTTCACCCCCACCCCCTACACTATGTGTAAAGCTCGACAAACTGCCTCATTTTTGTGCTACACTCAGTCGTGCCATACAATGAAACAGAAAGGCAACTGCATCAGCCACCATAGGGAATGAATTCTAAATAAATTTGATCTATTCAGTAATTATAAATCTTATTTTAAAATAGTTTATATTTTCAAAAACAAAAATTATTATTACATTTTTAAAATACGAAAGAATCACAATCAAAGGTTATTTTAAAGAAATATTCAAAGATCCTATATTTGAGTCAGATAAATATTTTTAGGAGTCATAGAGATTGATAGTGTTTCTACAAATGTTATCCGAGTTTAGTTATTACATTTACTTGGTCATTTAACCCCCAGGGGTGGGGATGGAAATTTCGAAATTGCAAACAGGGTCTATATTAGTGTTAAATAAATATATTTTAGGGTTAATTAGATTGATTGTTTTTCTACTGATATTGTGTGTGTAAAATTTCAACCCCTTTTTCCATGAAAGATACACACATTTTGGGGTGAGGGTAGAGGGTAGATACAAGCAAATAATGCAAAAACAACCTTAATTCAAGTCAATTTGTGTTTATGGATGTTGCCGAGTTTATTTGTGACAAACATGGGGATGTGGGCTGGAGTGAGAGGGATTCAGTAGAACTTTTCAAACATGTTAACCCGCCGGTTTTTGCGTCGAATAAATATATTTTGGGAAAATGAGATTCATAAAATTTCTCTACATGATGTTAGCGTATAATTTCTAACCCTTTTGGGCGTGGGAAGGGAGCACCCTTCCTTAAGGGTGGGGGTGGAGTGGCAAACATAAAAATAACTCAAAACAATCAAGATTGGAGTCAAATCCAGGGTTATGGGTGGCGCTGAGTTTAATTAAGACAATCAATTGGTGATTTAACCCTCAAGGCACAAGTATATATTTTGATATTAGATTTATAGGTTAATTTGTGGCATTGCATGAGACCCAGACATAAAAGTAATATAAAAACAGCCGAGATTGGTGTCATATCCGGGGTTATACAAGTCACAAAGTTTAATTCTAACATTTAACACTAAGTTGTAGTTCAGCCGCAAACTTTAGAAAGTAGAGTAGAAAAATTAAAGTTCCATGTAGAATCTGAAACATACGAAGCAATTTCTACCAATCTTTATACTCAAGGTACTTATAATCAAGGAACAAACACTGGATGGCTATAATACACTTATCACTTCCTACCTTAAGAGAATAATACTTGCCACCTCCACCATTATAGGTGGAGGTAGCAAGTATTATTCTCTTAAGGTAGGAAGCAAGAATTTTTCTCTCTTTCATATAGAGACAATCTCTATTTGAGTACCAATAATATTTTAGAATACATTAGAGAACAGAGAGTATATTTGACCGACTCTCTTAACATATTGAAGTATTTTTGAGGTACCATAAGTATTTCTGACTCTCACAGTATTATTGACTCTGTATTGACCAAGAGTATTTTTTAATATCTTAAGGTACGGTGAGTATATTTTGGAATCTATTAGGGTACAAAGTATATTTTGGAATTTAAGGTATCAGAATTATATTTATTTCTATTAGATTTCCAGAAAAATATACCTTAATTTTTTACTCCATTAGGGTAACATATTATGTTCATAGCAGGAATATTTTTGACTCTTTATGTACCTGTAATATATTATATTCTATTAGATTCGTGGTTCTCAAACTTTTGTCTTGAAGACCACTTGTCAATTTTTTCTGTTTTGGGTAGATCCCCACCATTATAATATTGAATTGTTGCAAAGTCATCAATTTCAATTTTTTTGACACTTTACAGAGTGCTGCTAACTTTGAATAGTTTAGCTGTAGAGTGAAAAAGTTAAAAAAAATCATGTGATGTTTTATACAGTTATTAATTCAAATGAGACAAAATTCAAATACAGTAAAATTATAATATAAATAACTACACAAAAAATAAATGTTTTGAATTGGAGTACTAAGCCTGACATTTGAATAACAGTTTTTTTATATATATTTGGCTTCAAAGTTGGTTAAGTTTAACCTTAAATTTTCTCAATTGGTGATTTCTAATGTTTCATAATTTTTTTTAATAAGCTTGGCAACTGCACAGAAACACCATTCCACAAGGTATGAAGATGGAAAAGCTATCATAAACTTTCTCACTATAGTCCATAATGCAGGATAAGTAATAGGCCAAAATTACTTATATCCCTTTCTGAACTGTACCTAAAGTTTTTTTATTGGTGCTTATTCCAATCAGTTCTTGTAATATAAAATCCGTTTCTTCAGTGTCACCATATGGGTCGCTAATCCACTGTGGTATTTCCATAGTCAAAATGTCCTCAAAACTTATTTCAAAGTATGTGTGAAACATATTTAAATGTTGAATGTAGGTTGAAACATAGTCATCCTGGCAGTTTGTCTGTGACAAATTGGGAAAAATTCACGCCGTCCAATATTTTACTTGTTTAGCAAACAAAAATAAGATCTTAAATCAACTTTGTTTTTATCAAATATAAACTCTCATTGTTACTGCAAGTTATCCTCATTAAATATCCTCATTTAGTAAATAAATCTGTTAAATAAGAAATATCTGGTTTCCGCTAAGTAAATTTTCCTTTAAAATTAGATCATCCAAAATTCTAAATCTGAGAGAGAGAAAAGTGAAAAAAAATATATTGTCAAACATAAACCTTATTATGTCCAGCTTACTCCAGTGTGAAGGAGTCATTGATTAAAGTTCTCATCATTTTCTTTATAAAGCTGTGCAATAATAATCACAGAATTCATTGGAATAATATAAAAAGACAACATAGGTACAATAAGTTGGTCATGATAAGTACACAAATTCCTGCCGAAATCTGGTTTCCTCGAACTGTCAAACTGTGAATAGTATTGTTAATCTCACTTCCAAAGTCTTATCCGATCACGAGATCTCTGTTCTGTGTAAGGGCCTCACTTTCACCCCCACTCCCGTACTGGATCCTTTTAGATTCACCCACAACACCCCCCCCCCCCTTGAAATTCTCTGAAACAGTCCAGTTGAATTTACAATTACTAACACCCCCAAATTATACCTGAACTATTTAACACTTCAGTTCCTTCTCTTTCTAAATTTAAAGAACGTTCAAAACTACCATCTAACCACCCGCTTTAAACCTTGACATCATTCTTGTCTCCCATGTTACTTCACGGTACTTTCTTAACTTCCTTGAAAAGCAACCCAACCTTACCCATGGCCAACACAAAACCCACCACAAGCTCCAACAGAATGCTGATGTTGTCATTCTTCCAACTGACAATGGCTCCACCACTGTTGTAATGGATGTGTAGAGATTCAAGGCTAAAGCACATCACCACCTGGGGGAGGGGGGGTAACAAAACTACTGTCCCTACTGACCCAAATCTTTCTGTCACTTCTGATATAGACAAGTTTGTTTGAACGCACAGTCCACTTAAAAAATTATCACCCAATTCTATCGAGCTTCTCACTCCAAAATAAAAACCTAAAACATGCACCTTCTACCTGCTTCCAAAAATCCACAAACCTGGATCCCAGGATTCCCAATGGTCTGGCTACAATTCCCCAACCAAATGGACTTCTTCTTTGGTAGATGAATCCCTACAACCTATAGTGGAAAAACTACCTTCTTTCGTTAAATATATCAATCATTTCCTTTGCCACCTCCGTGGACTCCCAAAACCACTCCCACCTGATACCCTCCTGGTTACCACACATGTTGTCACATTGTACACCATTATCCCCCATGCTAGTGGCCAGTCAACAATTGTATTTTTCTTGTCCCGCAGGCCACCAATTTCTTTCCCCACCACTTTCTGATTTCCCTCGCCCAGTTAATCCTCACCAAAAAATACTTCAATTCTCAAAACATCTAGCTTCAAATAAGTGGCACTGTTATGAGCACAAGCATTGGCCATGTCTTTGCCAATCTGTTCATAGGACAAATGGAACAGCAACACCTAAATTCCTCTTCACTGAAACCCTTTACCTGGTTCGGATTCATAGATATTTTCATACTACAGACACGTGGACCAGATGCTCTTTATGATTTTCTGTAAAACCTAAACACAAAATTCCCTGTTAAGTTTACCTGGGACTAATCTCCCTCCAACCATCTTCGATGTTGATATACATCTTAGTTCTAGCCTAATCACCACATCGGTCCACATTAAAGCCACCAACACCTTACAATATCTTCACTTCACCAGGTTTCACCCTGAACATACCAAACACTCCCTCCCATATAGTTCATCTGTTAGGGGAGCTGGAATTTGCTCTACTTGGAATAGTCTCCCCACCTACATTAACCGGATTCTCAATTCTTTCATAAGCAGAAAATACCCTATTACCATCATCCAGAAACAAGTATGCTGTGTACTATGCACTGTTTAACGACCCAACTACTTGTGATCAACACACGAAATGTAGTCCACCCCTAACCACAACCTACTTTCCTGAACTACACAAATTCAATTCCATTCTCCCTCTGACCTACACGAATTCAACTGCATTCTCCGTCTGGCCTACACAAATTCAACTCCATTCTCTGTCTGGCCTACACAAATTCAACTCCATTCTCCGTCTGGCCTACACAAATTCAACTCCATTCTCCGTCTGGCCTACACTGGACTGCAATCCAAGCGACATCTTAAAAACATTCTTCTCCCAATAACCCCCACCAATCTCGATATCCTTGTGCACCCTTGCCGGACCAACCCTAAAATTCCCCTACTTAAGCTGCGTTGCCAACCTTGCGGTAGGAACAGGTGCCATGTTTGCCCTACATTTTTGCCCCTACAAAATCAAGAAAATGTTACCTGCCTCTCCTCCTACATAACGTACTAAATTAATTGCAAACTCTGTCCTGCTTTCTATATCAGCCAAACCAAATGACTTTTCCCTGAACCACCACCACCACAGCACTGTCATACTATCCAAAACCCAATTTCCAATAACTGCACATGCCCAAAGTCACAAATACAACCATTTCAACAACCCTTCTTAACGCCTAACCCCCAGCATTATTGGATGCTGAATTCCATCTTTGGGAACTCTCCTTCCAGCATATCTTACAGTCTCGGCCAGGGGTCGTCAAAATGTAGCTCACGAGGGTGTTTCTGGTAGCTCCCAAAAGGTTATTAGACAAAAGAGAAAATAAGGAATCCCTGTTCTGTTAATTTATTTTTGTTATTATCACGTATCAAGACTATGAATGCATTAAATTACAAATTTCAGGGGAAGGAAAGGAGTTAGTGGAAATGATATCATACATATCATTTTCAGATAAATTGTAGCTTTCTGAACACAAACTTTAGAAATTAAAACATCAAACAATCTTGTGTTGAAGAAACAACTTGAAAAACACAGATGATCTCAACAATTTTTGACCAGAAAGGAGCCAGAATTTTATCCAATTTAAGAGAGAAATTTCATCGCAGTTTTCAGGACTTCAAAATTTGCACTCCTCGCACAATTTACTGTATCTCCTTTATTACAAGTGACGACAAGAATTTTCTGTCTGTGTGACTGAACATTTTAACAAAGAGGTGTTTGTGAATTAATAGATCTTCAAAATGATTCGATTCTAAAGTCAATTCCAACAGATCAAATATGGTCACTCCTACCAAAATAAAAATATTCACTGTTGCTCCATGTAGCACTGGGAGTGAAGACTTTGTTCAGTACAAGCTAACAGTGCAAATATGATTTTTCAAACACAAATTTCTTTTAAAAAACACTTCCAGAAGAATAAAAACTAACAATCACCTAGATAATTGCTTCAGTATGGCAGTGACCATCTACTTACCCGACATAGACAAACTCGTTGCAGAGAAGGAAAGTAATGCATGCAATTGATTTAAATTAATTTCTTTCTAATTCTGTTGTCAATTTTATTTTGGAATTTCTAGAATTTAAAATATTAAGTAGGGTGTGTAATAGAAAGAATAAATTTAATTGAAGATGGTTTGTCATATCTATTGTAAAATACAAAGTTTTTTCAACTTTAATCTGTAGCCCACCAAGCAGTTTCTAAATGCCAAAGTAGCTGCTGGCATTGGCGAATACAAATCTAGGTAAAGTCCTGGATTCAACATCCTGTAATATTGTTATAATTATCTATTTATTCCTTACCATATAATCATTTATTTACTTTCTACCTTCCTTTTCTATACTTTTTACCTTCAACTTTAATGTGTATGTATGTGTGATTGTATTTTTCCATCGTTGTGACCTTTGTTTGAGAGTGAGAGTTGTTGGGTGTCTTTTGTTGTTGCTGTCTAACGGCTGGTTCACCTTAGTTTGAATTTGTCAATTCATACCTGGCCGGCACAAAGTTCAGACCTTCTTTCCTAACAAATATGTCTCAGTGCCTCAAAAATTTTAAATATTTTTACTGCTCAGCACAACTGGACCAACTGTTGATTAAATGTGTTATTTAATTTTCCTTAAGTGCCATATATTTGTACATATATAAATACGAGAAAGGATGTGACATTGAGATAATTGGTATGGAAAGGAAAGGAAAGAGAGAAAGTTGGTGGCTAACCTGAAATTGAAACTCGGCGTAGGCACTCTGAATCAAAGGATGTTCTTTAAATGTTCGGAGGCTCTCAGACCCCTTCTTCAGGAAGAAGTATCATATTCCATGCAGCAGACTACATCTGATTTATATATGTATATATTCCAAACAAAGATTATTGGGACTGTTAAAGATTATTTTGTATGTAGGCGTTTTGAAAATACCTCCTCTTTTCCTGCTATAAATATTTTGTTATTATATAACACTCCTTCTGACGTGTTAAGATGTATTTGAATGAGTCACCTTAAGGGTGCGTTTAAAAATTATTAGCTGATTATATAGAAAAAATTAATTTGTTCATATATTCTCATCTTTGAATTAAGAAATATTTCAACTGATTGTTTACAGGGGTATCTACTACTAGGATATTAAGAAGTGATAAGAGAAAACTTTTCTCAACTTCCTCAGCTTTTGTCGTAGAACAAACACAACTACATCCAATTGCTGAAGAGCAAAGCTCTTCCACATCTCTTTCACAGTCAGAAAAACAGAACACCAAAAATGATAGGTCAACAACATTGAGAGGAAAACATCGCAGTTCCAGTGAAACTTCATTAGCCAAAATGTAAGTGCAATCAATATAATTTTCAATGTAATTAATAATTGTTTAACATGAAATAATATTTATTTAGTTGCTTCAGATTTTACTACACATTCTAAAAATTGTCACCAATCCCCTCGTCACGTTTGCTGCATATTGGCAATTACATGCTATGAATAACTTTGTTTCTTAACAGACAATCAACAAAATTGTAGTGTGATTATATGAAATATTTTCATGCAGACAAAATTAGGTTCATGAAGAGTTATCTGGTTCAGAGCTGTTAATTCCATATATTTTTATTCTCTGTCATTTACCATCAGCGTAATATTTTCAGTAGGCCAAGTTGAGAGAACTTGTGATGTGCACCACTATTATATACTTAATAAATTGAATAGTAAAAATAGAAAATGTGACTTGTCCAACCGTAAAAGGGGAAAATTTTAATTTTGACTTATTCCTAATATAAAACACATGCTATCTCTTTTTACTAACCATTTTATTATGATTATTAAGTTATTGATACTGTCAATATACTGTTTTGTTTCAAATAGGTCACAGGTGAAAGCTGTAACAAATTCTGAAAATATATCTCGTGGTCATCGAAGAAAAAGAAGAAAATGACAACGCAATTGTTTGTCTACCATGGAAATTTTTAAATGTAATTAACCATTGTAACTATTTTGTAACATTTAACATAGCCCTCTGTTATCTCTTTTTGTAGTACTCGCACACACATGCTTTCTATAAACATATAAAACATTTTCAGTATACAACAGACTCGACACTTTGCTATACATGTATTTATTTTTCAATTTTATTTTACTATATCTTTGCAATCTGATATGATAGTTTAAAAGTGTGAACTATACTAACAAGTTTCTTTTGTATAAAAGCAGTAGATAATTTATCAAAAAAAAATACTATTTACTTTCCAAACAACATGGGTCATTTATTTAATATCTAGGATTGTGATACTTATATTTCCAACGTATTGGCCGACATTGTCTTTTTTCTAATATATCAATATGTGAAATTAGTTTACAATATTAGATAGATGATTCTAGTGTAAGTGTATTCTGATGGCCGATATTTAAAAGAACAATTTTCCCAGTCAAAATATTTTATTTTTAAATTGTACTCTGACTAAGAGGTCAGTTTCATTTGAACAATAAAAGCATAACAAATTGTATATTTTTAATTAGATATTTAATAAACAATTATACAAAATAAAAATTATATTTGAAAATGTTAAATTTCTAAAGTTACTCATTTTATAGTGTTTATATTCAGACTTTTGTATGCCACACTAGCTTCTGTCATATTATTTAATTCAAATGCACGAGTTATTTATCTGTCTGTAAACAAATTTGAGATGGATAAAAATTAAGAATATATTCACAATACTAAAAATAGTGTCATTAGGAATCCGAAAGTTTGAATAGATCCATGGCACATTCTTGATCATGGTATTTGTGCTTCCAATTATTGCTGGAAACATATCCCATATGGTAGAGATTTAAATACCAACAGCTCCAACCCATTTCTGACAATTTTAGATATTGAGACATCTCTACTCTTGTTTTAGGTAAACAATGCCCAAGTCCTAAAATAAATTTTGGTCAGAAATGTCTACCGTTTCAGAGAATCCTTTCTACATATACAAACCCCTACTTACATTCTATCATGAAAACCACATTTATGAGCGAAAATGTATAGCTCTACATTTGTACATTGGCAAAATCAAAATAGATTTTTCTGAGCATATAGCCAACCACCCCAGGTGCCACCAATTGATTTTGGATGACTAAAGGATAGCAAATATTACACATATAATGGCAACCAGGTTTGGATATGAAATCTAGAGAATGTGGTTGATAGTTGTAGACAAGGTAAATAAAAAGATGGTCAGAGGTACACTTAATCTTTAAAGTTGTATTTTGTCAGTCATTAGATTCTCAAGCGATCAATATGTATGTAGAGCAGATTTGGGAATTATTTTCTTTTTTTAGCAGCATTAAAATTTCAATAGCTTGACTGATTTGAAAAGTTCAAACCATCAAGTGTAATTGTTCATTCCTGCTTAGAACAACCCAATGGATCAGAGCTACTAAGATCATTCCCTCCCTTAATTTTTCTACTTAATGGTATACATCACTAATGCTCTGTTAAAGCACAATCAATATCTTTCCTAACCAGAAATTATTTACAGACTCGCATAATTTTTACAAAATGTGAAAAATAAAATGTGTAAAAAGTTAACCATTTTCAGAGAGTATAATGTACATAAATTGTTGTATACCTCATTTACGAAACTTGGGAGTCCTAAATTGGACGGACATTGTTGAAGAGGCCAAGGCTCAAAATGGGTTGTAGCCCAATGGAGTTAGTTAGATCAACCCACACAGTCCTTGAAAACCATCCAACCTTAAATATAATTAATTCTTTTAATAATAATTTTTGATTTAATAAATAAAACACTTAGCGAACATATAGGAAATTGGTTTGAAGAATTATATATCACTTCATTTTATAATAGAATAATTTATTAGCATTGATTTATTAACAAATGAGCCAACTCTTAATAAAAAAAATATTGCACACTTGCTGACACAACATGAAATTAAATGAATGTAGCATTATAATTAACAGCATATATCAATCACTAATATCCATGCTCTTTATTGTTCAACAACATTATCCATTTGCAATATCTGGATAACAAAACATGATTAAACTAATTCACAATAAAATTATATAGGACAATGTGCTGCCATAATATTTTCATGATTTACTAAAATAACTGAGCAAAACCATCACGTCAGTGTAGAAACCTTTTCTTTTAATAAAATTTTACTTTGACCTAAATACAATCGAGGGATATATTTCACAATCAAATTATGCTGTCACTTAGATGTCTGCATTATGAACTATCTCACAATGTAAAAATAATTGGGATTTTAAATACCATTATTTACTTTATGTAATGTACCCCAGTGTACATCATGTTAGCTTGCATAATTCTTAAGTAAACATAGCTCAAAACAAAAATCTTAAAATATCAGTTATACTGTCACAGTATATGAATTATGCTGACTTATGGATAATGTTCTAAAATGGTAAGTTTGTGTATTTAGTTTTATATCAACTACTAATAAATAAAAATTATTTTAATATGAACTATTATGCAAAACATTGACCACCTTTTCAATTGTACAAAGTAATGAGTAAACTTAAATTTGGTAATCTATGAAAGCTTGCTCCTTACATAATGTGATCAACAGTACACATGCCAAATGCTATTTCAAGAGTGCAGGATTGAAATTCAAAAGTAATATCGCATTCAATGATTATTTAATTTTGAGCAAACTTTACAATCAAGAATCACATCCATCCTAATCTGTAATGTACCTAAAAATATGTATTGTCTTCAGTTGAGCCTTGTATTTGGTAAGAAATATAAGAAACTCTGTGTGATACAGATAATTAAAATAATTATTCATTCTGTTCAGGTTTTTATACTAAATCCTGTTAACTTTCTTCTTTCTCTTAGTTTTATTAATCTGATTTCTACCATCCTTAATTAAAGAAATAATTTGCTCCATCATTATCAATTAATAATGACCCTCTTGAATGTAACCCTTAAGTTTATTAGGCAAAGGCAGTTTCTGTATATTGTCTACTCTAGTATACTGTCTTATAACAAATCTACAAAGATATTGCAAGGATCTGACTTGGGTAAATCGTGAAACAGGTTTTACTAATCTCACAGGGAACGCTGGATAACCAGGAGCTCTTGGACGAGAATAACAAAAAACTGCCGATTCAGAGTAAGACATAGAATGATTTATAAGTTCTATGATACTCGAAAAGCCCTCCTGTCCAGGGCTGGAGTACAAGCTGAATAAACCGTGGCTGTGCTCTATACGAGTGTGGAAAGTCTTCCCAGAGCTACGAAAACTGACACTCAAAAGGTATCGATCAGCTGCAGAGTCTCGAACTAAAAATGAACCGTCGGGTAAATCCAACAACTTATCTTCAGCTTCCTCACGTGTAATAGGGCCCCAATACCAACCATACTGAGCCAACTTAAAAAGTTCACAGGTTATACTGTGAGTATGTTGGCTTTCTGGTATATCACAATGTTCAGGTTCATATTGCACATCACTATCCAGGCGCATAATGAGATGAGTCACTCCTTCCGTTGCAAGTGGATTCAAAGAATTTTCTAATGTATTCGTCCTATTTGCTGCTAAATCATTGCTATTATCTAAAATTTTTTCACCACTTTGACAGTAGCTCTTAGGAACACCAAGTGTCCTCTTGGCAAATTCAACAATTGCGTTTCTGGGACTTGCTTCACCCGAATGTTTTATTTGTTGTGCCTTATCTTCTTGTTCCAAAACTGAAAATCTGTGAGAAGTACCTTTGTCAAATGAATTTCTTATTAAACGAAACGGTAAAGGTTTCAGTTTTCTAGAATTAGACGAAAATCCATCACTGGATGATGCGTCGTTCACAGAACTATTTATGGTACAATTGGTACTATCCCTAACTTTAGCGCTATGATGTGTTTTGCTTTTAAACGGCCGACTTATACTCGGCTTTAAACTAAATTTCTTCTTAATAGATTTAAAAATTCCTTGTCTATCGCTGGATAAGTGATTATTGCACTGACAATTTGTCGTGTCCTTATTTATAGTGCTCTGTTCCAACTTAGAATGTTTTATTAAAGTATGTTGAGGTTCGCCATTTGCATCTTCAACATCACAACACACATTACTTCTCGAGTTGACTTGCCGAGAACTTTTTCGAATAAAGGAAATATTCCAGTTCTTTATACTCATATTTCTGCACTACTCAACGTAAGTTACACCGTTTTAGATAAACCATTTTTAACTGCTGTACATACTCAGCAGGAGAATAACATACAACCCAAAGATAATAGAGCCGAGCAGAAAGATATTTTTGATATTAAACAAACTTCTTTTGTTTATATTTCGCTATTTTTCTTAATATTAAATTTCAATCAGATGAAAATTTATCATGTTAATTGAGCATAACACTACGAATTGTAGTTAGAAAACACGAATACATTATCAATTTGCGCATAATTAAAAACACGTTTTTCGGCGTTTATTTTGGGTTGTGTAAGCAAAATAATGATCATTCAACAAACATCTTGGGTGGTCTGTTAATTAAAAGATAATACAAAATAACTTGTACCCACGGTTCCACACTAGTTTACTTAAAATTAAGGTCAATAAAACTAGATAAATTATAACAACTAGAAGCTGTAAAATGCGTCTGAATGATATTTATTAAATAATCGTAGCATTCCATACATCTTAGAAAAACACGTACAAAACGAATGAAAGGTTGGATAACAGTAATGTTAAAAGTAAAGTATAATACGTGTGTGTTAAAAATATACTAACTAGTTAAAATAGCCCAAATAACAGACAAAATTAAGTGATAGTATAAAAAGCACTCAACGTTTATGTAATCCTTGTTCCTTTCGTTATGTGATGATAATCGCAAAAGTCGTGTGTACAACACAATTGCAAAATCCAGGTGACAGTCAAAAATAAAGCTAAAACGTAACTACAGTGGAAAAACAAAAAGGGGTGAGCGTAACAATAAGGGATAATAGCTATTATTGAGTTTCATAATATCAGTTTTACGATAATTGTAGTGATATTGAATTTAATATGAAGCATTTCAGATGTAATTATGCAATAGTACCTGGTGTCCACGTCTAAAATTATGCCAATCAAATTAATATTTCGAATTGATGATATATTTGGAGGCTACATATTGTGGGAAGTTTGATATGATCTTTGATACGAGGATTAACTGAACGTTTTGTTGGTCCTTCGTAGCAGGAATTACAGTTAGAGCAAGAGATTTTGTAAGCTACACAATGTATCAAGCGGGTCCTTGTGCTTTATTTTATCAAAAAGGAAAATCTCTTGCTCTAATTGCAATTCCTACTACATACAGCAAACAAAACGTTCACGTAATGCCTGTGTCTAATATCAAACTTTCCAGTCAATAAACAATCTGTAGTCTCCAAATGTATCAAATGAAATTTACAACGCCATTATTTTTTAATCGTAAGTTTCCAAGTAATTTTGCTATATGTTTTTCTACTTTTTATTTATTCTGTGTCGTTTCTTTATAATTATAAATTATTTTTTTCCCCTACAATAATATCTTTATAATGTTCATATCTCTCTATTTTTACTGTTACTCTCTTATCTTTGCGTGAAGAGGGGCCCTACATGAGGACAGAAACATGTGGCAATTTATAATTAATTAATAAAATAATTTTTAAACGTGTGTTATTTATCATCAAACATCACTTCATTTTGTTCGTTATTTTTCTATTTTATCTAATTAGTATAAGAGTGTAATTATTGGCCAGGAGTGGGCGCACATTAAAGGACATGAAGAAGGGCCAAGTCGTGCTATGATACAAACAAGCGGCACCACATGGAAAAATCCAAATACAGTTTGAAACATTCAATAATTAAAAAACTTATTATAGTATTCGTACCTTTCACGTAGATTTAAAAAAAAAAGTATCAGTCGAAGATTATTTTAAAGAAAAATCTTTTAGGGTACATTTCGAAGACTTGCATCATGATAGCATATACCACATGATCCTGACATGAAAGTTTGTATTTATGTATTTCATGTATACTATATAGAACCTCGCCATAGTTACATAGTATTAATTCACAGATTTACTTTAATTTAATAATAAGAAAGATAAACAAATACAGACAAAATAAGTGACAATATAAGTACTACACAAGTCTTTTGTGTTTTGTCAACTGACGGTTGCAGTTGTGTCGCTCTAGGCTCTTCTTAGCATCTGAAGAAAGGGACAAGCATCCCAGAAACGTTGTGGATATTTATATTATCACTTATTTTGTCGGTATTTGGCTGTCTTTCTTATTCTCTTTATCTCAGGGTCATTACTGGGTTTGATATTCAGAACAATCCAATTTAATAAACTAACATTAACAATTCAAAGTCAATGAAGCTAACTTAATACAAAATAAAATAAACGAAATGAAAGAAACTAAATGAAAAGAAAAATGAACGAAATCTGACTTCTACCTTGAATCCTCGTTTACAGATTTTAAATAATTGTTTTGTACTCACGAATGTCTTTCTGGTACCAGATCAGATTCTTGCAGCTCGAGGACAACACTCACTAAAAAGACCATTCACTGATTATACACAATACAATTTTACTACACTCGGTCGATGTTCTCGTTCTCTGCCACCTGTAACTTTGGATCTGCCGCCTCTCAGTCAGCCCTCGGACCTAGGTATCCTTGATGCCTCTATGCGAAAAAAAAAAGAATGGCCTGTTTTAGTGAGTGTTAAATTCAAGCAAGAAGAATCCAAACTGGTACCAGTAGCACTATTGTGAGTACAAAACAATTATTAATGGCTGTAAACGATAATTAAAGGGTATAGTCAGATTTCGTTCGCGTTTTTCTTTTCATTCGTTTTCTTTTGTTTCTAGTATTTTAATTTTGTAATCATTTAACTTCAATGAATTGAATTGTTAATGTTTTAATTGGAGTGTTCTTATTATCAAACCCAGTTATGACCCTGAGATATAGTGATTCGACGTATTTGATTGTAATGATATAAGAACTGTATTTTCATAAAATGCCACGATTTAATAAATGAAAAAAAATAAAGTATTTGTTGTTAACTGGATGAATTTCGGCATGCAAAATAGATCTTATACAATGTAAATTCATCAACAATAATAATTTTTTAAAATTTGAATCTTAAATTAATTTTGTTAATTATTTTAATGATTTAAGACCACCTTTTCAATCATATATTTGACGTCTTCAACGTGTGGCTGTCATCCAAATTTTAATTAATTTTTTTATTATTAATTTCTTTTGATTAAAGATTTTGTTCGTTTATTACATTTATGGCTTCACCAACGTGGCGCAAAATAATCGTTAACAGGTTGTTCATTACATTTATGGCGCTCGCAACGGGGTGGTTCGAAATTAAGAGTGTGTGTTGTCGAAAGAATTCAATTTCCCAGGTACCAGGGGAAACTGTGAGTTATAATTCATTTAAATTATTATTGTAAACGTTAGATTAAAGATAAAATCGTTAGATTTCGATTTTTGTTGTTGAATTTGTAAATATTAATTTGTAATTTATTGTTTGAAAAGGGAGTAAAATATTATTTATTTAAAGGCCCAGAAAAGGTCCCTAAGATCAAGAGTAAAATTAGCGAACTCTGTATGCGCTGGGAGAACGCCAGTTTTTTTTAGTTCTTTTAGGGTACATGAGGTAATCCACATGGTGGCAACTCCCCTTTAATAGCATAGGAAGGAATTTGAAAGGCGGGATGCGGAAGGGTAGAGGAAGGTAGCCAAGGGTTAACTAGGGCCCCTGGGCTATAGTTTAAGGATCCTACCCGGCATTCGCCTAAAAAATCCTAGAAAAACCTGCATCAGGTAGGTCGGGAATAGGGTACTTGTCCCACGCCCTTCCGATAGCGGGAGAAGATTTTGCTGTGGGGTCGCAGAATTCCCTTCTCCGTACCTCGACCAGTTTAGGAGGCAGCTGGCCGACTGTTCCAATGGGTACAGCGAACAACTCTTACCGTATGCTCAAGGTCTGTGACCCCGGAACATACACCTCTCAAAACAGGCCTAGGTGCCTCGGCTTGTGGGAACCTTAGTTCAAAAACGGAGAGAGGAAAAGGCATCCCCAAAGGTAGCCCCTTCCTGTCTCTCCTACAAGGTTCTGCCTGCGAGAGAATAGCCCTCGCAGACGTTGAGAACGCCAGTCTGGAATCGGCAATGATATGAGAAGGAGGCTAAAATCTGGGATTTCTTAGAGTATCAAACAGTAAAGTCTGCAAATATAAATTGCAAATCACGAGTTCCTGTATGGAAGCAAGCAAATAGTTGTACGGAGGGATTTTCATAACAAATTGCAAACTGGGAAGCAAAAGGTTTCTTCACGCTGATGGAACAATTTTCGCATTGCTGGACCGACACCCACTAGCAGACCAGAGGGGGCGGCTCATCCGACGTTCCAGATAGCTGAGGACGAGAAATTCAAGCGTGTGTATTAAAATTTTCAATGAAGTGTAGTCTGTGTAATAAATGGCTTTTTAGTGTGGTAGTGTTCAAGATACAAGAGAGGTAACCAAAACTTCCATATAATTTTGTAAACGATAATTAAAAGGGTAGAGTCAAATTTCGTTCAGTTTTCTTTTCACTTATTTTCATATTGTTTTAGGTTAACTTTTATATTTGAATTGTTGTCAGTCTGTACATTGATTTTGTTCTAATTATCAACAGTAGTGACCCTGTGATAAGAGATTCGACGAATTTGATTGTAATGATATAAGAATTGTATGTTCTTTAATGCGCGAATTAATAAATGAAAATTGAAGTATTTGTTTAAATGGATGAAATTCGGCATGAAAATAGGTTTTGTAAATTGTAAAATTTATCTTATTAATTTATTAATTTTTTTGTTAGTTGATTCATTTAATTAACCCTAATTTGTTATTTATTACAATATATATATATTGTAATGGCTCACAAATAAAATAATGTTTCCAATTTAAACAAACAATTATCATTTATTAAGCCACAGTTTTCAATTACACAAATCTGATGAAATTTTATAAATCAAAACAATTTTATTTACCTAGAATACATTTTAAATAATTGGACTCAGTACCCTCAGGGTCTGTACTGGGTTGATAAGGAAACGGAACAAAATGTTACAATTAAACAAATACAGTTACAATGAATGAAAAACGAAATGATCGAAACGAAATAATTGAAATGATTGAAACGAATGAAACGAAATCTGACACTTTTTACCCTTTATTAGCAATTTACAATTATTAATTCAGAAAAATAAACTTACAAGCTCTCTGGTCCACACACTCACTTCATACAGGCTTAAAAGGCACCAGGCTGCGCTCACACTCTGCTATCACAGCCACCTCTTCTTGACGATGTCACCCTCTCAACGAATTCAAACAACTACGCTTTCAGACAGACCTCCACGATGAAACTCCCACCAACTGTTGACGACTGATGTCCAGTTGATTACTGTCGGCCACGTAGCTTGGCCTACCATCCGATGATCTCTCCTTAATGCAAACTCCCAACTGTTCATAATATTGTTTCGGCCACTTTACCTCGGTCCTGCGGACCTGCACCAACGATCTCTCCCCGCTGACACGTCCGTCTCCTCTCCACACGAAATGATAATGAAGCCCCAATTATTAGTCCTTCCCCTCTCTAAAAGTCACTTATCCGTCATTTTATCATTATTTTTTATATGTTCAAATCACTCAAGGATCCCCAGACTGAGTTCGTAAACAAATCTGACAAAAATAATAACAGAAGTCCTGTCCTTCTGAGCTGGTTATTACAATATATATATATATATATGGTAATACCCAGTTAAGAAGGACATGAATTTTGTTCTTATTTCATCCGATTTGTTTACCAACTCAGACTGGGGATTCTTGAGGGGTTTGTAGAAAAAAAAAGATAATAATAAAATTATGGATGTGGCTTTTAGAGAAGGGGAGGACTGTAATTGGACGTTTAGCGGCTTAGAGCTAATGGTATTGACCGACATCTGGACGACGGAACCCTAAATGCATGATGACAGAGGTTTTATGGACATACAATTACATTAAAAGGAAATATTTATTTTAATTGCATTGAGTGGCTCTCGGAGCGTGAGAGAGGCAACAGCTGGTGTTTGTTTGGCGAACGTGGAAACTTAAAAACTGTGAAAACAAGGGAATATTCTGGAGAGGGGGACTGGAGACCTGACAGCAGTTGGACAGGAGCAGTCAGACAGTGGGGAGAGAGCGTTGGTGGAGGCCCTCAGGGCCAAGTTAAAGTGGCCGAAACAATTTTATAAGTCAGTGAGTTTGCATTTAGGAGAGAGCGTTGTTGATGGAGGCCAATTTAGGTGGCCGAGAGGAATCATGAGTCAGCAGTCATCAGCAGTCGGTAGGAGTTTCGTCGTGGAAATCTGTCTGCCAGCAGGGTTGGTTGTTTGGAGGAATTCGTCGTGAGGGTAACATCATCGAGAAGAGGTGGCTGTGAAAGCAAAGTGTGAGTGCAACCTGGTGCTCTTTATGCCTATATAAAGAGAGTGTGTGCTGGTATGCGACAGATCCAAATTATATGGACCAGAGAGATTGTAAGTTTATTTTTTTCTGTATTCATAGTTTGTAAATTGTTAAATAAGGGTAATGAGTCAGATTTCGTTTCATTTCGTTTTTCATTTAATTTCATTGCATTGTTTAATTGTAAATTTTGTGTTCCGTTTCCTTATCAACCCAGTAAAGACCCTGGGGTACCGAGTCTGATTATTTAAAATGTATTCTAGATTAATAAAATTGTTTTGTTGATAAAATTTAATAACGTGTTTAATATAATTTCCTATAATCATAATTATCAATAAGAGGGGTATTACAATACTTACTTAGATATTAGCGTGGGTTGAGAACTTGACAGATTGAAATTTGACCAGTAGACGGGCAGATAATTCTTTGAGCCTGGGCAGAAGCACGTAGCCGTTTACATCTGGTTTGGATTCATGAGAACGCAAAGTCTCCAGAAATATAATTTTTCGTAGAACTCGTGTTTACCCGGACCCATTATATTTCTTGGTCCAGGTAGACCGACTAAAAAGGGTTGATAAGATAGAGATCTTTGCATATGCACGAGATTGATGTGCAGAATTATTCTTCAACGAGCCATTGGAGGAGACGGACTATTTATTCATCGTGTCATCGTATGATGCAGACGACTTCTTACTCAGAGACGATGTTGTGGTTGTCTGGTCCGCGGATGCAGCGTGACGGCAGCCACAGATGTACGAAAGGTAACCGGAGACGCCCCCGGAAAACCCTAAGATGAAGATATCCGACTGTTTCTCTCGCTAGCGGAACCCAAATAATTTGTTAATGTTCATATTGTAAAGATAAATATTTTGGGGTTATTAATTTCCTATTAATAATTTAAGTTTTGATATTTATCAAAATATTTTCTTTTTAACATCAAACAATAAAATTAAATACAAAGAATTACTAGTTTTTAGAAAAATTATTTAAGACAGGTTAAACGTGTAAGCGCGTCGGTATAAATAGATGTGCATCAGTTCCAAGAAATTATAGGGTCTTGGTCAGTTCCTCAACCCGTTAGGTCCTGACATGACAGTTGACTTGGACCTTAAAAATGAAAAGAGATCTAGGAGTGATCTCGAAGGTTTAAGTGTATAGGAAAGAGGGTAGTGTGGGAGATCGATCCGACTGAGGCTTATGAAGGAGTAACCAGCGTTTTGATGGTTTTACCATTCAAAAACATAGACGTAAAAGTAATCAGTAGTATATTTGAAGTGATGTATATACTAGATGTAAGTAGTGAGATTAGTGTAGCGGAAAATAAAAATTAAACTGGGAAGCGACCCAGTCGATAGTGGAGGCAGGTACTGTCTATGGAAGACTGTCGCGTTTAACTATCGTGCTTGACCTTGTATCAAAAAAACTAGGTAACTCTGCGTAAGGAGCAGAAGAGGCTCGTGCGTATGTGTTCATGCGATACAGCACATAAATTAATTTAGTAAGAATTAATGTTCCTCAATTTCAACAACCTTCAACCTTAATAAAGAGCGTAAGTTTTCCCGACGTATATTCTGTATAAAGAGTTCTCGGGTTTCCGGTCGGTTAACGTGATTTTAGCACAACGTTTCCAAGGCTTCCATATTCTTTTAAAGAATATGATATTTCGAAAAGATGTGATGGGAGTGAAGGTGGAATAGCAGCAATTCTTGGGCAGCTTGACGAATCTGTTTAGCGAGTCGAAATTTGAAGAAATATGAGAAAAATTACAGCACAACGGAATTAGAAGTTTTAGCATTTATCTCAGTTGTTGAAAAATTTAGAACATACATCTACGGACATAAGGTAACCCTATTTTCAGATCACCAAGCATTAACTTAACATGGCAACGCTAGAATTATACAATTTAAACGGAAAAGATCATGAACCAGCCAATTCTTTGAGCAGGAATGTTTCAGGGCAAAGGTAGAAAAGTTCTAATAGCAGCAATTCAATACACGAAAAGAGATAGTCGTAAGATTATAACGACACAAAAGCAAATACGCAAAATGATCTTGAGCTTAAGAAATTGACTGAAGATTCTGGAAAGAGCAGCGAAGAGAAGGAGTTTTATCACCTACAGGATGGACTATTATTCAAAAAAAACCTAAGACCATTAACTTTCGACGTACTATTGAATATTTCATGTTCACTCTAAAGCAATTATAAATTAAAATATTGTGTTAGAAAAAAATGCAATTCAATGAATTAGCAAAAAAAAAAGTTTCGTTCGTAGTTTAGTTATTATTTATTATACAGGAATAGAATAACTAATGCGTGCAAACATTTAGTTCAGGCTGGGAAAATGTACAAATTGGATTTCCGCAACTGCATAATAATTTTTATCAATACCCTATTTAGGTTCGCTATTGTTGTTAATATAAGAAAATGATTTTCCAAAATTAATCAGTCCAGAGAAATAGCACATAATACATTTAATGCTATTATAAATTGATTTTCTATATGTTGTTTAATATTGCATTGTAATAAAACACATTGTGCTATTCGTCACAGAGATAGGGGTATTAAGGGAACGTTATGCTTGCCCTATCTAGTAATAAACACACAAACATTAGAATGAAAAAATTACGTCTGATTTAAATTAATAAATACGAAAGGTAGCCAATTCAGACAAAATGGTAATATAATGTAATGCCAATAAATGAAGACATTAATTGTGAAATTGAAAATGTAAATTGTTTAAGAAATCCTTTGTAGCGGCAGGAGCTTTGGAACAACAATAGAAAACCGGCTCTGTTCCTTTGTCGGAAGGTCCATCAAAATGGCGTATGCGCGCTCAAATTGCGAGGTGAGATACAGTCGAAACATTCATTTGCTTGGCATTGACACCAGGTACAATTCCAGACTCTATCAGAGATCCTTTGCATTAAATCAAACTTCACGGCAATTAATGTGCAAACAGACACTATGAAAGTCAACAATTGCTACGATCCCTTATAAACCTTCAGCTCACCCATTGCCGGTGCGTTTTCGTCGCTTTTCAGTTTTGTCAACTGACGAGTGCAGTTGTGTCACTGTAGGTTCTTCTTAGCACTTGAAGAATGGAACAAGAATCCCAGAAACGTTGTGTGGTATTTATATTATCAATTTTTTGTCTTATTCATTATTTTCAATCAGAATTTATTTTATTTTATTTTAAATAATACTTAAATGAGTGTTCGTTTCAGAGTTTAGCTTGTTTTCATGATGCTTATAGTTTTCCAGAATTTAATAAGTTACCATACATATTCTTCGATCATTAATATTTTTATCAAACTTTTTGATAAAGTTCCAGACTTTTGAAATAGTCCGGTTAAATTTCGTGACACAGTTTGCGCTTATTATAGCAATGGATCCACCTATATATCTATTAACTCTATTAATAGCGTCGAGAAAAATCTTGATCTGCTGGACGTTGTTCTCTTGCTTTCTGGCAATCTTCAATCCACCCAATTTGCTACCATTTTACTTCCGACTATTAACCAGATTGGGACATTTAGGGATTCGTTTTCATTTAAAACGGAAATTATCTTCTCCTTTAACATTCCGTCAGTAAAGAAACTACCTAATCTTTGATAACGTTAGTCATTTAATCATATGTCAACAAAACTTTTTTTCGTTAATTAATTTATAAAATTTTGTGCCGTGTTCCTGAGAAACTTTACGTTGAAATGTCTTTAAAATATTTATGGGAGATGTTAGTTATATTGTTGATTGCAGTGCACATTTTAACAATCGTCGAGGAGTGGTAGCTACCATAAAGATCGTCACTGAGACAGATCACACTGAAGCACTGTTTGCGTTATGAGGATAATCATAGGAGCCTTCAAAGAAAATACACAGAAAAATATTAAAAATAATTTTTTATTAATTCACCGTTTGAATAAAAAGTTAAGACATTGATGTCCAAATTTGTTCGTCACCTTGACGATTTCTCGGAGAAAAAATTATAGAATGTAAATATGGGATGAAGGTAGATATTCCTAATGGTTGATTTGATCTGCAGGCTGCCTTGCCTTGCGGTGTAGTTGTTCAACACCGAGAACAATTTATTCTAGAAAATGACCTCAAACTCCATCCCGGCAATACTGACGTTAGTTTATTTATGTAATCGTGTATCGCCTTTACATTCATATTTACTTATTTTAATTGGTTTCCTCCCAGCAATGATGCGACACATATTCAATGTCTAATCTTACCATTGTGAACAAAAAGTAAGGTGAACTTATTTATAAAATATAAATTCTTTATTTATTCTTCCAAATCAATTTCATCCCCTTCAAAGTAATCCCCGTCCGATAAAACTCACTTTTTCCAACGCTTTTTCCAGTCCTCGAAACAGTCGGAATAGTCTTTTTCCGGTATAGCCTTCAAGACCTTCTACGATTCGGGTTTTATCTCCTCAATCGTGTCAAAACGGCGTCCCCGCATTGGCCTTTTGAGTTTGCTGAATAGCCAGAAGTCGCACGGAGCCAAATCAGGCGAATACGGTGGTTATAATAATATAAGGAATTTCACACAATGTGTAAAGTAATTTGGGTCACTCTCTACAAAATTCTGTCATTGAGATAGATCTTCTGGAACACCAATATGCGTGATATCTGTCACACACCATTTCACATAATTCACAAACACAATTCACATCTAGTTGATGGAAGCTTTTTGATTTACAAATCTTGTGGTGAAAACCGTGCACGGCGAAACGGGTTACCGTGTGTCGTAGTTCGTATGATGCTCTCCTCCATTCGTTTGTCATCATGGCGGTGGTACTGTAGAAATCGTCCCATATCTGGTTCTTCTTTTCCTTTAGTTCTTGGATCACGTGTTGATATGCGGGTGTAGATGGCAAAGTTAACTCTGTTGTATAGCGTAGGTCTTCTAAGTAGAAAGGTTCCCTTGTGAGTTCATATGCAAGTCATGATGGCACATATTTTGAGACACACAATATCTTTTTCAGAAAAGTTGCCTTTATCTTTTCAATATCTTTCAGGTTTTTTCTATTTAGTTTCTCCCATATTAATTCCAAACCGTATGTGACTATTGGGGTGACTTTTGCTTTGTAGATGGAGATGGCCGTGTCTATGGAGAGTTGTCGTATCATCCGAATATCTTGCATTGCTCTGATAGCTGCGATTACTTTTTCTTTCACGTGTAGTGTGAATGTGCTTTCTGTCGGTTGCAAGGTTATCCCAAGGTACTTGAAGTTGTTTGTAACACTTATTGGTCTGTTGCCGAGGTATAAAGTGTCTTTCGTGCTGTGACTGTCACCTTTCCTGAATATCATTGCTGCTGTCTTTTGAAGGTTTATTTCTAGTTCATTTTCTTGAGCCCAGTTCGTCAGATTGTTTAAGGCCTCTTGTAGATCTTGTCTGGAAGTTGCTGTGATGACCATGTCATCTGCATACACATAGAGACGCGTGTTTTCTGTTGATAGTGATTCGGCTATATCTGCAGTCGCAATATTAAACAATAACGGGCTTAGGGGGTCACCTTGTAGTACCCCGTTTGTCTGTATTATTGGGTCCGATACTGATATGCTGTCATCTATTTCTACTTGGTTCTCATGCAAGATGTTTGAGATTATTATCGTCAGGTAATGTTCTTTTCCAATCATTGATTCCAGCTTGTTTAGTGTTAGTCGTCTGTTGAGAAAGTCAAAAGCTTTTGTATAATCAATGAAGACCGCATATAGCTTCCCCCTGTTGTGTCTCAGTGCTTCATCAATGTCTTTTATGAGGCACGATATTGCTTGTATGGTAGATCTACCTCTTCTGAAACCAAATTGTAGTTCCGGTATTTTGTCCTCCATTTTCTCCGTGAGTCTTGCTGTCAATATATTTGTGAATATTTTGTAAAGTGTGCTCTGTAGGGCTGTTCCCCTATAAGAGTTTGGGTGTTCTGTGTTCCCTTTCCCTTTGTATAGTATTTTTATTCGGGATTTTCGCCAACTGCCCGGGATGTGTCCGTTTTTCAGACATTCCGTCATTAGCGTAGCCCATATCTCTTTGAAGAATACCACTGCTTGCTTCAAATGTTCGTTGTATTTATTGTCAGGGCCGGCGGCAATCATATTTTTTGCATCATGTACGGCCGCTGCAACCTCTCTGCTTGTGATGAGCTTTATATATTGAGGTGTCGCTGTGTTATAGCTTGGTCTGGTGTCTCTGTTTTGTAGTACTATGCTGAAGTGTTGAGCCCATGTTTGTATTGGGATGTTTCTTGGAAATCGTGGTTGTCTAGGGCTGAGTGCTTTGAAGGGGTCTCTCTCTGCTTCTCGTATTAGTGCTTTTTCTTCCTCCAATTGGTAATTTTCTTTTGCCTGTGTTATCATTTGTTTGTATTCCTTCTTTTTTTCTGCGTATTTCTTTACATTTCGTTCATCCGTTTTTCTTCTAACGTCATGTAGCGCAGCCATGGTTTCTCTTCTTTTTGCATAGCACTCGGCATTGAACCATGGCTTTGCTTTCCTCTGTTTTGGTAGTATTTTCTGTGCGGCGTTTCTTATGCATGTTTCCGTTTTTTCCAGCGTCTCATTTATATTGGTAGTTTTAATCTGTTGCATTATAGTATGTGCGTCAGACTCTTGCTAACCAATGCAGTATGACATGGTGCATTATCGTGATGAAGGAACCAAGAGTTGTTCGCCCATAATTCCGGCCGTTTCAGACGAATAGCTTCACGCAAACGACGCATAACGCTCAAATAATATTCTTTGTTGACAGTTTGGCCCGGCGGAAGGAATTCATAGTGCACCACACCACGATAATCAAAGAAAACTGTCAACATGACCTTGATTTTCGGTCTTGCTTGACCTTTTGCACGATATTCGCTGGATTGGTCGGTGGTTTCACGGTCGTATGCGTAAATCCAAGTCTCGTCTCCAGTGATGATGCATTTCAAGTGGTCCTGATAGTCAGACAGCAAAGTTTCACAAACATCAACGCGACGCTTTTTTTTTTCCAAAAAATGGAGCTATTTTGGCACCAATCGAGACTTGACGCATTTGAGACACAAAACATTCTTCAAAATGGTTTGGGATGAGCCAAATGATATTCCAACACTATCAGCGAGATCTCTAATTGTCCATCGACGATTTTCAAGCACCAAATCTTTGATTTTTTAGACGTGGACCTCGTCGGTAGACGTTGATGGTCGTCCAGAGCGCGGCTCGTCTTCAACGCGTTCTCGGCCGTCTTTGAACTCGTTGTACCACTTATAAACGTTTTTTTGTGCCATAAATTGATCACCAAAGGCCTTCCGCAACATTTTCAACGTGTCCGCACAAGAATATTCGTTCCGCAAACAAAATTTGATGCAAGTTCTTTGCTCAATAAAATCACTCATTGAAAAAATCGAAAAATTTTCTTTTGGTTGTTTACAAAAACACGTGTAACTCGGAGATAATTAAACCTTTTAACAAACAGACGCTTGGCAAATATTATAGACAGTCCTACCAACCTAGGGAAAAAAATTACCTGCCTTCCTAATACCCGGGAGATTTAAATGACAATTTCACCTTACTTTTTGATCACAGTGGTATATGCCTACCTATAATTATAAGGATGCACGGTTATAAATTATATTTTATTAGTGTGAAGATACAGACGCACCTCCCTCAAAATAATCCTGGCGGCGTCCATGAGTATATAAGAAGAGTAATTTCAAGATTTTCAAACTACTATTGTCAATAAGGCGCTTAAAGGACTCATCAAGATTCCAGCAAACAAGATTAATATCCAGCCATTGATACATGAATTTGTTTGTTTGAAAATTTAAAATATTGGTCAAAAATGTGTTTCGAAATTAATATTTCAGTGGATCCTAGGTCAGTGTAGACATTCATACCGATTGATTCAAGTACACGCGGAAGAAGTGGAATATTTTCAAATTTTAAGTTGTGCTTATATAATATAATAATATAATTGGATTGTCTACATATTTATAACCTTTTAGTTGTTCGTTGAAGCACAAAAAGTGTCCCTCGATGTAGTGATCCAGGATCACGGTTTCATTAAACTAAGAGTGTCTACAATGTTCAAAATGGCCACAATGTATTAGATATATTATAAAAAAATTTTCGCTCTTATAAATTATAATTGAAAGTATCTGTAAAATGTGATGATATAATATATAAAATTTCAATGAATTCCAGTAGGTAAAAGAAAATCACTTATTTCAGAAGCCTCCACCTTTTCCATTTCCTTTAGGTTCTGCAATTTAGCAATTATAACAATCTGACTTCATAATTGAATTAAATAATAAAAATAGAATCCTATTAGTCAGAAAAATTAAATTATTCAATTTAAAACATAAGAAATATAAAACACGACGTTTCGTTTTTGATTGGGACCTCTTCATGTGTTACATTATGCAATATAAACTAATAAATTCAGAAACAAAAGTCTTACATACATGATAATTTAAAAATATAACTTTTTATAAATATAATTTTTACTTTTACTAAATTTGTTATAAAAATAATTTAAGTTGACAAAATTTCTAACGTGCAGTTTGCCGGCTACATGACTGTTATACAGGCACAGCTCCTACGAGTATTATTCAAATTGGTGAAAAACAATGGAAATACAAATTTCATATAATACAACAGATAGATTACAAAAATAAAGAATCGTAAATTTTGTTTCATTTTTAACATTAATGGCCGAAATATTAGATGTAGTGTGCAACATTTCACTCATCAAACTGGCATAATATTTGCATTCCACAATATGTGGATTTTTTATACCAATTGGTTATTTTAAACTATGACTAAAACATCCAAAAATTGAAGTTTATTATGTTTTAAATTGAATAATTAATTTTTTCTGACTAATAGGTTGCTATGTTTATTATAATATTTCTGTAATATAGTTTTTATAGAATCAATAATAATTGCCGGGTATTCATCCAGAAATGAATCTACAATTTCTTATTTGTGACTTTTTTATTTGTATAACAACCACGATTTTAATTCCATAGTGAAGGTCTTACTGTATACGAGGGTCTTCTTAAAAGTTTCCGACCTCAACGTGAAGATGGCAGCACTAGTAAATAAAAGCTAGTGAATTTCGTTGTTCATCTGTTGACAGTTACTCACCAAAGCTTCAGCCATTTTGTACGCGCAGTTGTTATGTAACAGTCGTTTGAGTGAGTTGATGTGAGTGTTTTTGTGAAAATGGAGAAAATCGAGTATCGAGCTGTTATTAAATATTTGTTTTTGAAAGGCAATACGCCTACACAAATCAAAGATGAGTTGGATTCTGTGTATGGGGACACTGCACCATCATTTACCACAGTGAAATTACGTGGCCGTAAGAGCTTGGGAGACGATGAACGTTGGGGACGTCCAAAAACTGCAACTACCGACGAAAACATCGCCAAAGTTCACCAAATGGTGCTCCACGACCGCCGAATTAAAGTGAGAGAGATAGCAGAGGTCATGAACATGTGAAAGGACGTGTTTGTCACATATTAAATCAACATTTAGGCATGAGAAAGCTGTCGTCCGTTGGGTGCCGCGTAGACGAAAAACTTGTCCGAATGAACATTTCCAACGCTCTGTTGGCGAAGTTAATTACTGTAGATGAAACTTGGATACATCATTATAAATCCGAAACAAAAATACAGTCCAAACAGTGGACTGCAAAGGGGGAACCGGCTCCAAAAAAAGCAAAAACTGTTTTTTCGGCTGGGAAAGTGATGGCGACTGTTTTTTGGGATAGTCACGGAGTTATTTTAATCGATTATCTTCGAAAAGGAAAAACCATTACAGGAGCATACTTCATCATTACTTGACAAGCTGAAGGCAGAACTTGCGGAAAAACGGCCACATTTGCAGAAAAAGAAAATCCGGTTTCACCAAGACAACGCACCTCAGCGGTTGCCATGGCGAAAATCCACGAATTACGGTTTGAACAGCTTGACCATCCGCCTTACTCACCAGATCTAGCCCCAAGCGACTTCTTCTTGTTCCCTCATCTAATAATTGCGCTCGGAGGACAGAGATTTTCGTCAAATGAAGAGGCAATCACCTTCGTGAACACTTATTTTGCAGAGAAAAACGCCGAGTACTTTTTGGACGGGTTACAGAGATGGGAGCATCGCTGGGAGAAGTGTGGAGAGTTACAAGGAGACTATGTTGAAAAATATCTTCTATCATTGTTGGGTCGAAAACTTTCAGGCCATCCTCGTATATTAATTAATTTTTATACATTTACGTTTTTAGAGTATATATTCTTTCCACTCTTAGCCGAGCTAAACAGAAATGAATAGCTTGGAGCAGTGGCCCGCTTAAACTACTAACGGGTAAGTGTGAAACTACCCTAAAGGATACCGACCCGGTTCACAGTTGCACGTGGTTTTCATTTTACTTGAAAATTCTACTTTACATGAATCAGCAACGGCAGTTATATTAATAAAGATAAAGTAAATGTACTTGTACAAGAAAGAAAAACCACAGTCGAAAATGATAAATGCTCTTAACGTGAAATTCAACAGTATCGAAATGATTTTTTCTATTCGCTTCACAATTTATCGAAACAAGAAATATCGAAACTTATATTCCAGAAAAGTGCTAAATAAAAAAAATTGCCTGGTGAAAAAGCTACTGATGATTCGTTTGCCATTACTAAAAACAGAAATGTGTGAAGTTTTAGATATAATACTGATACAACTCAACAATATTTTCGCTTGACTTCAGTTTTTTAAATGGACTTAAAAAACCATGCCGCTAGATGATCTTAAATAGAACTAGCATTGAAATATAATAGTGACTTTCCACAATTGAGAGTTTCAAATATAAAGGCATGGAAATTTGGGGGATATGGACGCTTTTCAAATCTTGCAAAAAAAAAAGTTACGAACTCTCATTGCAAAACCGTATATAAATCAATACATAGCATTAATGTTTTTCATAACCATGCAATAGGTGAACGTTCTTTTAGCAAATTAAAAATTGTATAATCGAACCTTCGTTCTTCTATTGGACAAGAGCGATTAACAAACATGGCTACAATATCAATCGAGAAAGATGTTGCCAAAATGACGAAATAATACACGTTTGCAAATGAATAAGCGAGAAAATACACTTTATGAAACATGCTGAACTGTGTTATTTTTATATTACTTTAACATATAAATATGTTTTGTATTTCTTTTATTTCGTCGTCATTGAATGTGAATAAAAATTTATTCATATTTTGGTTATAAATTATTTATTCATTCAAATACCTTGGCAAATAATTTTTTGTATATACAAGAAACTTATTTAGATAAGAAATTATAATACGTCATTTTTAAATTATAATAATTAGATAATTATATAAAATTTATATTGAAATGATTAACTGAAGAGCTTTAATTAAATAAAATTATTATAATTATCAAAACAAATTTATTCATTAAGGGTACAATTTATTAGCCCTACTTTGGCACGCCAAATTCAATCAAAATTTACAAACCAATTATTTTATTATATAATTTGTGGCATTCAAGGAAAAATACAAACTTTTATATTTTACAAACAATCAAATCTAATAACTCTTCTTCTCAGGGTCTTTACTGGGTTTGATAAGTAAGAAACAATCAAGATTATAAATTAAAGAATTAACAATTCAAACAAATTGAAACTAACGGAATACGAAATGAAAAGAAACGAAATCTGACTATACCCTTAATTACCGTTTACAGAAATTTAATTATTTTGGTTTGTACTTACAACTGTCCTTCTGGTACCAGACTTAATGATTTCTAAGCTTGGGGACACAATTCACAAAAAGGCCATTAATCACAGACTCTACACTTGAACAAACACACGGTTGTATTTCTTGGATTATTCGTCCAGAAACTCGATTATCTGCAACTCCGGTCAACCGTCGGACGTATTATATTTCGATGCCTTTTGCGGAAAATGTTATTTCGGAGCGCGTATGTAAATGAACGGGGCCCTAAACCTTTCGTTTCAGATCTTTATATAACTTGTCTCTCCGTCCAGATCTTTTTACAAATGTAATGATTTACATTTAAGTCTCTCAATTGAAATAGCTAAGTTTGGACCACGCTGTTCGTACTCTAAATTTCGCTCCCTCTCTCGACCACAAGATTCGCCAGACTGCAATCAACTGCACTTCCGACAATGCGCGCAGTTCACAACAAAGCTAGACGACAAAGAGCTTGCCGTCATTGTCGTCTTTGAGATCGGTGCAGGTAAACAATTCATTTTAATTTTAACAATTAATGACCTCCTTAATTAGTATTACAAAATATTACATTAAATAAGATTACAATTAGATACTTTACAATATATATTCATCTAATTATCATTTTGATGAGGTTAATAGTATATATTTCATTTAGTAAAAGGACCATTTTTGAAATTTTATGGTGGGGTCATTCCATGCCAAGTGATCAAATTTTCAAATAAAATTTTAAGTCACCATCTCCAATCTTGCTGAAATTTTGTGTAGGGACAGATATGTGTCTGAGACAATTCTGTGTTAAATTTCACCTTCATAAGTAGTGTAGAGGGGGCGCCAGGGCCTCCTGAAAAAAAGTCACCTGTTCAATTCAACCGTGCGCGTGAATAGATTGTGAAGTTTGAAGTACTACTGTTGTGGAACTGTAGCAGCTAGCTTCCTGGAAAATGCTAACTACAGACAACTTTTTATGCTCTACACGATGGTTGCAGTTTCTAGGTTTAAAAAGTTTATTTTAAACTGTTATATCACAAATTTGCTCAAAAAAACCGTCACGTCAATTTGAGGCACAATTTTCGGGCTTATAACTTTGGAACAAGACGTTCTACAAACTTATGCTTTGGTAAGTTAACTAAACCCATTACTGATTATAAGCTGCCAAAGTATTAGCTTTCAAGTTCACTTTGATATATGTTAGTTAATATGAGGTTCAAATTTTACGCGTGAAATTTTGTGCATTTTCACACACAAATATAAAAAAAAAACATTTGCTACAATCAAGTTCTTTTTGTTACCATTGGAAAGAGCAGACGTTTTCCTTTTAGAATCATCTAATTTAATTTTAGAGACTCATTATTTAAGGCCAGAAAAATTACTTTGAAAATTGCATTCATGCTGATGGCTGTCAGACTTGAGTTAATCTTTTCGTAAAGTACCACTTCATCATCGGGATCATATTCTGAAGATGGAGATGGAATTCCTGATGCTTCTTTATGGTTTGTCATTTCCTTTCTACATTTTGGGCATAATTTTTGGCCAGGCTTCACATATTTCTTCGTTAGCTCCCTTAGGTAATCTGCTGTTGACAAGACAATGGGTTGCAAACCGTTCTTTGGTACATGGTTTTTCTTTCCAAAAGGGTTACAACACTTTGACTGCATCAACTTGAAATTCGTTAGCAGACTTGATTCGTGATGTAGGCAAATTTAAATCCAGATCGTCGACTTAGAAGTTCATTGTCTTCGCTACTCAGCTCACTTGTTAATTTTAAGCCAGTTGTGTGAGAATAGAATCTTGTATAGTGACACACCGAATTTTCACTGTTCGCTATGGAGCATTTAGGTGGGTTCTCTTCGGTTTCCGTGATAAAAGGCACACACGTTCAGGTGTTTAGTCAGAAACTTTTAAAAAATTATGTAAACGAAGAATAACTTTGTTTTGGTGTGGTAGCTGCAAATGACTCATTGTCGATTAGATTGGCCTTTGTTGAAGTGCATATTATAATTCAATTTGTTATTTAAAAATGTTACATTAAGTATTGAGAAAATTATTGTACAATTACTAACTTGGTTTTAAATTTGGAAGACTGTTTTTACTTTACTTTGAATATAGTTCTTCTTTATCACAAATTTAAATAATGTGTCGGGAAAATATTTCACAAATAAAATAATAGTATATAATAAACTTTATTGAGCAAAGCAAGTGTACGTTAAACTTATAAATAGACCCTAAAATCAAAAGTATGGTAATTCCAGTCAGACTGACTATCAACTTCCTGCAGATTGTTTGTAGAATCATATATGTATGTCACGACACGTAATTAAATAAATGCAATTTTAAAAGTAATTTTTCTGGACTGAAATGATGAGTCTCTAAAATGAAATTAGATGACTCTAAAAGAAAACGTCTGTTCTTTCCAATGGTAACAAAAAGAACTTGATTGTAGCAAATGTTTTTTTTGCTGTTTGTGTGTTAAAATGCACAATATTTGACGCGTAAAATTTGAACCTCATATTAACTAGCACATATTTCAACAACAAACTGAGCTTGAAAGCTGATACTTTGGCAGCTAATAATCAGTAATGGGTTTCGTTATCTTACCAAAGCTTAAGTTTGTAGAACGTCTTGTTCCAAAGTTATAAGCCCGAAAAATCTGCCTCAAATTGACGTGACAGTTTTTTTTAGCAACTTTGTGATATAACAGCAATAAAACTAAAACTTTTTAAACCTTGGAACTCCAACCTGCGTGTAGAGCATAAAAAGTTGTCTGAAGTTAGCATTTTTCAGGAAGCTAGCTGCTACAGTTCCACAACAGTAGTACTTCAAACTTCACAATCTATTCACGCGCACGGTTGAATTGCACAGGTGACTTTTTTCAGGAGGCCCTGGCGCCTCTCTATACTACTAGTGAATCTTAGATTTTGCACATCACTTGAAGCTTTATTCAACATAATCACCAAATTTCATCAAAATCCAAGGTGGTACCCATAACGCGATTTGGTCACTTGGCATGGAATGACCCGGTGTCATCTTCCCATTACTGTCTTATGGGATACAAGTATGGGGAGCAACGAAAGGGGAACCTAACAGAATAAATGGGCACAGGAAAGTTTTTGTAGAAAATAAAATGTTAACAATCTTTGCTCTCTCTCTCTCTGATATTATATATATATATATTGTAATGCATTTAATATAATGCATTGGATTAAAAACAGCGCACATGTCGTAAAGAGAATGCGTGGGAAAAGTAACCGCGGGTCCTGTCACGAGGTGACAAGACGGAGCGGTAAGACATTTATCTAGGATGAGTGCTGGTGAGCGGCAGAGAGGAAGCCGTAATTTGTAGAGACAGTGTGATGATGCGGCAATTAGGTCTAAAGAGTGATTGCGGGTCCAGTAACTTATTGATTTGGGGAACGGCGTGAAGAATTCGTAACGCAGAACGTGGGCGAGCAGATGACCCCAAAGTGGCTATGTTAGAGCAGGCTATTGTCTCTGACGAATGACCTGACAAGTGGCGTAGTTGCTTGGGACTTGCAAGAAAAGATTTTGTGCGAGTCGGACAAAAGAGAGCAGCCGACAAGTCCTGAGTAATTGCGGGGGCGAAATACTGCAGCTGCAAGCATGTCTAATGGCGCAATTACTTGGGATGATGAGGGTCCAGGCACTTGTTGACTTAGGATCTGGAGAAATTAGTATCGCGCACTTGTGAGCGGAGAGGTCCAAAGACAAATTGGACCTGTCGCAATTGTCGGGTTTCGGAAGGCGGAAGGAATCCAGTGGCCGGGACGTAAATTTCAGTAATGGGATTCTGTCACCGCGCCGTTGCGACGAAACTTTGCATCAAGAGAAAAACAAGGAGGCTAGGGGTATATATAGGGGAAATAACCTATTGTGTGGACAGTTGGAGTTAGCGTGGGAGAGGAGACAGACACAGTTAGCGTGGGAGAGGAACGAGAGACGGTCAGCGAGAGTCAGCGTAGGAGAGGGGTTCGGTGAACCTCGACAGTTAGTCAGTCAGCGACAGTCAGCAAAACCATAACAGCTATAAACATTTTTAAAATACAGAAGCTCTATCTGTATGAGTAGGAGAATTTGACCTGTCTTCGATGGTAGGCGACCTGGATGCAGCCAACGACGTCAAGGGGTGTCACGGCGAACCAGTGATATTGTGTTAGAGTCAGTGAGTGAATGTCAAGGCTATAAAGTGAGTGGCTTAAGAACGAGTCGAAGTAGACCTAAGAAACCGTAAGTTGGAATGCATAATATTAACAGATGTAAACGTTATTAAAGGATAACAGTCAGATGTCGTTCTCTTCTTTTGATAATAAAGTTAGAAGCAAGCTATAGGTTAAGTTCATTAATAAATTTAGTAAACACTTTTGTAACATTTAAAACTTAAATGTTGGGTCTTTTTAATAGTTCGATTCTGTCCGTTGTCAAACCCAGTAGAGACCCATGAGAGCAAGAGTTTCTTATTATAATGGTAAAATATTAAATTCAATTGTAAATTCTTCTAGTGTTAATAAATTTGTTTGTTAAAATCAAATCGTATATTTTTTTATGTATACCTTATGTGGTTATTACAATATATATAATGTAATGCTGCTAGTTGACAAAGATGGAATGTAACTGTGAACAAATGTATGGTACACAACCACAACACTTATGAGAAACGACATTGACCAAATAAGGGTGAACTATAGTTACAGCCTATATATCAGTGGAGCAAGCTGGTCTGTATTCCTTAGATGAACTTTAGTATGTAGACGCATCTGATTTAAGAAAATATAATATTTCTATACCCTTAGAATAGTTTATTTTTAACATTATATGTTAAGTGGCGAATTCTCTTGCCTTAGCACTCCTGTATATCTAGTAAGTTAATTGTAGCTTTATTATTTTGTAAATACTAAATATAAGGATTGACAATGCTAAATGACTTTGTACAAAGTTTTATAGCAACAAATGAAATATGAATACAACTCAGTAGCGTAACGCGAGTTTCAGCCTCCCGGGGCGAAGGCCAAATTCGCCGCCACTTTATTTGGATATTTAAATCCAAAATTTACAGAAATTCTGCCGTCCAGACCACTTATTCAACTCAAGGAAATAAATTCCGTAACGGTGCAAGATATAAAAAATTTTCTCCGTACACAAGATGCAAATGTAGAACGAAAATAAATATTAAAAATTTACCCTCGATATATTTTATAATACCGGTCGAGATTTATCATTTACGAATAGAAACACTTTATCAGAACTGTTGACTACATAAAAATTGTTACCCGCCAGGTAATTAATTATATAATAAATTGCTAAGAGGAAAGTTTACCTCTGGATTGAACGGAGAAAATTAGTCAGGCTAGTTTTAATTTTTGAAACATGCAATCGCAGAATATTTGAGACTGAAATGGACTAAAAGGAATTTGTTGTTTAGTGGCAAATGGTTTTAGGTTACTCTTACGAAAGATAAAATATTTGTCATGATGCGGCAAATTATCTTGATGTGGGACCTACATCAAGAGATTGTGAGAGGAGGTGGGTCGGAAATGAAGCAGTTTGGCCTAGTACAGCATCCCACAGAAGGGTTGGTCTGGATACGCAAACGTTTACGTCGGGCTCAGTGGGTTAAATTGAGGGTAACATTATATCACGAGTATAGTGACATCTTAATGTAGCTTTTCTTTTAACTCCGTCCAATTAACACACATATATAATTTTAATAATGAAAAGTAACCAAAGGTGGGACAGCACTTCAAGAGATCTTACAGAACAAAAAGCTCTTCTGGTAGAACAATAAAGAGTAGAAAATATCTTCGTTTGAAATTGAATTTTTATTAGTGTTCTGCACTGATGACAATACGTACTTCTGAAATTTGGGAATATATATAATGAAAATGGCAAGAAAACAAAAGTTTAGATATCAATTAAAATAGAAGCCATAAAAACCATGCAACTGTTTATAGAATAATTTTATGTTCTCTTTATACAAAATTGTGCAGTTAAATGTTACTAGGAGAATGCTCATTATTGAATATTTCTGTTCCAAAGTATTTGATAATTGTCATGATAGACAAAATGATAATTGCAGACAGAAGATGTAGGATACAAATACATAAGAAAATACGTGTCAAGTCTATTCTGTCTTTATTCAAATACATTTTTTATCAATTACATAACCAACTTATACACTACAATTAACAATAAACAACAACAGTAGTATCTTCACATAAAAAAATTAAATTTATAACTAATATATACAATGTCACAACTCTCACTGTATTCTCATTCATTCATTCATTTCTCAACATTTTTGTTAATATTTCACATTTTATATCCCGTATTGTAACTTCATTTGAAGCATTTAAGCTTTTAAACAAAAACTTATAAAAAGGCACTATTGTTATACCAAATTCTATTTTGTTTATTAAGCTCACAGCCTTTACAAAAGGTAAATAAGGGGCTGAATTGGTAAATGGAACTAATTGTTTTAGACTTTTGGAAGACTCAAGGAGGGAACGGAAAATAATAAATAATTCTAAACTAAGATAGAAAATTGTAATTCTGTAAAGTATGACTGACACAATGGGCACAATGTTACTTTTTGCACATACCTCACTCAGCCCCTGTAATATTAGTACAGTAACTTGATAGTATGGGTCAAATTAATGGCTGCAGTATAACACCACTGCATGACTAGTAGTAATAAATTAACTCCTGAGAAAATTTACCAATCATCTGAATACCATTTTAAAGCTTCATATCCAATCTTTATGCAAGTGGAAATAATAATAATAATTGTAATGCTACATATTTGACTTTAGGTATACATATTCAAATTCTGTTCCATAAAATAATATTCAAGATGTAAATGTTTAAAAGATTCAAGATCTTCCATTTCCTTGCTACAATTTTATAATCTCCACAGTAATACATACTTTATTTTTTGTAAAAATACATCATATGGGTGTAAAATTACAGTATGCTAGGTTTCATTCTTACAAATTGATGATAAAATTTTTAAAAGTCTCCCAACACAAGTTGCAATAAATTGTATTATGAAAAATATAATTTGTTCAGAAGTGTAAGCAAATAACTTTAAAACTTTTATAAATATTACAAAGTTAAATAAAACATAGTGATCAATTTTTCAACAACACTGAGAAGGAAAAATTAGAACAGAAGCAATAAAATGAACCAATTACAAGAGGCAAACTATGTTTGAAGGAATCCTTTCACTGATTAAATGTATCACGTTAGCTAAATCGGTATTAATGCAAGGAATAAGTAATCTAAAATTTGCAGCAAAGCATAATCTACACAAGTATGTAAACAAAACTAACCCAATTTGGCAATACATTTGAGCACAGCTGCAGACTTCGTTCTCATCTACAGGAATATATGACTTATGTTCAAATATTACAGACATTTGTAGCTATCACATATCAAGCATTTCAGTACTTTAGTTCATTACACTTTTGCTTTCATTTTGTACTGCAAAATATATTCGAGTCTACTTATGAAGAGGACTCTGACCTATTGATTCATGAACGAAAAACACCTTTCAAAATAAATGATCGGTATAAACTATTTTACAGCACATTCAGGATTTTCAGAATTATTCTAATTCCCACTTTGCATTTATTTAGTGCAACACTATACTTTGTAAAATGAAAATGTACCAATTGTAAAAAAAGATACCTTCTGAACAGTTTTACTTTTACTAATAATATTCACAGTATTACAGGCTTTTATACTACTGTATATTGCAAAAAGAGTAGGCCAAAATATCACTTGAATCTCAGACAAGCAGGAAACTGGTTCTTGCTTAGGCCAGTTAAAATTTTAGTTTCCCTGAGATGCACTATTTATCTGGGAAAGTAAACTACACAACTTTTGAAATGTGTCACAAATAATCATGCAGTTTGAATAACAAAGTAGTCTACATTTGCTATTAAACACTATGAATACAGATATTCAATTAGAACACTATATACATTAACACATATCAGATGGTAGTTATATCTTCTAACGCTAACTATTGGCCTGTATATGTGCAGTTGGCACTTTACCTATATGTACACTTTAATGACATCACACTATAATTTACAATATATAAATTAGTTTTTAGATTTAATTATATATATTATATATAATATTGTCTGCATCTGCCTTATAAAGGTAGAAACTACATGAACACAACAGATTTTGTGCTGCCTTCTCATGTGACTTCACACAGAACAGAATATTCCATTTATATATAAAAGTTCACCTTTCGTTCACAAGTCTTGTCACTGCACAAATTAATAGTTCTTTCATAAAAAAAAACCTCTTAAGACATTTTTGCTTCAATTTGGAGAAATGATACAAAAATTAGTAAATTAAATGTTTCAATTTAACGTATGGCAGGAATATTCACAATAAATAATTTCTTATTTATAATACCAAACACAGCAATTTAATGGAACAAAAACTAGCAAAAAATGTCTCGATCAAAATGTTTTATATAGCTTGAGATACACTAATTACTATATACTAAAAACAAACAAATAAATATTTTCAATTTATAACAACATTTTAAATTAGAAGAAACTAATATTTTAGCAAGCACATTACTAATTATAATTACTTACAAATAAATTAAGAGTAAAAAAATTATAATTTTTTATCCTATATGCTAAGAGCTTGTAGATCGTGGCAAGTTTCCTGAATACGTCCCTCTGTTTCTACTGAAGTCTGTACTCCATTTGGTGGAGCTAATGACATAACAGCTGGACCATCACCGGCACCACCTTCGTCTAATAGCAATTTTGTTGTTGAAAGTGATTCTATTCCATTCAGGCCCATTTTTGAAGAGTATTTGGTTGTTGAACCGTTATTGCTAGAACGACTTCCATTCACAGAACTTGATTTTCTAGTGTTACCAAATCGTCGTTGAGAAGTATTGTTGTTTACGGTCTGGTAGAACATCGGACGAGGAATAGCCTGAAACTGTGTTGAGACAGAAACAGATTGGAAAGAGGAATAAGGTTGAGACCGTGAATAGGATAAAGGGGGTACTGAATGAGAACTAGGAGTTTGTCGACTATTTCTTTTTGCGGGAGATTGAGAGAAAGAATTCTGAGGGCATGAATAAAGGCCGTTATTATTTTTGACTCCAGCGAGGCTATTAAAACGACCACTTTGATTTCCAAACCGAGAATTTTCCCGATAACTTCCCATATTCCTGTTAAATGGGCGTTTTTGATAAGAACCTTTTGTATATTTTGTATATTGATTACTGAATTCTCCATCAGTTGCCATTCTCCCACTGTTTACAAACTTTATAGGAGGAGAGAAGGGAAATTGAGAAGGCAAATGTGGGGAAGATTTTTCAGAATGATTCAAGTAAGACTGTGATCTTTGAATTTTATCAGAACACTGACTGTGAGGATTATTTTCAGATGGGTTGTTTGTTTGGAATGGTTCTGAATAAACAGAAGTTACGTGATTTGCAAAAGGAGAAGATGGAAATTGAGAATGATTATGGTTCATATAAATAGATCCCATTCCAGGAGACACTACAGGATATAAAACAGAAACAACATTATTATGATGCGGAATGGAAACAGGAGGTGGTAATGGATGAAACTGTGAAGGTGGATGTGAAGGAAGATTGGGCTTATAGATGAAGTTGCCTTCTTTTTCTTCAGCACTGCCTTGCTGTAGCTTCAACAAAGACACAACTGGAGGTGTGCTACTGTGACGCTGAACCAATGGTGGAGGTGACGAGTGGCCATTGACAGGCCACCCAGCATGGTTTTTATCATGTCGAACAGTGGTGTTGCCTTTGGAATCTTGGCCAGTCTTACAGTTGCTTTTTGGGTTGCCAGAGTCTGAACAGCTCGAATTAGAAGAACTGTCCTAAGAGAATTCATTATTACATTGTAAGAATAGGACAAGGAAATGGTAATAAATTTTTAAATTTTCCTTTCATGCAACATTAAACACTTTAGATCAGAGTTGAGTTTAAGTTAACATTAAGCTGTTAATTCATAAAACAAACTAAATAAAATCTATTAGATATTCATAAAACAAACTATATAAAATCTATTATATATTCATCAAATTAAAAATAAGCTACCTCAGTGTGAAAGTCTGACTGAAAATAACTAATTTTTTTTAAATAACATTTTTCTATTCTCTACAAATAGATTAGTTTCTAATTACTTCAGTCTCCAACTTTCACTCTCAATGCCCATCATTAATATAATATGCATTCATATGAGATGCTTCAAGATAATTAACAGGTAAACTGAATTGAAATTAGGGTACAGATGGCAATATCTGTAACCCATTTTTTTTCAATAATTGGAAACATTTTTGAAAATAAGTATATGTAGCCACTAGACATTTTCTGCAGACCTATTACATTCTTGGTAAATCTTTACTCAACACCATAGTGTACATGATATTGGGTCTCACATTTTATGATTCTACTACATATTGCATATTACATTAGGAGAGCTTTTCCTAAAATAAATACTTGTCTACAAATTGAAGGATCAAACACTTCAAAAACTTTTACAGTTTATGGTTCACACTTTCTTAGGGAAGAAATTGAAACAATTTATACAATGCAAATATGCACACGACTGGCAGCTCATTAACAGTAATATTTCTGATTATAGAAGACTTAAAAGAAATTGAATTATGTTTTTGAAACTGAATAAATATTTAATGCTGAAATTTTATATACTACTTTCTATACATTCATGTTCTAGAAACATTTGTATGAAAATTCTATAAACAGAAGTATGTGATCAACTGACAAAGACAAGTATTTTTGTAGGTAAATGGTGAAAAATGATTAAATCTACATAAATAAATATTTTGTAGTAATTTATTCCACTTAGAAGGGAATGGATAATGAACTCAAGAACACAGTTTGAAGATGGCTCTCTCATATCTATACTCTTCTTGCAACTATGTAGTTTAAGAACATTGACCTTGATTACAGACTAAATTATACTCATTATTTTTTTATACTTAAAAGTTATGTTAAATTTAGACCTGTCTGTAGGTTTTTGTCATCAAACACAAATTGAAGATTAACTCTATGTAGAGAAATATGAAATAGAAAGATATAAAAACAAAGACTACACATGAAAAAGAGATTGTATAGCAAAAATGCTAAGGCCAACCATATCCTATGTTTCAATTATCTAAAACATGCATCATATATGTCTGATGTTATGGAATTCAAAATGCTTTTTATATCTAACATTTTTTAGATAATTCCTTTTTTTTAATGAATAATTTTTTAATACTCATTATCTAAGAAAGATGTTTCTTTCAAAGGTGAACACATGATTTAATTCTAGATCATTTTTAGTTATGCGACTGCTTGTAATTTCAAGATCTAAAATTTTATTCTAGTAATTAAGGACCTCAGCAGCTTTTTAGTAAAAAAAAATTTTAATATCAAATTTTAAATGTTTTGTCCCTGATTGGGACCCTTTCAGGAGTATGAATGTTACAATTATCTTAACACATAAATTGAGAATCAAAGTAGAAAATAATAGTTTAAAAAATATATAATTATGTATGAATATAATTTATAGTGTTAAAAAAATTTTAAGTTGACAAAAATTTCTGGCATGCAGATTGCCCTCATATTAAGGCCAAAATGACTAACAGCTACAAATTAATACTCAAAACAGCTGTAGCAATAAGTCATTTTGGCCACAACATGTGGGGAATCAGAATTCACTATAAATTATATTCATACATGCTAGTATTTTTTTAAATTATCATTTTGTGCCTATTTTTTCTCAATTTATTTGTTTCGATAATTGTAAGACATCCCTATCAGGGATGAAATGTCGTGTTTAAGTTTTGAAAATTAAGGTTTTTTTTACTACTTTATTATTTAATTTAAATATAAAGATCTTTTAGTCTGGCTGATATAACAAGACACATTATGGTGGAAGAGTTCTCAGGATTACAACTGGGAACACCATATTATAAATTCTGCAGAACTTGTGAACATCCTGCAAGATATGAGAATTGGACCACAAGACATCGTGGCTAGATTCAACAAGGTTACACATAGCCGACAAATTGAAACTACTGGGAGAGCACTTTTTCCAAGTAGTCACTAAACTAGTCAGACATGTTCATTCCACTACACATTTTCAATTCCGAGGAGACTACTAAAAAGTGGATGGCAAAGGATCACTCCCTAACTCATCGTCAATTTTTAAGTGGAACATTTCACAATACCTGCATTCTTAAAAATAAAGTGCTTTTACAGATATTTGCATAATACCCATATCATCTGGCAACAGGGTGCTGAAACCTTAATGGAAGACATATAAATATACAGAATAAATAGTTCTTGTATTTCTACCTGGGTCAAAGACAGGTTAAGCCAAAAAATTTTGATGGCAGACTATGCAATCTTTTTCAAGTTAAGTGCTGTCTTGTAGTTTGCATATCACTTTTATATTCTATCACTTGCCAGGATGGTGCATGATGGCTATGTGGGCCTAAGATGATACTGCTCCATGCTCTCAACGGTCTCAGCACAGATGTGGCCAAGCATCATTCTGCCATGTTGCCTGGTGGTGTTATAATTTGGTCCGGGATGTTTTCTATACTTTTGTCTGAGATCAGCCAATACAGGACCGCAGGCATTATCAAGTTGAAATTCCTGATCACGATTCATAAAGTTGCAATTGCTGGTTTTAATTTCTACAACCCTATGATAAACACTATCCCAATATATGACATATCTATGTAAAACTTTCATGTCTTCCTGTCTCCCAAATTGGGCACAGAGCCCATCAGATGTGTGACACACACCACCATGCTGGCAAGTGATAAATAGTATTAAAAAAATGAAACACACAACAGAATGCCATTTCACTTGAAAAAGATAACATACTTCCCTTTCTGGATGTTTTGATTAGATAGAAACAGGACAGTTTTAAGGGCCACAGTAGTGACATGTCACAGAATAGACTTCCAGAAAACTTAAGATACTGGACCCAGCTAGCAATTTCTGGGGAAATAGTCTTATAGAAGCAGAGGAAAGAAGAACTGAGCAAGGCATGGGCCCAGCCTTGGCCATATTACGGAGGACCCGTACACTGACCAACCAGCCAGACAACCTGAGGTTATCACCGCTCATGAGGGCTCAGACACCCCCAGGACAGCAGAGGGTAGGCTTACAGTTGCAACAATCTGAAGAGGCAGCAAGTATAACCAGGGTTTTGGAGTGACAGATTTTTCAGCTGCTCTGTTCCAGCATAAAAGTATTTACTCCAACTCCACTCCATGCTTTGGTTAAAATATTCTTATAGGAATTACATTTATTTTATTTTTGATGTACAAGTACATTTAGAAACTTTTTTATTTACCACTAATTTATTTTTTAACATACAATCTAAAATTATATAAACAAATGATTAAAAAAAATACAATTTTGAAAATAATTTTCAATACATTCAGTATACTCTTTGTTGACTTCAATAATAAAATAGCAGACAGCAAATTGGCCTTAATGGCTGCCTATTATCACTTAAAATTAATCTTAATTCGGAGAATAGACGCTCAACACTTGTTTGAGAAGTTGCTTGAAGTGACTGTTATTTTCTGATGCACTCCAGATAATGATCAATGGCTTCACACATATTCACCTGTTATATCTCCACATCCTTTATTGCACTATAATCTTCCTCAATATGTTTCTATATTTTGTTATCCTTATTATGTATATTGGAAATTTGACGACTGTTTTCTCTAATCCAATTTTTTTTCAAAATCATTGTCCATCAAATCCATATTTATTATATTACGGGCTGACTGTGAAAGTTCAACAATTGCTGGCTCTTCAGCAAAATCAAGTACTATTTGCATTTTGATTCACCGAGTGATCTCTGAGGGACCTTCCCTTTCTTTTCGTTTTTTTGATGCACTTAATATTCTATACCTAGAATCAACATACACTCCAACAAGCAAATGTGGTTTTTTAAAAAGGTTTTCTTTCTGGAGGACAGAATTGCTAACACAACACATCCTCCAAAGTCTTCCATACTTTTTCTAGTCTACACTATTCTTTAACACATCTCAAATGGCAAATTTAAGAGCATGAATCCCACCCCTCATTAGTTGAATTTTTGTATTATCATTATTACATGCTGGCAATATTAGGAAAAGATCTTTAACCTACTGTTGCGACATGTCTACATTAATTTCTTTAATACCTTCAGTTTTTTCATCTTCTTTATTCTGAGAAATATTTTTATGATCACCAAGTTTATTTACAGCATGTCATGTACACAGCATTATGTACACAAATACTTAGCACCTGATTTTCATATATTTCAAATTTGTTTTTCACATTTAATTTGATTGCTCACAAATAAAGAGTTATGCCTTGATTCAGTATTGACAGTATCCAACTTTATTTCAGTTTTTTCGTTTTTATTCATTCAAAAAATTGTACATTGATGGCAAGAAAATTTCTATTTTTGCAGGGTGCAGAATCTAGCTGTAAGTAGCATAAGTCATTTTAAAGTTTGTCTTAAATTGCGTGCAGACTCTGCTGTGCTTATACCTAAAAGATTAACTGCATCCTGTCCTGTCAATACACCAAGCTTCTGAAGCATTTCACCAGCAAGCTTTTATTATTTAATATGAACATAGAGAGTGGTGTCATACATAAACAATATCAACAAGTCCCTAGCAGAAAGTATTACTATTTGTAGTGATTGTAATCTTAGATGATGTAAAATATATATCGGAGCAGCGGAGCAGAACAAATTTCTGTGCTCCACCTCCACTCCGGCTCCAAGTAAAAATCCATTGCTCCACCTGCTCCAGCTCCACTCCAAAGCCCTGGGTATAACGTATTTAGTCTATTCCTATTTAACAAGCTTCTTCTATACACAGAAATGAAGTTTGAAGAAATGATCAGTAAACATTCAAAATGTCATTTTCTTGAAAGCAGAAAAATGCACTGATAGATGACATAGGAATATATTTGACACACATTCAAGTGGCAGGCAAGAGGACTCTTTTAAAAATGAAACATTGTTTTGCTCATGCAATACAAAATAGGGACACAAATTAAATGTAACCAGAATGACATAACTAAGTTGACCAACAAATTAAAACTTTCATTATGATTGATTTTTAAGAACACTAGACAAAGCAGTTTACAACAGCATAGAAAAGAAAAAGCTGGATTTATGTAAGAGATTTTAAATAAGATCATAAATTAAAATTATATCACATTCATTTTATAGCATAGGTTCTTTTCCAATTTCAAAACAATACAATTGAATGTCACTTCTTGAACCCAAATAGTTTGAAGGCATTTCTATACGGTCTATATTTAATACGGTTTTAGAGATCAATTAGATTAACTAAACAAGTTTACATACAATGAGAAATATAGAAGTTGTACAATACCAAGCATTTAAGAATATAAGTAATAATGTTAATAGCACACTGTAGTATCAATGCAGAATAAATTAACTACTCAATTATTTTTAATCTCACCTCTGGTGACTGGTTGCTTGATGATTCTGTAACATGAGCAGTTTCAAATAAGAAGTTGTCAGCAGTTATTATAGGACCATAGGATTGTCCTGGTGGTAAAGATGTCACATTGTAATAGACCTCTCCAGCAGTCATAGGATTTGGACTGTAATAATGTGTAGGAGACAATGTGGCTAATTGCATTGTCTGATTGGGAGAAGATGCAACTGTATTCGGTCCAGTAGCAGTAACTCCACTTGACGGTGGTGGCGGCGGTGGTGGTGCAGTGTACATGTACTGAGAACTTTGAGCTGGCTGCTGAAACAATAGAACAAGATGTTGGGTTTTATTACTTATACAATACTTGTTTCTAAAATACTAACATATAACATTGACATTATAGTCCTTAAAAACATAAATGTTAATGAAATGATATATTGGAGACAGAATTTTAGCATTATGTAAAGCACAAACACAAATCCTATTATATTGTAGGTTACAAAAATTACCTTGGCACAATAATAAATTACTTATATGAATACAAGACGGACTGAAGCAATAAATATATATATGGCATGGGTTACCTTAACGTAAATTGCCAGGTAACATAAAGAGAACAGAAAAAACCTTTAAAAATTTCTATTCCATATAGTGAGATATAGAGGTCAATATTCGTTTTACAGTAAGCCGCGATATTCTCTCTTTTCCCCTATATATTTACAATTGTCCCTATTTATATTCACATATGAATTTGTGCACACAAATACTATCCAACAACTTTATAGAAATTCAAAGAATATTAACTACTTGGTGTACATTAACTCCCAAATAAAATAATAAGTATATAGAAAAGTAAGTTTTATAATAAATAATCCCCACAGATTAACACTCTATAAACTAGAATTTATATATTGACTTAAAATAACATTGACAATGCAACACCAACAAATATATATCACAGAGCCTAGAAAATATATAGTTATAAAATACGTTTGAACTAAGAAAGAAATTGACCATAATTACCATCCATAGCCAATAAGATAATTAAAAAATGAAATACTTGTGTAATGTATTGACCTCATTCTAGGTCTTTATCAAACAATGGTTTGATTCAGAAAATATACCACTGAACTAGTAAAGTTCATCAATTTAACAAAAGTCTGTTTTTATTCTTCAAACATAGGCCTGCTGTGATGTAGTGGTCAGAGACATTGTTTCACATCAGAGGTCCCAATTTCAAATCCCGGTGAGGGCATAGATGTACATTTCCATAATCAACATTATCCTCATCTCAGCTTAGGATCTCTCACTGGAGAAAATTCCTACTAACATCTGAGGCACACCTAAAGTTATTTCTACAGGATCAAATAATTCATAATTTACTCTAAATTAGAGTTTACATTCCTTCAAAAATTCCCAGATCCAGTTCAGGATGTGTGTAACAATCCCCAAAGCACTTAACTTCAGGAGAACAAAGCTAAAAAGATTGTTTTCTGGAAAATGGAATCAGAAATAGCTCCTTTTTGTTATCTATAATATGCATCTGATTATGACAACACACTGAGCTTACATTATGTTAGTAAATAAATGTTACTGGCATCCTAAATAAATTAATAAAAACCCATTTGCATACAAAATACCATTGAATGCTTTCAATTTTCAATGTTTGATTTTTGAATGAGTAAACGTTAAAATTAAATGCAGCATAAAACTTTCAGAATATCAGTTTGAAAAGATAAATACAAGCTGTGTAACTCCTCAATGAGTCAAAAAATTTTTTAAAAAAATTTATGAATAATGAGAAAAGCATTATTTTATCATTGTAAATTCAAAACACAATGAAAGTATGATTAGTTTTCATATTTCACCATTACAGATAGGTGTCAGTGTTTAATAATATTTTAACTAAAACTAGTTAATATAAGATTTATCAGGAGTTTCATACAAAATCCTTCTTAGTTTTCTACTCCAACATTCGGCTTACAATAACAAACTGAAACGGCAGGTATTTATTGATGCAATTAGAGGGATGTTTAAAAAATTATATACAGGAATTAATGGCTCAAATAACCTAAAATGTAAATACAGAACATCTATTTCGTTATAATGGATCTATAATATAATTGTGTCATTACAAGAGTTGTTCATATAGTATAAATAAAACATAAAAACAGAAGGGACAAACCTGCAGCATGTGGAGATTTATGATGAAACTTTCATTAAAGTACTAATATTTCATGCACTTGGTTGGCTTGAGTAACTTCCAAACTGTGTATGAACAATTATGAAAAACTACACAACTCTTACATGCAAACTGAACAATAGACACTCAATTTACGTAGACAGTTGGAAACCTGAACAATGCTACTTTTGGTTTCAATTTAATGGTACAAATATTTGTAAGTACTTTACATAAACATTCCAGTGCATTTATTAAAGGAAATTTGAAACTATAAAAACTAACATCATAACAAGGGTTGTCACACATGTCCAAAATGGATAATTCAGAAGGATAAAGGTCAATATGACCACTCATTTAATTAGTGTTTAAAAAAGTGTTTATATAATTAGAGAACATTGGGATTTTTATAATAACTTTACTGAAATAAAAATACTAATATAATAAACCTTCTGATAAAATTCTCTTTCTCCCTAAATACAAGATTTTCTGTGTGAAAATAAAACTTACAAAAGCTGAAAATACTTTGAAAATCAAAATAATAAATAGAAATCTTCAATACTACTATTGAAAAGTAATTGATAATAATAATACAATTCGCTTCCCTATGGCTACACCGTATTGCACTTTCAGGTAAGCCACAAGCTATATCTCTTTACTTTCCATGCAAATATCACAATTATATATATATTGGTATGGAAAGGATAGAGAGATAGGTTGTGGCTTACCTGAAAGTGAAGTGCGGTGTTGCCAAGAGGAACTGAAGGTTGTTCTTCAAATTTTTGGAAGCTCTCAGCCGCCTTCTTCAGGAAGGAGTGTTACACCATTCCGTGCTGCGGACTGCCAGCTGGCCAGTGCACGGAATGGTGTAACACTCCTTTCTGAAGAAGGAGGCTAAGAGCCTCCCAAAATTTGAAGATCAACCTTCAGTTCCTCTTGGCGACACCGCACTTCACTTTCAGGTTCAGCCTCCTTCTTCAGGAAGGAGTGTTACACCATTCCGTGCACCGGCCGGCTGCGGACTATATATATATATATATATATATATATATATATATATATATATATTGGAGAATTAAAAGAAACTGCTTCATTAATAAATACAGCTGTTATTGCAATGGATTTCAGTGAAACCTATGTATACTTAATACAAGAGGCAGTTCAATATTAGCACTGGGTCTCTGATTCATGCACTCTTCATTTTGTTATGGTTCACTGCAATGATGCAATCTGATTTTACCTCCTAATATCATAGCTGATGATCTAAATATGACATTACTAAATGATAAAAAAAAATTATTTTTGACAGACATTACTTCAGCCTAGTAATCAGTTTTACAAGCAGTGATGCGATGGAATGCAAATGCAGTAAAATGTTTAGTTAGGAAGAAAAATCTTCAATAACAAGTGGACAGACAAACAACAACAAAATTAATTTTTTTAAAAAATGTTGATGCCAATATTTTTGAGGCCAATATTACAAATTAAATATTTGATATAATCTGTTGTATTCAAATAAATTTTTTGTTTAATAAAATTTTCTGACTTATTGGGTGTATTGCTTATTTATTTATTAAAAGATAATAATCAGATTATATCAAATATTAAAATGAAATTTTGTTGCTTGATTCAACTCATCTGACTTTGGACAGTAACATGAAAGAACAAGGTTGTTCCACAGCTTACAGAGACAATATGACTTGGGAATAAAAGACTAGAAGAATCAGTAGTAATTATAAAGATAAAAGGGATTCACTTGCAACTTATGGAGCAAACATTTGAGAAAAATAATAGTAATTGAGTATAGTGAGTGAGATGACGAAAAAGATGACAGTATAAAGTTTTTTATCCTCAAGACCATCAGTATAATTTCCCTCGCCAAACAGGGAAAATACGTTTGTAGTACATATCCCTCATGTTATTGCAATCATGGAACACCCAAAACAATTACTGGAAGAATTGACCAACAATCCATGATATATGTTCACATATAGTTCTGAAAACATAGGAGAAAATTAAAGCAACAACCTATAATTTGAGATATTTTGAATGGCAAGTTTTGTGACGGCACATGTTCAATTCCAACGACACATGTAAATATGGGCCTAAATTAATTAGGAACAACATGTTTCCCATATTAATTATGTGTTTTTAATTCACTTTCTTCAAGTCAGGTTTGTAATCTTCAATGTAATAACAATACTGGTCACTTTTCATTCATTTTAAAACAAAATGGCTATATTTAATCACAAGAAAATTCAACACTGCACATGAAGAAATGAATTAAAAACTAATTTTTCTCGAAAGTTAAAAAAAGTGACTGAATCAAAAAACTTTCTTTTTAATTTTTTATGCAGTATTTTCTTTCAGAACAAGGCAAATTGTAAAACCTAAACAATTTCAGATAAAGCAAAAATAGTTTGTATGCTTACTTAAATCCATAAAAGTAACACACATGCAAAGTTTCAATATGAGATCATGAACTGACATGGAATAACCATTTATTACAGTTTTCATTTGAACTAGTAATATATATTGGCCTAATTAAATTAAATTATTTGGTATTGAATGAAGTAATACAATAACTAAGAATTAGAACTAGATGTATTGTAAAATAATGTTCAGGATAATTCAGTTTATTACTAATTAAGACCTGTGCAAATATTGAAATCAAACATAAATTGAAAAAACTTCCATGCACTTTTTTTCTAATAAACAATGCAACAATGCAGGCCATGCAAGAGTCCCACCTGGCCTGCAACACCCCCAGACCACAACTCAATACAGCCGGTCCAGAACTGGAGGCACCAGGTACGGTAGGGGAAGGGCACCTTCTGGCACAAGACCAACACCAGACTGTGACACACAAGATTTGACAAATGTATCATCACCAAATACTTTGAATTTTCTTAGTTTTCTCAAATACATGTCAAAGTACAATTATTAGGTCAACTTAGAAGTTTAATGACTGAAACAGATATAATAAACCAGTGAAATTAATGTAAAACATTTTTTCTCACAATATTTCATGTTTCTCCAGAACAAAAATTCATTTACAACTTTGTAGACTGAAAACAAATTTAACATTTGACAGAGTGTAGTAGTACCCAGTCTTCATCAAACAGACTATTTTATATACACAAGTGTACAACTTACATCTGTAATAGAAGTAAACTTGTTCTATCATTACTAATAGCTTATAACATCAACATCCGAGCAATAGAAAACAATTCAACAGTATAATTTGAACACAAATATAAAATTTGTTTTCTATATCATTTTTAAAACAAATAGCAGACTCCCAAGTATATAACAAATTTCAACAAACTTGTTATTTACACCACTAATAAATAGTTTTATTCTTAAAAATTTGCAAATATAGAAATGGAGAAAATATATCAAAATAATATTAATCTACTTATAACATTTGTACAAGCTGAAATTTTTATTCCAGTTAGTTTACTGGCCATGAAATAGACAAAGTGCAAACAGGTAGAGTCCCACGTGTGGTCTGAGGTAATGTAATTGAATTTATGTGGGAAGAAATACAAATTCATATTTATAAATTGGAGCAAAAGTGAAATTTACTTTATTTAAATACATAGTGCTGTGACAAATAGCTACAAAAAAAAGATGCTGGGATGAACACAAATTTTAAAAAAGTACTCTAACAATTGGATTCAACAAAGAACTTAAATCTATTGAGAAAAAGAATTTATGAATCAAATTGGCAAGGAAATTGAAAATTGTGAAGATCTATACCCAAGGCTGCAAATCTGTTTTTAATAAAAACCTGGAGGCTGAGTAAAAATATATATCTAATAAATTAAGGCATCTATGGAATTAGTATACACATTTAGTATAAAGAACTAAAAAACTAAGACTATAAAGTATAGTATATTTCCCTACTATTTTAGTACAATTTGCACCAACCACAATTGACAGCAAATCTGATATGTTGTTTATGCTTTATTTCATCAACATACCACAGTTATAACACACAGTTCTTATATTTAGCCCAATTTTCTAACCACAAGCCTCACATGAATTTTTAAGCAAAGGGATATATTAGCATGAATAGAAGATTAAGTTATAATTATTAATGGACACACAAATGTCTCACCTGTTATACTAATAAATCCCTAGATACAAGGAGTCTACTTTGAAGAACTTGTTCAGGTGAACAAATATATATTGAGCTAAGTCAGGTCAAGTTAAGATGAACAGAAGCCTACTTCCCTGTAATTATAGTAGGGGTTGGCTGGAGCTCAGTTTAACACAAACCTTTATTACGGTAACTTGGTAGTGTAAAAACTATACTGAAAATATTGATTCATGAAAATATTTTGTGTTTAATTTAGGACTTTGGGGCTGTCTGTATATCCTGTTCCTAAGATATAATTAATGTTTTAAGAATGGTAGTGGTGTAGTTCCAGTTTCTCCACTACAGAAGTTTACAACTGATCTAGAATGGTTTTGTACACAATTATTTTCATTATCTTTGGGCTAAATTACAACTGTAATAAAAATTATTTTGAAATCTGCCTATTTTGATTTCAAACATCAATGTTTCCACTAAATAGCAAATACTCTGATTGGGAGTCCACCGACTTAATTTGTCACCTACATATTACTGAAAATGTGGATATCGTTTTGTATATTTCCAATTAATAAAATACTTTTTACAATTATTATATTTAATTATTACAATTCCAATATTAAACTACATACACAAGGAAAACATAATCATACTCAATTTACTTGCTATTTCTATCATCAAAATTCACAAAAATGGAATAACCAAAAAAATTATTAGAGAAAACAACACATCCAGACGGATTATTTGTCACCATAATAAATGAAAAAGTTGCATGTATTTACAATATAATTGATAGTTTTACACTATGTTCCCTTACAACTTTCACAAGAATAACATCAATATAACAAAATTAATACTTGTATCTAACACACTTCCTGATATATTTATTAAAAATATTTTTAGTTTGTGTTCCAAAATCTTAACAATTTTGCAAATATTAAAAATCTATGTAAGACTACTTTACACACATCAGTGTTATTTTTTTCAGTTGTCTACATAAATATAGCATTTATTTATTTATTCAGACCATATAAAATGTCTGGTAAAGAGTTCCTTGAAACTTCCTTCCAACATATCTGAGTAAAAACTTACTAAATTGTAATTGATGTTATGTAGGACCAACTAAAATAATTATTTGTAGTAGATTAAAATAACACAAGAACAATTCTTTATAAATATAGTGTTATAAAACACACTATCTGACCACCTGTGGTGTAGGGGTCAGCATGACTGCTTGCCATCAGAAAGGTACCAGGCTTGAATCCCAGTGAGGGCATGGATGTTTGTGTACGTGAGATATACCTGTCAAATCAGTCCCCCAACAAGGTAATTTGAGTTCCCATAATGAGTCGCTAATAACCTGAGCTTTTGATGTGACTGTAAATAAATCAATATAAAAAACACTAAATTTTATACTTAGTTTCGATTGAGATAATTTCAGTAATTAAAGTGTACAGTGCACAATTGGCCAGCACAAAGGGTGAATGCTTGTCCAGCATGGCAATGGAAATGGCAAACCTAATTTTCAAGTAAGCTACTCACTTTCTTTCCTTTTCATGCCAATTTTTATATATACAAGACAGAGTCAAAAAGTAACCTTAATATAGTAATACAAAATCTGCATTGATAAATATAAATTAGTAACATACAGATAAATAAGAGCTATATATACCCTACTGACAGCTGTATTAGTGTGTGTGATAGGTTGAGAAATGTGGCGACGGTAGCTTAATGGCTGTGCCCTTAATAGTTTTGCAAGAGAGGACAGTGAGCGGATATCCGTTTTTTGGGTATTGAGGACTAAGGACAAATAAACATTGATTAGAGGATGATGATGCAAAATGGAGATTCCTGCATATCACTTGTTTAGAAGAATTAGTATCACATTCAGAAAATAAAATACAAACTTAAGACTCTTAACCATGATTGGAGCTGAATTTTAATTGGTTTGACTCAAGTGAGTACAGGAGAAAACAAAAATATTTCACTAGTCAACATAGTGTTTGAAGTTGTCAGTCATGCACACAGCAATTTTGTGAGTAGTTTGAGACATACTTATAAACAATACATCGGTGAACAAGCAAGGTTTATTATCTTGCAATGGTTAATAAATCAATATCTTATTATTTTAATTTCTGAATAAATGGTAATTTTATCTCATCAATAAATACAAAAAATTAATAATCCTCAACAGCATATCTTTCAAAGCAGATCAGTACATTTAACACAACTTTATATTTTTACTCTCATATAGTATTTTGCTACATTTATTATTTGTGGAGAAAACTTTACAGGCATTGATGTTTATGGTGTATGTATGTGTGTTTATGAAAATGACCATAATGTTGTACATGTAGTCTATGTGGCAAATCTTTAATATACGTTTGGTAATAATGATTTAGCTAAAATTATAAAATATAAAACGTGTTAATTAGTAAATAAATAGTAAAATAACAGACTAAATTAAGTGATAAAATAAATACCACACGTTTCTGCAATCCTTGTTGCTTATGTCACTAGTAAAAAATGCTCAAACTGCAAGAATAAGACACCTTACAAACCAGGTGACATAGCCAAAAGCATCGTCTTGATTGAAGACCACTTTCTTCTAGAGCATAAGTGAATTTTCTTCTTCTTTATTAATTGGCTTGAGCAGTCCAATGATGACACACAATAGCTACTATTCATACATAATTTTTCTACAGTCTATCATTTTATGTTACGTCCAACCAGCATTGGCTATCATTTCCCAGCCAATTTTACCACCCATTGCATCAACCACACATGCATCAAATCACCAGTTTAATCACTTTTTGGTGTCCAGCCTTGTTTCATAAATTCCATTAGCTATTTTGCTTTTCAAATGTTTAATCACTGCCAGAAACTAATTATCTCACATATGTTTTAAAATAGCACATGTTTTGATCAATAGCAAAACTTAAACCACACAATGGCTATGGCTAAAAATTGACAGTCAGGTATTGAAAGGATGCATTTCTTATAAACAAACCAGAAGTCTCTTAGATTTTGTAATTACTTACTGGCCTATCTTTGTACAGTAGTCTGGTAAGGGAAACTCTTAATCATTTGATATTAAAGACACACTGGATACAAAAAAGCTCAAAAGCATATATTATAATTATGAGAAGTATAACACAAAATTCCAGTTTATGACAAACTCCAGTTTATGACAAACTGCAGCTTATACTGGCGTTGCATCATAAACTTTGTAAAAATCAATATATTAGTAGCCTTACTTTAGGCTGTATACATTCTTAATAATTCATTACACCATTTAAAAAAGGGATCAATGTTAGTCATTGGTAACCTAAATGCTTTCAAGCATTAAGAAAACTTCCTTTGAACAACAAGAAACCACACTGATTGAATCAATAATTTCTAATTAATCTTTGGTACTTAAAATAATGCTACTTACAGGCACTGGCTGATACTGAAATTGTTGAGAGAGATACAAGGGCTGCCCGGCACATGGAGCATAAATGATTGGATAACTTGCAGTAGATGTATGAGCAGTTGCTGTTGGGGGAACAAATGTAGCTGAAACAAGTATTACATATATACTTGTAAATTAAATAATTACATAAATAAAATAAAAATAAATGACAATGAACAAAGTTTCAGTTATTCTCAATTCAAATCTACACAAATTCACAAAGAATTAACAGAATTTCTACTTCACGTTTGATCATAATGGTTTCCACTTGTTGGTAATAAAGAATGTTAACAAGATCATGACTAATATTTTTATATCTTTCAAATGTAATCTTTTCTTAAAAAGGTTTAAATCAATTAATATATTTCACGATCTTATAATTCAGTTTCATAGTTTTAAAACTTTCAAATTCTGTATTGCTTTGTACATTTACAAGGATATTATTATATAAATTTAATGTATTTTATTGCCAAAATGTTCAATGTTAAAATTGCTGCATTTTATAAAAATTCAATATATCATTGAGGGAAAAAAGTCATTGTTAAAATAGTTACAGCAAATATTTTCGAATATAGATAATATATATAAAACCCAAAAGTTAATGAACTGAAAATTAACTTAATAAACGAACTATACAGGTAGTGGAATAAGAAACGTGAAGTAACATATATTTAAACTAGGACAAATGTATGTTGAATTAAACCACACAATGGATCAAGCAAAATTCAGACGTGGCTATAGTAAAATACAAAAATATTCAAAAGAAAAGAAATAATATGGGTCAAAGAATACTCAATGCCTACAGCAATTGCAATTAACTGTGAATTAAACAACAATAAGGTTTGATACACTCAGATTTCAAGTTGTTGAAGAGCCATATACAGAGAAGTAAACTTAATCAAGAGAGTCAAAATAGCAGTTCAACTTCAGAAAGAGACAAAGGTTAGCAAAGGTGAAAGATAAGAAGACTTGATACAAACTAATGCAACAATGAAGGAAATAAACTCAACTTCTTCAGGAAGGAAGCTGACAGCCTCCGAAAATTTGAAGAACAACCTTCAGTTTCTAATGGCGACACCACACTTCACTTTCAGGTAAGCCACAACCTATCTCTCTTTCCTTTCCGTACCAATATTACAATTATTTTTGACAATGTCATATCCTTACTAATATCATATATATATATTACTAAAACAACTAATTTGACCTAAAAATATTCAAATTAGGCCTTTAATACTCACTTGGGAATATAGTATTGGGATCAGCTCCAGGTGTTAAAGGTGCAGGTGCAGCAGGATGAGTAGCAGGTGTTGAAGGAAAATATGCCACTCCGTTATGGAAGGTGTATGGTAACCCATTCTGGTAAAAAATTGTGTTACCATGAACTGTGGGTGGTGTTGTAACCTCATATGAGCGACTGAATGGCTATATAAATAAAATAAATATATTATTTCAAGGCAATCAAAGAAATGTTGATTCAAGTCACTCAATAGTAATTGGAAGTTAGCTGATTAAGAATAGGTCAACTGAAATTTTAACATTTTCCTTTATAACTGATTACAAAAATCCAATTGATAATGTGGAATGAGTAATCTAACGTTATAATACAAAATTAATAATGTCTACTATTAAATATTCAATTCACTCGTTCCAAGAACTATCTAATTTTTCTGAACAGCTTATCAGCCAATAATATTTTTGGAGAGTTTATTTATATTCCAAAATTTTAAATACCTGTTTCTTAATAGCTGGTGCTATATTTAATTTTCGTTCCTTCAGAGTAATGTTCTCAGACTGGAAAAGACAAAATTTGAAAAATTGTTAAAATTATTAATTATAATGTGCATATAGTGTTCAATTATTTCAAAAAGATTATGAATATGGAATCAGAAATTTAATAATAACACAAAAATTTCAATTCAAAATCAAAATAAAACATTAAGAACTGAACAACTACAACAAAATAGCAATTTCATTTACATGCATGTTCAAGGATTTTCTCCAATTGACACACAATGTAATTGAAAAATTGGTAGTCCTTAAACAGAAGATACAATACTTTCAAAGTAATTAAATACAGATTACACCAAAAAGAACTTTCATAATATTTGAAAATTGATTATTAAGTCATTAAAGTTTACTGTTCCTTGTTAAACCCATTAAAATTCATGTTATAGCCATCATATTCAAATACTTATTTGTCCCTTCATATAAGTAGTTTTACAATTAAAAACTTTCCTAGCTGACCAGGACTTTGATGTTGCCAATGCAACTAAATAAGCAACATATTAACAAAAACTCCTGAAACACCATGTTCTTAAAGATTTTATCCAACATAAATTAGTCTCCACAAAAACATTACAAGGAACAAAATTGTTTAATTTTTACATAATACCAATAAAAACAACAATTCTCTCAATTTCAAAGGGATCAATTAACTTTCTAACTGACAACGCCAATATTTTCTTTACCCAAGAAGTCAAGGGTTCTGTTACAGTTTGCAAAACTAATTGTGTCAACATTGTCATTGTCAAACTCAAAATTTTAGATTAATTGTAGCATTCATTGGTAGTCCCTTACACAATGTTGCTACTTTTTTACATAATTTACTTTGCATATTACTCTTCCACATTACTCTGTCAAAAATTCCCTTCAATCCATCAACCAAATCCAACACCAAACCATTGCCTACGATCTCTTGATGTCATTCCTAATACATGTCATTGATAACTTCAATTTTTTTTTCAAATACATGCTTATTCCATGAAATGATATTCATGCTAAATCTCATACTAAATTCCAGCTACTTTTCTTTCAACATCATTTTATCACAAAATCAACAGTTCACCATGGGTAGCTCTTAATCTCAGTTTATAACTGAAACAGTCATTTAGATTTAGAGACTATTGTCTCTACCATATTCCGAACCTTCAGTTTCAAAAACTTTTGTTGATCAGTTAATCAATGTGTTCAAGAATTATTACCTCAAAGCTTCAACTAACTTATGAAGTTGAAAATAAAAGCTCTTAATTTTTTGGGTGTCTCAGTTTTCATTAAAGATAATAAGACTATTTTCTGTGACCATGATGCTAGTTTGTAGGATTCAGAATTTGGGGGAGGGGGAGGGGGGGAGGCATAGTCAATGCATCCAATTCAATTATCCATTTGTTAGTATTAAAATGGAGTTGGTAAAACAGTAATAACCAACACGATTTACAAGGTAACAGAGTTTAACAAGCACACAAATATTATTTAAGACAAAATAAATACATACATAAGAATGCATTATAACTATAGTAATTGTTTCCAATGTTGGTCAATGAAAAAATATCATTTTGTCACAATACATTAAGAAATGTTAAACTTTTTTTTCATAATAAAGGATGTCTGAGTTAAATATATAATAATATAAATTGTAATAACTTGAGATGTAATTGAAATATTTTTTAGCGGTTTGCTTCTACAAGTATGATAACTGAAAATGTTTTCTGTGTTTGCTTGTAGAAGTTTGTACCACATGCACATAAGGTATTTCTAGGATCACGAGTTCAAAGATGGATGGAATGAGAGCGGTAGTGCATTGATTACTTGGTCCCAAGAAGCCCAAACATTATGCCACTTGATTTTTTATGTGGGTTTTTATCAAGAATAAATTGTTTCAGACATAATTTCATGATCTACCAAATATGTGCCATCACATTTGTGCAGCTATCATAAATGATACCCCTGAAATGCTGCAAAATACTTAGAGAAAAGTTTAATACAGATTAGATGTCTGTTGTGTCACTAATGATGTGCATGATGTGTATTAGGTGTGTAAAACACATTTTGAGTTACCATAATTGTAGAAGCAAACTGCCAATAAATACATCAATTACTTCTCAAGTCATATTTTATATTATTATGTTTAACCTGGGCACCCTGTATATACTATAGTGTTCATATTTTTCAGAACCAATGAGTTAATACTGTAGTATTTGGTATTATTTTATATCAGCGACACGATTACAGTCGTTAACATTTTATACTAACAATAATCTGTTTTGATCAAAGATAACCAATGTCTGTGGTCCACTTATCCATAATCCAAACATCTTCTCCAGGTTGTAGTTCTCTCAAGTGATGTGCACCACGATGATGATCATAATCCTGTTTCTGTCTATATAGTCTTTTCTCCTCCTTTTGCCATATGATGATTGAGTCAGGAATTTTTTATTCATATTTTGAACAGATCATAGGTAACGATGTGTGGATCTTTCTGTTCATTACAAGTTTAACTGGTGAAAACCCATTTGCCAATGGGGTTGCCCAATAATTCTGCAGAGCTTTGTATCTATTCATCAGCTTTCTTTAAACTACTTTTCACAATTTTGACTGCAGTCTCGATGAAACCATTGCTTTGTGGAAAGCGAGGACTAGACATTACATGCCTAAATTCCCAGTCATTAGCAAGTGCTATGAAAGACAACCTTAAAATAGGACTGAAATGTGTACCATATCACTGTACACAACTTCTGGAGTTCCATGTCTTGCAAATATTGATTTACAATGTTTAACTGTAAACTGGCTAGAGGTGCAATTTCTGGATATCGAGAATAATATTCTGTGACAAATACCATTTTCCTTTCAAATTAAATAAATCCATAGCGACTTTTTGCTGTGGGCAGTCAGGAGAATCTGAAGGTATTCACGGTTCAAGACGATTAGTAGACTTTTATACACTGCTGACATCGCTTTATTAATCTGTATATGTATGTAATAATCCCGGCCACCTCACTGATTCTCGTGCCATTGTTATTCACTTGGTGACGCCAAGATGCCCCTCAAGAATCTTACATAAAATGTTTTCTTGTAATGATTTTGGAGTAATAATTCTTGCAGCTTTCATGAGCAGACCATTCTCAACAGAAATTTCGACAAGGTACTGCCAATAATCTGCTACCGAAGGTGGCATCCTTTTGTGCTGGCCATCCTTGCTTACTATAATTGATTAAATCATTTCACTGAGCTTCAACAATTTGTTTCAGTCTAGCATCTGTAGCTGGTAAAACATCAATAATGGTCCTAGCACCCGAAGCTGGTAAACCATCAATAACGACTCTAACATATTCCTCAACCTCTTCCTTGCTGGTTACAGGTGAAGCACGTCTAGAAAGAATGTCTGCCATTCCCAACTCTTTTCCTGAAATTTGGCAAATTTAAAATTGATACCACATCAAGCGTAATCTCATTCTCTGAAGTTTTGGAGTTAATTATTCGAGTTGAAAACAAAGGGACTAATGGTTTATGGTCAGTTTCATGAATAAATTCTATCCCCATCCTAAAATTTTGAAATTTCTCAAGCCCATGTGAGTTCATATCCCTCTTTCTCAATATTTGCCCAGTTCTGCTGAGGCTTAGTTAAGGTTTTTGAAGCATAAGTAATAGGATAATAAACATTATCCACTCCTTTCTGCTTCAATACTGCTCCCAACTCTGTATGATCAAGAATCAGCAGTTATTATAGTTTCTTGAGTCTGATCATTTGATTGCATTAAAAGACTTAACCAACTAAACTGAGTGGACTAAGATCATTAAGCAGTTTTGCCTAGTTGCTAAGTGGGGAATGAAACGTGCTAAATAAATGATTCCTATTAGATTTCTAACTTCTGAAGTATTTTCTGGAGGACCCATATCTTTTATTGCTTTAATTTGTTCTTTGTCTATCGGAATCCCTTTTCTTCAATAATATGGCCTAGATATTTGACTCTAGTCACTCAGAAAGTACATTTTTCTAGATTCAACGTGACTCCAGCTACAGCTAGATACTCCAATCTAGTAATCTTTTATCATGTTCAACTTTTTCTGTATACACTAAAATATCATCACTTTTAATCATGTGGCTTCTGCACCTTCTAAAATCTGAGAAACTATCTTCTGAAATAATTCAACTAAAAAAGGTAATCATTTATATTTATAGCGTCTAAATAGGGTAATGAAAGTTTATAACAGTTGTCATGATTTATCGAGATCAAATTGCCAAAACCCGCAATTCGCAAAAAGTTTATGGTTTCAAGCATTAAGGAAAAATACTTTGCTTACCCAGGCCGTTCTAATACATTTTTAGTTACTGGTATTGGGTGTACTTCCCATCTAACAAACTTGTTTAATTTCGTATAATCTACGCATATGTGGATACCATTTGGTTTAGGCAATGTTACTAAACCAGTGCACCAATCTATAGGCTCTTCAATGTGTACAATTACTCCTAACAGTACCGTGTTCTCTAATTCTTTCTTAATTTTCTCCAAAATTGGTATAGGGACATGTCTTGGGGTTGTGAACGCAAATGGAGTTGCATCATCTCGCAGCCTAATAGTGTAAGGAATCTTAACATGACCCAGACCCTATAAAAGATTTGGAAACTTATTAACCAGGTCAAAAATATTTTCCTTTTCTTCTCTGCCACAACATCCACATTTAACAATGCCGAGATCATCACTTACTTTTCCCGCTAATAAAGCCCTATTTCTATATTTCTGCTAATTTTGTTTTTCCTCAATAATATACTTTCTTCCAAAAACAACCGATTACATGATTAAGTTTCTTATTATCAACCCAAAACAATGTATGTGCTGGCTGGCTGTCTCAGTTTTCAGAGATTACCGACACATCAGCTTGGGTATCTGTATAAAATGTAATTTTTGAACATTCACAGAAGTGGACCAGCGTTCTTTATTTGTTTTGTCCAAAGCAATGGCTCTGATAAAAGCCTTATCTTCATTCGCTGTTTGAACTTCTCTAATACTACTCTGTATATTTTTCTTATTGCAAAACTTACATGAATGACATAGATTTTGCTGCTAGACATTGGTTTTGGAATGTTTAGCTCATCCGCAATTCCAACAGCTTTCTTCAATGTTTAGTTTAGCAAAATATTTAATTTGGGATTTAACTTCAGATATATACTTATTTTCCAGTTTAACACATGCACTATATCGACCTGGTGGTTTTTTAGCAGATGATTGAAATTTTTTTTTACAATTGCATCGATTTGTGGCTTACCTCCATGAAGTACTGTTTGTTGAGTCTGCATTTGAGCACTTTGCTTCGCCATTGTGACTGCCTTGTCCAGCATTTAGAGGATCGATCAGTTGCAACCTCTTTGAAAGCTCTTGGTATGCCCACGAATACACAATCACAGATAAATTCATCTTTCAGTGCACCAAACTCACAATGTTCCGCTAATGTATACAAACTTGCAACAAATTCTTCAACAGTTTCACTTTATTGCTGGAAGTGTTGATTAAACACCACACATTCATATGTATGGTTTCATTTCACGTTAAATTGTTTGTCAAATGCTGCTGTCACCTTATTATAGTCCTGCTCAAAAGCGTCCGACAATCCAAAGAGTGTAAGTAGCACGTCAGCTTGAGAACATGTTAACTTGATTTTGTCAAGGTTTATTGTCCAATTATTAATTATTATTATTGTCCATTCGAAATCTCTCGAATCTGTTTTTCCATTGGTTCCATTCTTGTGCTTTTGAAAAATCAAATTGGTCAGGTTCACACAGTGAATGATGAATTGCGGCCATTGCCAATGCAAATGTTGCTTATTACTTCCAGACAATTTTAAGGTCCAATTACAGCTGCCAAGCTCCAATTACTGCTACTGAAATTCAATTAATGCTACCGAGGTTCAATCACCACTGCCACCATGTAGTATTTGGTATTTTATTTCAGCGACACAATTACATTTGATAACATTTTATACTAACAACAATCTGTTTTGATCAAAGATAACTAATATCTCATAGCAAAGGTAATAAACACATTTAAAAGGCCTGCCAACACAAATACTGCAAGCACTTTAACCATAATGGAATTATTATATTGCTATATTTAGTATTACTTACATCTTGCATTAAACGGGTAGCTTCTTCTGCAGTCTCAAATGTAACAAAACCATAACCTTTTGACACTCCAGCTCTGTCACTAATAACTTTAGTTGCCTTCACATTTCCATAAGCTGTAAAATAAAATAGAAATCTTGGTATGAAATTCTACTACAGCATGAAGTATAAACACCAAATATCCCTAGTTTTCCACTGCTAAGTGTACTAACAAGTGTACATTGCAGTTCTATAGACACTCCTAAATATTAAAAAGACAAAAATAATTCAATATTCATATAAATTGCAATAAAAAGAAAGCTATAATTGATGGCTCATGATTAAAAAAAAATACTGAAATTTAAACCAGTTTAGCCATATTGCAAGTATCATTCATATAAAATGCACTTCTACACCGGTGGAGCAAATTTCACCAAAATTCGTACATGTGCTCTTTGCGACCAGGAAACAAACACTGTCGGGGTGAGATACATCTACCAACCACAGGAGCAGGGGTGGAAATATTCAAATATGTTAAAACAGCCGATATTTGAGTCTGATAAATATTTTTAGGGTTTAAAGAGATTAATGGTGTTTCTATCAATGTTATCTGACTACAATTTCAACCCCATACATTGTGGGAATGGAGCACCCTTAGGGTTGCAGGTGGACATGTGTTACAAGAAAATAACGCTAATACAATCAATATTGCAGTCAAATCCAGTTTTATGGATTAGCAGAGTCTAATAATTACATTCAATTGGCCATTAAACCCCCAGGGGCAGTGCTACACAAGGGTAGAACTTTTCTAACAGGTTAAATGGTCAATATTTGCATGGAATAAATAATACGGGGTTAATTAGATTTATAGTATTTCTATCCATGTTATGTGTGTAAAATTTTAAGCCCTTGTGGCATGAAGTGGGCTTAGGTTACAAGTAAATAATGCGAAAACAACAGAGGATTCAAGTCAAATGTAATGGATGTTGCAGAGTTCATTTATGACAATCTGGGCAATGCATTGGGATAGGCTGTGCTTGGAGGGGTTGGGTGGAGGTAGGCGAAGGGTAGAATTTTAAAATAAGTTAACAGGCTGTATTTTGCGTCGAATAAATATATTTCAGGAACAATGAGATTATTAAAATTTCTCTATATAGTCTCGGTGTATAATTGCAACCCCTTTCGGGATTGGGAGGGGAGCTGCCCTTAGGGGTACAGATGGGGTGCCATTACATAAATATAACACAAAAAAACAATCGTGATTGGAGTCAAATCCAGGGTTATGGATGTCGCTGAGTTTAACCCCCAGGAGCAGAGGTAGATGAAGGTGGAAATTTTGAAACATGCAATCGCTGTGGATATTAACATTGAATACATACTTTCAAAGGTTAATTAGATGGATAGTTTTTATACTGATGTCGTGTGTGTAAAATTTTAACTCCATTCGACTTGAGAAGGGATCACGCTTAGGTGTTAGGGAGGACGGTTGTGGAAATACTAAAACAGCCGATATTTGAGTCGCATAAATACTTTTAGGGATCAAAGAGATTTATATTGTTTCTACCGATGTTATCTGAATATATTTTCAACCCCTTACTGCATGGGAAACGGGCACCCTTAGGGGTGGACGGGCATTACAAATAAATAACGTGAATAAGACCAAGATTACAGTCAAATCCAGGGTTCTGGATGTTTCTGATTTTAATTATAACATTCAATTGGCCCCTTATGTCCTATGGGTAGGGGTGGACGGGGGAAGAATTTTTTCAAACATGTTAAACGGTTGATATAAGAACAGTATAAATAATTATCAGGGTCAATGACGTTGATAATATATCTACCAATGTTTGTAAACTTTCAATCCCTTACAGCATGAGAGGGTAGCACACTTAAGAGTTGGGAATGAAAACATTAAAACAGCCAATATTGTAGGCGGCAAAATATATTAGGGGTCAAAGAGATTGATAGCATTTCTACCCATGTTTTCTGAGCATAATTTGAACCCCCTACAGAACGAGTAAGGAGCACCCTTAGTAAAATCGAAGGCAATGGATGTCACTGAATTTATTTATAACAATCTGAGCAATGTGCGAGGATTGGCTGCAGTGGAATGTGTTGGGCAGGGGTAGAAATTGTAAAACATGTTATTAGGCCGTTTATTGCGTCGAATAAATATTTTTCGGGATCAATGAGATTATTAACATTTCTCTATATGGCCTCCAAGTAAATTTAAACCCGTTTCAGGATTGGGAGGGGAGCTGCCCCTTAGGGGTGGAGTGGCATTACATAAAAATAATGCAAAAACAATCGAGATTGTAGTCGAATCCAGGATTATGGGTGGCACTGAGTTTAATTATGACAATCAATTGGCCATTTTCAGCATTAATTAGATTGATAGTATTTCTACAACTTTTTTGTGTATATAATTTCAAGGTGGAGAAAATAACACAAAAACAATCGAGATTCGAGACAATCGGGGTTACGGATTTCACTGAATTCATCTATGACAACCTAGGTAACACGTAGAAGCGAGCTGGGCAGACATGGGAGGGGACAGAAATGTTAACCTATCCATATTTTGTCCTATAAATATTTTTCGGTGTCATTTAAATTTATAATATTTTGGTAGATATTCTCTGTGAATAATTTCAAGCCCTATCGCCATGGAAGGGGAGCACATTTCGGGGTGGGGTTTGGTGTTGCATTACATGAAAATAATGTGAATAGATTAATTCTGGTGTTATGGATGTCGATGAGTTTCATTGTGACAAACTGGATAACGCACGGTAGTGGGACGGAGGGGGGGGGGGGGGGCTGAACAGGGGTAGAAATTTTCAAACAATGTAACCGGCCAATTTTTGTTTAACCTACTGTAGCGGGGGCAGAAATTTTCAAACGGCGACGTATTCATTAAATGAAACTATTTCAGGGTCAACGTGTTCAACCACCTTCAGAATGGGAGGTGAACACATTCAGGGATAGGGGTCGAGTTGTGTTACATAAAAATAATGCAAAAGCTACCTAGATTGGAGTCAAATCGAGGGTTATGGATAAACGACATCTCGGACAACGCCGGGCACCCAGCTAGTAATCTATAAAGGCCAAGGCGCCGATTAAGAACTTATGATAAACAAAAATTCCTTGCACACATGCATCTTAACAAAAACTTCTAAAACACTACAGTTCTTCAAAAATGTGTGGGCAGCATCAAATGTGCACTACAAATAAAGAAACAGCAATTTAACAAAATATATACATGTCCATACCAAAGAGGCTATTTGAGAATACGGTAATACTGTTGCCGAGATTGTATGTTTCAGTTTTAACTAGAGATAGGCAATGTGCTTGAGAGTTGATTCAAAGACCTAGTCCCTCCATGTTGTGATCGAGCTCTCACTTGGCAGAAAAGAACGGTAGCTCTTCTGATCCCAACTGAATCATTTAGTTAAAGAGCGGTGCTCTCCCCATCCCAAAAGAGGTTATCACTCAGTAAAAGAGTGGGAGAGTCCAAGGGAAGCAACCGCTTGAGTCACCCCCACCATCTCAAACTGAATTAGTTGAATCACAAAGTCTTTATCATTAAATAAAATATTTAATTACACTAATTTTGCTTAAACAATTTAAAAAAACATAGACCCTTTCTCTATAAGTAAATTATTGTGCAGAGTTTATTTGGTCAAGAAGAAACAGCAAGTTAATATAATGTTGTCTTAAATGATTTTCTTAGAAATCCTTTCGGTAATCCTCCTATGCTTGTAAACATTATCCATGACTCACTGCTAATAAGTTCGCCGAGTTTCAACCACAGATTTTACAAAACTATTGTAAGCAAAGTCACAATTTTCAATACTCCACATGGGCATTAGAAGACTAAATGGCATGGAGTAGGAAGTTGAATTACTGTTACCAAAAGGTTCCAGCCCTGCAGGCACAGAGTACTATTCATTTCAAAAACATCAGTTTCCCATGGGCCATCTTGTATATAGAAAGATTTTGTAAGTTTATATGATGTAATATATGCGAATATTTGAGAAATGAAACAGAATTGTGATAGTTGTTATTTTTCTGTTTAAAACAAGTACTGAGTGAACTGTCTCAGGCTATATGTATTAGTCAGGCATGAGTGGAAACAGGACCACATGATTTTATAAAACTGTTTCATCAATTGAAGATTTTACAACTCGGTTCACTATATTATAAATGGGGTTTTTTCCACACGATATTGGCCCTGGAGACATGTAAGCCTTGTATTTTTTGACAATGATTAATAAAATAACCTAAGACAAATTTGAGGACCGATTCTTCATTGGTTACTTCTTAGTAAAATCATTTAAATAAATGTACAGTACGTACATAACTGTTCACATAAAAACTAATACATATTCAGAAAAAATAACAATCACAAAAAACGGCCACAGTGCATAAAATCTTTTACCACTTTTTCCCCATCAACTTTATAGTGATGACGTCTATTGTTGGCACTTTGTTGAGAACAGTTCCATTTATCTTCCAGATAAAATGACTAATATAAATGTCCCCTTCACTCACAGGATACCATAATAGGGATCTGGTTTTCCAAACACTCCTTTTGCAGACCTCACATTTTTTGTTTTGTCAGTCATCTATTATTGTAGGTGGAATATGCAAAATTTGAACCTTGGAAAGGGACACTAGGATATTAAATTGCACCTTTTCATTCTAGGATTCAACAACTGATATTTGATATAAATTCCCAGCAAGTTGCACAAGCTGCTTCTATTTAATTTTTTTTTCTGAATATTCCAATTTTATTTTGAAGAGTTTCGTCCGTCTTTATTTGGTGTAATCACCCACAACTTCCGTAATTTATCTGTGCTTTCTTGATGCATAAAGCGTACGATTTGACTTCACTGACCTTGCTTTCTTCACAGGACTAACACCGTCATCTTCAGCTGACTGATTCATCGTCTGCAGATAAAAATTCTTCATCAACCAAACTATGTTCTTGCTCAGTTAGTGTCATTAATGATATTTTGCCAAAGCATTTAGAACCCAGGAAGTCATAACTGGAAACATCTTGATTTTGAAATATGCACTCTTAATCTCAACTCAAATACAGTCTGTTTCTTGCTTGTTTTTTATATCACCCTTTAATGAATATGCAAATAGTTGGTACACTTCACTCTCTCATCTGAAGACATTTCAAACTCTGGTTGATCCTGGTGATCCTTTTGATTTTTCTTTCTTTACTCACACCTTCCTGTTCCCATACCTCCTTTGTTGCCCATTTGACTCCTACCTCGCTCGTCAACCCCTTCTCTCTCACTTCCTGAAAACCACACTTTTTTCTCTCAAACACATGCAATCTTGTGCTCCCCTCTAATTCCACTACATAACCACATTCTGCCCCACCAATTCCATGTCCCCAACGCACCTTAGGAAGAATTCTGCTTCAATATTCTTAAAATCGTTAAAACATGAGGCCATGAGCTTGGCAAAATTACAATCTCATGTTGCCCTTTTGACCTGCTGTCTGGAGATCGCCCTTCCCCAGAACAGCCTGAACATAAAACTTCCTTTGTCTGGCTGCAACCATGCATTCATCCAAAAATGCATGTGCACTCTTTCCACCAATCCTTCCAATTAACCAAACTGATCCGTGTTGAATAATCAACCTAAATCCCAATTCATTTTAAAAACATAACCCGTAACCACCATGAAATCATTTCCGGCTACCCCAATTTTGATAAAAACATTGCGATCATCCTCAAACACACAACTGCACCCAGGGCCACTTACAAAAGTTTACTAAGTTAGTTAAACAGGCCACGAGTGCCGGCATACAAATTCCAACACAAAGCTGGCTTCCTCAAACATCATCACCCCCTCTCATAGCATCAAAACCCTGCTTGGCAGACCTCCTCCGCCTACCCAAACCTACGACTTTGACTCCTCAATCCACCCCAAACAAACCACAACAGACCCACAAACCACCTAACAATCACATCCTGAACTTATCAAAAATTTTAAGTGAAGATGAAATTTCTCTCCTTGACAAGGGTTTCACTTTCCCCCACCCTACACCTATTCAAACTTGGCCGTGACTCCCTTAAATTCTATCAAACAGTCCAGTGGAAACTACATTTCACTACCCCCCCCCCCTATTAGCAATCTCAAAAACAATAAGGAAATTGTCATTCTCCCGGCTGACAAGGGCTCAACCGTTGTTGTCATCAACTTGGAGAAGTAAACACCTGAGGCATTTTGCCAGTTAGGAGACGATAGAACGTACAAGCCTATACCCAAATCCAGCCATGACTTTAGAAATAGACAAGTTTGTCTGTTCACATGGAAAACCCCAAAAGTTGTCATCAGCTTACATTGAACTCCTCACCCCCCAAAAAACCAGAACATCCACCTTATACCTGGTCCCCAATAAACCAGGCGTACCAGGCCACCCATTAGTTGCCAGCTACAACTCCCCCACTGAGAAGATTTCTGCATTGGTGGACGAATCCCTCCAACCAATACAGAAAAAATGCCCTTGTTCATCCAAGACACCAAACACTTCCTCTGCCATCTCTACAAATTCCCAAAACCTCTTCCACCTGATAGTCTTTTGGTTAATACAGATGTTGTCTCATTCTACACACATTTCCCCCATGCCAATGGACTAGTGGCACTTGAATACTACATGTCCCGCGTGCCACAAAATTCTTTCGCCACCACCTATATTCTGATCTCCCTCGCGCTGTTTGTCCTCACCAGAAATTACTTTTTCTTCCAAGACAACATCTGCCATAAAATACATGGCACAGCTATGGGCACCCGGATTGCCCCTTCCTATGCCAACCTGTTCATGGAACTGCTAGAACAGGCATACCTAAATTCCTCCCCATTGAAAACCCTATCCTGGTTCAAGTTCATAGAAGACATTTTCATGCTATGGACTAGATTACATATCCGAATTCCTCCACACCTTGAACTCCAAACCCTCCATAAAGTTCACTTGGAACTTCTCCCCAACTAAAGTCACTTTTCTAGACGTTGACGTACACCTGAGTTCTGGCACGATCAACACATCTGTCCACATAAAACCCATGAACACGCTCCAATGCCTGGACTTCACAAGTTGCCACCCAAACCACACAAAATGCTCCCTTCCATACAGTCTAGCCCTCAGGGAAGCACATATTTTCTCCAACTGAAATAGTCTGTCCTCCACCAACCGAATCCTCAATATAGAAACTATCACAGAGACCTCCTCCAAAAACAGATAACCCATGCCCTATTAAATCTCCAAACACCCAAATACTCTGGACCATAATAGAGAAGTTATCCACCCCTCACAACAACCTACTTCCCCGGACTCAATTCAATTCTCCGCATAACGTACACTTGAATGCAATCAACCCTGACCTAAAAACCATCCTCCCCACCTGCCCAAGGCTTGCCTTCAGACGTCCACCCAACCTCCGTAACTTACTTGTCCATTCTAAAAAACCCACACTTCCACACACCCACCTATGCCGGGCTGCAAACCTTTCGGTAGGAACAGATGCCCTATATTACAGCCCACCACAATCTTCCAGAACCACACAAAGACATACAAAATGAAAGAAAACATCACCAGCCTCTTCTCCCAAATTAACTGTATACTCTACCCTGCATTTTATATAGGCCAAACAAAAAGACCCTTATCTGAACAAATATGTAACCACCATAGCACTGTCAAACTTTCCAAAATTATATTCCAGTAGCTGGTAACACCCAAAGCCACAATACAAACCATTTCAACCAATGCTTCACACTCCCCATCCTTGAAGCTCTACTCCCTCGATTCATCTGAGGCTCCATCTGTGGAACTCTCCTTCCAACATGTCTTACAGTCCAGGCAAAGCCCTGGACTCAGAATACTTTAAATAGTGCCCTTCCTACCTGCCACCCCTACTTTCACAAGTCCATGTGAGAATGTATGAGCATGCTTATCTACATATGTGTTTGTATGGCGGTGCATGCATGTGTGTATGTATGTACATATACACACACAAACAAAACATTTAATTTGACTTTGTCACATTTTCTGTAAGTGTTATATATATTGTAATATCTGAATATAGATATTAAAATTATTTATTTTAATTTTGCCCCACATTGAGGACCAATTAATTAAATACACAAATGATAAATTATTAAATTAGCTTATTTGCCTATATTGAGGAGCAATTTAATGTAATTCTGAAATTGCAGCTTGTTAAATTAATTTTTATAAATTAAATTTTGAACTGTAAGAGTCAATTTAATTAATTTTTTATTTTGAAATATTTTCATAAATTTAAATATTACTTTTATTTACAGATGATAAGCATCCAATGTAATATTTACTTTGAACAGTTTCTATCAACTTGTAGTTTTGACTTTATTAAAATTTTAACATAAATTTTTAACATTTAATGATAGGTTCAAATTATTGAGGTGGTTATTCACAAGATCATTGCACTGGAAAATCTCCTCTTGAAGCACCTACAATTAGAATGTGAGGAAGACTTGTCACCATAATACTATTACATAGAAATCATAAGTTATGAAAGCTGGAATTTATGACTTACCTTCATTGATTAGTGATACAAACTCTCAAAGATACCATGGTACCAAATGAAGGATCTATTGAACATGATAATTGTGAAGACTCTAATACTCATTAAAGTATTTCATTAAACAAATGAGTGCAATAAAAACATTGCTTAGTTTTCATAAACACAACTGTAAGAATATTTTATCAGTAAATATGAAAGTTATGCTCAAATTATTATACATAAGTAATACACCTGAAAATAATGCTCACCTGAAAATAATTGTGCTAGCTCATTCTCAGTTGTATTACTTGAAATACCGCCTACAAATATTCGGTTTGGAACTAGAGTACCATACTTTGGAGCATTATTTGAAGTGGATTGTTGGGTGCCGTGACTGGCACTGGGTGATGGAGGTGAGGATGATACAGGAGATCCCTCATTTGTATTTCCAGATGACTGAAATCAAATAAATAACATATTTATTAAATGTTGTCCTAACATTAGAAATAATTACAAAATAAGGATTTATTTTACACATGCAAATAAGAGTCAAAGAATAAAAGGAATGGAAACCTCAAATAATGTTTGAAATTGCAGAGGCAAATTAGAATTAATTATGTTTCAAGAGTTTTGGGTGAACAATATAATAAGACCAATAACCTGAAGTATAAAAAAAATTAAAAAATTGAACAAGAATTATTTAATAACAAATTTATGTTCCATGTGCAACATTAAAATAATAAAGAAAGAATATTACAAATTAAATTGAACAATATGAATACTAAAATTAAATGTTGACTAAATTAAATACTTTAGTGACGGTTCCATTTTAAATTAGGTGTACTTTTTTAAAAGTTATGTTAAATTATAGGCATTGTTATATAAAACCAAACATACAAAGGTACATGGCTGACGTGCAAATTCTAACAGAAGAATAATAGTAACTTCAGTGGCTTAAGTTCATTCTCAAGCTATCAACTTACCCAAATTTTAGGTAACAGTTCTCATTAGACGTTTAACAGGAATTAAATATAAGTAATAGCAAGCTAAATAGTATGTGAATGTTATAAAACTAAAAAGAGTGTGACAAAATAATCTGAGAGAATATTATGAAGTAAAGCATGCAAATATTTGACACAATTTTGAACCAGTGTACCTTACAAGATGAAAAAAAATAATTCTTTTTGTTAATGAGATAATGCAGTGTGTTTTCTGGACTCAGGATGAGCCAACCAGCTAATGCCACTACCACATTTTAGTTTTAGCTAGGCTCTGAAAAGTCAGATACATACATATTGTTTACAAATATTGAAACCAAAATTTACTCTTCAAACATGCATGCTTTACAAAAATATTCTATTAGCAATTTGCACCACTCACAACTAAGTACAATGTAAACCTAAAACACTTATATAAAGAATCAGTCTTTCCATGTATATAGGAAGTAAAACTTGTCTTAGAAACTATAATACTCTTTGTACCTGTATCATCATTTTCAAAACTGATAACTGAACAGTAATTGTTAAAGACACAAATGAATCAAACATGTTTTCCTTGGGGAGCACTAATTTTGAAATATTTTCTTACTTTTGCAACTAATGTATTCAAATATTTAGGAGGATACTTCAATTAGTTTTATCAAACAGCAAAATTGCATTAATATGGTTGACAGTATTGTGGTACTCTGAAAACTCACAAGGTTTAAAAGGATCATCAAAGATACCCTAAAATGTACTTAATGGCATTGTTGTATTATGAGATTCCAAGATATTTCTATATTTGAAAAATATGGAGTACTTTAATTTAAATACTAATTAAAGGGACATTTTTTCATTACATGAACACAAAATTACATAAGTTATTCGGTATGTTTTGTGACACTATTCGACTCCCAGATTTTATTAATATTTGACAAGCAGAGACACCGCCATGGGTAATTTAGTTTTAAATTGAAATTAGCAAAATTTTAAAGTATAAGGATTTGGATTGTTCACAAGACCAGTTTGACATATGATAATCCTTAAAAATTTTATTATGATATTTAGGATAAATTATTTAGAGTTAAATATGTTATCATATTACAGATTTAAAAAATTGATTGCATTTGTTGAAATAATAAATTATTTAACAAAATAGTGATATTGAAATTTACATTTTTGTCTTTATTTAACTATCTTTCTATTATTAAAATATTGATATATTTGGTGTATAACAAAGGGAGTAATGTTTATGTATATCAAAATACTTATAATTAAATTGCATACGTTTTCAACCAAATGGCTCCACATCAAATTTAAAAAAATAACCAACCTTACCTACATTAAAAATTATTTAGGTTGTCTACAACAAGAGGTGAGAAAATGGATAGATCAGGAATATTGTGTTAGAATGCGACAAACTGCACAAAATTGAATAACAACATTAAATATAATAATGTATAGCACATTAAACAACTTAGAAATAGACAAACTTCACAAATGTATGACACTAGTCAGTTATTAATCAATCATTATAAATAATACTTACAGAATGCAAGAAGCAAGATTTCAAAAGTAAAAGAAATGGTATACAGTGCCAATACTATTATGAAAAGTGTAACTGTATCATCTTATGAGTTCACCATAAGACTGAGGAGTAATTTAACAACCATGACAAATCTGCATGTCATCAATATGTATATAAAATATTAAATCTTACATAATTTTTGTCTAAACAAGAAGCACTAATATACCATGCCTACATATTGGTTGAAATAATTTAAAACATTAATTCATCTTGTCACTGAAAATGGAATAGCATTTTTCTGTTGTTTAACTAAGTGAACAAAAACTAATGTTAAAAAATCTTGGATAAAGGTCAGTGTATACCTCATTTAACATTAACTCTTAATTACTAAACAATTGTGTATGATAATTAATTAGATTTTTAAGACAAAAAAATTTTGTTTACATTTCCAAACTGTCATGAAGATTGTATATTGATCACATGAAATCATGCCTCAAGTATGTTTTCCAATAATTTTGTGTGGTAGGCCTTACCTGAGTTCTTGACAAAATAAATGTTAACAAATAAAATCATTTAAATGTTTGTTAAGTGTGTAGACCTAAATATTTCCTTACCTTATTTTTCTTGTTATGAATTGTCGCCATGACTGATAAGCGACAAGAGAAGCTATGCTACTCTGATGGAACAATTTTCCAGGAAAGCTGTGAATGCAACACACAAATAGTACAATGAGATGCAGAATTGTTATTTTCAAAGCTGCATGAGAAATGATAAAGTATACAGTATCATGGAATTGCAGTGAAGTGCCTAATTAGTAAAGCAAACAAGAATATTAGGTAATGTTAATTCATAGCCTCATTTCACATTAGCAGGTTAAGTTGTCAATCATACTATTAGTTTGTCAAACCTTAATAACAAATTTTATTTTCAATTCAAGAAAGTGAACTGGTAATAAATAAGTTTGATCATTGTTAAGAATTGCAAAACTGAAAGAATTTCCAGACAGAAAACATAAGTCCGACCTGATAAGACTTAATTGATAAGACACAAATATTACCATTAGATGTTAACACAAATTAGTGCGTATTTGTCTGTACAATCCATGCTCAGGAAATATAACTATAAACTACAATTGAAACCACTTTTCAGCAGACGAACTAATGAACTGTTTCAGAAAAAAGTTTTTTTTAAAAAAAACACGTTAATCGATACAAAGAAAAGACTGCTACATCTTACCATTAGCAAAATTTGCAGCAGCTGCACCTAGCACTTTTAATTCCCCCAACTCCACTTGCGTTTAGACGAAACCTCGTCTGCTGTCACTGCGGGCAGCAACGAGATCGCGTAAGATGGCAGACCGCGGAGAGGTCTAAATACGGATCTCAGGGGTTCAAAAAATTTACATATCGCTCATGGAAGGAAAATAGATCTAAGTATTTCCCAACTCGATACGAACATCAAAAGAAATTAGTCGATATATGTATATATATATTATTTATGACGAATATAAATTAATACGTGAACGCAAAATAAGTACAGAAAAAATATTGGTAAGATAAAATACTAATATGTAAAATCTTCAACAATGTTAATATTTTAGTGTTTATTTCAAAAGATCTTTGAAAAACCTAATCAGAGATAAAACCATTTCACATGCAAAAGGTCTGGTAATTATTTTCATTATCAAATACGTTTATAAGCCATAAATATATTCCAAAAGTTTAAGTAAATATTCGACCATTTATTGTAAATAAAAATATATTTTCTGAATTGTAATATTAGACAGTAATATCTAAGCAACTCATTTAGAAATAGTCCTTCAATGACCATAAGTATTCATTTACAGCTTTATTTTTTCTTTAAGAAAAGAAAGAATATTAAGTCGATATGTAAACATAAGTACTATTACTGACCTTAATAGTCCTTATGTGAAATTGGTTAGGCGGATTAAAAATAAAAATTTATATTGCTTCTTATAAATCGGTTGTCAATTGTTTCCGCACAATTGACAGACAAATAAATATCCACACATCTAATTGATGTAGCCCACTTCATCTTACTTGATTTACTGTTTAATATATACTTTGGAGTATACTTACAAACTTGATATACTACTTCTCTCATTCATACAACTGCTAGACAAATTATAGAGACCAAAAAAAAATCACAAAAGTGTAATATCCTTATATTAGTCACGTTAATACCATTCATTTAAAGTGTTTACATAAAAGGTTATTACTAAGATTAATATTCTTGGAAGTCGTTTGATAAAAGAGGTAGATTCAAATTGTCGATACATTAAAATAAATTTAAACGCGCAACAAAATTTTACCCTCCAGTAAAAGCTATCAGGATGATATTTTGAAAACATTATCAGTATCCAGAGATTCTTCTAAGAATGGCATCATTGTTGCCAGTAATGTATTTATGTAAAATAACACCCGAAAGATTATAATGACATAGAATAATAATAATACACGTGTATATAAAATATATAAATGTTATTAACCATTGAGTTATGATTATCAAACATATTCATTAATCATAGACTTTTAATGACAATGGAAATTATAGAATCATAGATACCTATACTTCTAGAAAATTTAACTGAATAAAAATTCGTAATTACAAGCAATTTTTTAATTTTTGTCTGCTTGCGCTTATTTGATAGCCTTATAGTATTCTACCGACAACCATAGACAGCATTTGACTACAATACAAATTTGCGTGGTAATATGATGCCTTTGTTCAATTATTGTAACCACATAACCTTGGGAACGTATTCATGTTAAGGAACTTCCTTATTGCTCTGATCACGTGAAAGGTAGTCAAAGAATTTACTGATGGAAATCACGAACCTAATATTCAGGGCCGGTGACAATGGGGCAAATTCCCAGGGGCCGAGACCAAAAAATTAAATTTATTAAATCTAATTAAATAAAAAGAAATGTCTTCAAGAATACACAAATTTGTTGCTTAAAAACTGAAAAAACAAATCAAGGTTGAGCGTGTGTCGGTGTGCAGTAGAGAAGTATGACGTTAGCGTTGATGTGGTCATCGAGGGTTGTAACGCGGGTGATGGGGACGATAGAGCGAGAAGCGCCGGCGCTGTGATTGGCCTCACCTCTCTTTGCCGTGAACATTCGCCACTCAACCTGAATTAGTAACCTGAACCTCAAGAAACCTAATCATCCGCCTAAAGTTAATTGTTTATTCGTAAGAAGACCGTAAATACTCGTTTATAGCCACAGTTATAGATTAACAGTAGCAAGCTACACATTCTAGTCATTAGTAGATGTTGTCGGTTACATTGGCTAGATGTTATTTTTGCGAAGAGAAAGCTGAGAATAGAAGAACACATGAGATGGATGTGGCAGGCCAAAGACGAATAAGAAGGTATAGTAAAGAGACTTAAGACAACCAACGGTTCGAACAGTAATGAAACTCTGTTAATATTCGGGGTAGAAAAAAATTCATTGCATAAGCATGAGTCCGAAGACCCATGTGAATTTTGGACCTATTTGGTTCAGCCCAGACCTAGAGACACAGCTATCTTGGATATTTGCAGGCGAATGTTTAAGCAAGATTTTACGCTCGGTTTTATATAGGAGGAGGGGGTAGCGGGATTTGAGTCTGTTCCCGGAATGACCACGGTGAATGGAAAAAGTCTTCACAAGGAAGCGATGGATTCGGACTATTGTTTGGCTTTTCCGTACTACTGTAAGGTAAGGAATTCAGATGTCGGAATAAGAGCGCTGGGCTGGGAGATAGCGTTAATTGTTTTCACGAATATGACTTCATTAAGATTTCTTTTTGAACTGTGAGGCTCGGAGTATTCTAGTGTAGTGTTATTGGTGTTGTATACTCAGAGATCATTTTCTTAATGTCACTGAAGATGTTACTTAGAGTGCTTGCTCAACATAAATAAAAAGGCAATTATTGTCTTACTTAACCTACTATTACTATTTACTATATACTAGAATACCTACGCTCGAAAAAACGGTTACGAGTAATCGACGAAATATATTTTTCATTCAGAAGGTAATTATTTAAAAAATAAATAAATAAAACGTTCAAAACTATAAATTTTGTTTCAGCACAATGGAATTCAAGTCGTAAATCGTCACTATACTATATTAAAGTGTTGTTTTAACGAACGCAACAAACTCATGTTTGCTTAACCGTCCCTACAACTGCAGAAAATGTCTTAGGCATGAGGTAAGATCATTTTCCATAAATTTGCAGCGTTTTATTGTAACACATAAAAAATTATATAAAAGAAACTGTATTGTTTTCTTCATTATGTTCACAATATCATGGGCTACAATATTATGTATTAAATATTCAACTATATTTAAAAAAATGGTAAATGGTAAGGTTGCCGATGTGAAGGTTTGTGCATAATAAATATAATTCTATTCGCATAGAAACTAAGACCAGCCCTGATAAATAAATTCTTTCAGCGCTAGATAATTAAAAATGAACGCATTCAAGCCCAACCTGAAGTCAGGAGCTCAGAAGCCCAAAGAAAACCAAATGAAACTTGACGTTGGCAAAAAGGATGTTGGACAATTATTTCACGTTGGAATTAAAGTAGAAGTTACTGGTGCTGATAACACGAATTTAGAAGAAGTTTCTTTATGCTTTGATGAAACCTCTATGGGTGCCTCACTAGATCAATAATATTGAACAATATATTACTAGGACGACACACGGGTTGTAATATTTCCCAATAATTTAGTTCAGTCAACATGTGGAATAATTCAGTAAGTTGTGCGTGAAATGTTTAATGAGCATCTTCTCGCTGTAGTACGATGATCACTACGAGGCTGCGAAGACATAACACTATTATTGTGCAATAAATATCTAGTTCTTTGTGATTGACTTAATATATTGTGCAATCTTTCAATATGATCGATAGATGGTCAATAATATTGAGCAATATCAATTATTGCGCAATATGTTGTCGATAATATTGAACGGCCTGGGGGCCGCTTAACACTGAAGGAAGTAAAGAATGCGAAAGATGTAATTTAAATTAACTAACAGTAGCATAAGGTTCTAACCGCGAACATGAAGCTCCAACTCGTACTATGAATACCGGGATATAATTACAAATTCAGATTTGGGACTTCTAAAAAACGAGGTGAGAAACAGCAATATAATTCAGACTTTTGTGAAAATGGGACTACTTGACATGCCGCCAGATCTGCCAAATAATGCGAAAATGACAGTTCCAAATACAGTTCGGTTTCCAACTAGACCGAACGGAGTAAGTATATGTAGATATTTGCTTATATGGAGTTACATCGCAGTCATTGTTTGGTTTTCTGTGTAGGCTTTTTGATAGCGGTTGTAGGAGTGAGAAATATGATTCAAACAAGTCTATATTATTGAGTAACTATGGATGGAAGAAAGAATACGATGTACAAAGCTGTATGTCAAACTACCACGCATAAAAGGAGCACCTTTCACAAGAATAGTTACATCCGTTGGAGAGAGTTAGAAGGCGGCTGCATGAAACTTCAAACATTCATTCGCAGCTTGATTCTGAATTGGCCTCAAGAACTAAATACTGGAAAGAAATATTTCAAACATTTTTTTGTGTAGTTATGTTTATTGGAGAGCGAGGCTTACCTTCCAGGGTCTTTTTGGGGCTGAGTTGTTATCTGAGTTTGACCCATTACATATTTCAAATATAAAAAAGGCTCAAGAAGAGGAAAATCGGCTTCAAGCGATGTCTAAAGATTCAGAAAATGAATTTATTCAAACTTGTGGTGATAAGAGTTCGTCAGAATGTGCAAGATGTCTCCCACACGGAGCAAACAACATTGATTTTACATATACGTATTAGATTGCAATCGGAATTTAATTTTACATAGAGGTTCATTGCAACCAAAAACCAGAACGGAATGTTGCTAACTTGATTATGAGTGAACATGAAAAGAACTCAATTCCTTTGAAGAATTTTAGGGGACAAGGTTATGTAAACTGTGCAAATATGGCGGAGTTTATAACGGTGTTCAAGCCATTATAAGTACACATAACAGCTTACTCTAATTGAACGCTCACAGACTGAACCTGTGTGCGGTTAATGCCGCAGAGTGCTGTGAAGAAGTAATAACCTTTTTTTGTGATGTCACAAAAAACGCACAATTTTTTGTCCAGAAACCCTTGGGTATGCTTAGAAAAACCTGCATAATCTTTCTCAAACTAGTTGGTATGCCCGAGTACATGGTATTCGATCTTTTGTCAAGCGTAATTCCTGCCATAAATAACTGTAAAGAGCTTAATCGAACCGCAAAGTGTAAAACAGAGCTAAAAGGAGTTATGAAGTACTTGGTTGTATTATAGTGTCCAAAATATGGCTGTCACTATTGACAAGAATAAAGTTTTACAAACCCGGTCTGCAACTCTCGACATAGACGAAAATTATTGGTGAATTAATTGAGGAGCTAAAAGATTTACGGTTTAAATGGTGCAATCTCTATGGTGCAGCAAAACTAGTAGCAGTGAACACTACAGAAAATATAGAATGTGGAAAGGGCTTCAAGGAGAATAGATTGAAAGGAAAAATCTTCCATGACGAGATCAGAGATTGAGCTCATCAAGATGTGATGATGAAATGGGACGTGACGTAGAACATGAGGAGAGGAATTTCAGAATTAATGTTTTCTATAAAATTATTTACTCTATCATTGGGGGCCTTACTCAAAGATTTCAATTTTCCGAAAATGTAAGTGACCTATCCCAATACCTTTGGAAATATCATGATGAATATGAAATTGAAAAGCAGTTCTTAACTTTGTGTCAAACGTACAAAGTTGACATAGACATTGACATTTTCAATGAAATCAAACACCTGAAGTCAATACAAAATGCCCACTTAGGAGAGAAATCGTTAGAACCTTCACAACTTTTAAACGCACTAAGGAAGATAATGTTGGACAGCCTGTTCCCAAATACATCTATAGCAATCAGATTGTTCTGTATCTGGAAGTCACGGTGAGAAACGGTTCAGTGTAATGAAGAGAAAAGAAAGTGTCAATCGATCTATGACGAACCAAGACAGGATTAATGATCTCAGCATCTTGGCGATGGAACCTAGTTTAGCAAGAAGCTTGAAATATGAAGATATTATTAATTACTTTGCAAGAAATAGGGCTATAAGAGATGTATTTTTATAAAGTAAAAAAAGAAAAAATAATATTTTTATAAAATGTTCAAGTTGAAGTAAGTAAGCAAAATGTGTTAAACTATCAAATAGTTCTATTTCTAAACTGTATCCCCATTCATTTCGACTGACGTGAGTTTATTTAACGTAAAAAATTTACAAGTAAATTTATAGTGCATCAAAAGACAATGCGTGACAGAGCACATTTCTTCTGCATAAGAAGCTGATAATCAGGTAAATCTTCGTTATAAAAACCTGAAAGTTCGCAGTTCTGGTCTTCTAAGTTGAGGGAAGTGGGTGGAATGTACCGGGATTTAGGGGCCCGTACCCCTCAGTTGACATGGGGCTCCAGAGACCCCGCCTGCTAATATTGATTTATCTAGTACTGCATGTATAACAACATGGCGTGGCCATGGGGTCACCACTTTCCCAGACAATAGCAAACTTGTATATGAAGCACTTTGAGGAAGTGACCTTGAACAAAGTTTCCATTGATACAAGTGGTTCTACAGATATGTGGATGACACTTTTGAAGTCTGGCCACATGGGCAGAAACCATTGGATACTTTTCTCCAACACCTGAACGGCATCCACTAAAACATTACTATGGAGACGGAAAAGGATGGGGTCCTCTCTTTCTTGACTTTCTTATATACAGAAAACCTGACGGAAGACTTGGACACAACGACTATCAGAAGCCAAACACGCCGGAAATTTCCACCACCGGGCTCAGAAGGCTGCAGTTATGACATCGCTCATACACAGATCTAAGCCAGTCTCCTATAAAATCTTACCGCGGAAATTGCGCACTTAAGTCGGACCTTCCTTAGGAACTGTTATTTTAGGCACCAAATCAAAGTTAACTTCAAACTGTGGAAGAAAAAAGAACCTTCGAATAGAGACTCCGCTAATAAAGCTGTCTTTCTTCCGTTCATGGGCCGTACTACCTCACTAATCGGAAGACTCCAATCCAAAAACGGCATAAAAACAGTATTTTGTTCGATTCATAACATACGTGACTCCTTACGCCGAATCAAGGATTGGGGCTTAAAATCTCACGAATCTATTCCAATCTCTCCGATTGTGGCTCCACATACATGGGTCAGTCCTACCGGTGGAAGAAAGACCTTGGCCGGCCAATCAGTAGGCAGTGCTAGGATGGGCGCCCCTGACCCAAGGTATAAAATGGCAGTAACTTCGCTAGGACAGCGGCGCTTAATTATAAATTACAACACGCACTCAATACACCGAAGGGGAATTTAGATTAATGTTGGTGAATGCGAAGCAGTCATAGTAACACATAGGGCACGACACACACGCCTTCACAGAGCCTATCGTCCACTCACACTCCTCTGTAACGGGTGAGTTGGTAATTGATAAATAAAACGGATCGTTTTAAAGATTTATTGATCATGAAATTGACGATAGACAAAATATTTACATAAAATATACAAATTATGTGTGCTCAGCTAGCCCGGAAAAACAATCGGATCCCCCTAGTTTAACCATGGTTTACGGTCATTCCCCCTGGCGCGTCAAGGATTGAGACACTTAGCTGTTACCTTGCTTGAATCTCTGGCCGTGGTCATGTGGCACCCTCGTTCTCTCCGAGTCCTCTGGATTATGCACGTTTGGGGCTGTATGTCCGTTCCTGCCAACGGTTCGTTGAGGAGTTCTGTCTACACTTTCCTTACAGCCTTTTCGCTCCCTGTGAAAAATCAATGATCTCAACCATTTTTACATCGATCATTCCTGAACCAAGAAATGTGATTTGTTCAGGAAGTCACGAGTTAATTTAATTTCCGGGATTTTTAGAGAAACTTTTCCCACGGTGCGACACTCCAGGTAGTCTCTGTCCAGACCGAACGGATTATCTATCTGCCACGGTGGCTCCTGGTCTAATTCCAATTCCAACTTGCCAAGTTCTCAACCCTTGCTGATATCTAATTATATATTATTGTAATACTTATTAAGAAGGCCATTAACTATTTAATTTACAATGTTTTGTTTATCGGCGTTAATCTCAAAGGACGGAGTGACAGCGGGCTCTTATTGAAGTTAAATTAGGGTGACCACGAATTGTTTAAAATTACAATGTTTTGTTTAGATGTACTGATATCAGAGAACGACAGTGACGGCGGGCTCTTATTGATGTTAAATTAGGGAGACCAAGAATTGTTTAAAAATACAATGTTTTGTTTATGGGCATTAATCTCAAAGGACGGAGTGACAGCGGGTTTTGTTGATATTAAGTTGGAGAGACCATGGATTGTTTGGTTTATAATATGTGATTGACAGTGGCACTTGATATCAGAGAACGGAGAAAGAACGCGGGAATGGCGAGCGTGAGAACCGAGCGTGGGAACGCCAGAGTTAGTGTTTTTATAGAGAGGGATGAGAAGAGAATAGTTGAGTTGTGTGTCCGATCTCAAGGGAGAAGGACGTGGATGGAAGTAGTTGGATGCCAGATCGCAAGGGAGAAGGATGTGGAAGTAGTTGTGTGTCCGATCTCAAGGGAGAAGGACGTGGATGGAAGTAGTTGGTTGGAAATCGTCAAAGAGAGAGGAAGCCTAGGGACGATAAGAAGAGAAAAGTTATAAAGCATTGTAAAGAGTCTATCTGCATAGTCAGATTTAGAAAGAAACATTATTTGGCGACTCTATAGTTTGAAGAATTCTGCAGCAGATAAAATACCTCTGCTATTTTGTTGGATGTACATCTTGAGTGTTTGCGGAAATGGTTGACTTATTGACTGGTGGCTGCGGGCGAAACAGCGGTGGTCCATAGGAGAGGAGTCAGGAGTTTGAAGCTGGGAACGGATTAATGTGTGTGTGTTGGTGAAAGTGAATGTGCAACTTTATGCACCTAATGGTCTTTCAGTGAAGTGTGTTCCCAAGATTTGAAATAATTAAGTCTTGTTCAAAACGGACAGTCGTAAGTACGAACTAAAATAATGAATGTTTTGTAAACAGTAAATTAAAGGTAATAGTCATATTTCGTTTATTTTTCATTCTATATTCAGTGAGTTTCAAATTGTTTAAATTGTAAATTCTTTAATTGTTATCTTGATTTGTTTCTTACTATCAAACCCAGTAAAGACCCTGAGAAAAATAGTATTTAGATTTGTTTGTAAAATATAAAATTTGTAACCTTGAAGAATATATTTGTTTAAATAATAATTAATAATTTTTTTAATTAAAGCCCATTTTGTACATTAATAAGTTATTGGTTCCACAACATGGGCAAATTTCATTTTAAATTAAATATTCAGTAGTTCATTATACTTTGACGACTACAATGTGTTGACCATTTATTATTAATTCTTTTAAGTGTAATATTTTTTTAATTATTACAATATATATATATATATATGTATATGTATATATTGTAGCGTCCGTCCTTTCTTTTCTCGACTCAATTTCTAATTCGGGCGCCAGGTAATTTTTGGAATGAAATTACCAAAACAGCTTTATTTGTAATTAATTTATTTCTCGAGCCATGAAACATTTAACATCTGCAGGGTGTGGTTATTTATGACATTTTTATATTACAACACTAGGACCTCCGACTCCTGATGAGTCCTATGCGTAACTGGCTTGCCTTGCCACATATCTGCGCGCGTCTTACAATAACAATACTCTACAATATGCGGAGTGGCAAACGGACCTCGAGGAAGGCAATAATTCGACAATGCAACATAATCATGTTACAATATATATATTGTAATGAATAACTAATTATCGATTAATTTTCCCCACGTTGTGGAAGCCTTTTAAGTAATGATCATTAAGTTTGGGTTAATTAAAAGAAAAGATTATCAAAAATTAACTAATAAAATAATTTGTTATTTTATTCACTTGTGGCTTCCAAAATTAAAACAAATACAATCAAATTAAGATCTCTTCTCTCAGGGTCACAATTGGGTTTGATAATTAACAGATAAGTGATTTATAAACTGATTAACAATTCAAACATAAAAATTCACCTAAAATAATATGACGATAAATGAAATGAAAGACGGCTAAATGTAAAGAAACTGAACGAAATCTGACTATTACGTATTCTAATTTTCTTTTACAAATTTTGTTACTCACGTATTGTCCGTCTGGTACCAGCTCTTTCTTTTGTAGCTTCAACACTAGAATAAAAATGCAAATTTTTACACTGATTCTAACTTCCTTGCAGATTTTACACACACACGGTCGAAGTGCACGTCCTTAGCTATCAGGAACCTCGGTTGTTGTCTCCCCTTTCTGGTCAGCTAGCCTTTGCAGGATCCGTCAATGCGAAGATTGTTCAATTTGTGAAGCAAACTCCTGCTTCCATATAGGAACTCATGTTTGCAGACTTTACTTATCATATGCAGAGTCCAGACTTTAACTACTTTCTTCTCGTCGCAGATTTTATGCTTTTTGTTTCTCCTTGCTCGATCCAGGCTCAGTGCAGAACCTTACCGTTTTTATTTTTCTTTGTGGACCGAACTGCCACGTATCTGGGCGAAGACTTTTTTACTGTTTCATCCTCTCTCGACCCAGGCTCCGTAATGACTAAATTTTCCCCGCGCGCGCATTCTCCATTTCGGCTTTCAACAAAGCAACAGAGCTCGTCACCATTATCGCTTTGGAAGCTCCTGCCGCTACAATTAATTTTTTTTCGCTACAATTCAAATTAAACCTAATCAATTTAATTACATAATTAAATATTGCTACAATATATATATATATTGTAATGATAATTAAAGAATTAATAATTAAACAATTGAAATAAATAGTTATTGCGAGAACACAATAGTGGGTAAGAACATGTACAGGCGGGCCTTTGTCGTTGCCGAGCTACGGGGCTTACACAGTCAGTCGCACGTAGAATTTCGTCAAATACAGTTCGACACAGAATTTCATCAAGTAAAGTCGGTCGTAGAATTTCGTCAAGTACAGTTGGACATTGAATTTCATCAAATAAAGACAGTCACAAAATTTCGTCGAGTAGAATTGAACACTAAAATTTTAACAGAGAGAGTTACTCGGAGGAGAATGATAACAGTGTGATTCAGGAGGCTGATAATCAATTTGTCAGCAGGTATCGGTAGAACTTTGGAGAAGGAGTGAACAACATTCTGATTTGCCCGTAATCAGGACCAGAGCAACAATCTTGGCTGGAGAGAGAGAGAGAGAGGGGGGGGGGACTTAAAGCAAAGGTCCGCAGTATTTTACGGAACAATTGTGTCTGGTGGATGATACAAAAGCTTTGGAAAGTGACTTAAAACAAATTAAATTCAGTGAAACGATGGCCTGTTACGTGTAAATAGTGTAAAGTGTATCATAGAATCCAAACAAATGCCTGGTACCGGTACAAACTGTAAGTAGAGAGAAACTTTATAAAATTTATTGCTATGTAAACGTTAAATAAGGATAGATCGTCAGATTTCGGATTCCATTTCATTCTGTTGTTTAAATTCTAATCAAGTTTTGAATGTTGTAAATTTTGTTTGTTAATTTTGATAGTAGTAAAAGGTATTGCTCTTTGATTAACGACCCCGAGACAAGAGTAAAGGAGTTTGTATAATAGTAAAAAAAATTAATGTAAAATAATCACAACAAGAAAATTAGTAATTATTAGTTTAAATAAATCAATTGCTCTGAGATTTAAACGCTATAATCATTTTTAACATCCTTTCATTTAAATAGTTAATAATAAATTCATCCACTATAATAATTAAAAATTTTTGTGTATTACATTTTTGGCGCATCAACGTGGACTAATTAATACGTAAAATCATTTTTGTGAATTGCATTTATTGGCGTGACAACGTGAGGCAGAATCATTTAAATTCATTCATTTAATTAAATAATTATTATTTGATTATTAAATTTATGGCATCCAACGTGTTGGCACGTATCTGATATATAAATAACATTGTTAAGAAAGAAACGATATCTGACGATAAACCGGGATATTGGTGCAAAACAGTATTTGTTAGGATGTGCTTGCAATATTTAGCGACTTTTATGCGTGTGGAAGTTAAAGGTTTAGTAAAAAGAAGGAAAATGATTAGATGTGCATTTGATTTTAAAGATATTTTTTTAAGTATTAGTTAAGTTTAATTTAATGATAATGGATTCTAAAATAAATATGATAGGGGATAGTGGATATATGATTATATTAGAGTATTTGGAAAAAATGAATTAAAAGATGAAAGATAATAATAAAAATGTAGCAGAAATGAGCACGTAAAATGATCAAAATTTAAGAAAATTGGATAAAAGTATAGTAGATTTGGGTAAGAAAATGGATAAAAATTGGGCAGATTTAAGAGCAAATATGGATAAAAGTTTTGAGGATTTGAGTATAAAAAGTGATAAGAATATAGAAATGATAGACAAAAGATTAAAAGAGGACATAGCAGATTTAAAGACAGGTTTAAAAGAATGGAGAAAAGAAAATAATGAGGGAAGTAATAAAATTTGTGAGATTATTACAGAGATAAAATCTGATTCTATAGCAAAATTAAATAAGAAAGTAAACATTGAAATAGAAACATGTGAAGTAGCAAAAAAAAGTGGGGTTATGGGAGGATAAATGTGATGAAAATGTTAATGAAATTAATGTGATAAATATTGTAAATGTTGAAAATAATTTAATTTTGATGGGGCATAAAGCTAATGATGATACTAGAGAGATTAAAGGGTTAGATATTGATGATGTTGATGAACAGAAAGATGAAATATTGAGAGAGAGATAGAGGCGAATGTTAATGGAATAGAAATATTGTCATAATATTTTTGTCATAATATTTTGTTAAGTAATTCCTTTAATTAACCTTTATTTTTTGCTCATTACAATATATATATTGTAATACCTCAAATAAAATAAAACTACCAATTTAAACAAACAATTATTTATTTATTTATTACACAATTTACAATTACACAAATAATCTAATGAAATTTTACAAAATCATAACAATTTTATTTATCTTGAATACATTTGATAAATTAGACTCGGTACCCCAGGGTCTTTACTGCGTTGATAAGGAAACGGAACACAAATTTTACAATTAAACAAAGCAGTTAAAATAAATGAAAAACGAAATGAAACGAAATGAAATTATTGAAATGATTGAAACGAAATTGAAACGATTGAAACGAAATCTGACTTTTTACCCTAATTTAACAATTTACAATTATGAATTCAGAAAAATAAACTTACAAGCTCTCTGGTCCACACAATCACTTCATACAGGCTTAAAAGGCACCAGGTTGCGCTCACACTCAGCTTTCACAATCACCTCTTCTTGATGACGTTACCCTCACGACGAATTGAACCAACTCTGCTGGCAGACAGATTTCCACGACGAACTTCTACCGACTTTTGATGACTGATGTCCCACTTATTACTCTCGGCCACCTAGCTTGGCCTACCATCCGATGATCTCTCCTTACGTCTGCTGACTCGAACTTCACTCTCCTAGGACTTTCTCGTACAGATTCTGCTACTACACTCCACGTCCATCACCTTACAACTCTCACGTCTAACTCGTCTGAGGTCTCCTGTCTAACTGTGCTTCTCCCTGACTGTGCTCTTCCCTGACTAACTCCTCATAATGCTCCTCCCTGACTAACTCTGCCTTTATCTGCTCTCTTATTTATATCCCGGCTCCAGAATATTCCCTTGTTTTCACAGTTGTTTTGAAATTCCATGTTCGACAAACAACATCATCTGTTGGCTTTCTCCCGCTCCGAGAGCCACTTAATCAATTTAAATAAGCATCTCCTTTTAGTATAATTGCCTCGTCCATCTATTATGATGCCTTTCAGGGTTCCGTCGGTCACAACCATTTAGTCCTAAGAGCCGCAAAAATGCTCAATTATATTCCTCCCCTTCGCTAAGAGCCACTTATCCATCATTTTATCATTATCTTTTATATGTACAAACCACTCAAGGATCCCCAGTCTGAGCTGGTAAACAAATCTGATAAAAATAAGAACAAAATTCCTGTCCTTCTTTACTGGTTATTACAATATATATATATATATATATATATATATATATATATGTAAGTATATATATATATATATATATATATATGCCAATTATAAAACTATCGCGCTACACCACAATCGACCGATTCAATTCCGAAACACGATTACACATCTAGGAGTCTCTCTTGATCCGACCCTAACATGGAGGTTCATACCACGATCACTATTCGATTAGCAAACGTTAGACTAAAACAGCTATATCCTTTGCTTTACAGAACAAGCAGAGAATAATCAAAGAGAAGGGAAAAATCTAGACCTAAGATTGTGTATAAATATTATAAAACAATTTTTAGATTATTTAAGAAGTATTTAGTTCATTGTAATAAATGTTTTTATCAAAACTTAATTTTTATTTTGCATAAAACCTAAACATGATGGGATTTTGTGGAAGTCATTTTTAGAATCTGCTACCTTTAAAACATTATTCAGCAAAAATATCCCATGCAACTGGAATTTTTTATAGACCTATGCAATGACTTATCTAGATTAGTACATAATATATTTGTCAGCTGATGATACGCTTCTTACTTTACTGAATGTGAAATTACTTATGTGATAAATGTTGTAATTAGAGCACCAGAAGCTGTTGCTCAGCGGTTAAGAGGTAAGAAAATATTTTTTGAATGTAAGTAAAGCTAAATGTACGATATTTATCAATAAGGGTGAAGTATTAATAAGTAATATACTTGCAGATGTAAACTTTTCATATCTATAAATATTTTTAACAAATTAACGTTTTCGAATTAGTTGTTATAGTATTAATCTTATCTGTTTCAATTTTGATATTTTCTGTGTGCATATTTATTTTCATTTATGTACCAACTAATTTTGTGTGTTATAATTACAATAAACCATTGTTAAGTGTGATCATTAGTAAAAAATTTAGATGGTTCATAAATCTCTAATTTATCAACGCTCCTCATAAAATTGTTTTAGCGCCTGATGACAGGAACAAAGATAGCAACCTACAGTGGGGAAGTCAACTTGAGTTCACCGATGTGGTGACTCGTTCCTCCACTAAAACTTAATTAAATATCGCATATGTATAACTTTTAGATCTCTGACAAGCAAAAAGAATTTCGGTGAACACTTTTGTCGAGGCGCGCAGTCAAGCTGTTACTAGCGACCTGCGGAAGACGTCAGCGTCTTCAGCGTGAAGCCTTCCATTGGAAGAGACCCACAACTCCCTTGAAAAGACACACATTTAGGAGAAATCGAGCAAAAAGTGATAAAAAACAAAAGAAAAGCGCCTGCAGCTCCTAAACGACTGTTACTAGCGACCTGCGGGTGACGTCAGCGTCTTTAAGAGACTTGTTTTCATAGCAGATAACCTACTATAAGAAGGTTGACAGCAGCTTTGGTTAGAGAGAGGTGGCTCCGTGCGAACCGTCCACAAAATTGCTTAAAACATATTCATCTGATTTTAATCAGTGACTCAAGAGTATTTTTAGTTTTTTTGTACTACAATACTCGAAGAAACCACTTTTACGAGGATAACTATGTAAAATCTTAATTAATATTACAACAGCAGCTATCGTGTTAGCAATACTGAGCGGAAAATTACTAGACACGTAATATATATATATATATATTGTAGTGTCCGTCCTTTACCTCCTTCCGTTTCTTTCCTCAATTATTAATACGGGCGTCACGTAATATTTTTGAATGAAATTACCGAAACAATTTTTGATATAATTAATTTATTTCTCGATCATTGAGAACATTTAATATCTGCAGGTCGTGGTCATTTATTACATATTTGTGTTAAACCACTGGGACCTCCGTCCCCTGTCGAGTCCTAAGCGGAACTGCCTCGCCAAAACTCTGCGTGAGCCTACCAAACAATAATACTTAACAATATGCGGCGTGGCAAGTAGACACCGATAATGGCAATAATTCGACAATTATTATGTTACATTTTATATGTAACATACACCTCTCAAATATATATATATATATATATATTGTAATGCCAATTAATTAGGCCATTAATTGGTTTTAATAAAATTTAATTGTAGCGGCAAGAGTTTCCAAAGCGACAATGGAGCCGAGCTGTTACTTTGTCGGAAAGTCAAAAATGGCGTATGCGCGCTAAAACTCGAGACTACGATAGTTCAGTTGGTGACGGCCCATTTCGGAGGACGGAACAAATAATTCTAGAGCAGAGACTAGCTGTTGTTTAATGTATTAGTAAACAAAGTTGTGAATTTAAGACAAAGTAAAAACATTCACGGAAGCAATTACATCGTAAATATTGCTAAGTAAAAGCAGTGTACGTCTTTAGCCAGCCAGGAATAGTAAAGTTGCAGTTTAAGTCCCGAGCGGTAAAAGACAAGCAAATCTACAAATCATAGGATTCATATAAGACAAGCAGTCATCAGATAGCTGACAAAAAAGAGGATCATCCGAGTTCCTGGGAGCCTATCAAGGTTGAATTCAAGAGTGTAAAATCTGTGAGCCGATATTAGAATCAGTGTAAAAATTTTGCAATAGTGTACTCCCGAAAACAAAAAGAATGCTGGGACTAGCTGGACAGATGTAAGTAACAAAATAAAAAATAATGATTTACGTAAACGTAATTAAAGGATAGAAGTCAGATTTCGTTCTATTTTAATTGTTAAGTTAATTTCTTTTCTTTTTAATTTCTTTCTATCGACAAATTGTCTAGGTGAATTGTAAACTGTTTGTTAATAAGATTTTTAAAACAACATGTGTATGAAACCCAGTAGAGACCCTGAGATCTAAAATTTTAAATTGTAATTGTTTGTGAGTTAAAGCAACAAAGTGAAAATAAATAATATATGTTTTAAATTCTTGTTGATTATTTCATTTAAATAACGCCTTCCATTTGATTATTACATTTTGGCGCTTCACGTGAGGTAAATTCTTCAAACTAAAATTAGTTTGGAGAACGGGAATATTTCCATCAAAGTGGCAAATGGCAATTGTAATCCCTATCCAAAAGCCAGGGAAAGATCACAGCCTAGCAGTAAACTATAGACCAATAGCTCTCACATCCACGTTATGTAAATTAATGGAAAAATTAGTTAAAAAACGTCTCCTATGGCATCTACAACAAAAGGAATTCATCTCACCTCATCAAAGTGGCTTCCAAGAACGACGGAGCACACTAGACCATCTAACAAGCCTCCAAAATGAAATATGCAACTCTCTGATTACTAATCAACACCTCATCGCAACTTGCCTTGATATGGAGAAAGCATATGACATGGTGTGGAGGGAGAGAGTTATTTTGTTGCTGAATAATATTGGAGTTCGGGGCAAACTTCTAAAATTTATATCTAACTTCATGTCCAACAGATCCATCAAAGTCAAAATAAAGGGCACTCTATCTTCGGAATACCATATCCAGAATGGTGTCCCTCAAGGCTCTGTCCTGAGTGTCACACTATTTCTAATTGCAATAAACGAAGTCTCCCACCATATTCCTGCACCACTAAAAACGTTTTTATACGCAGATGATATTACGATAACATGTAGTGGAAGAAACCCTTCTACTAAACAGAAACTAATCCAAATAACATTGTGCAAGCTGAATTTATGGGCAAATAACAATGGATTCAAATTCTCCAAGACAAAATCTGAATTTATTGTCTTCAGCAGAAACACCGAATTCTTGAACTACAAATACAAACTGAAACTCGGTAACAATAATCTGAAAAGATCAAACACAGTCAAAATTCTTGGACTCATTTTTTATGAAAAACTCACGTGGAAATCTCATATCAAACACGTCAAAACAATGCCAAAAAAGGATGAATATCATAAAAATGATTGCAGCAATAAAATGGGGTGCAAATAAAAGAATAATTATTAACACATACCGATCACTTATTAGATCCAAGATGGACTACGGAGCTGCCGTCTACTCCTCCGCAAAGAAAAGTATTCTGCAATTGCTTGATCCAATACACAATACGTGCCTTAGATTGGCAGCTGGAGCCTTTCGTACAAGCCCGATCTGCGACATCCTAGCTGAAGCCAACGAAGAGCCACTGGCATATATAAGAGAAAATATATGTATATCGTATGCATTCAACGTAGCAGCAAATTCTAAGAACCCAACTTCAAAAATTATATTCCATAGCAATTACCTCAACAGATACAACGTCAAATCTTCATACCCAAAACCCCTATCTCTCCGGATCCAAAGCATACTCTCGAAAACAATCCCTAATCCTCCCAACGTCCTTCAAATTTGTTCTCTCGACGAACCCCTAGAAACACTAAAAACCCCTAATATTGACCTGACCCTAACCAAATATGAAAAAAATAACACCAGCCCAGAAATATATCAAACACTTTTCCGTGAAATACTTACAACTTATAAAGGCTACATACATATATACACCGACGGATCTAAGACAGCTAATGGTGCTGCATGTGCTAACATATTCGAGGGATCCACAAAATCATATAAACTTATAATATGGCTTCGAGTTTTTACTGTGAATCTTATGCAATTACAACAGCCCTAAACGACATCGAGAACACTAACAAATCCAAGTTCGCTATCTTCACGGACTCAATAAGCGTAATCGAATCAATAAAAAACAAATGTAGTAAGGAACCCATTACGCTTGGTATCATAGCCCAAAACTCAAAAATAATAACATCAGGTAAACAACTGTCATACATATGGATCCCCTCCCATGTCGGAATCGCAGGTAATGAAGCAGCCGATGCCGCGGCTAAATGCGCAAAACCCATCTACCCTGCCAGTGTCCCACAAGAACATAATCAAAGCTGTAAAAGCCAAATTAAAGAAAAACTGGAACAACGAATGGGTTAATAAACAGACAAAACTTCACGAAATAAGGGACAGTGTATACGAAACCCAACCTCATCAGTACAATTTAAACAGACGTGTTCAAACCGTATTCACCCGTCTAAGAATTGGTCATTCTAGACTATCTCACGGTCACCTAATGACCAAAATCAACCCTGCTGTATGTGACAAATGCAACTCCAAAATTACCACCCGACCCATAATCAATGAGTGTGAGTACACGCTACAAAAAAGAAGAGACTATGGAATCCCAGACAGCTACAAGGAATGCCTAAACGAACCTCAATATATTAACCCAATCATGGACTATCTTAGTGACCTAAACGTGATTGATACTATCTAATTTAGCCATACTAGATTTTACTATACAATCTGTCTGTAAATAATGAAACCACAATGTAAAAAAAAAGTAGTAGTAATTTTGTAATGTAAATCGTGGTCACTAATAACCATGTCGGTTTATGTGACAATAAACTAAATATTTTAAAAAAAATTAGTTAAATTAATTAATGCCTTATATTTTTGATTATTACATAATGGCGGCCCAACGTGGGGCAAATAAATTCAGACAATTAGTTGATTATTACATATTTGGCTTCCACAACGTGGGGCAAATATAATTTAATTAACGTCATATTGTTATTTATTATATATATATATATATATGTATGTATGTATATATAATATAATAATAACTTCTAATTCCGTCTACATACTTTTCAGTAGTGTAATTTTTAAAAGTGGATTAATTTAGTACCAAGTTGATACACATTTATAACACGCAAGTATTTTTCCTGCGTACATATTTTAAATAAAGTTAATTTTATGGAAAAACCACTCATTAGTGTAATATGTGCTCGCTCACTCACTCAGAGAACAGAAAGGAGGCAGTTTGTTGTTATTTTCTGGGGTAGAAGGGGTGAAACAGAGTACAGCGTATTTCTCATTCCAGAGAGATTTTGTGTTCAGTACGTGTGTATTTAGAGCAAGACAACGCTGTACTCCACTATACGTCTGACCTACGTTCTGAAACTATCTGAAAAAATCGGTTTCACAGCTCCTCGGAATACTCCCCGCAGAACATCGACAGAACTAATACTTCTACCAATAAATCAGACAAATCTTACGTTGACTATTCCTTTCTTACGTGGATGGGTCATGCAGGAAAATCTTGATCTGAGTAAAAGTGTTTACTTTCAAGAAAGTAAAATTTGCTAAAGATTATATGTGAAATGTAAATTTATTTTATAAATTACATTGTAACCAAGAAAAATAAATATTATTTAATTCCTGTAAATTGTTCAAAAATTGAAAAATATTGTTACTTTATCTCTGTAAATTGTTTGTTAAGTATCATGTTAACTATTTTTTTTAATTTCAGATGCTGATTTACGAACTACTCTTAACACTTAGAGTAATAAGTAAATTGTTTAATTATTAAAACTGTTCTACGTGAGTAGGTCACCGTCCAGTGGCGGGTCTCCTAGATTTATTCAGTGATGTCTTCTGGCCATAATCTCTTCAATTTTCTCGCTACGGGTTGTTGGAGGTAGATGTATTTGTTGCGGTGGTTTAGTTTCTATATTTGCTTTTGGTGGCATACGTCTTGATGGTTTCTGAAATAAATGGAATTTTGAGGTAGTGATGGAGTGTATGGTTGCTGATGTACCACGGTGCATTGACTAGGGTGCGCAATGTCTTTCATTGAAAAGTCTGCAAGATCTTGATATTTGATGGTTTGATGCATCCCCATAATTCGATCCCGTAAGACCATATAGGTATTAGTACGGTTTTATATAGAAGCAGTTTGTTTTCAGTAGTGAGTTGCGATTTTCGTCCAAGTAGCCAGTGCATGTTTTGAGTTTTTAGTTTCAGTTGTTCCTTTTAGGCTTTTATGTGGTTTTTCCATGTCAGTTTTTGTTCGATACGGAGTCCTAGGTATTTTACCTCAGTTTTTACTGGGATAGGTTGACTGAATATTTTAACTTGCGGGCACGTTGTGAAGGTGATTTGCGTGGACTTGTTGCAGTTTACTTTGATGCGCCATTGGTTGAGCCAGTTTTCTAAAAGGTTCAGATGTAACTGGAGATTTTCGGTTGCTTGGTCCGCATCAATATCGGTTGACATTATTGCGGTGTCATCTGCGAAGGTGGCGATTAGGGTGTTGTCCGTGGTGGGGATGTCTGCTGTATATAGTAGGTACAGAAAGGGACCAAGAACATTTCCCTGCGGAATTCCGGAGTTGATGTCTTGACATGCTGAGTATTGTCCCTCGAATTGGACCTGGAAGCATCTTTGTGACAGGTATGATTTCATGAGTACAAAAACTTGGTGTGGGAGCCGTTTTTTAATCATATATAGAATATCTTTGTGCCATATCTTGTCGAAGTCCAGCTGAATATCTAGCAATACCGCCGCACACAGTTTCTTCTCCTCGTTGGCCTCCCTGATGTGGTTGACTATTCTATGGCATTGCTCGATGGTTGAATGTCCTTCACGGAAGCCAAACTGGTGATGAGGAGTCTTTTCCTGTGGAGATATTGCTTCTTTGATTCTGTGTAGTAGGAGGCGTTCGAATATTTTTGATAGTAGCGGTAGAAGGCTTATCGGTCGGTAGGATGTGGCTTCATGTTCTAAAATACTTTCCTAAAAAAGCGGTGGTACTTATAACAACAATATATGTTAACATTTGAAACAAAAACTTATTATTTGAAAACTAATTCGATTCGAGAAGGTTGTTTAGATCGATCTAAACTTCGATGATCAACCCATGTGCTGCTGCATGTATACGTAGAACGCAAGTTTCACTTTGGGAGCAAATGTACAACGTAGTAGCTACACTCCCGAGAACGCTGTCTCGCTTTGTCCAGCTCCATTCAATGATTGAATATGTTCAAACACGTGAAATGAGAAAGAAGTGTATCTGTCGAATTATTTTGTTTAAACCGCTGTAGAAAACTGGTTAACATTTAGTACTTTATTTTGATATAAATTGTTTGTGTCAATTAGACTATTCGTTAATGATTTTAGTTGCTAAACCCGTAACAACTAATTTAACTTCTCGAGTCTGATGTGAAGGTCTCGATAGACTCGCGTTTCTCTGGAATAGACTGAATATGATAGATTATTATTTTAAGGAGTTATCGGACCAATGTGTCTAGCTCTGACTGCTATTCTTTTTATAAAAAGACAGTTTTTTTACTGTTCGAAATGACGGACTCCTCCTTCTTAGGATTTTTTTTGGGTGTAGACAGGCTATGTATAGGGTAATCCACATAGTGGCAACTCCCCCTCTTATAGAATAGGAAAGGGATTTGAAAGGGAGGATGCGGAAGGGTGGAGGAAGGTAGCCAAGGGTTAACTAGGACCCCCGGGCTATAGTTTAAGGATCCTACCCGGCATTCACCTAAAAGTAATGCAGGACAAGCCCTATAAAAACCTGCATCAGGTAGGTCGGGCATTTGGTACTTGTCCCACGCCCTTCCGATAGCAGGAGAGGGGTTTTCTGTGGGGTCGCAGCTTACTTGGCATGCCTTGGCCAGTTTAGGAGGCAGCTGGCCGATTATTCCAATAGGAATAGCGGACAACTCTTACCGTATGCCCAAGGTCTGCGACCCCGAATCATACACCTCTCAAAACAGACCGAGGTGCCTCGGCATGTGGGACCCTTAGTTCAAAAAACCAGAGAGTTGTGAAGGCATCCCCCGCTAGAGCTCTCTGGGAAGGTTTACCTGCGAGAGAAATACGAACAAAAATACTATTAATAATAAAGATTTGAGTTATCATCCGCGTGAATTCTTCAAATGTGAATTCTTCCAGTTTCAGACAATTCTACATTTTTAATATAATTTTTTCAATTTATTTCGGTATAAATCAAACTGGTTATGACACCGTAGTCATCTGACTCGTCGCTTATATTGTCTTATATTTAATAAAATAAATGCGTATAAGTAAGACTACACACACAGACTGCCAAGATCGCTCGCAAGTGCGACGGAATAATCGCTAGTGAGCGCCTGCCCGTGCTAGACAGGATTAAAACCCACGTGCTCGGCCTGTTGGTTAGTGGCATGAGGCAGGCAACTCTGGCGGTCTGCGGGCCACGCGTCGAGGGCGGGACTAATCATGGAATGTTTGTGTTGACACCTTTAGGCCCTTTTCGCACGGCGATTATTGCTCTTGTTCTTTTTTTCATTTTATTTATGAAAAAAAATTATAAATATGTATAAAAATATATAAATATTTCCATGGTTTTTCTACATAAATAAGAAATGAATATGACTTAGGAACAAGCCGTAAACTCCAGTTTGACATTATTTTATTTGAGTACTAATAGAGGTTTTTTAAATTATCATCAATTTTATCAAACGTCTTTATCCTCAATTTCTATAAATGTTTCCGATTGTGCCCGTGTGTTAGTAATGTTGACAATGGTTAAAATAAACAAAACTATATGGATATTCGTCTTTCGAACGCGATGATGTTTGATTTATTTTTTAACACGTTATATAAGCAACTCATTGAAATGAAAATATATTACGTTTTTTGTCTATATCAAGTTTATTATAACATTTGGCGACAATGAGAGGCACATGTATTGTTTACCCCCGTCACCCATCAGTTCTTGCTACAACAAAGTGAATGCACCTTTTTATTCACGTCCTTCGTTTATGGGATGGACCCATTGTTTCCTTTTCCCGGCATTCCTAGGCAAATAACACACAGCTAATGTTTCCAAATCGTCCATATTTTTCTTTAATTTAAAAGAAAAAGGAAAATGTTGACTGGGAGGCTGACGAAATGATTTACGCTCACTTCTCACGGAGTTCGTAACATCTTGCCGCAAGTATTTATTATAAACTAGTGATTTCTTTTGTTTTGCCGGGTCTAATTCATTTCTGTTTATCATGATTAAGAGTGAAAATAATATAGGATTTAAAAAAGAAGAAAAATGAATTAATATATACAAAAAACACCTTCACTATGGAAATAAAATCTTGAATGTTATACAAATAAAAAGTCAAAAATAAAAAATATCAGGAAATTGTTGATTCATTTCGGGATGAATACCGGGAAATTATTATTGATTCTATAAAACTAAATTACAGAAATTAAATAATAAAAATAGCAGCGTAAAAGATTTAATTATTCAATTTAAAGCATAATATTATAATTTAGGATGGTTTGTTCATAGTTTCAAATAGTAAGAGAAATCCACATATCGGGGAAGGGTCCTTAATTGCATGTCAAATCACCCCTTATCGCACAAAAAGCCATTGTTTATATTTTAGTAGGTAAGGCAAACAAATAATCTCATCATTAAGATAACCTTGACAAAATTGTTAATATTCCTACCCGTTCCGATTTATTTTCAAATATATCAAAATTAGTTGGGTTAAAATCAAGTACGATAATAAATTCCAAAACCTATGGTCTAATTACCGAAAGGAAATGAAAACTGTGGAGGCTTTTGAAATAAGTGTTACGGGAGCTTATGGTGCGCTTTATAGCTGTAGTGGAAGATTAATTAAATGATAAAATAAAGGGATATTTTCCAAAATTTATTAAACGTTTAACTGAACACGTACCATTAAAATTAAAATACAAATTATGAGTGTTCAGTTAGCCGGGCAAAACAATCTGATCCCTTAATCTCAAGTTAAACCATGATTTGTGGTAGTTCCCCCCAGGCGCGTCAAGGATTGAGACACTTGACAGTTACCTCGCGTTGATCTCTGGCCTTGATCATGTGGCACCCTCGTTCTCTCCGAGTCCTCTGGATGATGCATGGGGCTGTACGTCCGTCCCTAGCGACGGTTCGTCGAGGAGTCTCTTCTATACTTTCTTTACAGCCCGTTCGCTGGACGTGAAATATCGATGTTCTCGACCAATTTTTTCGATCGATCTTTCCTGAACCAAGAAATGTGATTGGTTAAGGCAGTCACGAGTTAATTCAAATTCTGGGGTTTTTGGAGACGTTTCCCACGGTGCGACAGTCCAGTGAACTTCCGAGGGTCAACTCACTACGTGCCTAAGTGCAGACCAAACGGATTATCTATCCGCCACGGCGGCGCCTGGTCAAATTCCAACTTACCAAGCTCTCAACCCTTGTTAATATTGAATTACATTAAAATGAAAAATACATATATATACATCAATAATAAAACTATCGCGCTACATAGCACATTATCTTAAAATTGAATCTATTTGTTATTTTATTTTAAATTTTACCCGGAGACATGGAAACGTGACTTACCGCTGTCGAGAAGTTTGCTGTAGGCCTATACAATTGCGAACCGGATTAGGAAAATCCACGGGAAAAGTTTTGACCCTATATATACATATTTACTTACCGGAGAACAGGAACAACGACGAACGTGATACTTAATGGAACTAACGTCCCTACTGACGAAAGAATGAAGCATCTTGGACTAGAATTTGATGTTAAATTAACAGGGCAGAACATATCGGTAACTTGGTAAGGAGAATAAGAATCGACTTCGCTCAGTCAAGTATCTACTAGACAAATGATCGCCACCAAAAGTTTACTATACTATAGTCTAAACCAATCTCTATGTCAATACGCTATCTGGATTTGGGGATCTGTTGTTAATTCTCATATCAACCGTATACAAGTTATACAAAACAGATCACTAAGGCTAATTACAGATGCTCCCTGCAACTCAGTTATACAAACAGACCTATGTATAACTACCGCAGCAGACACCATAAAAATGAATTACAATACAACAATTAACAATGGAAAACCACCCAAATCATCTAATTCATGACATCGCTAGAAATACTCCGCCAACTATAATATATTTTAAATAAAATAATAAAGTTATCGTTAGTTAAAAAAAGCGCATACCGTGAAATACCGTTGAAGGAGGCATGTAGGCGATGCACTGCATTCATCCCTAAGGGCAGTTTGCAACTTTCAAATTATATGAATTATGCAGACTTCCCTGCGGGATAACAGTAGTGGAACTGTCCTGCCCCGTTTCATCGATCAGATTTTCAGGAACATTATATTTAGGTTTGTTTTTAACTTCCTCAATAACCTTGTGGTTTATTCGACGGACTTCCAAATAAGTTAGACTTATTTGCAAAAGGTGCTTATAGACTAACGCATCTTAGAAGATAAAATTCTTGGGTCTCGTGTTGAGACCCGAGAATTTTATCTACCACAGATTCACCAGGAAAGCCATCGCTCTCTAATAACGCATCTTAGTTGGCGGTAGTGTAATATTACAGGTATCGTAGATACTTAATTTGGTAAATTGCGTACTTATTGTCATTTTTAATTGATTTATTTTTATGAATTATTAAGTTTTTAACGTTGTGCAGTTGAACATTGTTGACGAGAATGCAGTTGGGCGGTTAACGGTTGAACTTTACATTGTTGACGCGGACGATACGTTAAAGGTTGAGATTGGCTTATGCAGAAAAAGGTTCTAGAGACCACTCCTGGTGGCGTCGTCTACGAGGAAGTATAGTTGGAGAGGTCTAGCATGGCGCGCGACCTGCGCGTAGTAGGGGAGTTTGGTCAGCGGAAAACTTCTTTTTGGGAAGTTGTTGGGTATACGCTACTACCATTTTTGAAAACATTTTTTGTGTCTTTACTAACGGGATAAACAGGCACTCTGTACTTATCAGCTCTTAAATTTTACGGATTATCTGAAACTTTGAGAATTAAGGTGATTTGACAGTGGTCGAATAAAGCTTGTAAAGAGTATTTCATTTTCTATAAAGTGTAAATGAATAAGGAAAAGGAATAATGTGCGTAGCTGGTGAATAAGTGATTGAAGATACGAAATAGAAGGAATAGGTTGCAAAATTGTAAAGTAAAAAATTCTGCGTTTGAATTAAGGAGGCCACTTCTTTACCGTTCGTTTAATGTCGGATCAAATCTTTGATAAGAAATATATATATATATATATATATATATATATATATATATATATATATTTCTATTTCTTCATGCAACAGATCTACGGGATTGCTTCTCTTGAATTCCACAATCAAACAATCTAAATTTTTGTAACGTTTGGAACATTTAATTGATTTCTTAGCTTTACCGAGAGCAATACGACAACAAAGAAGTCATAACCGACACATTACAGGACTGTCGCGTTGTTCACATCTGCAGCTAACAATTGGTTCAAGTGGATTGCTAATTATTGGCAGGCGAGTGTTTACGTTATATACGGACCCAATAAGCTTACTTCGAATTAAGATTAATTTAGGTAAGAGAAGTTGACGATTATGCACTCTGATCTCGTAGTTTCTAACGATAATTGAATATTAAAAATGCAAAAAAATAAACACGACGTTTCTCGACTCTGCGCCAACGCTCCTGTTCGTTATTTTTTTTTAGGGCAACAGGCTACATGAGGGTGATCCACATTGGGCAACTCCCCTTTAATAGCATAGGAAGGGATTTGAAAGGGGGGATGCGGAAGGGTAGAGGAAGGTAGCCAAGGGTTAACTAGGGCCCCCGGGCTATGGTTTAAGGATCCTACCCGGCATTCGCCTAAAGAAATGCAGGGAAAACCCTAGAAAAACCTGCATCGGGTAGGTCGGGCCGCGGGGATACTGACCACTATACTACCGAGGACTCCTGTTCGTTAACTTTAATCATAAATTCTATTTTCATATATTCCGTGTAGTTTATTTAAAGGAAAGTTTAACACGCCGACCAGCAAGGCAGTAGTCGTAACGTTCAGGACCTTTGTAAATCTCCGATTCGTTCCGACAAAAACTGAACTGCCCCAGAAACTGAGTAAACAAAGCCTGTCAGTTTCACCCCAGAACCCTATAAATGTAACAGCAAGTCCCAAACACTTCCGTCAGACGCAAAGACCTCGATAACACACTGAAATAAGCTGAGAACAATATCTCCTTGCGTCAATGTTTTCAGGATAGTTCCAACAATAGCAAGTTGCCGGAGCAAAGGATCGTGTTGAACTGAGCTCCAGTTTACCCCCACTACATTCTAAGCGTAAAGGGCCACATGACTTGTGAAACCTCTCTAGCCACAGCATATAGTGGTTAGGGCGGAGAATCACCATATTCAACTGTATTGATATTTTCTTTTCAATAACAATTAGTAGAGAAGAAAGTACATGACAACTATATTACACGGTTCTAAGCCGTTTTTGCAAGCTCAGGTTGGAAATACTACGGAATTGCAGCCGCGTGGTCGTGTGTCGCCGTGCCTGCCGAAATTAGCTCTTTGGCGATTTCTCCGTTGTGTAAGGGATAGGGCACACTTGCAATTTTCAGTTGCGCAACTGTTTAGTCGCAGTTGCATAGTTTTGGGCACACAACAGGCAACTAAACAGTTTGGTTGCTACGTATGGGCACACAAGGCGGATGCAACTACAGTTGCTAGATGGACTTCATACAGGTGGCAGCGTTGTGTGCTCTTCAGATGAGAAGGAAGATAAAATCAAAAAGGCGTTTTTGGCTTCGTCCCTTGACGGCACAGCGTAGCGTGAAGGGGCAATTCCATAAACTGTAAGGAGATTTAAGAGGTCATCCAGCGATATTTTTTAATTACTACAGAATGAGTTTGGCCTTTCCCGGATTAATTCAATGAATTTTTCTGTCCAAGAAACGTCATCAATTTCTGTGAAATTCATTGTATTTAAATATTTTAGTGCTCAATTTTATTTTATATTTTTTCATGAATTATTATTGTAATATGTGTTTTGAATAAATTATTATAAAAACTGGTTCAAAAATTAATAATTTGACTCACCTATCATTTTGTTGAAATTGATTTGTTACGATTTCTTGAGATATCAAATCTCAACTACAAGTATGCAACAGTTGGATTGCAAGTGAGCTCACCACCATTCAATTCAATGGGACAGACGGCGATTGCGCAACTATATGCAACTGAAAAGTTTGAGTAAAAAAAAAACTGTTTAGTTGCTGAAATTAGTAATTCAGTCTCAGTTGCATGTGTGCGCAGGTCCATAACACTCCATACGACACAAATATGCAATCAAACGATTGCGCAACTGAAAATTGCAAGTGTGCCCTAGCAGTAACGTGAGCAACTTCAACGTACTTTAGGAGCAACATATTTTAGTGCACTCAAATGATTGGGAATCATTTTCATCACAGTCGTGAATCGATATTTTATAATGGTTATATTTATGTGTATTTTATTTAATTTTATCTAGGCGGATGCGAAAGGATGAATGTTCGCGATTGGTGACTTACAATGAGCAATCAGAGTCGTTTTATGACCAGAGTAATATGCGCGAAGTTCATACATTGCCCCTAGGGGCAACTCCAGCAGGAGTTTCTAGAATCTTCGCTGATGGACTGACAGAAAGTGATGACCCAATCGTCCAGTCCGTCAGTCCCTCAGGTCAGATTTTTACAGCACCGCAAACATGCTGCAAAAAAAAAAAGTTTGTCTATGAGAGGGCCATTCGGAACACAGCAGGCTTGCGCTCTAATACGATACTGACAAAGTATTATCAAAGGGAGCTGGGATGAAAGGACGAGCCTGGACACACGACTGAGGCTAGTTTCACACTTACCCGACAACAGTTTAAACTACATTTTAGCCGGCCACAGCTCCAGGCTAGCCCTCTTCACATACAGTCGGTTGACGGCCCGACATATTCCACGAATATGGAGCGTGATAAGTTATTCCCTTGCATAGTCTGGTACAGATGTTTTTTAAAACGAAAAAATTAATTATGCAATGGGTTTGTCCAATAATTATGAACAGGGACATGTTGGGGGCATTCTATGTTCACTTTGAGGCGTTGAGAGAAATTGAACAAAAGTTTAATTACTTTCGTATGAGGTATTGAAAATTTCGACGATCTTCTTACTCGGATAGAAAAATCCATTCAAAGCCACCACACATGTTTCAGGGAATGTATGATAGATGACCCCTATACAAATGTTGCAAATCACAATCGCAAAAAATTCGTAAGTTATATTTATCTGATATTTATTTATTACTAGCTGGGTACCCGGCGTTGCCCGGAATGACGTATATCCATAACCCCCAATTTGACTCCAATCTCGGTTGCTTTTGCTTTATTTTTATGTAATGCACTTCGCCCCCTATCCATGTGCTCACCTCACACGACGAAAAGGGTTGAACTCATTGACCTAGAAAAAGTTTCTTTCATATCGTCCGTTTCAACATTTTACAAAATTTCCACCCACGTCCTCACTCTACTTAGGGTTAAACAAAAAGGCCTTAATTAAGTTCAGAGATATCGATACCGCAATTGTATTAGCGTTATTTTCATGTAACGCTCCACCAGTCCCCCTCCCCCAATCATGCTCCCCTCCTTGCCCCTTTCTAAGGGTTCTCCTTTCTCATGCTGTAAATTATACTCATATAACATTGATAGAAACACTATCTATCTCTTTGACCACTAAAAATATTTATCCGACTCAAATATCGGTGGTCTTTGGATGTTTCAATCCCTACTCCAAAGCGTGCTCCCCTCTCACGCTTAAAGGGGTTGAAATTTTATAAACAACATTGATAGAATTACTATAATAATCAATGGCCCTGGCATTTATTTATTCCACGCTAATATCGACGATTTTACATGTTTAAAAATTCCAACCCGTACCATCCCCGCCCCGGGGATTAAACGGCCGATTGAATCTCATAAACAAACTCAGTGACATCCATAACCCCGGACTTTTGCGTAATATTTATGTAATGCCACTCCACCCCAACCCCTAAGGGGAGCTCCCCTCCTAATACCGAAAGGGGTTGAAATTTAACACGGAGAACATCTAGAGAAATATTTATAATTTCAATTATCCCGAAATATATTTAATCGACGCAAAAACTGACCGTCAACATGTTTTTAAATTTGTAACCCCCAGCCCCGTCCGCCCAACTCCTACCACCCTGTCAACTCCCTGCACGTTATACAGATCGTCATAAATAAACTCAGCGATATCCATTACCTTCGATTTGACTCGAATCTCGGTTGTTTTCACGTTATTTTCTTGTGAGTACCCTCCACCCCCACCCCTAACCATGCTCCACCCTCAGGCCACAAGAGGGGTTGAAATTTTACACACATAACATGAATAGAATTACTATAAATCTAATTAACCCTGAAAAATATTTATTGAACTCTTATATCGGTCGTTATTTCTTGTTTCAACAATTCCACCCCCGTCACCTCTACCACTTCAATTAAATGTCATAATTAAACTCAGTGACATCCAGAACCCTTGATTTGAGTGTAATCTCGGTTTTATTCGCGTTATTTATTTGTAACTACCGTCCAACCTCAACCCTAAGAGTGCTTCTTTCCCATGCTGAAAGTGGTTGCAATTATACTCAGATAACATCAGTTGACACACTACGTATCTCATCGATCCCTAAAAATATTTATCTTCCTAAATATCGGCTGTTTTAGCATGTTTGTATGTTTCAACCCTCTCCTTAAGTATACTTTCCGAAAGGGGTTGAAATTTTACAAACAACATCGGTAGATATATTATAAATTTTATTGACGTTGACAATTAATTATTTAACGTATATATCGACCGATAAATCACGAATTAAATGTCATAATTAAACTCGGCAGCATCCATAACCTTGGATTGACTCCAATCTCGGTTGTATTCGCGTTATTTTATTGTAGCGCTTCGCTAACCCCCACTCATAAGGGTGCTCTACTGCTAAGCTCGAAAGGGGTTGAAATTATACTCAGACGACACGTGGAGAAATTTTATGAATCTCATTGAACTCGAAAAATTTTTATAGTCTTCGTAAAAATCGGTAGATGAACATGTTTGACAATTTCAACCCCCCGACCTCCCCTGTCCCTGGGAGGTTAAATGCTAGTTAAATGTCATAATAAAATTCAGCGTAATCCATAACTTTAGGTTTGACTCTAGTCTCGGTTGTATTCCAGTTATTTATTTTTTGTAACGGAACTCAACCCCCACCCCTATCGGAGTTCCTTTCCCATTCTGTAAAAAGTTTTATTCAATTCATTGATACAAACACTATTAATTACTTTTACCCCGAAAATTTTTATCTGACTCAAATATCGGCAGTGTTAGCATGTTTGAAAATTTCCACCCCTAACCACCCTCGCTTGGGGATGGAAATCTTCAAACATGCTAACACGGCCGATATTTGAATCTGATAAATATTTTCCCGGTAAAAGTGATTAATAGTGTTTGTACCAATGTATGTAAGTAAATTTCACAATTTAACGGCATGGGAATGGAAGCACCTTAGGGGTGCGGGTGGAGGAATGCTACAAGAAAATAACTCGAATACAACCGAGACTGGAGTCAAAACCAAAGTTATGTATAACGCGGAGTTTAATTATGACATTAAAGTAGCAATTAACCTCACAGGTACAGGGGTGGCCGAGGATGGAAATTGTCAAATATGTAAATCTACAGTTTATTGCGTCGAATAAATATATTTCTGGATCAATGAAATTAATAAAATTTCTCTATATGTTCTCCGTGTTTAATTTCATCATCTTTCGGGATTGGGAAGGGATCTCCGCTTAGGGGTTGGAGTGGAGTGGCATTACAAGAAAATAACGCAAAAACAACCGAGATTCGAGTCGAGGGGAAGGTAATGGATGTCGCTGAGTTTGATTATGACATTTAATTTTAACCCACAGGGACGGGGGTGGATTGGGTGGACGGGGGTGGATGGGGTGGACGGGGGTGGAATTTTTATAACATGTTGAACGGTCGATAGGTGGATTAAATAATTAATTGTCAAGGTCAATGACATGTAATATATATACCGATGTTATTTGTAAAATATAACCCCTTTCGGCATGGGAGGGAAGCACACTTGGGGGACGGGGTGGAAACATCAAACATGCTAAAACAGTCGATATTTAGGCAGATAAATATTTTAGGGATCGAAGAGATAGTGTTTCAAACGATGTTATCTGAGATGATACTCAATTACTCATTTAACCCCCTGGGGCGCGAATGGACGGGGTGGAATTTTTCAAACATGTTAAATCATCGATATTAGCGTGGAATAAATAAATACCATTTACGTTGATAGAATTTCTACCGAGGTTGTTTAGAGGCATGATAGGGGTGGGGTGGCGGGGACTTACAAGAAAATAACACGAAAACAATCGAGATTCGAGTCAAATCGAAGGTAATGGATGTCGCTGAATTTATTTATGACAATCTGGGCAACGCGCGGGTGTCGGTTGGGTTGGGATGAGTTAGGTTGAGGTGTGCGGGGGATAGAAATTTTAATACAAGTTGACCGGCCTTTTTTTGCGTCGATTAAATATATTTCGGGATCAATTAGATTAATAAAATTTCTCTACTTTTGCCCGTGTATAATTTAAACATATTTCGGGATTGGGAATGGAGCTCCCATTAAGGGTCGGAGTGGAGTGGAATTACATTATAATGATGCATAAACAATCGAAATTAGAGTCGAATCCACGGTCATGGATGTCAATGAGTTAAATTATTACATTCAACTAACCGTTTAACTCCCCCAAGGAAGGGTTGGCAGGGGTGTAATTTTTTTAAAATATGTTTAACAGTCAATTTTTGTAGGGAATAAATATTTGTCAGGGGCAAAGTCATTGATAATATTTCTACCGATTTTGTTTTTAATTTCAACCCCTTGACACACGTGAAATATCACAATTAGGGGTGGGGTGGAGGTACGTTAAATAAAAATAACGCAAAAACAACCGAGATTCGAATCAATTCAGAGACTATGAATGTCGCTGTGTCTAATTGTGACAACCTGGGTAACGCGACGGGTTTGGAGGTGGTGGGCGGCGGTAGAAATTTTCAGACAATGTAATCGGCGGATTTTTGTGTTAAATAAATACTTTTTGATTATCGCACATTTGTGAGGGTGGCCATCTTCTAACATGTAAAACCGGCCGATATATTTAGTCAATGACTTCAACCCCCTTCGGCATGGGAGGTGAGCACATTTAGGAATAGGGTTCGTACCACGCGCAGATTTCTCGATGTTGACGTTTCTGCTGGTCGTTCTCCACCGCTGTCTTTAAGACTGTGTGGCGCTGCGTGACGTGTGCGAGCTATATATAGTGTCGGACATGCTGCGAGCTGATTGGCCGCTGAGGATCGCCTGACCACAGCGTCAAGGCCACATGTTTTTCCATGTCGCGTAGTAAATGTCAGGCGATCCTCAACGACCAATCAGGTCGCAGCATGTCCGACCACTATAAATACCACGCGCACACGTCACAGAGCGCCAAACAGGCTGAAGACAGCCGTGGAGAACGACCGGCAGAAACGTGAACATAGAGAAATCTGAACCTGGTGCGTAACCGTGAAAAATTAGTTAATAAGCTGTCTTTCTTATTAAAATTATTTCCGTTGTGAGAGTCTGTGGTTTATTTAGGAAGTTTAATATATCATTTTTTTTATTTAAGCTGCATATATTTAAAATGAGAACAAGAAATGCACGTGAATATTGGGAACTGGACGAAAATTGCATTAGACACTTACTTTTTTCTTTCAGCCAATTAATTGTGCTTATGGGTATTAAATATGAATATTATCTGAAAACTTATGGAACAAATAAAAAACGATTGCCTATAATTTTACATTTGTAAGTATTGTAAGTATAGTAATTATTGATTTAAAAAAATACTTACGGAATACGAAGAAGATGAATATCGGAACTCCAAAATCATTCCGCTTAAAAAAAATTGATTTGCAGACAAATAAATAAAATTAAACAAATAGTTTTTAATTTAAATAAAATTTAATTATTTAATTTCGAAAATTACAAAATTAAGAACCACATTATTAATTTAATTTAGTGAATTTTCAAACAATGCTACCTGGCTTATAACACATTTAGGGATAGAGGTCGAGTTGCGTTACATTAAAATAACGAAAAAAATCGAGGGTTTATGGATAAATGACATCTTGGGCAACGCCGGGCACCCAGCTAGTAAATAATAAATTCGACTGTTTAGTGGACGCTCAATGCCAATCCAGAGTTTTAATTATCGCGTCTCGAAAGCTATAAAGTTTGTAGAATGTGTAAAAATATGGTGTATTTTTCACAGAATTATAAGCTTACATCCTTAATTGAAGCTGTAAAGTTTTACATAATTTTGTTGTTGAAAGAGACGGATACTTTTCTATAACTGGGTTTAGAAATACGAGAAGTGGATGAGTATGAGGAGGAATTTCATAAAATGACGTAAGAAACGCGAAGATGATTAGTTTTTAACTCACACGGCCTCAGTAAAATGGTAGTTGTCTTACATTTAATATATGGGAAAACAAAATAGGCAAAATGTCTGCTTAATAAATATCTTCTTTCGAACAACCAGAATTTCCAAGCTGTTAAAATTAGTTTTAACAAAATCAATATAGGTATTGTATTTTACTCTCCATGTTCCGTTCTTTCTTTTTCATCCATATTTTCATATTCATTTCTTAATTCTCTGCAAACTTCTTCCCAAGAATTTCCATTTTTGTTATCTGTATTTATGCATTTCTCTACTTTTGTCCCCCCCAAAGCAGTCGATCATGAATTAAATTTATAAGAAGTTGTACATCCTCCGTGATGATAATGGAAAAAATATAAGTACAATATATTTTACTTAAAGAACGCATATGATGAACCAAGAAAAATGGAGACTAGACGAATCGGGCCGGGTGGATGTGAAACGCCCCATAACTTAATCACCCTCTTGGCTGACGCACTTGGACGACCTGGAACTCTGCTGTAGGAGAATCTGGCCCCGACTGTCGACTGCAGGGTGAACGACAACACCGTGGCAGGATAGTGTGAAACGTCTCATAAGTTTTTAAACCTTTCTGTAGTGAATCTGATGTCGTTTAGCCGATTGTCGGGTAAATGTTAAACGAGCCTAAGGGTGCACATGAGTCTGCCGAAGCACAACGCAGTAAATAATTCGTTGCTCTCGCCACTTGGGATTCTCGCCTCTAAATTTTGTAGTATATTATTTGTTGCTGCTGAAGATTTTTATTTGATTATTGATACTTTTATCTGAAACTTGAAATAACTGGAAGCTGGGAGCGGACAACGCAGCAAAGACGTCCACACCTCGAGACGCCAGCATACAACCTGCAAGGTCATGCACGTTTCCAAGCTCTGGTCTCGGTTTAGGTGTTCAGATTCTCGTCCCACAAAATTCTTTTTGCTTATTTGACCACTTAATAATCCCCAAAGTAAAATATGTTCCTTTTTTCAGTAAAGCCACAGCGACTACCATCCTTTTTATTTTATTTTTTAACTAGCTGGGTGCACGGGTTATCATATGTCCATAACCCCCAATTTTACTCCAATCTCGGTTACTTTTGCGTAATTTGTATGTTACGAACCTCGACCCCTATCCCTAAATGTGGTGATAAAGGGGTTGAAATTATACACAAACAACATCGGTGGAAATACTATCAATCTAATTAAATCTGAAAAATATTTATTCAATGGAAATATCGGCCGTGTTTGCATGTTTCAGAAATTTCACCCGCGTCACTGGGGGTTAAATGGCAAGTTGAATGTCATAATTTCACTCATCGCCACCCGTAACCCTTGATTTGACGCCAATCTCGCTTGTATTCCAGTTATCTTCTTGTAACGCCCCTCTACCCCCACCCCATACTGTAAGGGGTTGAAATTGTACACAGTTAACATCATTAGAAACACTATAAATATCTTTGTCCCCCAAAATCATTTATTTGACTGTAATATCGGCAGTTTTAACATGTTTGAATAATTCCACCCCCGCTCCTTGGGGTGGTATATGTGTCTCTCCCCGACAATGTTTGTTTACTGGTCGCAAATAACACGTTTAAGAAACTCGGTGACATTTTCTCCACGGGTGAAGATTTGAATGCGAAACAGACATACAAACAAACACTGTTTCATTTAGTTTTTTAATTAAATATTAATTTAAGACAAATTGAAGAACTTTTAAATTCACCCTCTTTTTTTAGTGAATCCCACATTAGAAGTTGCCTTATAATATACTTATTAAAATATTAATATATTTCAAGTTGAAAATAATATGACTATAAAACCAATTAAAACCACCCTAACAACATCTCCAGCCAAATTCATAGTGTGACGCCAGAGCGAACCAACGGACTATGCTGAAAATCGAACATTGTATTCCAAACTTTGAACAAAACTAAATTTATTAATAATATTGTAATACATTTAATATAATGCATTGGATTAAAAACAGCGCACATGTCGTAAAGAGAATGCGTGGGAAAAGTAACCGCGGGTCGTGTCACGAAGTGACAAGACGGAGCGGTAAGACATTTATCTAGGATGAGTGCTGGTGAGCGGCAGAGAGGAAGCCGTAATTTGTAGAGACAGTGTGACGGTGCGGCAATTAGGTCTAAAGGGTGATTGCGGGTCCAGTAACTTATTGATTTGGGGAACGGCGTGAAGAATTCGTAACGCAGAACGTGGGCGAGCAGATGGCCCCAAAGTGGCTATGTTAGAGCAGGCTATTGTCTCTGACGAATGACCTGACAAGTGGCGTAGTTGCTTGGGACTTGCAAGAAAAGATCTTGTGCGAGTCGGACAAAAGAGAGCAGCCGACAAGTCCTGAGTAATTGCGGGGGCGAAATACTGCAGCTGCAAGCATGTCTAATGGCGCAATTACTTGGGATGATGAGGGTCCAGGCACTTGTTGACTTAGGATCTGGAGAAATTAGTATCGCGCACTTGTGAGCGGAGAGGTCCAAAGTCAAATTGGACCTGTCGCGATTGTCGGGTTTCGGAAGGCGGAAGGACTCTAGTGGCCGGGACGTAAATTTCAGTAATGGGATTCTGTCACCGCGCCGTTGCGACGAAACTTTGCATCAAGAGAAAAACAAGGAGGCTGGTGGTATATATAGGAGAAATAACCTATTGTGTGGACAGTTGGAGTTAACGTGGGAGAGGAGACAGTTAGACAGTTAGTGTGGGAGAGGAACGAGACATAGTCAGGATCAGTCAGCAAAACCATAACAGCTATAAACATTTTTAAAATACAGAAGCTCTATCTGTATGAGTAGGAGAATTTGACCTGACTTCGATGGTAGGCGACCTGGATGCAGCAAACGACGTCAAGGAGTGTCACGGCGAACCAGTGATATTGTGTTAGAGTCAGTGAGTGAATGTCAAGGCTATAAAGTGAGTGTCTTAAGAACGAGTCGAAGTAAACCTGAGAAACCGTAAGTTGGAATGCATAATATTAACAGATGTAAACGTTATTAAAGGATAACAGTCAGATGTCGTTCTCTTCTTTTGATAATAAAGTTAGAAGCAATCTATAGGTTAAGTTCATTAATAAATTTAGTAAATACTTTTGTTTAATTTAAAACTTAAATGTTGGGTCTTTTTAATAGTTCGATTCTGTCCATTGTCAAACCCAGTAGAGACCCATGAGAGCAAGAGTTTCTTATTATAATAGTAAAATATTAAAATCAATTGTAAATTCTTCTTGTGTTAATAAATTTGTTTGTTGATCATAAAAATTATTCTTTTTATTTTGACTCCTACTATATGGTTATTACATTTTGGCTACCACAACGGTGGACAAAGATAGAAGGAGTCTATTATATGGTTATTACAATATATATATTAATTAAAGGAGGGTACGTTTCAAACAGTTCCGCGAGGGGCTTAGGCTGGTCGCCTTTATCTAGTATGTTGGTGGGAAATGAGCGGTGTTTCCCAACGTTGGGTCCTCGCTCCACAGGGGGGACATTACGAAAATGAACGCGTCTAGAATTAAAAACCCGCTAGCTGTGGTTTAACTTATTCAAAAGGAAAAATTGTTGGTATATCAATATGAAATAAGCATTTGGCAAGCTTGGTGCTTTCTTTAGAGCCACACCTGAAAGATTGGAGTAACATAAACTACGATGTACTCGGAGACTATTGTTTACTATATGTAGTGAAGGAGTAGTACGTACTGCATTGCTATGGTATGCGCTAAGTGCTTGTCTACTGTAGTCTACCGTCAACTCCACATGTTACATGAAATAAAAACTAATTTCATACCAAAGCTGGAATGGGCGATAGGTTTAGTAGCGATCTCAGATTAAAATAAATTATTACTTTGTTAATCCACAGAATTATTACTATAGAAGATGCGTGACACAAAAGTTGAAATTAAGGCTAAAAATAATTAGAAAACGGCCAACCACAATGTAGTAACAAACCATAGATTGGAGAAAAGTCACGATTTTAATTGGAGTACTGTTGAATTGTTAGATCTTGAACCAAATTTAAATTAAACACGGAGAACATGTATAAAAATTTTATGAATATCATTGTTCCCGAAATAAATTTTTGCGACGAAAAATTCGGCCGGTTAACTTATTTTAAAATTTCTACCCTACGCCCACCTCCGCCAAACCCCTCCCATCACATCCAACACCCGCGCGTTGCCCAGATTGTCATAAATGAACTCAACGATATCCATTACCTTTGATTTGACTCGAATCTAGGTTGTTTTAGCGTTATTTACTTGTAACCCCCTTCACCGCCACCCCTTACCGTGCTCAACCCTCGTACCACAAGCGGTTAAAAATTAACACACATTACATGGGTGTAAATACTATAAATCTAATTAACCCTGAAAAATATTTATTTCACGCAAATATCGACCATTCAACATGTTTGAACATTTCCACCCCTGCCCTAGGGGGTTAGATGGCCAATTCAATATCATACTTAACCCTAGATTTGATGGTAATATCGGTTTTATTCGCGTTATTTTCTTGTAACGCGCGTCCACCCCCAACCCTAAGGGTGCCCCGTTCCCATGATGTAAGGGGTTGAAATTATAGTCAGATAACATCGGTAGAAACACTATCAATATATTTGACCCCTTAAAGTATTTATCAGACTCAAATATCGGCTGTTTTAACATGTTCGAATATTTACACCCCCGTCCACCCCTGCTCCAGCGGGTGGTAAACGTGTCTCACCCCGACAGTGTTTGTTCCCTGGTCGCAAATAACACGTGTACGAAATTTGCTTCACCGGTGTAGATTTGTATAAGGAACATACACACAAACAAATATACAAACACTCTGTTTTATTTATTAGATAAGTTATTTATCAACGGTACTGAGGGTCGACGAACACGGGATAAATCCCCAAGTTCACAGGACTGGTATTATATAACCTCCAGTTGCCATTTAGTTTTGTTTCAAACTTGTTACCGTTAAGTGAAGTGTTCCTTGCACCTCCGACCAAAAACTGTGTGAATTTAATAATTTATTTAGTTTATTCGTGCTAATTTGTAAGTTGTTTGTTATTTTTTTCTGTGTGCTTTAGCTTGTCTTTGTTTACTTTGTACCATCATACTATAAATCTAATCAATTATAAATACCTCCTCTGCAGGACCACTCACAGAACGATAATTATCGTTACAAAAAATGCATTCTGGATTGTCATCAGTAGTCATGTTCCTTCCCAAGAGACTGCTTTGTCTTCGTACTCTTGCTGTTTGTAACTGACCCACCTGATATTTTTCATCTTCCTCGTTTCCTGTTCAGCTGCTTTTGTTCTATCTCATTCTTTTTCTATTTTCATTCGTGCAACCAATTCCTTGGCCGGTTAAATTGTTTGAAAATTTCTACCTCCACCCCGATCCTCCCACCTCTGCGCGTAAACTAGGTTGTCATAATATACTCAGCGACATCCATAACCCCAGATTGTTTCGAATATCGGTTGTTTTTGTAATGCATTCCACCCCCACCCATAAGATTACTCCCCTCCTAAGCACAAAAGGGTTGAAATTATACACAGATAACATGCAGAGAATTTTTATAAATCTCTTTGATCCCGAAAAATATTTATTCGAAGCAATAATCAGCTGGTTAACATGTTTGAAAAAATATGCCCTCACCCAATTCCTCCCACCCCCGCACCTTGACCAGGTTGTAATGAATCAACTCGGCGACATCCAAAACCTCGATTTGAATTGATAACACAATATATAATTTGCCTAGCTACATAACAACATCGGTAGAAATACTATCCATGTCTTTGACCCCGACAAATATTTATTCCACTGAAATATCGGCCATTAGACGCGTTGAAAAATATCCACCGACGCCTCGGGGAGTTAAACAGCAAGTTGAATGTCATAATTAAACTCTGTGACAACCATAACCCCGAATTCGACTGTAATGTAGGTTGTATTGGCGTTATTTTCTTGTAACACCCCTCCACCCCCACCTCATTCTGTAAGGAGTGTAAATTATACACAAATAACATCAATAGAAACACTATAATTCTGATTGACCCCGATAAATACTTATCCGACTGAAATATAGGTCGTTTTAGCATGTCTGAAAATTTCCACCGCCACTCCTGCAGGTTGTAGGCGTCTCACCCCCACAGTGCTTTGTTTCCCTGTCGCAAAGAACACGTGTACGAAATTTTCTCCACATTTGTAGATTTGTATGCAGAACATACACACGTACAGGCAATTTTATTTGATAGAACATTATGTTGTCCTTAATTCATAATAACTCTTCGTTATTCACAATTTAATTATGTGAATGTACTTTCAATGCAGGTTTGAAACGACAGTAGGCCCCTTTTGCATTGGTTGGTGACTCAGATGAGAAATATGGGTGTTCAGTTTTCCGATCAGAGTTTTTGTCTAGCATAAAGGAAAGAGAAATGTCGAGGAGCACATCAATTCCGGAATATATACAATCTGAAATAGATTCTGAAAAATAAAAAATGTTGGAAGTTTTATAAAAGTGACAAATTAAAATGTTAAAACCAAATAGTGATAGTGAACGAACTGACATTTGCCAACCTTAATGTTGTTCACGATTTTAGTTTTAAATCTAATGGTTGTACAACAAACCTTATAAATAAAATGTATGATCCCTAACTGCCACAACTCGGGGATTCTCCTGTACATGGAACTATTGCTTGGCTATATGGGACAATGGGAAATTCTGTTTAAGAGTACCTTAAGGAAAATCAACTGTAAGAGCATATTCCAAAATAAAAAATTTTAATTTTTAACATGTTGTTTATGGGAATCTCATACATATAATAAAATGATATTAGATGTCTAGTTTTTGAATATTCAAAATGGGATTAAAATCGAGTAAGAGTGGACTTTAAACATGGGAATATAAGGCATAAAAAATGGATAGTTGTCCATAACTGGGCAATAAATTGCTTTAAAATTTTGTGAATAATCAAGTTAGAATGCCAATTTTTATTCACAAAATAAAGTTAACTTAGGTGCAAATGATGAAAATGAGTTCAATGACGAGATTGTCATTTTCCATGATCTCCGCCAAATCCCAGGGGAACTGGGTAATAGTTCCAGACAACGTTCCTCAGTTCAGTTCGACTCTTCAGGGCAAAGTATTCAATTATCAAATAAATTATTTTGAAGGAGGCACATAATATTTTTTTAAAGTTTGTACTCAGTGTTTTGAGAAGGATTGCGGAGTTTAGTTTTAGTCTCAGAATGGTGATGGTACAAGGACTGTGCCACAATTGTTATTTTTGTGAGGAGTACGTTTGGACACCATACATTATGAATGTATCTGAGATTCTGTTAGTGGAGTTAATGTGCTAAGGGCTAGTCTATGGCAGGGAGTGTTAAATCAGTGTGACTGGAGAAATGTAGGTATAGTAATTGGCTGGTTTGAAGTGGTCATTAACTCAAAACTAATGTTACATCCACATTGAGAAATGGTTGGAGAGTGGTTTCAAGGAAAATGTAAACAGGATATTTAGTGTTGAGCCTATAGAGAAATTGAGACATGAATGTTGCCCATACAATGAATTTATCATCTAAGTTCCAAAACCAAGTTAAAGGTTAAATGGAGATGAATTTAGGTTAGTGTAAGAGTGAGCCATCCATGTGCTTGTGGCTGTACCATTCATCTCATGGTAGATGATGTCTTTGAATGAAAAGTTACTCTTGGTGAGGATAAACCAGAAGTTTTTGGTGGAAAGTAATTTGGTGGTCAGCAAGATAAGAATTATTAGAGTGCAGAGGAAGGCAATATCTAATTCAACCAGAATGGTAGAAGTGGTTTTGAGACTGTGGATAAAATGGTTTCTCTCTTGGCTGAAGAAAGACAATTTTTTCACTGTAGTCTTCAGATTCAGCATCCAAATTGGAAATTCTTTCAGTGGAAGAACTAAAGCTAGCAAAGACACAAAGTTTATAGATTTTCAGTAGTAGAGAGAACCAGGGCAATATTTTTTCCTTTTTTGTTTGCTTATATGTATATGTGAGATAATTTTTGAAGTGTGCCATTGGCCAGAAAAAACCTGTCTATTTTGGAGGTGATAAAAGTATTGGGGCTAGTAGGGAAATGCCTGTACATTTTGCCATTCATAAAGTGACAAGACCGGAAATATTTATTGTAGTGTTATAATTGAGACATGAATTCAAAAAGAACTAATGACAATCCAAAAATATGAGAAGTATAATGAATTTAATTAATTAAAATCACAATAATTAGTATGCAAAAGCAAATAAAAAAATAGAACCAAATAACATTTGAAAGGATGTGAGAAATAAATAAACTATGAAATGATATCAATTTCTCTGAACAATAGATAGGTGAACAAAACTTATAATTTTTTTATAATTCTTTTAAAAATTTATTTTTGTTGTGAAATAATGGCTCAATATTATTTATGTTCCACTTACTACATTATGAGAATTTCTTTCTTATAATATGCACATAATATATAAAATAATACACTTTTGTTTAGCACCCTTGTAAAAATATAAAACAACTCCACACAAATAAAATATCTCTAAACAATAAATTATAAACATCGAAATCTATAGGTCATTAATGTGAATTCATGTTAACGAGATTGAAATGTTGGAATTAATGTTGAACCTATTATTCTGAAATTTGAACTGTCACTTTCTGTCACATTCTTATTAAAAAAAACTTATTTCTAAGTTAAAGACAAATGTGCAGTCAATAATAAAAATTCATACATACAGTCATACACATAAATACTTACAGAAGAAAAGTAACAATGAAAACAACTTAAATAAATTATTTTTCTATTAAACATGTCCTTGACACAATAAATACATTCAAATATGAAATATTGAAGTACACATCCTAATATTATTATTCAAAGCCTTAAATTATATAAATTTGTACAGACAATAATTAGTATTGTGAACAAAATGCAAAGAACAAATTAATAAATAAATAAATAAATAAATACATCCTGAAAGGAAATAATTGTTATGCAAAAGTATTATCTTTTTAAAATTGAGATTCTTAAATTTTATCTCTTTAAAAAATCAATCAAACTTTTACATTATTTTAGTTAAAAGTAATAGCATTAGATACACCACCTAAATGTTTACAAACATTGAAGTTAATAAATAAAGTAAAATAAATCAAATATCTTAACTGCAAATATTCTCACTAAAAATCACAAATAAAATTGCATTTGTAGATCATCCAAAATTTTTGAAGAAATACAATAATCTTAATATTTTCCGAAAATAAATAATAGAATTGCTTGGCAATTCTTTAAAATAATTTTAAATGGATTGTTTCCATTTCTAATTGTACTGATAACACAATATATAATTGGCCTATCTACATAAGGTAATTTTATAGAACTCAATAATTTTTCAAGCATAAATAATATATATATATATAAAATTTATGCAGAGACAATTACAATTTATGGTAGTAATATTTTAAGTACTTGGGTAATATATAAGTAATTACTACAAATAATAACATAAATGAAATACTGAATCACACAATTTCTAGCCACTTTGACACGACACTGCTGTCTCAACAAAATTCATTAACTGAAAAATGTGAAAAAATAACTTTCAATGAGATTAGCCCACAATTTTCAATGGGACATACAGTTGATAGTACGGAATAAATCACTTGAACATAAACACTAAATTATGTTTCATGTATCAATTACCAACATACAGTGCACCATGTTTACAAAGGCAAAAGAAATCTAATTTTAAGGGATTTGATACATTGTTTCTAAAATTAATATATTATTCAAAGGTTTCATGATTATGATGTATGTTAAATCTATCATAATGCAAAACCTTATATATTGCTGAATGAAATGGTTGTTGCCTAGCTGTCATAACTAGAGGAGCCGTGATCGTGTCCTGGGCTAGGAGGAGTACTCGGATTACTGCTGTTGTTGGAAGCAATGGAATGCCTAGGGCTGCCTCCACTCATAACATGATCCTACAAAACAAGAAACAAATGAGTTTCTCAAAATGTGCTGATAATACAATAATATTGAACGATAACACTTACCTTACATACTTCATGGAGAGATGGAACACTACCTAAGCTTAAAGATGTATGATGAAGAAGGGAAGACTCTATATCTCCAGGAGGCACATCAGGAGACCGTGGCAGAGAAGGAGGGGTAACAGCAGGACGAGCAGGTGCATTAGGACGTCTGGATGTCGTAGACCCTAAATGATTTTAACATTTTGTAATTATCAAGAATTAAGCTGTGAAATTATAAAACATAAAATGTCTGTGTTAAAAGAATAGTAATTTACAAATAAATAACCAATAACAGACAAAATTAAGTGCTAAATTAAATACCATCCAATGTTTCCACAATCCTTGTTGATTTAATCAGATGATTCAAACACGCAAGAGCGATTAGATTGCCTCACCACCAAACCAGGTGACAAATTCCAAAGCTTTCAAATAGATAACACAGGAAGAAATAAGAAGTTCTGAAAAAATTCATGGAAACCATGCAGGAAGATGTTCATGGAAGTAAAAATGTGTTATTTGGATTGATAGGAATCAAAGTAAAGAAAAGAGAAGATACGAAATTGGTAAAGGTAGAAACAGTAAAAATTTTGACACAAAGGGAGGAAATACTCTTGACGTGGGAAGAATATTTTGCTAAACTTACTTAACATCAAATTCAAAGAACTGGAGAAAGTGGAAGAGGAAACAGTGGAAGGAAAAGAGAAGGGAGATATAACGATGTTAGGAATAGAAGCCATAAAGAAGATGAAAAGTGGTAAAGTTCCAGGAGTAGATAATAAAAGTAGCGTAACCAGTTGGTACTATGGATGTATAGAATTATTTGGAGTTATATGGGTAGAAAAAGAAGTACCAGAAGATTGGAGAAAGGGTCTAATAATTCCTTTATTCAAGAAGGGTGATAAAGAATGTAATAACTTGAAGTGAATAGCCATGACTGTGGAAGCAGCGTGTGGCCACCCTTTGCCCACAGGCCTCAGCAGGACAAATTGAAAGAGCTGTGGGCCAGCTGAAAGGGCATTTACTGACTATTTGTGCTCGTGCGCCATAACTGCCCTAAGATGCCAAGGGTACCCTTAATTTTTTTGCATTGTGTGTGTGTGTGTGTGAGTGCGCGTGAGGGGGGGGGGATGAGAGATATATACTCCGCATCCGAGAGACTTTGGGGAGACTTGAAATTAGGAAAGGCACGAGATAGGTTGAAGAATTGGCAGCCCTGTGAACCAACACGAGGAATGTGAAAGTGCCTAGCCAAGGTTGGAGACCGGTGATACACTGCAGGGTAGCTGTTTCATAACAGAGTAAGGATCACAATTTTTTTTTTGTAAAGTGTTTTTGTTACAAAACATTTTACACAGACAATGGAACGCTGTTTTTGAATAAATACTGAAGCAGCCCACTTTACCCTGTGGAAAAAGAGAATTGTTAAATTTTATGCCGGAGCAATTTTATGTGACATTTTTGCAGACTATATCTGCTGGCGCCCAAACCATTTTTGTGTTTTTAATTGTTGTAGTAATTTTTTTTTGTGTGTAGTGTAAGTCAAATCATTACAAACTATTTTGCACACTGAAAACTTTTTTGACAGAATTTTAGAAGAAAGACTGAGAAAGAAAGTAAAAAAGGAAATGAAGGAAGAACAACATAGCTTTAGGAAAGTTAGATAACTTTGGATTTGATTTTTGACACTTCTTCCTGAAGGAGGAGGCTGAGAGCCTCCAAGAAATTGAAGAACAACCTTCAGTTTCTTATGGCAACACCACACTTCACTTTCAGGTAATCTACACCCTATCTCATCTCTTTCTGTTCCACACCTATATTACAATTATTTTTGACAATGTCATATCTTTACTAATATTATATATATATATATATATATATATATATTGTAGTAATTAGTAATTAATCCATTGTTATAATTGCAAAGTAAAGGACTCATTATTAGACTATATAAAGCATACACCACGACAAAGCGGGCGGCGAGTCAATAGAACCATTGTTGAGATATACGCAGTACAAATTTATGAGACGAACAGACACAGTCGGGCAATGAACGGCGAGGCATAAAGACCAGCAAAGTCTAATTTACAAAAGTAATACAGTCGGACGGCGAACAGCATGGCAGACAGATAGATCTAGCCGGAAAGGTTACAAGTTAAATTTGAGTAAAAAGTTTTAGACAGTAAAATTCGTCGAACAGTTACAAGGAGTAACCTAATAAATCACGCCACGATAAAAATCTATAAGTACCGTGACCGTCATCAATTCCACAGAGAGATAATTTGTAACAATCTGTCCACCCATTAATCCGGAAGGAGTTGCAGGTTCCAGTTTCCAGAAGAGAGACCCAAAAGTTTCGACAAGTGTTTTGTAACGAATTTAAATTCAGTGATATCCCCAAAAACGTGTGCACAGAAAACCCCAAAATTGAGACCTGGTCGGCCGTAAGTAAAAGAACTCTAAATTTATTTGTAAACCATTTCATTAAGATACGTCAGATCGTTCTTCAATTATTTTCTTTTCTTTAATTATTTCTTTTCTTTAATTGTTTTGTTAGATAATTTAAATTCAAGTCACCCATTTATCAAACCCAGTAAAGGCCCTGAGATTTTAAATATTATTGTGTAATTTTTTATATTGTATATAACTTCATTAATAAAATTTGTTTAATTGTTTCCCATAAAAATCTTATTTTATTTAGACGCCATTTTAATCTGTTTATTACAAATTGGCGCATCAACGTGTGGCACGATTTTTTGATAAATAGGGTAGAATAATAATTAAAGAACGAAATCTGACAAACCTCGGTATTGGTGCAAGAAAGTATTTTAATTTGGATAGGATGTGCATGCAAATTGTTTTGGAAATGAATTGTACGCATGTGAAAGTTAGAGGGCTATTGAAAAGAAAGAAAAATGATTAAATGTGCATTTAAAGTTAAAGATAGTTGTTTAAGTTAAGTTTTTTTTTTTTAAGTTAAATTTAATGTAGACAAGATGGGTTCTAGAAGTAATAATTCCAAGAGACAGGTGGGAGGAGATAGTGGATATATGATGATATTAGAATTATTAAATAAAAATATGGCTAAAAATGATCAGAAATTGGAGCAACTAGATAAAAATTTAGCAGAGTTTAGAGCTGAAAATGATAAAAATGTAGCAGAGTTTAGAGCTGAAAATAATACAAATTTAGCAGAAATGGGTATGAAAAATGATAAAAATTTAGCAGAGTTTAGAGCTGAAAATAATAAAAATTTAGCAGAAATGGGTACGAAATGGGAAAAACTAGACTAAAACATAGCAGATTTGAGAAATAGGTATGATGCAAACATAGTAGAATTGAAGGCAGAAATAAATGAATCCAAAGTGGAATGTAGGAGGAATTATGAGAGGTTAGCAGCAGAAGTAAGAGAATGGAGAAATGAAAATAATGAAGGAAATGATAAAACTATTGAGAATATTAAAGTGGGCAGTGCAGATGGTGTAGAAAAAGTAAACAAGGATGAAAATGATAATGAAATAGAAGTGATAGTTAGTGAAAAGGTGGAAGCAAATAAAGTGGGATTATTGGAGGTTAAATATGATGAAAATGTAGATGAAATGGAAGTGGTAGCTAATGAAAATGTTGAAAAGAATTTAATTTTGTTGGAGCATAAGGCTGATGATGATGAAGGAGAGATTAAAGGGTTAAATATTGAAGGTGTTGATGAACAGAAAGATGAAATAGTGGGAGAAAGAGGTGAGATAGGGGCAGATGTTACTGAAGTAGAAAATTATGAAAGAATAGAAGAATTACAGGGAGGTGTTGTGAATCAAAATATGATAGAAATGTTTGTTTACAAAGATGAAATGGGAACAGCTGATGGGAGCATTGCAATGAAAACATTGAGGAATATTGAAATAAAATTGATGATGATAAAACAGATGGGATTTAAGAATTTGAAACAAGTTGTGGGACATATTGAATGTTATTTAAACATAGAATTTGGAAATAAGATTTTAACATTGGTGAATTTAGGAAAGGAGAAAGACGAAAATAAAGTACAGCTGATCAAATGTAAACATGGAACAGCTGGAGAATTCTGGCAGAATGCAGGTCAAGGCATATTTGAGTTTAGAGATACAGGATAGATTAAAGATGGTGATGTTGGAGAAGAAGGGGAGTGGAATGTTTAAGAAGTTTAGTGTAAATAGAGGAGAAGGTGTAGAATTAAGATGAAATACTTGAAGATAAATTTTAAGAGATAAATTAAATGTTGAAAAAGAGAAAAAGGGGCGTGGCATGTTTATGCTGTCACATGAGATGAAATAGTTTTAGATAATTTTAAGAAATGTAAACTAAATGTTTGAAAAAGAGAAAAAGGGGCGTGGCATGTTAAGCTGTCACATGAGTGAATTTAATATTGAAGCAGATGTTGTGATGATGATTGAACATAAGCTAATATGCAGAGAAAAAGGGGGCGTGGCATGTTAAAGCTGTCACGTGGTTGATTTTAAATTTTGTTGATGTAGAAGATGTGATGTCTTACGCAATATTTGTTGTGTAAAGAAAAGGGGGCGTGGCACTGTGCTGTTGTCACGTGAAACAGTTGAAAATTGGAGGAGATAGATGTAAACAAAAGAACAGCTGACATCTGGAGAAAGTAGGTCAAAGCTTACTTCAGATTAAGTGACAGCATTGATGTTTAAGATGAAGAATAATTATAAATTAAATGAATTTAAATTAAGTTAATTCAATATTATAAAAAAAAAAAAAATTAATTTTTTTTAAAAAAAAAAAATAATTTAATTTTATGGCATTAGTTTTAAGGAATGCACAATTAATTTCAAACCGTAATAAATTGTAGGATCTAGACCATTTGGATAATCAAACAAATAATAAGTTGCACCAATATTTGATGGGAATGTGTAAATCTTTTAAAGGAATGGTAATTAGGTATAAGTTTCCGAGCGATCTGACAAATTAGGGCAAAATTGTAGAAGAGAGAAAAGAATAAAATTCAGTTTTCGAAGAGTAAAGTCCAGACATTTCCTTTCTCAAACGGAATTTGGGGCGTAATGTAGTAATTAGTAATTAATCCATTGTTATAATTGCAAAGTAAAGGACTCATTATTAGACTATATAAAGCATACACCGCGACAAAGCGGGCGGCGAGTCAATAGAACCATTGTTGAGATATACGCAGTACAAATTTACGAGACGAACAGACACAGTCGGGCAATGAACGGCGAGGCATAAAGACCAGCAAAGTCTAATTTACAAAAGTAATACAGTCGGACGGCGAACAGCATGGCAGACAGATAGATCTAGCCAGAAAGGTTACAAGTTAAATTTGAGTAAAAAGTTTTAGACAGTAAAATTCGTCGAACAGTTACAAGGAGTAACCTAATAAATCACGCCACGATAAAAATCTATAAGTACCGTGACCGTCATCAATTCCACAGAGAGATAATTTGTAACAATCTGTCCACCCATTAATCCGGAAGGAGTTGCAGGTTCCAGTTTCCAGAAGAGAGACCCAAAAGTTTCGACAAGTGTTTTGTAACGAATTTAAATTCAGTGATATCCCCAAAAACGTGTGCACAGAAAACCCCAAAATTGAGACCTGGTCGGCCGTAAGTAAAAGAACTCTAAATTTATTTGTAAACCATTTCATTAAGATACGTCAGATCGTTCTTCAATTATTTTCTTTTCTTTAATTGTTTTGTTAGATAATTTAAATTCAAGTCACCCATTTATCAAACCCAGTAAAGACCCTGAGATTTTAAATATTAGTGTGTAATTTTATATTGTATTTAAATTCATTAATAAATTTGATTAATTTGTTCACTTAACATTCTTTTTATTTTATTTAGACGCCATTTTTAAGCTGTTTATTACAATATATATATATATATATATATATATATATATATATATATATGTATATATATATATATATATAAAGCAATGCAGAAGTTAAAATGATAAAAGCATTGTATGTTTAGTGTGCAAGTAGTGTGAGATTTAGAAAGAATAAATTAAATGATTTCAAGTTAAAATAGGACTTCGGCAATGTCCCCAATACTATTTGTAACACTTGTATTAAATAAAATAGAAAAAAGGGTAAAACAAATTATGGGAAGAAAATATGACATACAGGTGTGGGGAAGTACAACAACAAATTAATGAATGGAATTAAGAGATAAAAGAATACGGAAAGCAAAAAAATGTGGTGAAAAGTAAGATAGTTGTGATGAGAAGAGGAAAGAGAGAAGGTGGAGGGTAAATGACAATAAATGGAAAGCTATTGGAGGGTGTGAAAAGCTTCAAATATTTAGAAAGTGTTACCATTGAAGATGGAAAGATGAACAAAGAAATTGGGAAGAGAATTATCTAAGGAAATGGATTTTACTCATAGAGACCTAGTGTGCAACAAGTGCCAGAAGAATGTAAAAAGGTCTTCTATTCAATGTATTATTGATATTGATGTATGCTGCAGAAACAGGAAATCACAGAAAAAAATGGGGTTTCTGAAAAAACAACACAGCACAAGATAGAGATTAGTAGACTGCATTGGTTTGGACATATGATGAGAACAAGTATTTGCTGAGAAAGTAACAGGAAAAAGAACACAGGGAAGGCCTAGAAAGAGGTGTATGGGTACAGTGAAGTAAAGAGTTAAAGAAAAAGTAATAGAACTACTGTATGAAGAAAGAGTGGTGAAGAAATAGAGAATTGATTCACAACATGACCTAAAAGACTAAAAACAGGAAATGAAGCAGATTCAGAACACATTTAGATAAGAAAGTTGAAATCAACAGTTGGTCTAATATGACGTAGTAAAATAGTTTAATTAACACAATCTGTGTAACAGAGAATAACAGAAATTAATTTTGAAGAATGCAAAATTTGAAAGTGAGTAGATGTTACAGTCAACTGTTATGATCTTCGTCCATACTAGAGCCAGACTGAAATGATATGGCCAAAGATAAAAACATTACAAAAAATATGAATACAATATACAAACTAACAAAAATTATTTAATAAACCATCATAATCATAGGATTTAAATGAAACAAGTCTTATTTTACATATACAGAAACTTTGTTGGACTTAATATGGAGCAATTTTAAAAAAATATACTTCATTAATTAGAATAGCAGTATTATCCAAATTGAAGGTATGATTGAGATCCAAACAATGTTTTGCATTAGGAGAATGTTTATAAGGTTTAAATTTTACATAAGCTTTATGATATGTAATTCTAATATACACAGGTCGTTTAGTGCGGTCGATATAACAAAATGACCAATTTTTGCAACTAAATTTATAAACATTATTGCTATCTTTCTTTTCAATCTAATTTTCCTTGATTATCACTTCATCAGATATTTCGCTTTGTCATAATGTGATATCTAGCATCACCTACATCTATTTTCAACCATTGAAGCACATCTTCCTCTGCTACCTTCTGCCCAGCATTATTTTCACATCCAAGATCACCATTTAAAACGCTTTTCCTGTATATTCTTTATGTGGCTAAAATTATTCCCTCATCCATCAGTTGAATTATTCATGAGGTTTCTTTAGGTAAGGAGATACAGCTATACTTGCCATCTTCAGATCGTAGATTGTTTTATGATGGATGCCTATTTGGGTGCACTTGAAGCTTCATCCTAAATTCATTTATTAAGTATTTCATGCCTTTTGAGAAAATGCTAGAGGCATCCATATATTTTTAAAAATGAATTTGTATTCACATAATCTGCTAACTCAATTGCAGCAAATTTTAGTTCAATTGCTCTAATGGGAACCTTACAAGAACGTTGTATGCACCACTTCAACAAAGCTTTTTCAAATAGGCCAATTTCATTAGTTTTCTGAAATTTACATTCATATTTACATCACATATTAACATAAATTTGTTCAGTTTGTCTACATTTTTTGTTTCATTAATATGAGAAACATTTTCCTTTGTATGCCATATTGTTCACAGATATGAGAGGCAGAGACTTCAGGCCCCAAGAATTTTATCACTTCAATTTTTTGATTTAACGTTAAATTAATTCTTTGCCATTTTTTGAAGATACAGTTACGACGACTTTTATAATTTACAAATCATACAGTTTTAACCAACTAAATACTTTCATTCAATTTGAGTAAACAAATTAAACTGTTGAGCAACAAATTATTGTATTTTGGATTTAAATACCTAAATAAGGGGCAGGGGGGGACAATGAATCTGGTCTCCCTCTGCGCAGCGTAAACCCACACTACGCTAATGATTTGAAAAAAGAATCAGATATTTTTTAATTTCCACCTTTTAAGTAAACATTTTAATTTGTCAATAAAAGAGTTGGAGATTTTGGAAGAACAAATGATATAAATATTTGAATCGTCTAATAAATCTTTCAATTAGAAAAAAATAAGATTCCCGAGTGAGAGCAACCGTGACTGCATTTTTACAAGTTGCAGAAAATAAAATATCAGAATTATTATTAAATTTTTTTTCTAAAGGATGTTTATGAAAATACGTTCACACATTTCCTTCTCTGCAGTACTTTTATAATGATGGTGTATAATACCATTGTGGCCAGTGTAGCCTTGTGTGCGCTGCATGTGACCAGACATTCGGTGTTGTTCTGAATGGTGTCTTGGCGGTGGTGGATGGGATAATTTAGCACTGGAGTGGAAAATCTGAAACATCAAAAGAAAACAAGATACCTAAAATATTACTTCAAACTTTGTATTCAAAAATAATTTAAAATTTAAAACCATAACAAATCATTTATGACACATGTTAAATATAAAGATTGTTTATACATCTAATAAATAAAAATGTGTGAATGTTCCACAGGCAAAGTTAAATGCTACAAGTAATTTCAACTAAACTTTGCATGTCTTATGTGTCGCTTACGATCCAGTGTGTGGGTAAGACTCCACAACTAACAATAGGGGTGAGAGTAGAAAGGCAGTATAATTTTAAAATCGTGAGAAAGGGTCAATATTGAATCAAATAAATAGTTTTTGAGGTCTGAGATTGATAGTGGTACTCTTGATATTGTTAGTATCTAATTTCAGCTCCTAACGGCATGCAGCCAGCCGGTGCACGGAATGGTGTAACACTCCTACCTGAAGAAAGAGGCTGAGAGCCTCTGAAAATTTGAAGAACAATCTTCGGTTTCCTATGGCTACACCGCACTTCGCTTCCAGCTAAGCCACAACCTATATCTCTTTCCTTTCCATACCAATATCACAATTATATATATAAACACACACATGCACAAGTAAGGTTGTGACATTGTCAAAATAATGATACATGGAAAGGAAAGAGAGATATTGGATGGCTTACCTGAAATCAAGAACAGAGTTGGTATGCTAGACAAAAGAGAGAGTGCTTCAAAGTTTCAGATGTGTTAGTCGCTTTGTCCAGGAAAGGAGCATTGTGAACTAGCCAACTTCACAGTTAAGCTATTTGTATACAGAACAACTGTGATTGTGCTTCTTATGTAACTACAATGAGTAAAGAAATACAATTGCAATACATAGTAGCGAGTGGTGGGTAACAAAATTCTTTTGTATTAATCTCTTCCCGTTCGTTTACATCTCAAATTATTTATTGTAGTCTACTTTGCTGGGAAATATTACAGTTTTTGCTGGTCTGAAGGAGTGCTAAATGGTAAGAACACAGATATAGTACTCTAGAAATCTAAATGCACAAAAAGTGTGAAATTTTACCCTTTGTTGACTGCCCTGTAATTGCTGTGGACTGGAAAGAGATTGGTCTGCAGTCTCTAACGTTGTTGGAAGATCCAATAATCTTTGAATTTGAATGCCATCTCCAGGACCCATATGACTAATATGATTAAAATTAGTTGGAGCAGAAATCATTTTAGATCGACGGTCTGTCCTGATGTATGAAAAAGTAAAAAACACAGAAACAATAATCAATGAATTTTAACAAACTCTCAATATGAAATATAAATATACAAATACCATTAAACTAGCATTATTCAATATCATGATAAACGAGCACAATTTTTTTTATCAAAATGGAATAGAGCATAGAATAAAATTATTACATCTTCAAGGTTTCGGCACATAAATATTTATGGATTTAAGTAGTATGCAGTGATGGCTGGAGCATATGTACTACAGCACATAATTAATGAGATTTTTTTTCTATTTTAAGAACCTTGCTAATGATTGTATATTAACTTTCTTGCTTTGATTTGGAAAACTTTACATTGCAGCACACTCACTTGCCCCCCTTCTAATGCAGCTATTTCTGTGCTGAGTACACAATGTGTGTTTGGAATGAGAAAATTGCATTTGCAGTGTTCTGTTTTTTCCACTGCACTACCGTAAACCTCCACAAATTGCCTCCTTTCAGTGCTCTCTCCAGATTAGCAGATACACAATACTATCACAATGTGTGGATTGTTCCTAAAATTAATGCTATTTAAAATATGTATGAGGGAAAAATACTTTGATGTTACAAATGTGTGTCAACTTGGTGATAGATTTTTTCACTATTAAAAATTATGTAGACAGAATTAGAAATGTAATACCTGCATTACAGGTAGGTACACTTGGCACAGAGTATGGGTAACAGTATAGCTGTTCTAGGATTATTAGTGTTTTACATAGTTATCCTGATGTAATAACTTAAAAAGCTCACTAGCCACCACTGGTAGTGTGGACAAGTAAATCAATTAAATCAATTATATAACATTGTACCTGACACAAGTTTAGTAACACTCAATCTGTTGGAATGGAGTAATTTGAAAATTGGGTGTGAAAAAAAGAGAGAAATTAAAGTATTATTTATACACAATGAAATTGATTACCAACATAATTAGTGTAATATAATTCAACTTAGTTATTTGGATGTATTTTTATCCACAACAGCATGTGTGATCAGTATTTTAAAGATACTGACTAGCACCTACAAAATATAATTTAACACTAACATTCTTGTAGTCCTATGGCCTTCCCTGAGAGAAAATCTTCTGCGAGGTCGAGGCATTGGGCGCCCAGATCCATCACACTGTGTAACATTTATAAGTTCATCTGGAAAAATAAAAATGACTATGTAAGCTAGTTCATTTTAGTAATCACAAGAAAATATAGTAACTTCCATTATTTTCCATTTAAGCAGTATATTACTTAAGGAGCATAGGTTTTCCCAGTGTACCAATCTATCAGGTTCCAAACCAGGTAGGTGAAAAAGGACCAAATACACATAATGAAGTAATACCATTAATTATGTTCTCTCAACATGTTTAAATGCTAAAATGTAATGCCTGTATGTAAGTATTTTTACAGATGAATATGGCTTCAAATAAGCTGAAACGTCCTTATGTATGACTGGCAAAATAAATGAATTGTCAATAAACTTAAGACTGTTGTTTTAACTTCACTAAATTAGTAAAAACTTGTGGTTTGAGCTCATATATATATTGTTGGGAACCAGTTTGGTGATGAAGTCATATTGGATCCTGGATAATGAGGAGGGATAGAAATAAATAGATTTTTGCTTTATGTGTATTCATATGGTCAGACATACAATCATGTACAAAGGAAAGCATATGTTCAAAGCATGGAGAAGGAAGGAAGGAAGGAAGGAGAAGGAAGGCAGTACACAGACACCTTAATCATCTCAGCCACAAGGTCAAGTTCCTGACCAGGTAAATATAGACAGTCTTCCTTCCTGACAAAGGGTGCTGAGGCCCTCGAAAATTTGTAATATTAGTTTCCGTTCAACCTGACAACCAACTGGTAATTATAGGTAAGTCGATTTTGGTGTCTTTCTTTGTACCCAAATGTTATATATATATATATATATATATATATATATATATATATATATATATATAAATGTGAGTAAGGATATTACATTGAGAATTGTCAGATTCCATGCACTGGTCAGCTGTGGTCTGTCAATAGATAACAGTCTGCAACCGGCCAGTACACAGAATGTGACACTCTTTCCTGAAGAAGGGGGCCGAGAACCACTGAAATTTGAAGAACATCTTTCTGTCCCAAGTGGCTCTGCCAAGCTTCAACTCCACAAAAGCCACTAACTGTCTCTCTTTCCTTTCAATACTATATGCATAAAATTTCCTTTGCAATAAAATGTTATTTATTCTTTATATATTCATCCATTCTTTAGTTGTTTAAGTTAAAATGTCTTCAATGCAGGTAATACTGATGATCACAGTTGAAAGATGTGTGGGATTGAAAGTTCCAAAGTATGAAGTTCAGCATCTAAGGAATTTGATAGTATATATGAATATATATCATAGTTTGGTTATTTCATTATATATCCAAGTTTGAATGTGAATTAGTTCCTTAAATGGATTCTCCTAATATTGTATTTATTCCTTAATGGAAGCTCCTAATACTTCATTTCCTATACTCTATCAATTCCTCCACTAAAACTATTAATTGTCCACAATAAGACTGTCTATATTTGCCTGGTCGGGAACTTGACCCGGTGGCCGAGATGGTTAAGGCGTCTGTGTACTAAGCAGAATACGTGGGTTCAAGTCCCGCCTGGGTCAAATATTTTCAGTCTTTCCTTCTTCTTCCATCCTTCTCTCTGCTTTGAACATATGCTTTTCTATGTGCGTAATTCTTCGCCCGAGCATATGAATTCAAATAAAGCGCAATCCTCCTATTTTTCCCCTATTTAGTTCTATCCTTCCTCACTATCCAAGTTTGAATGTGAATTAATTCCTTAAATGGATTCTCCTAATATTGTATTTATTCCTTAATGGAAGCTCCTAATACTTCATTCCCTCTACTCTATCAATTCCTCCACTAAAACTATTAATTGTCCACAATAAGACTGTCTATATTTGCCTGGTCGGGAACTTGACCCGGTGGCCGAGATGGTTAAGGCGTCTCTGTACTAAGCAGAATACGTGGGTTCAAGTCCCGCCTGGGTCAAATATTTTCAGTCTTTCCTTCTTCTTCCATCCTTCTCTCTGCTTTGAACATATGCTTTTCTATGTGCGTAATTCTTCGCCCGAGCATATGAATTCAAATAAAGCGCAATCCTCCTATTTCTCCTATTTATTTCTATCCTTCCTCACTATCCAAGTTTGAATGTGAATTAGTTCCTTAAATGGATTCTCCTAATATTGTATTTATTCCTTAATGGAAGCTCCTAATACTTCATTCCCTCTACTCTATCAATTCCTCCACTAAAACTATTAATTGTCCACAATAAGACTGTCTATATTTGCCAGGTCGGGAACTTGACCCAGTGGCCGAGATGGTTAAGGCGTCTGTGCACTAAGCAGAATACGTGGGTTCAAGTCCCGCCTGGGTCAAATATTTTCAGTCTTTCCTTCTTCTTCCATCCTTCTCTCTGCTTTGAACATATGCTTTTCTATGTGCGTAATTCTTCACCCGAGCATATGAATTCAAATAAAGCACAATCCTCCTATTTCTCCTATTTATTTCTATCCTTCCTCACTATCCAAGTTTGAATGTGAATTAGTTCCTTAAATGGATTCTCCTAATATTGTGTGTATATATATATATATATATATATATATATATATATATATTTATAATATTAATAAGGATATGACATTGTCAAAAATAATTGAGATATTGGTATGTACAGGAAAGAGAGATAGCTTGTGGCTTACCTGAAAGTGAAGTACAGTGAGTCATAGGGAACCGAATGTAGTTCTTCAAATTTTCGGAGGCTCTCAGTAAACACATCTGCCTTTCCACATTTATAGATTCTGAAATGGCATTTGATAAGTAAACCACCCAGACCTCCTCTACAAACTAAAACCACATCTACATGACTCCAACTTCAGGCTAATAACCAACTATTAATTAACAGAACTGTTTCGGTAAAACTAAATTATATTTTCTCTTCTATTCGAAATGCAAATTCTGCAGGGGTACCCAAAGACAATGTCCTTGGACACATTCTCTACTCAATATAAGCACATGGTATTCCAATACTCCCAAACACCTTTTACCACCATCTATGCAGATGATACAGCCATACTATGTTGAGCCCTAGACTTGAATTCTACACAACCAAACTTACAACGTTCACTTAATCAAATAGACAAATGGGCAACCAAATGAATAACCTCCCTCAATCCAAACAAATCTGTCACAATTCCCTTCTCCCGCAAACCATAATAGCAACTTAATCTTAAATAATCAACCTATCTTCTATTATATAAACTTGCCTGTATGTGTATATTTTCCGCATACAAATCTACACACATGGAGAAAATTTCACCAAATTTCATACACATGTTCTTAGTGACAGGGAAACAAACACTATGGGGGTGAGACATCCCTACCACCTCCTGGAGCGGAGATGGATGCGGGGTGGAAATTTTTAAACAGGCGATATTTGAGTTGGATAAATATATTTGGGGTTCAAAGTGATTTATAGTGTTTCTACCCGGTTATGTGTGTATAATTTCACCAACTTGGAATATGGTTAACGATCACACTTAGGGGTGGAGGTGCGTTACAGGAAAATAATGTGAATACAGCCGAGATTGGAGTAAAATCCATGGTTATGGATGTCGCTGAAGTTAATTATGACATTCAACTTGCAATTAAATTCCCAGCTGCAGGGGTGGAAATTTTGAAACATGCAAACACAGCCGATAGCGTTGGATAAATATTTAAATTAACAGTGTTTCTATGGATGTTGTTTGCGTATAATTTCAACGTCATTCTTCATGGGATGGGAGTACACTTAAATGTGGGGGTGGGGGTGTTGGTTAAAATTAATGTAAAAACAACCATGATTTGAGTCAAATCTGTGCTTATGGATGTCGCCGAGATTATTTATGGCAACATGAGCAACGGATGGGTGGGGGTGAAAGGGACTGGGCGGAGAAACATATTAATCAGATGATTTCTGCACCAAAAATATATATATCGGAGTCAATGAGATTCATAATATTTCTCTACATGTTGTCTGTGTATAACTTCAACCCCTTTCAGGTTAGGAGGAGCACCCTTATGGATGGGGGTTGAATGGCATTATGTAAATATAATGCCGAAACAACCGAGAATGGAGTCGAATCTGGGGTTATGGTTTCACTGAGTTTAATTGACATTCAACTTGCAATTTAACTTAAATTTTCAAATCTGTTAAACAGTCAATATTTTTGTACAATAAATATATTTTAGGATTTATTATATTGATAGTATTTCTATCGATGTTGTTTGTGCATAATTGATACCCCTTGCGGCATGTGACGAGAACACGCTTAAGGGGGGGGGCGTTAAATAAATTAATGCAAAATAACCAAGCGGTAATGGATGTAGCTAAATTTATTTATGATAACCTGGACAATTTGTGGGGTGGTCTGGGGTGGGAGGGACTAGGTGGAGTGAGGTGCGGTAGACATTTTCTAACGTGCTAATCAGCCGATTTTTTCTTCGAAAAAATATTTTAGAGGATCAATGAGATTAAAAAAATTTCTCTACATGTTCTCTGTCTATAATTTCAAACCCTTTCAGGCTTAGGAGGAGAACACCATTAAGGGTGATGATGGTGGAGTGGCATTACATTAAAATAGCACAAAACCATCAAGATGAGTCCAATCTGGGATTATGGATGTTGCTTAGTTTAATTATGGCAACTTGGTCTATGTGCGGGGGTTGATGGGGGGAGGAGGTAGAAATTTCTGGATGATTTTTCATCCAATAAATACTTTTTGTTTAACCCACAGTAGTGGGGAGGAAATTATCGAACATGTTAAAACTGCGAATATATTAAGCTGAATGAAATTTTTATGGGGTCAATGAGGTGAGTACATTTAGGGATAGGGGTCAAAGTGCGTTATATAAAAATAATGCAAAAACAACAAAGATTGAAGTAAAATCAGAGGGGTTATGGATATATTACAACCAGGGCAACACCTGGTAACCAGCTAGTCCTAAATAAAACATCCCATGTTTATACCTAGGAGTCATTCTAGATCATAAACTTTCATGGTTTACGCATTACTAGCACAAAAAACAAACTAAACACAAGATTTATGTTATTAAAACTGCTACTTTAACCTAATTCTCCACTGTCACTCAAAACCAAAAAGCTGATCTATACTTCACTAATGTCTCCTGTCTGGCAATACTCTTGTAACACAGCAGATAACTGCAACATTAATAAGATCCAAACATTTCAGAATAAAGTTCTAATAGATTCAACTGTCCTAGGTATTTCTCCAACCATCAAATGTGAATATTCTCACAATAGGACAAGTAGCAAAAAAAGGCATTCAATAGACAACTGTACAGATCCATCTTACATCCTAATCCTTTTAATTTCACAAACAACCAACAACCTCCTCCAACCAAGAATGCTAAAAAGAAAAATACTTGCAGATTTAACAAACTAATGACTAATTATACTCTAGGTTTATCATTATGACAAAAATATTCAAGTATCAATATCATTGTTTAAATAACAATGATATAAGTCACAATGATAAAATCATTTAGTTAATAAGTCAACTGATAAAAATAATAAAAGATAGAAAAAAGGTCTTATAACAGAGTAAATTGATGAAACAATCAAATTGTTGGAATCATTGCTGAGATCACCTTTCGAGAGTTATACATACTTTCATTTCATCCACCTGCAATAGTTAGTAGAGGTTACTTGATTTTTACAATTTAAAGGTTAGTCAATGCCATATTTATTTGCTTAACTATGCAAGAGAAGGACATTACTTTTTGCTGCATTCAGAATGTAATTTCTATGGGGAGTTCTAGATGTTTGACATTACTGACAGACAGGTCTGAATGGACAATTGCCATGGATGGAATAGAGATGGAGAGCTACGTACAGAAATTTAAATTGGTACAGAGATGCCAACAACCAAGATCCCATATATTTCCTAAAAATTTTAATTCAGTATTCTGCAGTCACAGTCTTTCATGGCCACATATGATATTTCCTAACCATATCAATTATTTAACTATATCTCAATGCATGCATACATACAAGACTGTGTACTCAAGTACTTAGATGAGTTTGCCACGTCTTCTGAAGCTGAACCAATAAGGAAATTTTAGCTATTCATTCCTTTCAACACAGTAATGGATCTTTAGTATCAGTAGGACTTGCTTTGATAATTGAATAATATAATTGATTTGGATAAAAACTAGTGAAAGAATATGATGGCTTATCTGAGTATTTAATGAGGTAGTACCAAATTGAAGACAACTTATAAAATATAAAATTTTAGGTAACTAATCATCCTGTTTTGCAGTCTTTTCGTGACTGCAGTTACGGTGATCTGGGCACCTACTTAATTGAGAACATTGAAGTTACTCTTGTATTAAGGTAAATTAAAAGTATTAAAATTTGAATTACATATAACAAGAGTCAACTTCATTAACTATATCAGGATTTTCAGTAAAGTTGGTTCATAATTAACTGACAACCCAAAAAATGTTTCCAAGAATAGTCAGCAGAAAATGTAGAAATATATTATTAACATTGAACTCAACAAAAAATCTAGTCCAGATGGGACTACTTTTAGTGTCAATATATTTGTAATGTATTGTTAATTTATTTCTTCTTTCAAATAATCAATTATAATGTTTGAAAGCATGGAGTCTGAATTCAAAATACAATTTACCAATATCAAATACTTGAATGTATAATGTGTAATTAAATATAATTAATCCTTAAAATAATTTCATTAGTTCTCTTTACTCCATGTGGAGCATAGAACCTCTGTTCCAAAAATATGTATGTTAGTGAAATTTAAAGCATATAGACAGATGGAACACTAAGAATAATAAATAAAATATAGAAACAAGCTTCAAATGATAACTTACGTTGGTGAACATTATTAAGATAAATTATATGAGGCATATCATTTATAATACAAATACTAAGCGTTCCAGTAATATTTAGGGGTTTTGATTTTTTTACATTTATTGTCTGAACCCATTCTCCAGTTGCACAATTAAACACATCAATGTGAGTTTCGCTATAGACTAGTAAATGACCATCACAATAACCTGCAACAACAAAAAACAAGCTTACACATAATGACGTAGGACACAGAAAATAATAAATGAAGGAGAAACATTTATCAATATAGACAACAGTACAATTTTAAAAGAATAATTGAAACAAAAATACACTTACTAACAGATACAGGAATAGCCGGATACATTATTTCCCGGTCACGGGATTTTCGGCCTTGAGCATCCACATAGACACCAAGAGTTTGAAACACAAGAAGAAACTCTCCTCTAGAGAGTTCTATTGCACGCATAGCATCAACAGCACTATATGCTAGAAAACCCAATAGCTGATTGTCAGGGTGCACCAAAGCTATAAAAATATATTATTTTTGTAGAAAACATATCTGCATATATAACTTGAAAATACAGAATAATTTGACTACAGTAGTAAATAGCTGAACTTCATGAAAATATATGCATCTGAAAAACCACATTATAAAAAAACTCGATGAATTTTTAAAGTGATATATAGGCAACCAACACGATAAATTATTAAATAGACTTGGTGGATGGTAAATAGCACAGACTCTCAACTTTTGTTTTATTTCCAAGATTCCAAACACTGATAACTGAATGTGCTCTTTTAGCAGATGACATTTTTCAAAGTGGTTGACCGTTTCTTTTATTACAATTGCACTGCCACCTGTGGCTTTGATGTATAACTCTTCTCAGGATTCCATTTGGGTAAGCTTGTTGCAATCACACAATGTTTCCATGACTATCAACACCATCAACTTCAACTGAAAACAATGGTGGTGATATTCATTGAAATGTTGTGCAAATGTGACAAGTTCACCTGTATGTAATCCTGAGAAGAGTTTATACATAGTAAATTATGTACTTATGTAGACCTATTATACATATAAAAAATTATGATCCTTTCCATCACACTGCAATTATAAACAATAAATAAAACTGTATGCAAAGTGTAATACGAACTACAGGTAAAAATTAATTTATGAACATTAGTAATAAGAAAGATAACAAAATACAGACAAAAGAAGTGATTATATATATATATATATATATATATATATATATATATATATATATATATATATATATACAATATTAGGAGAATCCATTAAGGAACTAATTCACATTCAAACTTGGATAGTGACGAAGGATAGAAATAAATAGGAGAAATAGGAGGATTGCGCTTTATTTGAATTCATATGCTCGGGCGAAGAATTACGCACATAGAAAAGCATATGTTCATAGCAGAGAGAAGGATGGAAGAAGAAGGAAAGACTGAAAATATTTGACCCAGGCGGGACTTGAACCCACGTATTCTGCTTAGTACACAGATGGATTCTCCTAATATTGTATTTATTCCTTAATGGAAGCTCCTAATACTTCATTCCCTCTACTCTATCCATTCCTCCACTAAAACTATTAATTGTCCACAATAAGACTGTCTATATTTGCCTGGTCGGGAACTTGACCCGGTGGCCGAGATGGTTAAGGCGTCTGTGTACTAAGCAGAATACGTGGGTTCAAGTCCCGCCTGGGTCAAATATTTTCAGTCTTTCCTTCTTCTTCCATCCTTCTCTCTGCTTTGAACATATGCTTTTCTATGTGCGTAATTCTTCGCCCGAGCATATGAATTCAAATAAAGCGCAATCCTCCTATTTTTCCCCTATTTAGTTCTATCCTTCCTCACTATCCAAGTTTGAATGTGAATTAATTCCTTAAATGGATTCTCCTAATATTGTATTTATTCCTTAATGGAAGCTCCTAATACTTCATTCCCTCTACTCTATCCATTCCTCCACTAAAACTATTAATTGTCCACAATAAGACTGTCTATATTTGCCTGGTCGGGAACTTGACCCGGTGGCCGAGATGGTTAAGGCGTCTGTGTACTAAGCAGAATACGTGGGTTCAAGTCCCGCCTGGGTCAAATATTTTCAGTCTTTCCTTCTTCTTCCATCCTTCTCTCTGCTTTGAACATATGCTTTTCTATGTGCGTAATTCTTCGCCCGAGCATATGAATTCAAATAAAGCGCAATCCTCCTATTTTTCCCCTATTTAGTTCTATCCTTCCTCACTATCCAAGTTTGAATGTGAATTAATTCCTTAAATGGATTCTCCTAATATTGTATTTATTCCTTAATGGAAGCTCCTAATACTTCATTCCCTCTACTCTATCCATTCCTCCACTAAAACTATTAATTGTCCACAATAAGACTGTCTATATTTGCCTGGTCGGGAACTTGACCCGGTGGCCGAGATGGTTAAGGCGTCTGTGTACTAAGCAGAATACGTGGGTTCAAGTCCCGCCTGGGTCAAATATTTTCAGTCTTTCCTTCTTCTTCCATCCTTCTCTCTGCTTTGAACATATGCTTTTCTATGTGCGTAATTCTTCGCCCGAGCATATGAATTCAAATAAAGCGCAATCCTCCTATTTTTCCCCTATTTAGTTCTATCCTTCCTCACTATCCAAGCTTGAATGTGAATTAATTCCTTAAATGGATTCTCCTAATATTGTATTTATTCCTTAATGGAAGCTCCTAATACTTCATTCCCTCTACTCTATCCATTCCTCCACTAAAACTATTAATTGTCCACAATAAGACTGTCTATATTTGCCTGGTCGGGAACTTGACCCGGTGGCCGAGATGGTTAAGGCGTCTGTGTACTAAGCAGAATACGTGGGTTCAAGTCCCGCCTGGGTCAAATATTTTCAGTCTTTCCTTCTTCTTCCATCCTTCTCTCTGCTTTGAACATATGCTTTTCTATGTGCGTAATTCTTCGCCCGAGCATATGAATTCAAATAAAGCGCAATCCTCCTATTTTTCCCCTATTTAGTTCTATCCTTCCTCACTATCCAAGTTTGAATGTGAATTAATTCCTTAAATGGATTCTCCTAATATTGTATATATATATATATATATACATTCAAACTTGGATAGTGAGGAAGGATAGAAATAAATAGGAGAAATAGGAGGATTGCGCTTTATTTGAATTCATATGCTCGGGCGAAGAATTACGCACATAGAAAAGCATATGTTCAAAGCAGAGAGAAGGATGGAAGAAGAAGGAAAGACTGAAAATATTTGACCCAGGCGGGACTTGAACCCACGTATTCTGCTGTGTACTAAGCAGAATACGTGGGTTCAAGTCCCGCCTGGGTCAAATATTTTCAGTCTTTCCTTCTTCTTCCATCCTTCTCTCTGCTTTGAACATATGCTTTTCTATGTGCGTAATTCTTCGCCCGAGCATATGAATTCAAATAAAGCGCAATCCTCCTATTTCTCCTATTTATTTCTATCCTTCCTCACTATCCAAGTTTGAATGTGAATTAATTCCTTAAATGGATTCTCCTAATATTGTATATATATATATATATATATATATATATATATATATACCATAGAACATTTTTGGCAGCCTGGTTCCTTTCTAGGTGCAGAAAAAACGTGAGAGTCTGGAGAGACAACAGCACAAGTTGACAAAACTCAAATCAAAAGCCTTGGTGTCTCTCTAGGTTCTTGCATTTTTTTGCACCTGAAGAAAGGAACACGGCGTCAGAAACATTGTGTGGTATTTATATCACCACTACTTTTGTATTTGTCTATCTTTCTTATTATTAATTTTCAATCAGATGTAACTTTCTCATTTTTTATGAAAGTGAAAGAAAAACATAAAAATGAAAAATGTGGTCAATTGCCTTTTCTTGCTTTCATCCTACACACTCATTTTACTTAAAAATTATGTTTGGAGGGAGAGGAACAAAGATATGAATGATGATGAAAAAATATCTGACTTTATAATAATATTATAAATAAATAAGTGGACTTTCATCACAAAAAATTATAAAGTTTATTGCTAAAAAAATTATTTTATAATTTTTATCTGACTAAAAGCCATTTATATAATTTAAATATTTGAATGGAAACAGGGAAAATATATAATCAATCTCTCAAAGCTTATATAATATATATAGGTAGTAAAAAGGTATCTATACATGTTTACACATATATTAAAGATCAATTATACTAATACATAGTAATGATAAGGTTTAAATGATAACTTTTCTTCAGAGATTTAGTGTAGATCAAAAAAATTTCTACATTTAAAAATAAGATTTTGTATTTAAAATGTTTAAACAAAACTTGTTTAAAATCTTGACAGATAGACAAAGTTGTTACGACTTTCAAGATTTCAGAATATTCACAGTTTTATAATAATAATGAAAGTGAAAATATATATATACATATATTTTATGTACTCTAAAAATACTAAAAGATGAAAATATGCCAATAACTCTATGACTTACAAATAGGATGCTGATCACCCATGATACTGTATATGCTAAATCCAGATTGATAACCAACACACAATCTGCCTTCACTGAAAATATTTAATGTCTGAGCTTGAGTTGGAAGCATTATTTCTCTCAGTCTTTTATGTCTTGTCTTAGTTCGAGTTACCTCATATATTATTACTTGGGATGTGTTCTGTAAAAACAATAAATTAATAGAGGAAAACAAATTGATTATTAAAAAAGTTTCACCTATATTACTAACTAGAATTACTATTAAAATTTTTTGAAATTTAAGTGTTATGACCTACCTATAGATTGAAACATGATGCTTAAGTTTCATATATATTAACATAAATTCTAGCCAGCAATCTTGGTCAATTTTTAAAAAATTTAACATCAAATGTTAAATATATCATAAAATTGTGATAATGGTATTATTATACCTGTCTCTTTATAGCAACACAAAGACAATACCCAAGCTGAGGGGAACGTCTCATTACTCCTGTTGCAAAAGTAATACATCCTTTGGTTTCGGCAACTTTAATCCATTCAACATCATCACCATCCAGTGCCCGCACTGGAATTAAGCGAAGGTGCCTTTGTTTTCCAGATAATACAACGAGCAATTGTTCTTCAATAACATACTCAAGCTGATAAACCTTTTTACCCTCTCCTACTCGAGCTATTTCTGTAATTAAAACATATTAAATAATAAATAATATTTCATTATAAATACACATATTTATAATTAAAATAATTGGTATGGAAAGGAAAGAGAGAAAGTGGGTGGCTTACCAGAATTTGAAATTCAGGGTTGTCATTCAGTAAAAGTTCTTCAAATTTTTGGAGGTATTAGACTCCTTTTGCAAGAGGAACATGACGACAGCCCCTCTGCTGGCTGGCTGTGGAGAATTAACTACCCAGCAGCTAGTTGTTACTCATAAACAATAGACACCACTTCATGAGTTGTCATCCTGACCAACCAAACACTCCCTCCCACACAGTTTAGCTCTCAGATTAGATAGCATTTTCTCCACCTGGAATAGTCTGGCCAGTCACCTGTACCAACTGAATCCTCAATGCCTCCCATGTAATGAAAGAAAACACCCTCTACAGGATTAACCCTAGTAGTTAATACATGGTTGTCTACCTTGGAGCCTTAGAGCTAAGTGTAAATGTGATATATAATTAGTGTTTCCAGTAGCTTTAAATATTTCATATTGTCTTATTTACATGTCTGTAAAACATAAATAATTTATTTGTTTGTGTGTCCTTTGACCATACCAAAGTCATCACATGATATTTAAATGAGGGTAAGAAAAAAGGTTTTAATGTATCTCATTTAGGTATTAAGGTATGTCAGATAGGTGTTGAAACATAATGCAACTTATATCTAATCTTTATGAGTGTTTCCAGTAGTTTTAAACATTATTTAATATCTTATTTAAATGGCTATGTAAAGGATGGTAATAGAATACCAGTATATCTTATGTATGGTTACACCTGGTTTAACAAATAGCCCTCTAATGTGGGTAGGGTTATCAGTAACCTAATTTCATTGAAATTTTGTTATCAATATTTTCTGTTTATGTTTGTATATGCCCAATGACTATAATGGTTTCAGCATATGAATGCATGGTTAAGTAATTGTATAGGTTAATGTGCATTTCAACACCAAAATCAATTGTGAAGGTATAACTACAAAAAGGAAATCTTTACTGGATTCAACCCCAAATGTTAGTTCTGGAAAAACAAAATCATTTTGTCAAAGAACGAAGGCTTTCCTGGTGTATTTGTTGAAGAAAAAGTTCTCGGGTTTCCACCTGGGTAACAATGCGATTGTTACCCAGGTGGAAACCCGAGAAAATCATTTTGGAATGTAATGGTAAATCCCAAGATATGCTTTGCTTAAAGCGATTAAAGATTTTTAAAAAAATGTAAAAGGTTTTGTGATTTTACAAACTGAAAGTGAAGGTGTGTCACTGAAAGGGAACCTCTCGATGATATTGTTCAAAGGTTGTTTATACAAACATACTAGTGTCAAATTCAACGGGGAAGTGCCTGCATGCATTGCTGATGACTACTGTTTGTACAATGGAAAGCTTGAAACAGATAGTTGTGCCATCTAATTTTTCCAGCTCTGTTAAATTACAACAGAGCTGGAGCAGGAGAATAGAGTAACAATTTTACTTGGAGTAAGAGTGGTGCCAGAGCAAGGAAATTTGTACTGCTCCGCTTCTCCAATATAGCAATAGTAAACAGTAAAGTGAAGTGATTTATCAGAAAAGAAAGATCAAATAAAAAAATGAAGTGCAGTGAAAATAAATAAGGGGATAGGGTTCGTGTTTCTTTTTCTTTCAAGGAAATAATAATAAACGTTACAAAGACAGTTGGTATATGTTACCCATGTATTTGTACATGTCATTTTGTTTATGTGTCTCTTTTTGTAGATATATAGCTACCACCATGCAAATACCCAATAGTATCTTAATAATAATAATATGGTCTATTGACAGGATGCTGTACTTCCTTTAGTAATAAGTACAGCAGAATCTGCTCGCAATCTAAGACAAACTTTAAAATGACAATTACGTTATTTAAAGCTAGATTTTGCATCCTGCAGACATAGAATTGTTTGCCATCACAATTTTTGTGTGAAAAAAAAACATGAGAAAACTGAAATAAAAACACTGGATACTGAAGCACAGCGTAACTCTTTAATTGTGAAAAATCAAATTAAAGAACTTGAAATTGATGAAAAACAATTGTTAACTATTCATGTAGATAATGTAGCCAGCATGACAGGTAATGTATATAAACTTGGTGATCATAAGAATATTTGCCAGGATAAAGAAGATGAAAAAACAAATGTAAACATGTCGCAACAGTGGGTTTAATGATAATACATAAGTGAGGTGTGGGAATCACGCTCCTCAATTGGTCATTTGAGATGGATTAAAGAATAAATATATTAGGCAAAATTACACAGGTTGTGGTAAAATTAATGACATGGGGTTCTTTCTAGGTGCTTGATCATTTTATTTTTTCAAAGACTACTCAGAGCAAGTAGCTGCTTGGCCAAAATACCTAGAACTTTTGCAAATCAGAATGGGACGAAGAACTATTTTTTAAAAAATATTTTAACAATTACCCTTCCAGCTGCTGATCTTACTCTGGTAGTGTTTATGAAAGAATAGTGTAGACTAGAAACATGTATGGAAGAATTCGGAGTATATAATGCATTGGGAATTCTATCCTCTATGAAAAAACAGAAAGAAAAGCTTTTTCACAACACACATTTTCTTGTCGAAGTGTACATTGATTGTCGGTATTTGCGGCAGAAAAATAAAAAGCAAGGGAAGGGTAGATCCAATGGCGAATCCAAAGGCAAATAATAATTGATTTGGCTGCAAGCCAACAAATTGTCAAAATAATTTAAAATATGCAGTTAACCAGCATGATATGCAAATATCTCTCCTGAGGAAGAGGGCTCAGACATCTGAATTGTTACTTTCAATCTAACATGGTTACTGTATCTCTCTTTCCTGTCCATATTAATTACATATATTTAAAAAAATTAAATGAAGTGAAATAAACTGGTAAAATTGGATTTAATTAACTTACCACTTCGATCAAGATCTAAGCAGAACAAACCTTCTTCTGTTCCAATGACTAGGCGATCAGGATCTATTATAGCTCCAGACATAGAATTCTTTATTAGTGCTAAAGTATTATCTAACAATTCCTTCGCTCTAAAAACCTGCAAAATATTGAAAGTAATTATATAAATCCACTTTAGAATTATATACCAGGGATTGCATAATAATAAATAAACAAACAAATTAATTTAATTTTCTGGCACATGTGAAATATATGAGTGTCATATAACAGCATTACTTCAAAATATAGATTTGAGAAGGTCATCAACTAAAAACACACTAGCAGATTTTTTGTTTGATATCTGTCTGATTTAATAACTCTGTTGTGAAATCTGTAAAGAGGTTTGTTCTTTTAGAGTGGGTGATCCGATGTGTATCATACACACAAGATCTGTGTGAATAACTTTTTGGCTTCCTGCCAGGTAAGAATAGGCTTAGACCAAAACATCATTCTCTAGTCGTAACTGTTCCTCTGATAGTCTGTGCATTGCTCTGAGCCTAAGGCAATAACACCCTTCTCGCTCTCCTGCATCCAATAAGAAGATTAAAAATAATAATACTATTGATTTCTGGGAGGTGAGGACAACTTTTCTCCCATATGCCAGCTACACAATGGAAATGATTAGCAGGATGCTCACCAAATATAATTACAAGACATTTCTCCACCCTCACAGGATAATCTGTGATCAGCTGCGCCCAGTGAAGGATGATGTAGGCCTTAAGACACAAGAAGTATACAAAATTCCATGCGAGGGTGGTGTGAACTATATTGGCCAAACAATTAGAACAATGAAGAAAGAGGACAAAAACTTCAAAGAAATATTCTCTTTAAACACAAAGTCTGTGGTCACCGAGCATTCATTAACTATGAGGAACAAATTGCAGTTCTGGAACACAAAGGTTCCCCGTAAAACTTATATTTGCGCAGCATTTTTACAGAGGCTATACCAGCAAACTAATAACTAAGACAATGGACTCCATCTCAGCAAAGCTTGAGATCTGGTGTTGGTCATTTTTGGGGAACGGCTGAAAGTAGAAGCAGGTGACCCAAGCAATGCAGATGATACAGCGGCCTGCATTTGGACAGGGGAGGAGGAAGGGTGCTATAGCCTGAGGCATGGACATGCTCCACACTGTCTGGCGAAAGTTATAAAGGCGTTGTCCAGTCTACATATCTAACCAAGTAAACAATTGTATCCAAGTTTCAATTACATTCACTGCCGTCGTCTTCTAGCAAAAGAAGACTTTATTCATTCTCTACACCAAGACTACATTCATTATTAACCCGAAAACTATTTATTTGACTCAAATGTCAATCGATTACATATTATTTTTAAATCTGTCCCTTTTCACCATCAAACCTAGGAGTGGTAGGAGTGTCATACCCCCTCAGTGTATTTTCTAAATTTTAAATATGTGTACCAAGTTTGGTCAAACCTGCTTCACATGCTCAAGATTGTATGTGAAACATACAGGCACTCTACATGTTCATAGTTGGAGAATAAATAGGAAAAAATGCTGCTAAGTGATATATACTTACAGTTTTATTTGGTAAATTATTTCTCTTCAATATTCTATGCAATTCACTCAAAGCAACAACCCACTTTGTTTTTTCACTTTCTGTATCAGCTAACATTAATGTATGATTTTTCAAGCCTGGGGGTTCCAACAATGAAGTTGTTATCTGAAAATGAAAATATATTGTTAAAATATTAACTGTCAGGAAAATATATATGTTTTTACATTTAAACTTCAAAGAAAATATTATGCTATATTTGAAAGTTTAGCGATTAAAATAGTGATTTTAAAACATAAGCATATAAATGTGTATTTTAATAATTTTTATAAAATATATTATAAGAACTTTATTTTATTAATTCTTAAAATTTTGACTGAAATACAAACTTACGAGTTTTTTTAAAAAATCTATTTATTGAGTTGATTTTATAAATAGCTGTACAATAAAATCAGACTTTCAGTTGTTTGATGTTAATTATCAAAACTTCAATGAAAGACAAGTGCAATATGAAAAGAAATGAACAAATGAAAAGAAAAAAAGGGAGAGGGGGTAATCTTATATATAAATACAAAAAAATTGGAGGTTTGTATATATTCAATTATTAATAACACATAAAAAATAAGTTTATGTAACAAAGAACATAAAACTGAAATGGGAATCTAATTCTAGGTTCACAATATCTTTTTATAACCAAGACCTTCTAAATGATTTAAAGAAATGGGGAATCTAATTCTAGGTTCACAATATCTTTTTACCGTTTAATAACCAAGACCTTCTAAACGATTTCAAGAAATGAGGGCAGTGATTAACCATAATATCAAAGTAACTGACAGTATAGATCGAAAGATTGTTGCAAAATTAAGCATATTAAATAAGAAAACTTTTTACTCACCCTAAAAATACACGGTATATCCTTTTTAGTTGCATGTATAACATCAGAATCTCTAACTGAACTGACAGAAAATTCTTCATCTCTCATATCCAAAACTTGTGATACATAGACTGATGGGAGTGCATTTCGATCAGGAGAAATATCATATAAAAACAATTTGAAATCACATACTACAACAAACTGGCGCACCCAACCCTTTTTTACACCACCTGTTTTTGGAACTTTAACATATCCTTCATAAGCAGTTCCGATTCCTCTGGTAGGGTCAATGCCAAGGGGTCTCTTAGCTGAAAATAAGTTGAAAGAATTGTGATAGTTAATTTATTTTATTTTTCAAGAAATAATGTTAAGTAACTTACTTTGGTCTGAGGGAACAGGACAAATTGCTGGAACCTTTTCACAACAGCCAATATGGCATGCAAAGCCACACACTTCACAAACAACTCCTTGCCTTGTTAAGCCCACCATTAACGACGTACAATGACTGCACTTTGTTGGAGAAGAAAATGTCCGTACTAGAAACTGATGTGATTTTGGTTTGGGAGGTAAATGAGGTCCCAAATGAGGTGATTTTGAATGCAAATCAGGACCAATAGGTGAATTGGGATCCTGAAATAGTAATTTTGACACAATATAAAATCATGGCATACATACCAATAGAGTAAGCAAGCCCAAATTGCAAAAACAAGTAGTACAGTTAAGAATGGCTATCTAGAATTACAAGAGGAACACAACAAAGTATATCCATATATGGGAGCACTCTTATAGCTGGATAACTTTGCATTTTATCTGCTTATTGATTAAATTTTTAGTTACACTGTAGATATACAAAGTGAAGTAAACTTAAAGCAATAAGGAAAATTAACAGAAAAAAAAACAATTCTTCAGGTTGGAACACTAATGCTACAAATTAAAGTTGTGTTTACATAATGAAATAATTATTATACACACATTTTTAATAATATATGAAAAATATAAAATAATTTTATTAATTTTATAATTATATATACTTACTATACTAAGTTCTGATAGAATGGATTTACTACTTGCTATAGAAGGAGCTCTATTATCCTCAACATCACCTTCCTCACTTTCATCTGACCCCCCATGTCGAGTGACTGATTCAATTATAAACTTATCCAAGTATGATACTTGAGATTCAGGTCGATCTGAAACAAATAAATTCTTAGATGTATCAATATTAATTAAAATGATTATTATACTCTCAATACATAATAAAATGAGACCTGAACATTTATATAGCATTTGTTTTATATATAAACAGAAATTTAGCACAAACTAACGCTGAAATGCAAAGCCTTATTTGAAATTCAGAAATTAGAAGTAAGCAGTTAATGTCAACAATATCATATCAATCAACCACAGGAAAACTGCCACGTAAACATAATACAATTTATGAATATTTGCTCACAGGTTGTTGGACGTACTTAATTCCTTAATTATATTTTGTAGCAAAAGTGCTTTTCTTTTCCATAAACATCCATGGAAGAAAGAAAATAAAAACAGCTGAATATATAACATTTGCAAGAGCTCTGATAGTTGGATATCTTCATTCTGAGAGTAATAATTTCTCCTAGCATTATTTCTGTACAATGATGAAATTTTTATTTACACTGTAGATAAACAAATTAAAAATAATTATCATAAAAGGCTGAAGGACGGCCGGCATCTGCGAGATTCTTCAGCTGAGCATATGCATTCACATGAAGCATAATCCCACTTTTCTCCTGTTTATTTCTATCCAGCCTCACTATATATACATATATTTGCACAGCTGGCACACAGTTCTGACCTTCTTTCCTGACGAAATTTTTACTATTGTCACCTCTGCTCGACAGGACCAACTATTAATTTCAGGTTAGTTTACTTTGCTGTCTCTCCTTCCTGTCTAATTGTGTTATATTAATTATATTAGTAAGGATGTGACATTGTCAAAAATAATTGCAATATTGGTATGGAGAGGACAGAGAGATAGGTTGTGGCAGAGTCCGCAGCCGGCCGGTGCACGGAATGGTTTAACACTCCTTCCTGAAGGAGGAGGCTGAGAGCCTCCGAAAATTTGAAGAAATATCTTCAGCTCCTTATGGTGACGCTGCACTTCACTTTCAGGTAAGCCACAACCTATCTCTCTGTCCTCTCCATACCAATATTGCAATTATATGTATATATAATTGTAATAGTAAGAATGTGACATTGTCAAAAATATTGGTATGGAAAGGATAGAGAGATAGGTTGTGGCTTAGCTGAAAGTGAAGTGCGGTGTCGCCATGAGGAACTGAAGGTTGTTCTTCAATACTAATTTGATGATTCAATAATGAGGAAAGATACAAATATAGGACACAGGTTTGGAATGCACTCTAAATTAAGCATATGCTTCAGGTGTACATTAATACGCTCAAAGGAAGAAGAATATGTTCAAGGAAATGTGTGTGTGTGTATAATATATATATATATATATATATATATATATATATAGAGAGAGAGAGAGAGAGAGAGAGAGAGAGACAGACAAAAAAAGATACTGTGACAACACAAATTTATTAGTGCATTTGGATATCAACATGAGTTAATTCACACATCTCATGTGATGATACCAGCCCTCAATAAGCTTGTGATTCTGTGTATCTCATTCCTGTCCAAATTAATTATTTTGCCAATGGCACATCATCCTTAGGTGCTGTAAAATACAGTCATGAACCAGAGCTTTAAAGACAGAGAATTCACCAACATATTCAAGGGTTTCTGCCCAGGTTACTTGTGTGAAACACAATGTTTTGACTGCTAGTTCCGCCATCGTCATCAGGTGACTGACCATGTCTGCGCCATTTATATCTCCTTCCTCATTTCCCTCCACCAGAAATAATGTGTTTCACACAAGATATAACCAAAGTAGAAACCCAGGAGAACTAAATTCATCAAATTCACCGCAAAAACCTACATTTACTAATATTCAGGTGTGCTATCATCCTTATAAAGAAGCAAGGTGTTAACCTCCACAAGTTTTTTCTCTCTGCATTTTACAATCTCTGTTTAACTCTAAGGTAAACAAAATATATTCCTCCCTTTCCTATCCATATCAACAATACAGAATTGTTAGCCCCACCAAATAAGAAAAAATTCATACAGTAGACTCTAGATTATTCATGGTAATGGTTGGGACAATTGGCGTGGATAATAAAATGAGATAAAGCAAAGTACACACACACAAGCCTGAAATTAATGCATTTTTAAACCATATAACCCTGTTTAAGCTTACCTTTTGTGGTGCAGGCCAATGTTCTTCATTGTAAAGCTTCTGAAGTCATAGCCTATCGAAATTGAAAGTATTCGAATGTAGATTTATAGATGAAGTACACTGTAACTTTAACCACACTAATGTCCTAATGCCTTAACACTAAAATAATTAAATCTAATGTCAATATACTGTACACTAAAATAAAGGAAGATAAATAAATGAACAACAAAAACTATGAATGTTTAGAAAAAGTCTAAACAGTCAATCCCTAATTTCAACCCCTAATGATAATGGAAACAACCATGGGTTTGAGGCAGCAGATCTTTAAATACAAATAATGTGAAAACTACTGTGAATGATATCTATCCCAGGGCAATAGAAGTCACAGAGTTTAAATTTGACATTAAAAATTCGGGTTAAATCATAATTTATCCCCTAGGTGATGTGGTAGGGCCATTACATAATTATACTACGAAAACAATCATGATTTGTGTCAAATTGGGGATTCTCGAAGACATTGATTTTAATTCTGACATTCAATAAGCAGGTTAAGTTGTAGATCAGCCTCTATGTGTGGGAGTGAAACAAAGTTTCACATAAATCTTAAATGTGTGCAGCAATTTCTACCAAATTTTGTCCATGTTACTTACAATTGCAGAACAAAAACTCATACCCAGGCAGTGCCGAGCACCCAGCTAGTTAATTATAAGTAAGTATGCAGACTCCTCAGTATATAATGTTGTATTATTTCAGATACAAAGTTATTATTTTATTTTATTTGAATGAAACACAAACTTTTATCCACTGGCTTTTGACAACTATTTTTATCTTCTCCATAAAAACTTACAACTTTTTGTATCTTCATTTAATATAATTAATACTGTCTTTCTTTCTTTTTTTCTCCTGAAACAAAACGTCCAAATTTTAACTCAGAGAGATTAAAAACTTTTTAATTCTTGTTTTCAGGGCACAATGCTTTTTTCTTCACTTAATTTCCTAATTTTACAACCAGACATTAAGCCTAGAATAACACATGTTTTACAATTTTTGATGAGTCATAAATTTTTTTATCTGAACTGTTACCCAACCTTTCCTTATCCATCTAATCGAATAAATAAAAGTGTGTTTGTTTGTATGTATGTATGTATGTATGTTCCTCATACAAATCCACACCTATGTCGCCCAGTTTATTTATAACAACTTGGGCAGCTCGTGGGGCTCGGCGGAAGTGGAATAGAAAGTTTCAAACAATGTAACAGGCCAATTTTTGTGACAAATAAATATTTTTCTGGATCAATGAGATTAATAAAATTTCTCTAAATGTTATCTGTGTATAACTTCAACCACTTTCAGGCTTGGGATATGAGCACCCTTAAAGGTGTGGGTGGAGGGGCAATTTTATTTACATAAAAAAACACAAAACCATCTAGTTGAATACAGGGTTATGGTTGTCACCGAGTTTAATTATGACATTCAACATTTTGTTTAATCCACAGTTTCAAACATGTTAAATAGTCGATATTGTGTACAATTTCAATCCCATACAGTACTAAAAAGGAGCACCCTTAAGGATGGGGTTGGAAAGGCATTACAGCAAAATAATGCAAATACAACTGAAATTGGAGTCAAATCCAGGGTTATGGATGTCACCAAGTTAAATTATGACATTTAACTTTTTGTTTAACCCACTGTAGAGGGGTGAAAATTTCAAAGATGTAAAATGTCTGATATGTTTGTTGAATGAAACTTTTTCGAGGTTTACGAGTTCAACCCCTTTCGGCATGGGAGGTGAGCACATTTAGTGATAAGGATGAGGTATGTTACAAAAACATAACTCAAAAGCAACCGAGATTGGACATATGAGGTTATGGATATATGAAAACCCAGGCAACGATGTGCACCCAGCTAGTAGCAAATATTTTACAGCATCACAATGATTTTCAGCTATAAGATCGAAAGGAATGCTTATATATTTAGAATAATATTTTAAGTATTTAATTTTACAATACATAAAAGTTGAAGTGACCACACAGTCCATTCTTAAGGCCAACACCACTATTTGCTTCTTCATTATAATCTTTAAGTAGTTTTAAGTCTTTAGAAAAAACTCTGAACACAGTTTTATGATAAGCTGCATTAAAAATTCTTATAGAATACTTTGAAAAATTTACCACAACTTTATACTTTAAGAACAGAGATTGAGACGAATATTGGTGGATGTGGAAGGCATGACACATATCAAGAAGCAGGCACATACTTGCAAATGCTTGAGTGTGCCTTTAAAACCCTGACCCAATCTACAAAGCATTGTGAATCACTGTACCATTTAGTAACAAATATCTATTGTCACTTTAATTTTGTATCTGAAAAACATTAAGTATTGACGAGGCAGAATGCTTATTTATAATACGTCTGTGTAAAAATATACTCATTAGAAAATAAATACTCAAATGACAGACTAAAATAAGTGCTAAATAAATACCACATTACGTTTCTGCAATCCTGGTTGCTTTCATGATGTGATTTTTTAAAAAAAGAACTGCAAGAATAGCACACCACACAAACCAGGCGATAAAACACAAAATAATTGTGCATATTTAACTTTGGCGTCCAATTTTGTGCAGTGTGTCATTCTTATGGCTCTTGCATTTTTTTAATCCCCTGATGAAAACAACAAGGATTGCAGAAACATTGGGTGGAATATATTTAGCACTTATTTTTGTTATTTGGCTATTTATTTTGTTTTTAAGAGATGTAGTTTCACTAATTAAGTTTTCTAAAAAAAAAAAAACCAATCCTTATGCCCACTTATCTTAAATGTGAAACTGAACCCTTTTTAATACAGACTTTCACAAGTTTTCACATTGAGTTGAATACCAAATTTTTAATTTATAGTGAAGTTAGATACTATCCAAATGTATCACATGTACAATTTTTTATATTTTGTCTGGTCCTAGAGAATATACAACTCATAATTTGAAAAATATGAAATAGTTCATTCGTTTTAAAAGGATATAATTTGTAAAGGGTAAGCTATTTGCCATTGATAGTTATAGACACACACACACACACTGTTAGGAACTTTATTTTGGTAATAGAGTAACATTGGATCATGGATAGTGAGGAATGATATAAATAAATAGGGCTGTCTGTATTTGCTGAGTTTGGTAGTTAGCACTGTGGCTTACTTGGTAACAGTATCCGAGTACTGAGCAGAAGATCAAGGTTCAAGTCCCAACCTTGCCGAATATTTCCAGCCTTTTCTTCTTTCCATCTCCATGTGCTTTAATTTGTGCGTAATTATATGCCCAAGCATATGCTTTCTTATAAAGTCTATTCCCACAGTTGTCCTATTTATGTCTCACTTTCCTCACTAGCCAAGATCCAATGCGACTTCATCAGCAAATTAATGTTCCTGACATAGTAATTATTCCTTAATAGATTCTCCAAACTCTTCACTCCCTCTATTCTATCCATTCCACTTTTACATCTAATTTGACAAATATTTTCAGTTTTTCCTTTGTCTTCCTTCCATCTCTACACATTGAACATATGCTTTTCTTTGTATGTAATTCTACACCCCAGCATATGCTTTTTTATAAAGCGTATTCCCAGATTTTTTCCTATATATATTAAAAACAATATAACAATGTACACTTTTTACATATAACATCAAGTGTTAAAATAAAATTAATTGTATTGCTGAAATTGTATTAAGAAATGCAAATGTTAGTTGCATGTGAACAAACAAACACCTCGTTACTTGGCCATCCATAAATAATGTCACAGACTTTCGTGATTATGTGCTACTGTCAAAACATTAGGAATCACATAAAACTGAACATCATTCATGGACAACAGTGAAAACTATTATCACACTCAAAACAACAAAGAGCATCCAAAGGACAAAAAGAGGGCTGTTACCCTTAACTGAAAGTAATGGTTGATTTATTATTTATGGTAGCAGGAATATATATATTTTAAAAAAAGGTAAGTAGATTTAATATTGTTCAATACACTTTCAATTAAAGAGCGAACTATTGCTGTAGACTAATTTCTCTTGAAAGTCCATAAAAAACCTCTAAATATTGGGGAGAATCTGAAGGCAACACAAAACAAATGCCAATGCAGCACTAGAGCAACACCAACCAGTACTTTACCAAAATGGTGAGGTGATCGCTGTTGGTCAGCTAGATGTCGTGTGTTCAGAAATATATTTTCATAAGGAGCAGAAGCAAACCCCAAAGGCAGCTTGTTACACCAATAAAGAGAGGCATTTTGTCTATAGAGGCAACAAAGATCAAACATTCTATAATACGAGATAATGAGAAAATGATCAAAACTCTTTGTCAATCTAGAAATTAAGCCAAGTTATGAATACAATATATCCATTTATTTAAAACTTCATTGCATATGTTCAAAAAATGAAAATTTTAATAAGTATCCATTGAATGGATTTTAAGATTCTCTTCACTACAATATTTTGACATAATTGAATATCATTAAACAAGAGGCAGTTAATTAAAAACATATAATCAATAAATATTTTGTGTAAAAAATGAATAGTACAATACACAATTGAAAGATAAAAGGTTTGCAACATGTCAATATTTAAAATTTTCTAGTATATATATATATATATATATATATATACATATACACACACACACACACATATATATATATATATATATATATATATATATATATATATATATATATACATACATACATACACACACACACAATTAAATTGGATAGGAATGAGGGGTAAAGAGTGGCTAACTTACCTTAAATCAAAAATTGAATCGCTAGGCTGGCAAACACTAACATGAAAATTTTTCAGGAGGCCTGAGCACCCTTTAATACAAAAGGTATGAACATCTTACCGGCGAACTGCTAAGTGTTAAATTCAAACCCTGGCACACCTAGCCATTTAACAGCAATAATCGATACCCAATAAAGCCAAACATATCTCTCTTTCAAGGAATGGTTGCGACAAAGGAAATTAATTGAATAATACATACACACATACAAAATATAGGTGGAAGGTAAAAAATAATTATATTAATATTACACTAGTTAGGTACATAGTGTTGCGCGGGTATTTATTTATATAAGCCTAAAAATTTATTTCATTCTACATTAATCTATTACTCAAGAACTGATTTCCCCCCCCCCCCAATGCTGAAGGAATGCTAATTTCATCAGAACCCCCACTCCCTCATCGTCCCATTAGAGAAGCATAAATACTCCCAATACCGAATATAAAAAACACTCTAAGTACCTTTACCTTAAGAGTGTCAAAAATACTCCCAGTGTGTTGAGAGAGTAAAAAATATTATTGGTATCCCAAGGAACTTAAAAATATACTAATACAGCAAAAAATACAAGCACTAGAAAGTTAATTTTATACTACTGGAGCCCTACACGAGTCAAAATTTTTTCATGTACCTTCCTTAAGAGTTTCAGAAATACTCAAGCTATCATTCAGAGTAAAAAATAATCCTGGTACCTGAAGAGAATCAAAGTTCTTTCACATATATTAAGGTTAATTGAATAAAAAAATTTCCTGGTACCGTATAAAAGAATCAAAATTATTTTCCATACCTAAGGAAAGTCAAAAATACTCATAATACCAATAGCCTAAGCAATTTAAATTACTTTTGGTTGCCTAAGAGTTAATTTTAGGTAGGTTAATATAATTTAAAAACACTCACAGTACTTTAAGAAGGTCAAAAATACTTTCATTACTTTGAATAAGAGGGTCAAAAAAGAGTCACCATGCCCAATAAAAAAATACTCCTAGTACTTTAAGGGAGTCAGAAATATTCCTAATATCATAAGAGTGAAGATTAATCCTGGTACCTTTAAGGAGTTAGAAATTCTCCCAATATTTGAAGTGTACAAAAGCAGGATTTATTAATTGTAGTTAATTGATTTTATTCTTTATGTATTATTTTTATCTTGAAGTTAATATTCTTGGCTTGGGTCTGGCAAGAGCCAATGTTCACATCCCAGGTACTCATAGAAAACGAAAACAACATGGCGTGGCAATCCTTTTTATTGAGCGTGTCTGGCTAGGCTAATCTGTGGTCTCAAGATTTTAGCATGCTCACAAAAGATGGTCGACCAGATTGGCGCCAAGGCTACCGTGTGTTCCTACACCCCTGATTTCGGCTCATGAACCCCAGCGGGAGTGAGGCTAATTAAGAAATCTAGATTTGTGGGGGCACACATCTAATTTCTCTTGGGTAAAAACTGTAGAACCCAAGACACTGTAGGGAGGAAATTTCGAAAAACGTAGGTGAAAAGGGTGCTGGAAGAGCAAGTGAGAGTTGGTTACATCTTAGTTATCAGAAGTTACATATTAGTTTTTAAGTTAGTTAGACTTTAGTTTTCAATAATTGAGATTTAAGTTTTGAACAGTGAGATTTAAGTTTGGAGAACCTGGTTTTTAGTTTATGTGGAGTTACATTTTAGTTTAGGAGTGGAAGTCTGTTAGGAGATTATGGTTTTCATGGACTTACATGGGATTGCAGTGTCCGCCTGATCCATCTGCGAAGTCTTAACCTAACCAGATCTGCAAGTGGTAATGTCCCAGAAATAATAGCCATCCAAGTTATTCATTAAAGCCATATGACCACCCTATTTTGGCCAACCAACCCCTGTTAGAAATTGTTTCTGTTTCTTTCTTTGGTTTTGTATATTTTGTAAATTAGCTGTGGGTATTTAAATTGACAATGGAGCAAGAAGTGAATGTTATTTTGTTAATAAAATATAAATTGTTAATCATTTCTCCCCTTCCATATAATTAAATAATTCCAGAGCTAAATAACCATTTAAATAAAATGAAATACTTTAAAATAACTAATTCAAAAAAACATCCAGATAAAACATTGCAACCTTAAGAGAGTGCTGTATAATCCTGGAACCTTAAGAAGACAAAAATACTATTGCTACTCTAAATGAGTCTAATATATTCCAGGTATCTTTAGGTAGACAAAAATACACCCAGTATCTTATACAAGTAAAAATGTTTTTATTACGTGAAGAGAATCAGACATACTGCCTTCAGCCTAAGAAGAACAAAATTACTTCCGTTACCTTGAGTGTGTCATAAGTACTCTCGACACAGTTAAGAATTTGATAGATATTCCCTTCTAAAGTATATATTGTCTATCCTGTCTAAAATACTCCTGGTACGTTAAGACTAGCTATTGGGTTTTGGACAATTTGACAGTGTTGTGGAGGTTAGCAGTATGTTCAGGAAGAAGTTGTCTCATATAGCCAATATAGAAAGCAGGACGGAGTTTGCAATTAAGTTGGTAAAAGATGTGAGAGTTGAAGCCAATAATGTTTTGTTTTATTTTATTTTGTAGGGCTATTTGAGGATTTGGATTGTAGTACATTGAAGAATAGTGCAGCAATGACACCTGTTCCTACCACAGGGTTGGCAACCTGGCTTAAACTAGGGGGTTTTATGGTGGCATGGACAAGGTTATTGCAGAGGTAGGGAGGGTGTCTGAAGGCAGCCCTTGGGAAGCCAGGGAGAATTAAGGGAAGGATGTTCTTTACATCCGGGTTGGATTGCACTCCAGTGTAGGCTACGCAGAGAATGGAATTAAATTTTTGTAGTCCAGGTTGTGGTTAGAGTTGAACTGTTTCTTTTTTATTGGTCAAGCATGGTTTGGGTAGTTTGGCAGTGGATAGTGCATGGGATATTTGTTTATGGAGGAGGTGTCTCTTGAATATTTTCGGTTTATGAAAGTATTGAAGATCTGGTTGGTGTAGGTGACCAGACTGTTCAAAGTAGAAGAAATACGAACTCCCGTAAGGATAAGCTGTATGGGAGGGAGCATTTGGTATGTTCAAGATAACAACTGCTGAAATTGAGGTATTGTAAGGGGTTGGTGAGTAAAACGTAGATTGGTGTGGTGATTTGGCCAGAACTGAGGTGTATGTACATTAAGGAAGGTGATGTTTGTAGGTGGAGGAGTAGTTGAGAAAGGCATCTGGTCATTGGGTCTACAGTATATCATCTATGAGCCAGAACCAGAATAAGGGTTTCAGTAGAGACAAATTCAGGTTGTTGCTGTTAGAGTTGTCCCATAAACAGTGAAGGAAGAATTGGGTGCAGTAGGGATGCATTTGTAAGTTTTGTCATTCCCCATCTGACCAAATATCTCGACCATGTATTTCTCCAGATCCATAACAAAAGTTGTGAAGTCATTGTCAGCTCAGAGAATGACAGTATCACTATTGTGATTGCTGAGTGTTGATAGTTGCTGTCTAATAGCTGGCACAACAGGGTTTGAATTCAACAATGAGGAACCATCCAGCAAGATGTTCAGAACTATTGTCCTGAAGAAGGGTCTCAGGCCCTCAAAATAATATAATATTATTGACTCAATAATGAACTTTCATTGTCCGAAAATAATCGTGGTCATGGAGTCCGGTGTTGAGAACATCAACACAGCAGCCATGTTTTTCAAAGTTATATACAAAGTAATCAGTGCAAGTTGAAATGTATTACAAACTCTACCAGCTTGTGTGGAAATACTGTAAAATTGTGTCATAATGATTCAAGCTGTTGCTTTATCCCTATATCCCAACAATAACCTATCTCAAGGTCGTTGGAAAGTACAACACACTTGTTTTCATTCTATAACTTAAGCAATACTTGCTGTAGTTTTCTAAGCGGCTGTGCCCCAAGCAGTCGCTTCCTCACCCATCCTTTCCGCAATCCTGACCGCTAAGCGAGCAGGTATTAACTTTTCAGAAGAGTAACTTCATCACTCTTAGTTTGAACTTCTGACGAATGTAATACAAGTTGAATGTATAACATATCTGAAACTGATATGGATCTATAATTTCCATCTCCATCTTTGATATGTAAACCTTTCCAATTTGTGGTGATTCGTTTCATGAAAATGCTTACAAACGATCAACTGAGATAGAAATATTTTAACACTAATATTTATCTGACATCCTTCAAGAAATGAAAACATAACATGTGCACTCAATAATTTATTATTAAGTTAAATTATTACACAGTGTATTAGAAAAATCATTCATAAAGATTAGTTCCTCACTTATTATGACCTCTTCAGGAGTTTTGAAGTCAACTGTACGATCTACTTTCAAAATATGTTTTTCTGAGAATGCCAACAAAGCGAGATATTACAAAAATGATAATTTCCAATAATTGTTAGAGACTGAAAAGGTTGCTCTTCGAATAACTTGATACCTGCTAGCTCTGCGGCCACGACTGAGGAGGGGACTGCTGTCCGATCATGCAGGAAAAACGGTGCAGTTCTAGTGAGGATATGAAAATACTTATGTTGCCACGAGCTTGCCCATAAATGATGGAAACAATTACTACAATTCCATGGGGATTATCAGTTTAGGCTATGTGAAGGCATGTTACACATGTCAAACATTAAATGATTATTACTTGGCACTGTAATAAATTTGAGATTCAATAACCGATCACATACAAAAATTATAATAGGTAAACTTATTTGAAAAGTTAAGAACATGCCACAACAATAAAAAAAATTATAGTTAATTGTTGACATGTTTTTGTTTATTTTTACATTACAGAACAAAGATGAAATTGAATGACTATTATATTTTCACTATAAGTGAATATAGAATACCTTTGATATTTATTTGGAACAACTTTGCCAATGAGATTAAAAATTGTATAGAGAAACATGATAAATATCTGCTAATATACGTTAGTTATCAAAAAATTGTTTAAGGTAACCAGAAAAAAGTTAATTCGCCTGGAAGATAGCAACAGAGCAGATGGTTGTCAGAATATCACACATTATTACAGTTGTACCAAAGTGAAAGCCCAAGAACTTTTCCCACAGCAACTATCTCAGAAAATCCTGAGATATTTCAAAATAAATATGTATTTGAAGAAAAAAAGCAGCAGCAACAGCAGAAGAAAGCATTCCAACAGTTAAAATATTTTTTGCATTTACATATCCAAGAACAAATATCAGAATCAAAACCAATCACTCCAACAGATATAAGCCTAATTGCTGCAGCTAACTGTATTCAACAGACAATTCATTGGCATTTAGGTCTAAAACCACATAAAATAAAAATTATCCCTCAAAATTACACCATTTGTAGAAATGGAGTAAAAATTTCAACTAATATTCTAGTTCTTAAATCACTGCAATTCTTATTTGAACTTAATTTTTTTTTTACATTAATTTAATATTCAGTTTATGACCAATAGGAGAAATTGATTTTTAAAAAATTCAGTTTTGGTACATATTTAAACATTTTTCAGTTTGTGAGGCTACAGAGAAATTACATAAATTAACAATTTTTATCACAAGAAATTAGGATTAGATAGAAACTGTAAATCTCAATCAGAAGAGATTTGTTTTCAGAACTAATTAGTTTCAACAATACCAATGTTGTTAATAACCATCCAGCACATCAGAGGAAAGCTATCATATTTAATCTTATTGATATAGCCTCACTATTATCAAATTCCAAGAGCCATATATAAATGCATTGTAATAGTTTAATGGATACCCTATGAAGTTTATAAATAAAATACATATCAAACAGACTTAATAAACATAAAGATGGAAGTAAAAATAACAAGAAAAGAAGATAATAATAAAAAATTGCAATCTTTACTTTAGTAATTTATGGTAATGCCATATTACGGTAAAGTTAGAATATAATTAAAACAAATTTTAACAAAATTTGTGCGTTTAAAGTCATTTTTAAAATTAATAGCAACATTAATTAATTCATGACAAAAGGTTAGGACAAGATTAAAAGGGAACTTGGAACCAGATAAGAACATAAAAATATTCACAAAACTTTAAACCCATAGATTAGAAGAAAGTCATAAATTTGATTGTAAATGTAGACAGAACATAATTTTATATAAAGATAGTATACCAAAAATTCTACACATTAAAACTAAAAACTCACAATTCACGCAATGATATCATAAAATTAAGCAATATTTAAAATATATTATTTCCTTAATCTAACATTTGAAACAATTTGATTTTTTAAATGGTTTTGAAATGAGCCTGTGATGATCAAGTAATACTTGGTTTCACATTAGTGAATAATATATTTACATTCCTGCAAAATTACCAATAACTAAATTTGTTGCTTTCAATTTAGTACAATTAGTTAATTGCCCTCAAATTTTATACTTAAACTTTGATTATATATTAATGTAAAATATTTCTATAAACAGTAAAAGAAAGTAAAAATAACTTACAAGGTTCTCCAGATTCTAATCTTGATTGAAGTTCTTTTATCTGTAATTCTTTTCGTTTCACATCATGGGCTAAGCTATCAAACCTTTGTCGAAGTTCCCTAAGTTCTCTACAAAAATAATACAAAATTGAGTGAAACATAAACTATATATCCTGAATTAATTTCAACTCACTCACATAGTTTTTAGGGGGGTAATCCTTCTGAATACTTACTTTTGAGCAGCTATCAGTTCTGATCTTGTTTTAGTAAGTTCTTCACTGATGGACTGTTTGGCTTGAATTTCTGACTGCAAACTACTTTGCAGGTTCAAAAGCTCCATTTTGTCCAGTTTTTGACTACGCCGATTTCTCCAATCCTGAAGTTGATTTTTTATCTTGTTAGTATGACTAACATTTTTAATCAATAAGGTTACTAATTTTTTTTTCTTTGATAAATTACTTGATACAACTAATTACAGAAATAAATGAAAAAGATTTAAACATTTTTACTTACTGGAGCAGCAGTACCCACACCTGCATGTTTGAGGAATTCCAATTCCTCAGTCATTTTGGTCGCTAATGCTTGCAAATATCCTCTAGCATCTTTTTCATCACTTACCCTATGAAAAGTGGACACAATTAGAGACTTCAGTTAACCAAAAAGGTAAAAAAATTAAGAGTAGCTTACTTTGGTAAATGTGAAATTATAAGAAATTCCAGAAAACAGAGAGGACTAAATATACAATTGGTATTCAAAGTGTTACATCAGAAGGAACTGAACAAAAATGTTTGCTTTCAGATTAACAATAGGATACACATATTTTATGTCATTTTATATATATAAAACACTCAAGTAAAATGTGACAAGGTCAAATTATAAAACACATATAGTTAGGAATGACAGACAGCAAAGTTGACTAAGCTGAATCAATAATTCGTGCCCAGACGGCACGCAGTTCAAACCTTCCTTCCTGACAAAGTGGGCTTAGGTCTCCAAAATATGAATTATTTTCCTTTACATGAATGGACTAACTATTAATTTCAGGTAAGTCAACTTCGCTGTCCTTCTCCACAAATTGAACATATCCCTCCTTTGTACATAATTCTACACCAAAGCATATTCATTTACATAAAGTGTATTCCCACTTTCCTTTTATTTATTTCTATTTTTCCTCACAATCCAAGAGCCAATGTGACTTTGTCACCAAATTATAGTTCTTAACATTATAATTATTCCTTAATGGATGTTCCTAATTCTTTACTTCCTATATTCTATCCATTCCTCCACTAAATAACCTAATAATCTTATAAATAAAAAAGAGTGTATGTATGTTTGTATGTTTGTTTGTATGTTTGTATGTTCGTTATACAAATCTACACCGGTAGAGCAAATTTCACCAAACTTCGTACACGTGTTCTTTACGACCAGGAAACAAACACTGTCGGGTTGAGACATGTCTACCCCCCCAGAAGTGGGGATGCACGGGGGTTGAAATATTTAAACATGCTAAAACAGCCGATATTTTAGACGGATAATAATTTTTAGGGGTCCAAGATATTGATGGTGTTTCTACCGATGTTTTCTGAATAAAATTTTCATCCCCTACACCCTGGGGAAAGAGCACCCGTAGCGTTTGGGGTGGAGAATACAAATCTATACCGGTGGTTAAAATTTCACCAAATTTCGTGCACGTGTTCTTTGCGACCAGGAAACAAACACTGTCGGGGTGAGACGCGCCTACCACCCCCAGAAGCGGGGGTGGACGGGGGTGAAAATATTTAAACATGCTAAAACAGTCGATATTTCAGTCGGATAAATATTTTTAGGGGTCAAAGATATTTATAGTCTTTCCACTCATGATATCTGAATATAATTTTCAACCTCTACACCCAGGGGGAAAGAGCACCCCTAGCGTTTGGGGTGGAGAATACAAATCTACACCGCTGGATCAAATTTCACCAAATTTCGTACACGGGTTCTTTGCGACCAGGAAACAAACACTGTTGGGGTGAGACGCGTCTACCAACCCCAGAAGCGGGGGTGGACGGGGGTTGAAATGCTTAAACATGCTAAAACAGCAGGTATTAGATTTGGATAAATATTTTAGGGGTCCAAGATATTGATGGTGTTTCTACCGATGTTTTCTGAATATAATTTTCATCCCCTACACCCTGGGGAAAGAGCACCCCTAGCGTTTGGGGTGGAGAATACAAATCTATACCGGTGGTTAAAATTTCACCAAATTTCGTTCACATGTTCTTTGCGACCAGGAAACAAACACTGTCGGGGTGAGACGCGCGTACCACCCCCAGAAGCGGGGGTGGAAATATTTGAACATGCTAAAACAGTCGATATTTCAGTCGGATAAATATTTTTAGGGGTCAAAGATATTTATAGTCTTTCCACTGATGATATCTGAATATAATTTTCAACCTCTACACCCTGGCGAAAGAGCACCCCTAGCGTTTGGGGTGGAGAATACAAATCTACACCGCTGGAGCAAATTTCACCAAATTTCGTACACGGGTTCTTTGCAACCAGGAAAACAACACTGTCGGGGTCAGACGCGTCTAGCAACCTCAGAAGCGGGGGTGGACGGGGGTGGAAATATTTAAACATGCTAAAACAGTCGATATTTCAGTCGGATAAATATTTTTAGGGGTCACAGATATTGTTAGTGTTTCTACCGACTGTTGGGGTGAGACGTGTCTACCACCCCCAGAAGCGGGTCGGGATTATCAGTAGAGCACTTTTAGGTGTTGGGTGGGGGAACGCTGCAATAAAATAACGCGAATACAACCGAGATTGGAGTCAAATCCAGTGTTATGGATGTCATCCAGTTCAATTATAGCATCAAATTGGCCATTTAGCCCCAAGGGACGGGAATGGATGGGATGGAAAATTTATAACATGTTAAATCATCGATATTAGCGTGGAATAAATAAATTCCGGGACCATTGACGTTGATAGTATTTCTACCTATGTTGTTTGTAGGCATGATAGGGGTGTGGTTGGAGGGAATTTCCTTGAAAATAACGGGAAAACAACCGAGATTCGAGTCAAATCGAAGGTCATGGATGTCCCTGAATTTATTTATGACAATCTGGACAACACGCGGGTATCGGCTGGGTTGGGATGAGTTGACCGGCTGTTTTTTGCGTCAATTAAATATATTTAGGGATGAATTAGATTAATAAAATTTCCCTACATGTTCTCTGTGTATAATTTCAACCCCTTTCGGACTCATAATGGTGCACCCTTAAGGGTGGGCGTGAAGTAGCATTACACAAAAAGAAACCAGAAACTATCGGGATTGTCACTGAGTTTAATTAATTTCCTTGAAAATAACGGGAAAACAACCGAGATTCGAGTCAAATCGAAGGTAATGGATGTTGCTGAATTTATTTATGACAATCTGGACAACGCGCGGGTATCGGCTGGGTTGGGATGAGTTGACCGGTTGTTTTTTCGTCAATTAAATATATTTCGGGATGAATTATATTAATAAAATTTCCCTACATGTTCTCTGTGTATAATTTCAACCCCTTTCGGACTCGGAAGGGTGCACCCTTAAGGGTTGGCGTGGAAGTAGCATTAGATAAAAATAAACCAGAAACTATCAGGATTGTCACTGAGTTTAATTATGACGTTAAACTTGACCGTTTAAGTCCCCGAAGCGGGAGTGGTCGGGGGTGAAAAATTTCAAACATGTTAAATGGTCGATATTTGCGAAAATTATTTCCTGGGGTTAATTACTTTGAAAGTATTTATACCGATGTTGTTCGTGTATAATTTAACCCCTGTGAGGGGAGCAAGCTTAGGGGTGGCGTGGAGGTACGTTAAATAAAATCCCGCAAAAACAACCGAGATTCGAATCAATTCCGAGACTATGAATGTCGCCGAATCTAATTGTGACAACCTGGGTAACGCGACGGGTTTGGGAGGTGGTGGGCGGGGGAATAAATTTTCAGACAATGTAATCGGCCGATTTTTGCGTGGAATACATTCTTTTTCATTATCGCATATTTGTGGGGGTGGTCATCTTCTAACATGTAAAAACGGCCGATATATTTAGTCAATGACTTCATCCCCCTTCGGCATGTGAGGTGAGCACATTTAGGGATAGGGTTCGAGGAGCTTTACATAAAAATAGCTCAAAAGTAACCAAAATTGGAGTCTTATCAATGGTTATAGATAATTGACATCTCGGGCAACGCCGGGCACCCAGCTAGTAATAATAATAAGATTGCCTATATTCGTCTGGTCAGGTACTTGGCCATTCACTTGCAAGCCACAGTTCTATACGGAAGAAAGTAAACAAATGCTATGTCAACTAGCAGTTAAATTTCAAAGAAATTATCAAATCCATCTGACAAGAATCATCACACTACAAAAAGGCAAAATAAGTAAGCAGTCGGGTGCATATTTTCGTTGGACAAAGTTATGTCATTTTGATCTTTGATAATTTGGACTTAGAAAGATAATGGTACGCATCAAGCCTTGGAAACAATTCTGTTACTTTTGCAAGTTTTCCAAGTATGACAGATTGCCAGCAATCAATTTCAGAGGACGACCCCTTAGCCAGTGATCAACCCCTGTAACTGACACATTGCAGTGGTCCTGCATAAATCATTGCTGCAGTAAGCCAGTTCTGGCAGCTGTGAGATTCCAATCTAAATTTATTGTGTGTGATGATAAATAAATAGATAAGGAGAGAATATTATCAGAAAAATCTATTAGAATGTGAACGACCAATTTGTAAATATATAAAAAAAATAAGTTATAAGCATTGTGTGACAAATTATGTCAAAGAGAGATTAAAATAAATTATGTAGGAGAATTTATTATGCATGATGACAAAAGAGTAGATAAGGATAAAATATTGCAATTAGAAAAATTTATTGATAATATTAATGATGAAGTGAATGCAAATTTCGACAATAGCTTGATTGAATCTATATGATAAACTTGAAATTGATGTTGCCAAATTATGTTTATGAAGTTAATCGAAATTCAAAGAAATTTGTTAATAATTTAAAAAATTATTCATTTTATACTAATATACCAGGACACAGTCAAACACAGGTGATGAGGCATTGTCTAGTGGTCAAAATTGAGAATTGGATAGTTGTGGTTGGCATGCTGTGGAGTCCAGGAGGATGTCATGTGAATTATTCAAGAAAATTGTATGTTTATTAATTGTATTATCTGTGAAAGATTTCACTAAGTATTGTATTTGTAATTTGAAAGGTTGTGAATCAGATGACTGGAAAACACAGTTCGAATGTCCAACAAGGTTTCATACAATGTGTTGTAAGAATTTTGTAGCATAAGGCATTGTCATATTATTTGTTGCATAGAAGATTTGGTTTTAGTATTAGTAGATAATCAATCTGTATTGTGTTCATTTGAATTTATATGTGATCTTAAGTATTATACATTATTATAATTTTTCCAAGGTGTGCTTGAGGTAAAAAACTGTTTATTTTGAGATGATGTGCGACTAAAAAACAAAAATTTGTAATCCAAATTTGTTTTCCATATATAACATATCAACAGGAGTGTCCATAATTTTGTGGGTTGTTTTGTAGTATTGTGTATTGTTGAGTTCTCAACAATTGGGGAAGGCTAGCTTTATTTTTAGTGTTGTTTCAGAGTTGGGACCGGAAGCAAACAGACGCTCTCCAAAATTGTACTTAAAGTCATGCCTGAAAATTGATGATTCATGTTTGTTAAAAAAAACTATTAAAATCATCAAGGTTAGGCTATTCACTTGATAAAATAACCTGGTGCCCAAGAACTGATGAATTTTATGATTCGTACACATATGTTGTACTAGAAATAAAGAGTCGGCACAGTACCGTTGTCCTTATTTTAATAGTCACATAAATTTTTTTAATGTAAATTACATTAAAATGTCATGATATTAAATAGATCATCAGGAGCTTTTGGTTTTTACTAACCATATTCATCTGTAAAAACAGTAAAATTATTAAGTTCATTACTGAATTTAAATTATGTCTACATCATATATTAATATATTATGTCACACAGATTAAATCACATTTTAGATACCTGATAATTTAATTAAAATATTTCTGTAGGTAACATGTTTGGTTTTTAATGGCCAAGCTCCTACTACCGGGTCGTGTTGTATCTACCACAACTTCTATATCGATATATCAAGGATTGCAGACAGATAATTGCAAATGCTTAAATTCTTTTTTTATATGATATCCAAAATCTTTACACCTATTTCATTTCTGCTGTCCATAGAAATTTTATTATTTTTGTAAATATATATAGATTATAAAATTTTTCTTTTTTTGTAAATTATTATTTGTATTTTATCAAAATTAATATTATGTTTTGTTACTTTGTAATGGAAAGGGCAGTTGTTTTCAAAATTGGTTTAATATTATTTTTATGGATATATATTCTTGTTTTTATGTCAGTTGATGTATGTCGTATGTAAATTGATTTGCACGCATTACCCTCAATTTGGTAAACGATATTTTTTTGATTATTAATCTATATTTTATCTTTTGTTTTTATTAATATGGATTCAATTTTATTTGCAGGTTTAGTTATATATTTAAATTAATGAATACCATTTTCTTTAAATAGTAGTATTATTACTGCAGACCGCAGCCGGCCAGTGCACGGAATGGTGTAACACTCCTTCCTGAAGAAGGAGGCTGACAGCCTCCAAAAATTTGAAGAACAACCTTCAGTTCCTTATGGCGACACCGCACTTCACTTTCAGGTAAGCCACAACCTACCTCTCTGTGCTTTCCATACCAATATTGCAATTATTTTTGACAATGTCACATCCTTACTATTATATATATATATATTATGAACAGAAAAAATATGCAAGATATGAACTTGAAGAAAATTATATTTGAATAGAAATGCTATTAGAGCTTACTGAAAAATGAGCAACATTAAGTACATACCATTGAATAATTTCACTAATTTGTGCTTCCCACTGAGCTATTGCATCCTTTTTGCTTCTAAGCTCTTCATATTCACTTTCCAGTTGACGTCTTTCACTCTGGATTCTTGATACACTTTCAGTCAGCTAAAATATATTTAACAATTATAATAATGCAACTTTTTTTATAAATGTCAAAAAACACTGGTATTTTTATCAGAAAAATTTATTATCATGTTTAAAATATATTTAACAGACCCATTTCATTCCTGATTGGGCCTCTTCAGGTGTACAACAAAGAGGTTCCAATCAGGATTGAAATTGCGTATCTGAAATATTATATTTTAAATAAATTAATATTTTTTTCTGACTGATAAGCTGGTGTTTTTAACATTAATTTTAAAATATATTTAAGTTTATAACTGAATGATTAATTAAAATTAGTTTATACATTACAAATTATCTTTATTCCATGTTTAACATCAACAGGTTTCCCCACACTATTAATTATGAGGTTATGCATTATTGCTCTATCAATTAAATGAGTTTTAATCTAATTGTTGAAAGTTTAATTAAATGTAAACAGATTATGAAATGTAATTTATTTCAAGTAACATAACTTATTAAGATGAAAATAAATACAAAGGTATTTTCGCAGAATGACTGTGATCTAATATGGTTTCATAGTTTGTTAATGTATATCATTTGTGTGCTGGTTACCTTTCTGAAATGCCTATACCTATCCTATTGAGCATGTTCTCATGACCATGGTGCTATTTGACTGCAGGATGAATAAGAGAGACAGGCTTTCAATACTTTGGTTATGATGTTTTTTCCATGTTGTGAATTTTCCTTTGCAGAACAAGGATTGGTGCCACCTATTAATCAACATCTCCAAATTTTGGGATTATGTATTTATTTTGTCGACAACGGTGAGCCATGCTATTGTGTGTCTCCAAATTTCTGTTCACATCCAGCTCTCTCTCTTACTTTTCCACACTCTAACCACAGTCAATCGTGTGTGCACACATGCAAACACACAGATGTGAACTCCAACATATACATGTACAAATATAATAAATATGAACTCTGCCAGGCTGATGTCTTCAATCTATATAGCCTACTACACCAGCCACCCATCCCCACACAGATCAAACACATACAGACTCCCAAACCCCCAACCAACAGTGTACTCAACCTTTCTTCAAAAAGTCTAAGCAATGATACTCTGGTAATTGGTAGTTTTTCCTCCCACTCCAATAATTGCCTCTGGTCCAGTAGAAGCTGTGTTTTGTAAATAATCCTCCACGTAATCCAGAACCTATTAACACTACAGTTCCTGGCCTCTCAAGATTTAAGTAACTTTCCAATCACCACCATAACTCCCACATTCAATCCTTCACCTACATTCTAGTCTCCTATATAACACCATCCTTTTTCAACTACCTTCCCAACCAACTTAGCCTAACCCATAGTCAACACCTACCCTTTTGTAATGTAAAGAATGAACAGTGAGATTGTCAATCTCTCAGCTGATAAAAACTCCATAATTGTTCTTAGCAACATAGACAAGTACTGGTTTAACAAATGGGATACGACAAAACATATCAGCCTATAAAAACTTACCTCAATCCTTCTATTGTACCTGAAACATGCCAGATTGTTTATGCAGGAGGCCCACTTCAAAAAGCATTCCCTACTTCCATTGAGAGATGCTCATATAAAAAACCCAAGAACACTCACCTTCTATTTGTTTCCAAAAATCCTCGTGCCCTGGATGCCAAATTATGCTGCCTAAAACTCTTCCACAGAAAGGATTTCCGTTTTTGGTGGATGAATCCCTCCAAATGACAGTTGAAAAAACACATTCCTTTGTCCATGTTACATACATTTCTCCTCATTCCTTGAAAAACCCTCAAAACCACTTTAACACGATACCTTCCCAGTTACCATAAATGATCTTTAAACTAACAATCTGTGCTAGAATATTTTTTCTTCATGCCCACCAAATTTCTTCCAATCGTTAATTTTCTGATTGCATCACTCAATTTGTCCTCACCAGTCCTTCCAAAGACAACACAAAGTGCAAAGGGCAACCATTTGGCCACCTTCTATACCAACCTGTTCACAAGACAACTGGCACAGGACTACTTAAATGTCTCCATGTTGAAATTTGTAACCATGTTCCAGGTCATAGATAATATTTTTTTGCTTCTCATACTTAGATTCCCTGTACAAAAAACTACTAAACCTAAACACCAAATGTCAGATGGATATATTATCCCACCAACTACCACTTTATTAATGTTGTCACACACCTTACGTAAGATCTAATTACCCCTTAATTCACAGAAAATCTACATCACCACTTCATCAATTGTCACCCTAATACAAACCACCCCTTTCTTACAGACTAACTGCCCATTTGCTTCTCGTGAAACAGTCTGGCTGACATACAAAAACAAAATCTACAATGCTTTCATAAATACTAAAGACCCCACAGATCTCCTCCTCCTCTCACCACAACCCACTAACCTGGACTACACAAAAACAACTAATTCTCTGACTTCCCATCACTGTACTGCAACCAAATTGATAAAAAAAAATCCACAATACTCCCCTTTATCTGTTCAAGGAGTGCCATCAGACAACTTCTTTTTCTACCCTTGTAGACTCCACCATCAGCCCATCCCATCCCTAATATAGTGCAATCCTCAGAGTTCTTTTCAAAAATAGTCACTAACAAAGTTAACACTAATGCCTTTCCCCCACATTGCTTACAATATAAACTAGAGGATCTACACTGCATTCTACATTAATCAAATGAAAATACCACTACACGAACACTGCAGCATTGACAATATGTCAAAAACACAATTTCCAAAAGCAGATCAGGTTCAGAGCAACAACACAGAACTGACAAATGTTTCACCCAGACGTTCCTTAAAGCCCTACCACTGGATTCATCAGATGATGACTCTACTTTCGGAACCCTTCCTTCCCACAAATCCTAGTCCATGACAATATAAAAAAACCTTGTTCTATCTAGCATAGCAATACCAGCCTCAATTTTCAGGTTACCCATCTAATCTCTCTGTCTTTCCCAACCATACCAATTATATATGTTCTGTGTGGCCAGTTAGTATGAGGTGCAGTCCTCTTCTAACATGAAGGTGTTTCTGGCAATAAAAACTTCGACAAGTTCATTATAACGGTAAATCTGAAATTCACTCTCTTTCCTGTACATATCCAGCACCTCCGGAATTAAAATGAAAAAATAACATTCTTATTTCTAATGCCTCTCACAGCTTATAATATTAAATATTTGACAGGATAACAACATTGTATACATGGAAATATTATTAAGACTTTTATAATCTGCCAAGATTTCAGCACAGTAAACCAATGATACAAATACAGAAACAGTTAAAACGCCTAAATTAAACACAGGGCTATATTTAAAATTAATTATACACTTCTGGTACTCACAGAATCTAAATCGAGCATCAACTTTTTATTGTCTTCTAGCAACAAAATTTTCTCTCTTTCATGACGTCTTTTCAATTCTGCAATAGTTTCTTCACTATCAGTTTGATCTTCACGCCTTGCTGCATCTAACTTTTCTTTGGCAACTTGCACCTATGATAACAAATATTACAAGATATATTAGTCATATCAAAAATATTGTACAGAATACAAATAATATATTCTAAATATTTCCTCAATTGTATTATATGAGTAATTTGACACATCTTCATTTCCAGAGTAGAGATTTAATTGTATCAATAAATATAATGATAATTAATATAGTAATGCAACTACACTGTCCATTGTAGATAAGTTACAGCATTTGAATTTAAAAAGATGCATACATTTTGTTTTGCCCATAATCTGCTTATGCTTTTCAATAGTGAGACACACAAATACAATCTATATGTTCCTCTGTGTTGACTGTAGGAAGTAAAAACTTATGTGACAAACTCCTACAAGTTTTAGAAGAAAAACTTATATGACAAACCCCAACAAAGGTGCTGTAGTTTCTCATTTGGCTTATGCTCAGTCTATACCAACTTACACTAATACCTTCTATGCTTAGGCCTTTACTGGACTGCAATCATACTCAGTTATATATATATATATATATATATATATATATATATATATATATATATATATATATATATATACAATATTAGGAGAATCCATTTAAGGAATTAATTCACATTCAAACTTGGATAGTGAGGAAGGATAGAAATAAATAGGAGAAATAGGAGGATTGCGCTTTATTTGAATTCATATGCTCGGGCGAAGAATTACGCACATAGAAAAGCATATGTTCAAAGCAGAGAGAAGGATGGAAGAAGAAGGAAAGACTGAAAATATTTGACCCAGGCGGGACTTGAACCCACGTATTCTGCTTAGTACACAGAATATATATATATATATACACACACATTCAAACTTGGATAGTGAGGAAGGATAGAAATAAATAGGAGAAATAGGAGGATTGTGCTTTATGTGAATTCTTATGCTTGGACGAAGAATTATGCACATAGAAAAGCAAATGGTTCCTTCACGCTGATGGAACAATTTTCAAATAGAGGAGACCAGCATCCACTAGCTGACTAAAAGGGGCGGCTCATCCAAAGTTCCAGATAGCAGAGGACGAATATTTCAATTGTGTATATAAAAAAATTTCACTGTAATTTCTGTGTAAAAATGGCTTTTTTGTGTGGTAGTTTTAAAGATACAAGAGAGAGATCTGGTACCAGACAGACATTCCGTGAGTAACAAAATTTTATACAAATTTGTAAACAATAATTAAAAAGGTATAGTCAGATTTTGTTTGCGTTTTTATTTTCATTTTTTTTCTAGTATTTCAATTTTGTATTCCTTTAACTTCAATGAATTGAATTGTTAATGTTTTAATTGGAGTATTATTTTTATCAAACCGAGTTATGACCCTGAGATATAGAGATTCGATGTATTTGATTGTAATGATATAAGAACTGTATTTTCATAAAATGCCACGAATTAATAAATGAAAAATTAAAGTATTTGTTGTTAACTGGATTAAATTTGGTGTGCAAAATAGATCTTATACTATGTAAATTTATCAACAAGAATAATTTTTTTAAATTTAAATCTTAAATTAATTTTGTTAATTATTTCAATGATTTAAGACCACCTTTTTAATCATTATATATTTGACATTTTCAACTTGTGGCTAACTATCATTCAGATTTAAATTAATTTTTTTGTGTTAATTGATTCATTAATTAACCCTATCAAGGTGTTTATTACATTTATGGCTTCACCAAAGTGGGGAAAATTAATCATTAACTATTTCCTTATGGAAAGGAAAGAGAGGTTGTGGCTTACCTGAAAGTGAAGTGTGGTGTCACCATAAGGAACTGAAGGTTGTTCTTCCAATTTTCGGAGGCTATCAGCCTCCTCCTTCAGGAAGGAGTGTTACACCATTCCGTGCACCAGCTGGCTGCAGAATTTTGACCACCGCCTGGCTAGTAGCCCATAAACTATTAACACCCCCACCAGGCTACTGTCTCTCTCAAGGGAAGGTCGTGGCATTGGAAAGGTTCTAATAGTGATCATTCATACAAAGCACCCTATATGTAGGTAGATATATGCTTAAACATACATATAAACATGCAGAGACATACACACACATGTATGCATACACATACATCCCACCCGGCCACCCATGCCAGGTTGCAAATCTTGTGGTAGGTACAGAAGCCTTGTCTGCCCTATCTTACAGCCCACCACAATGTTTCACAACCACACAAAGACATACAAAATCAAAGAAAACATCACCTGCCTCTCATCCCATACCATCTGCCAAATTAACTGTAGACTCTGCCCTGCATTCTATATAGGCCAAACCAAAAGACCCCTCCCGGAACGAATAGCCAACCAACACAGCACTGTCAAACTTTCCAAAATTCAATTCCCAATAGCTGCTCACGCCCAAAGCCACAATATAACCAATTTTGACCAATGTTTCACCTTAAAGCTCTACTCCCCAATTCATCAGAGACAGAACTCCATCTGTGGGAACTCTCTTTCCAACAGTCCAGGCAAAGCCCTGGACTCAACATCCTTTAAATAGTACCCTTCCTACCTGCCATCCCCACTTTCACGAGACCATGCGAATATGGATGAGCATGCTCATGTATGTATGTATGTGTATGCATACATGTGTGTGTGCATGTTTATATGTGTATGTATGTTTAAGCATATATGTATATATAGTGTGCTTTGTAAGTATGATCACTATCAGAACCATTCCTATGCCACGACCTTCCCTTGAGAGAGAAAGTTAGTGGCCTGGTGGGGTGTTAATTGTTTATGGACTACTAGCCAGGTGGCGGTCAAAACTCCGCAGTCTGCAGCCGGCCGGTGCACAGAATGGTGTAACACTCCTTCCTGAAGGAGGCTGAGAGCCTCCGAAAATTTGAAGAACCTTCAGTTCCTTATTGTGACACCGCACTTCACTTTCAGGTATGCCACAACCTATCTCTCTTTCCTTTCCTTACCAATATTGCAATTATTAGGAGAATCCATTAAGGAATTGGAACTAATTTGGTGACAAAGTCACATTCGAACTTGGATAGTGAGGAAGGATAGAAATAAATATGAGAAATAGGAGGATTATGTTTTATGTGAATTCATATCTCAGGATAGAATCACGCACATAGAAAAGCATATGTTCAAAGCAGGGAGAAGGATGGAAGAAGAAGGGAAGACTGAAAATATTTGACTCAGGTAGGACTTGAACCTGCTTATATATATATATATATATATATATATATATATATATATATATATATATATATATATATATCAATATACTAATATTATCTGAATCAAAAATGTAAGAACATAACCAAATTTGTCAGATGTAATTTTTTTTAACAATATTCTTAAAATTCACCTTCTAGGATTTCATCAGATATACAATGGTATAATTCTAAAATTCAAATAAAATTATATATTTTAAACAAAAGTTGTCTAAAAAATTTGAAGAATAAAAATTATATAAAATGGACTTAACATATAATTTCACTGAATTGCCACATTATTACATAAATATCATCGAATTGATTATATATAAATGAATTTTGCTTAGAATTTCAAAAGGTAATTATGGCATTGTTTGAAACTATGATTAAGACATCCAGAAAATTAATAGTCTGCGTCCCATGAAGTGGGCATGGATTCCTTATCGAAACTTTATGTTCATCCCTTAGAAGTCTGTAATAGATATTCTAAAATGCACTGTATACATATTATTGTACCCCGTTATGCCCAATGCATATAATAAACTTAATCATACTTGCATATATTGTAAAATTCATTTATTGAAGTTAAACATTTGTTTTGGATCCAGTGAATTAAATGTTTTACACTTTAAATCCTAATGTAAATTTGATTTTATTATAAGGAACTAGCTGGGTGGTAGGCGTTGTCTAGGTATTTATGTATATAATAATACTAAATATGACCTTCATACAGACAATCTTTAAATAGAGAAATAATAGCATGAAAAATCTAAATTTAAAAGTGCCGGACATATCGGCATGGATTGGCATCTTTTTCTTATGACATAAAACTTAAGACTGTAAGATGAACAAAGAACTAAATTCAAAGATAAATATATAAGGATCAAAGTATTTTAAATAAAACATCTTATATCTTAAGATTTTCTGTGACTTGCTCAATATTGCCAGTATTAGGTTGATATTTAATATACAACATTTCATCTTTTACAATAATGTTGATCTCCATCTAAAATAGAGGTTTTGCAAAATCGAAACTGATTAAATTTAATAATTTTTTTCTGACTTAAAATTGCCTGATCTTTATTTAGTATAAATTTGATACTATATTTAATAATAACTTTTACAAGTTCCCAGTTTGAAATTAGATTTATGCTCTCTAATTCTTGCATTTAACATTCTTTTTATTTGGTCGATATTAATTTATGTTATATTTATTAATATAAATTCAGAAAAGTATTTAATTCAACAATAATCTCTTATGTCAACATGTGTCACAATTTTGAATATTTACATTTGACACCCTCTACACTACCAATGCCAACAAAATGTTAGTTTCATCATTCATCAGTATAATGATTCACTGTACCTTAGTAGAGTCCAGAAATCTTGAAAGAGTCAAAATTCTGTGGCAGCCTAAGAGATTCAAATATACTTGGGGTATATGGAGAGAGGCTGAAACAATGCTCCTACACTAAAGGAATTTTAAAAAAATAGTCCCGGTGCCTTAAGAGAATCTAAAAGAAACCTGGTACCCTAAGATACAAAAAAAATAAAATCTGTAATCTAAGAAGAGATTTAAAGAATACTCCTGGAAACCTAATTGAGTAAAAATGCTCCACATACCTTCTGATAGTCTAAAATACATCTAGTACCATTATAAGAGCCAAAAATACTCCTGTACAATAAGAGGGTAAAAATATTCTCAGTATTTTAAGTGAATCACAAATATTCCCGGTACCCTATGAGAGACTAAAATACTACCAGTATCTTAAGATAATCAAAGACTCTCTCAATACCTAAAAAGAGTAAAATATATTCCCAGTAGCTTAAGAGATTGTAAAATAATACCAGGAGGATAAGTTAGTCGAACGTATCCCAGTACTATGAAAAATACTCCGGGTGCCTTAAGTAAAAAATAATCCGCAAGACAGTTACATCACGACCCCCACCCTAATAACTGCTGGGTAAGCTTTTCCCATCCAATGTTTTGTTACTGGAATATAAGTAACATGTACACAATTTCATAGAAATTGCTTCACGCATTTAAGATTCAATGTGGAACAGACACACATGCATACACACAGAAACCTACAATTTTATTTATTAGATAGATTGATAGATGTATTTAACATTTTGTATCACTGAAATTACCTTCTATACACAATTGTAAATAATTGAATTAATTGAAACAAATTAAAATCAACATCACAAATAAACATTTATTTAGGTCTTTTTTCAAATTAATGCATTAATTGATGAGGTTCGAATGAAATGTATTTACTTTTCAGTAATTTAATTTAATTAAATATATTTTTATTGTCTTTACAAATTTAATTATTTTACCAAAACTCTTCATATATTTAATGTGTGAATGTTCCTATATTTTCATAAGTGAGTTGTAAATAATTAACCCATTATAATTATTATTACATAATCTTACTAGTGAAAAACTCTTAAATGTCTATAATTAAGTAAGTATAAACACAGATTGAATAAGGATGTAACTGAAATTAATGAATATAATACACTTAAAATTAATACCTCTCTTTCCAGAGCTTCTCTTCTATTTTCTGATTCTTGAAGCTGGTCTCTCAGGCTTGAACATTCTAAATTAAATCTGCTTTGCTGCTGTTGTATGCTTTCATTATACTGAACTTCTAGTTTCTCAACTTCTGCTTTCAATCTAGATATCTCTTGAGAAGTATGTGTCTGACCACTTGAACTAACATCTGTACCAACAACCAAATTTCGCTGTCTTAATTTTTCAGTTTCTTCTTGCATTTGTTTGCAATATTCTTCACTTCGTTCTCTCAATTTTCTCTCCTTAGTAGTTTCTGCCATAGCTTCTTCTACACGAGCCTCTAGTTCCCGGCGTAATTTTTCAGCTTTTCGGATGTCATGACGTAGACTGTCTATTTTCTGCATGGCAACTTCAAGTTCTTCTTCTTTATCCCTTACCTGACGGGACAGTTTCTGTTTTTGTTGACGAAGCTCTGATAGCCTGAAATTTTAAAAGCAGTACTTTTCTATTGAGGAAGCAAAAGTTATAAACTAGATCTAACATGACAAGCTTATTCAAATATAGACTAACTTTGTTTTTGAAAATTTATTTGTACCCAATAAAGCAAACAAAAGAATAAGAGTAGCACAATACCAACACTTTTCACTCAGAACAGAAATATTAGAATGCTTATGACTATTCTCTGCATATTTTCACCAAAGCACGCTTCATGTAATGCTCCCCATATTTAATAATTTAGCCGAGAAATTTTTATTTGGTGGTACACATGGTACACTTTCTGGTATTACTTTATTTAGTTTATATACACACCTTTTGAATATAAGGACCCCTCATATTTGTAATGTACAAAATTAAAATGTCAAAATGCGGAGAGTAGAAATGCATCCTTACTTTTGTGGCTTTCTGATTTTCTAGGAAAACCAATAATTTCTGTCAAATTTTACATTTTTGAGGGAAAGGATTAACAGTATTACACAACCCAGGTCTGGCTGATGTATCATATGACTTACATATGCAGGTCTGTGGTTATATGGAGGAAGTGGTGAATTTCACATTTCTTTCATTCTCAAGTGGGAGCATCAGGTGAGCAAAGTTCATCCTTGATGCTCAAACGGCATTCCTCTACACAAACTTTACTTTGATTTCATAATAGTAATTGCTACATATTGCTTCTAAAGACTAAGCAGTTCAATTTATTTTGATTTCTTTCAGTTTTTGAGCTTCTAAAATTGGAAAAAAGAGGTGCTTATATTAGCATAAATAAAGTATATAACTTTGAGCCATCCTAAAGTACAACAGGGGAACAAATTAATATCATAATTCAGGCCAACTCCCACATAATTATAGAGCAAAAACTAACTTCTGAAGACGACAGGCAACCAATTTACTGTTGGAATTACAACACTTATGACAATCCCAAGACAGGTACCATACAGGTACAGACTAAGATCAGTTGTCACACACAATGGCTCAATACCTATCTCGGACACTAAAGCCCAATATAGAATGAATTAAGACATTACTCCATAGAAAAAAAATAAAAATAATACAACTACAAGAAACTGACATTTGTCAGTTTTGACATTCTGTTATTACTCATTAAAGAATTAGTATGAGAGGTTATACCCCAATTATAAGGGGAATTCTGTGCCAAGATGGTGGAACTGTTCAGGCATCCTCCCTTCAAATTATTTCAGATATGACAAAAAAACTATGGACAAACTCATGGCACTGCCATGTGCAGCCTCCTATCACTGGTCTAAAAAGTAAATGGGGACATTCAAAAGACAAGCTATTGAAATAGACAAACTTGCCAACTCTATGGAGGAGATATGTATTTATAATGTGGCTACAAAGGAGACACCAATTAGAGGAGTTTTTATAACTAATTAACAACATACATCATGACATTAAGTCATTCCTGGATGTGTTGGTAACCCAAAAGGTTAATAGGTTCTTGACACACAATCTAAAAGATACCAACATATACAACCAGATGTATAAAAGCCAAGCTGTTACCACCCAACACAGAAGCAGGGACTCGTACAAGACTAATTTACAGAACCAAAAAAATTTGTGACCAAGAAAGTTTAGCAGAAGAATAAACTAGCCTGACACTGACTCTATAATTCAGAATGGTTACAATTATGCAACTATATATAACATGAGTCGTCAGAAAAATCTGATAACAAGGGTCTTTCTTTCATATGTGGAAGGCATAATCAAGTGTATCGGGGGTGGGGGTGTTCTATGTAAACACAACTTATTCCCTGACATTCAAAAGCACTCCAAAATTAAAGAGCACTCAATGAAAGGCAGAAAAATTTTCCATGAAAGGTGTTTTTAAAATTATATGTGAAATGGTTTACGCTGGTAAGACACCAGAATGAACATACAGAAGAAATATTCTTCAGTTACGCCAATTACTGTTGCAAACATGTAATTGTTATAAATATCAGCATAGACTCGGAGGAAACAAAATCGGCAGACATGCCAGAATAAAACATGACAACAAAATAAAATAAATACTACAAAAGCCACAAAACCTATCAATGCCTTTGTTGGTGACAAATCAAGTCCATACAAGTTAACAAACTTCAAAATTTATTTAAAAATAATGAATATATCTTTGGTGAGATATTGATCACTATTACTTGATACACACATATTTACTTAATAGAAAAAAGTACCTATCTGTAACTTCTGTATATTCAGTCATGGCCAATTTTCTTTGGCTCAAGGCATCCCTTAGTTCTTTCTCTTGTAATTTTAACTTCTCCAGTGTGTCCATTTTATCCTATAGTAAAACATTAATTATAATTCAGTATCAGGAATAAATTTCATAAAGATGTTAATTAGAAAAGTACAATTTTGATAAATGTGTATTATGAAAAGTTTGTATGATCTACCTACAATTGAAGCTAGTGATATCAAACAACATTAGTTGGCACATTATATAATTAATTTATCAAATAATATGTAACCTGTCCTATACCTCTTGTAACACCTTATTTGTGTGATTGTGGCAGCATAATTTAGTATTCATTTAATGTAGTTATATGTAGACATAATTCACACACTTGATTAATATTATGGATCAAATATAATGAAATATAATTTTTGAAAAAGGATTTCAGTTTATTTTACAATATAACGTTAACATATATCTCACAATTTTTTAAATGCTAATAAGTAATATAATAATCAATTAAATACATATTTATGAAATGCTGAATAAATGATAAAATATTTAGTTAAATTTTGATTGAATGGCAAATAATGGTTTAATAAATGTGGTTCAATCTGCTGTTGTCAACATAATTTTTAAGAAAATTGAGTTGTTTCTATTGGCTAATGCACTTTTACCCTCAGACTAGCTTTCAATATTCTCAGAAAGTAAAATCAAAGTTATTCCATTTCTTACTTTGCTATTGCACAATTATCTTCACAGAAAAATGAATACTTGTGTGTTAAAATTAACATCTTATCTTGTTGAGTTATACATGACACTGGAGTAGTGATGGAATATTAATTTATTATTTGACATACATATTATTCAACATGAATTAAGGATAGTAATAGATTTTAACAGGACAACTTCTTTACTTGCACCCATTCACAATACTATGGTAAGAATCATGATATATCTCTCCCAAAGGTTGGTGAAAGCAAAGGAGAAAATAAATCCATTAATAAACAGCATCATATTAAGGAAATAATACAGATCTACATACATCCAAAAATATTGTTTTCTCAAAGTTATACTTCATTTTACACAAGCTGAGTACTGTAAGTTATAATGGAAGGGGAGTGTCCACAAATGAAAGACAGAATAAATGATGTTAGTAAATTATTACATTATTTAGTATTTTGCCTACTGGCAGGTCCGTAGATTTGTTCTGAAAATTTCATTCTACATCTTGTCCTGTTTTGAGATTCTTCCAACATATTCTTCTTTCTCCCTTCATGTTGTCTAGCAGCTGCACTCTCCTTCCGTTACCTGGAACTCCCCCCACATGAAATTCAATGATGTCATGCAGTAAACAATTTCTCCTCAGGGTGCGTCTGGTCCAGTTTGCCTCTCTTTAAAAAACTGCACTCAAGATGGATCTATTCTCATTTACTCTTCTTAAAACCTCTTCATTTTTCACAATTTATGTCAAATTTATTTTTAAATCCTCCTCCAACAACAGTACATTTCAAAACTTTCCAGTTATTCCTTTTCCCTCTTTCACGTTTCCAATCTATATAAAGTCATGCTCCATATGTAGCCCTTTAGCAGGTTCTTTCATAATTCTAGATTCGATTTGCTTGTTAGCCGTCTATCCCATTGCTATGCTTAACCATATTTCCTTTGTGCAGTAGCCATCATTCTTTAAAAGATTCAAAATTATTAAATTAGCATCACCTGTCAAAAGATTCCAAAATATTTGAACTAATTCACATTTTTAAAATAGTTTCTTTCCCATATATATATATATATGTAAGGGCTGTGGATTATTAAGGATTTTAAACACTTTGGACTTTTCTATACTTATCTCCATTCCTTCCTGTTACCACTAACCAGACAAATATGAGGCATATTCAGAAAGTAAGTGTACTAGATTTAACTTGCAACTGTAACAATTTTGTTTCACATCCTTCTCCAACAACACTATTGAAATCTCCCATAATAATGGCATTTACCTTACCATTTCCTTCTTGGTCCAATATTTCACTAATTGCATCATGCATTTTCTCAATCTCCTCATCATTGTGATCTGATGTTCGCATGTATACTTGTACTATTAATAAATCCACTAAATCTAGATTAACAAATATCTAATGATCACATAGTATTATTTTATTTCAATGACATGATTACATTAAATAACATTTTAATAATAAGAAAGATAGCCAAACACAGACAAGGGTTAGCGTAACAATAAGGGAGCAACGACAACGGGAAAGCAGAAGGTTTAGCATAATAATAAGGGATTGTAGCAATTGTTGAGTTTCATAGTGTCTGTAAATTAATTCCTGTGATGTTTGATTTAATGTGAAGCATCTTTGATATGAGTCTGGAATTGTACCTGGTGTCAATGTCTGAAATCTTAGCATTTTACCAATTAAATTTGTGTTTGAATTGATAATATGTTTGGAGACTACAGATTGTTTATAATTGATATTAGACATATGTTCCTTGATGCGGGGATTAAGGGAACATTTTATTTGCCCTATGTAGCAGAAATTACAATCAGAGCAAGAGATTTTGTAAACTACACAATGTTTGCTGTAGGTGTCAAGTGGATCCGTGTGGTTTTTAATCAAAAGAGTATCAGCAGATCTGCAAATGATGGATATTTGATATTCTTTAAAAATGTGGACAAATTTGTGATGTAGAAATATGTAATAAGGGAGTACAAGAAAAAAATAGGATTGAGGTTTTTGGGGACAAGTGACAGTGAGATATTGGATTTTGTTCAATCTAATGTTTGTGTGTTTATTAATAAAATTTGAAGAGTACTCATTAGAGTTTAAATGTTTCGGATAATATTTCTGTTGTGTTGATGGAACTTGGAGTTAGAGAGTAATATAGCTCTGTCTACAAGATTGTATACCATAGCTCTCTTTTGGTTTGGAGGATAAGAAAGAAAATTGAGAACACACCCTGAGTATGTAGATTTCCTGAACCAATTGGTGAGAATGGAAGTATTGTGACTGGATACAGTGAAATCAAGGAAATTAAGAGAATGGTTATATTCAAGTTCATGGGTGAATTGTAAGTTGGGATGATAATTATTGAAAGTATTGACTATAAGGTTGATTTGAGAGGAATTAACAATACAAAAAATGTCATCTACATATCTGATGTAGCGAAGAGGTTGGGCAGGAAGTAGAGAAAGACAAGAAATTTCTAAATCTCTCATGACTATCTCAGCAAAAAAAGGACTAATGGGGCTTCCCATAGGTGAAACTTTGATTTGATGATAGTGAACCTGATTAAACTGGAAATAAGTGGAACTGAGGATTAGATAACATTTTATACTAACAATCTGTTTAGATAAAAGATAACTAATGTCTCATATTGCAAAATAGCAAAGGTAATAAACACATTTAAAAGCACATCTTAAGCTAATTGTTAAGAGAGAGTAGTGAAGAACATACACCCGGAATGATTAATAACAATTAATAAAGCTTAAATGATTACATGTTCCAAATTCAGTGTTCACACACAACACATATGTCCATATAAAAACACAAGTACAATCCTTGATTCACAGATTCAATCTGTCTGTTGGTTTGGACACATGACCACTTTTAGTGACTGTTACTCCTGACGATAATTTTTGTGGTGACTGTAATTTTCTTTCACTAGAGGTCTTGAGAGATTCACTAGTGAGAACCTCTCGTTCGACGTGTGTTGTGCTGTTGTCAGTTTCTGGTTGCACAATGTCCAACTTGCTAATCCCCATAGGACTAAGATGCCCCGGTTTCTCCAGAGCTGTCCTTTCGATGTGCTAATAATGTATGAACGAAGACTTGAATGTTTTCTGACACTTGTGCCTGTGGTCCACTTATCCATAATGCAAACATATTCTCCAGGTTGTAGTTCTCTCAAGTGATATGCAACATGACAATGATCATAATCATGTTTCTAGTTCGTCTTTTTTCCTCCTTTTGCCATAGGATGAGTGAGTCAGGAATTCTTGATTCATATTTTGAACAGATCATATGTAACAAAGTGTGGATCTTTCTGTTCATTAGAAGTTCTGCAGGCAAAAATTCTGAAGTGCTTTCTTTAAACTACGTTTCATAATTTTCACTGCAGCCTTGATGAACCATTGCTTTGTCATGGGCGCTCAGCAATCTCTGAAGGTATTAATGACTCATGCTGACATCGCTAAACTGCAAGTAACACTGTCCTACATGAAAAATTTGACAAAGCAAATATTCTCTGATGAGGAACCACCACAACATTGTGATATTAAACCAAACACAGTATTTCAGTATGGTACACCTTGTGGTTTTACCAATTTTCTCTGTTCAATAATTACCCTCTAACTCCTCGCTACCAGCTAGTGCATTTATTTGGTAAGTTGTTTACAAGTCAATACCTTGGTCTTCAAATGCCAACCAAATTCAGAAGTTCAATTAGAATCAAATAAATTTTGAATAACAGAAACATTTTTAACAGTGATCTGCAAACACAGACACAAACTTTTTTATTTACTAAACCCAACTGCCACATATACATATGATAATTAGCAAGAAGTGTAGCAAAGGTCAGCGATTAATACCCAGGATCTAAGAAAGTTATATATTAAATCAAACGCAATCAACTGAACTCCTGAGTGATATAGTAGAGAAACTTCTAGAATCAAAAGCATATTTAAATTTAATTTTACATTTCATGGAAAGCATGGCTCTAAAACACTTGTATTACATGTCTGCTATATATATAATTCAGCCACACATGCTGACTGTATTTGTTGAATATAAAAATCTTTAATATTTCATGACTACACAATCTGATACACTTGTTTCAAGACTGGCAACATTAGCTTACTTTTCTCGTTTGCAGTCAGCTAGGGTGGCATTCAATTTCAGCAAGAGGTAATTGACTGTGACTTATTATTACGAGTATAACTTTTTTTGCACATATACTTAACTCTTTGCACTAGAGACCTATATTAGGAATGTGTTTTACAGATACTTTAAAATCATTTTATACTCAAACAAATGTATACAAATAATAAAATTTCACCAATTTATTTATTTTCACACAGAATACAACCAAATCTGTTAAATATTACACTTCATAATTTATTCTGTAGCATAATGCATCGTGGATCAATGTAACTTGCTCGTTCAAAGTAGAAAAATCAATTTTGTCTCAACTTGAACTGAGTTGATCTTCATCCATATTAGGGCTCAAAAAAATTAAACCGCTATTCTCATTGTCAAGACTGCTTCAGATGAATGCTAAGCTGAGACTAACTAAGCTAAGAATTGGCTAAGGACACAGGCTGGGCCTGGTCCACGAAAGTAATTCTGATAAAAATACCTCATCACACATCACAAATGAACACATCAAGTTCCAAACCACTCAGGCGCCGTAGCGGCGCTGCTTGAGTACAAAGGGTTAATTGTTAATAATCTGTGTTCTCAAAATGTGCACTTCAATATATTGGGGTGGTATTGAAACTTAACAATCAAACTGATATAGAAGAATGTTGTGTTGTGGACAGTAATGGACATTGATTTGACACTGAAATACAGAAGCTCAATGTTTAATACAATGCATATGAAAAGAAGGTGAAGCAATTCTAAGGTTACATCATTGTATTAAAGGAAGTAGTCTCTGATAGGATAAAGTGTTTATTCTTATCAAACTTATGATTCTTTATAAGCTGTTTAATACTTTGTGAAAAAGGATTTAACTGTATTTCTGTTATCCACAATAACATCATAAAACAATGTTAGAAAATATTAATAGTAAGTAACTCCCACCTCATATTTTATTCAAGCATAAAGTGAGAAATTAGCATTCTAATTAAAAATATAGTGAAGTTTAAAAAATGAGCCAGATGGATAACGGGCTCATGGTGGATTGAGGGAAACACATGTGGAATAAAAACATGCTTGAGCCATCCTTCACATACAGATGATATTAGTCATTAAGAGAATCTAAGACCATTTAATGGATTAAGGAAAGTGCAATACATGTATGGAAGGAATTTCTCCAGATTGTATGTTTTTAATGTATTCCTTTGATGTGTGTAGAATCTGACTATTTACAATTACTACAATTGTAAACAAAATTGATGATGACTGCAGACCATGAGACTGTCAAAGCTTATCACCAGCGATATCACCAGTGGATTGTAACAACATGGGGATTCATTCAGGACGAAATAATTAGTCATCTGTAGCTTTTTGAAATGTAGAATGAGAGAAATGAAGATTTTAACTTCTTTCAAGAATAATCCTACTGTAAGATCCTTCAATAAGATGTCTATAATGAAAATCAATACATATTCCATTGTGTGTAAATTTCACATTGTCTTTTTAGTTGGAAACATGAATTGTTGCATATACAATATATCTTCAAACAGTAACAAGAATTTTCGGTTTTTTTAAAAAAATAATTTGTTTACATTAATGTAAAATGTCCAATAATTCCCATTAGATTTATGTCCATGTGGCCAGAACTTCATCCAAAACAACAAAAGAATTTATTGACATGAGCCAATTGATAAGAAAGATAGCTAAATACAGACAAAAGTAGTTATAATATAAATACCACACAATGTTTCTAGATTTCCGTAATTGTAATAAATTGCATGAATGTAAAAAATATGCATATAGCTACATTTGAAAAGTGATTTGTCCGAGAATAGCCACAATCGCTGATTTTCATAATTTGTTATCACTAGGAAGGATTTAATCCCAGTAATTGCTCCTGGCACATTATTAGACTATAGGATTGATGCTTTGTATTAGTAATTCACGTGTTACATGACGATGTGGTATACATTAGTAAATTCTATAATTAATATTCTGATTCACACTCAGAAGATAAAAAACCTACATACTGTTAGTAAATTAAAATATTTTCACTCTATCTCAGGAGTTCACAAAGTAAAACTTTATGCAAGAAAATTGTCATTTAACAAGTAGGCGATGTCGCCCAAATACAATCAACCCGAGAGTGTTAATAAACTATTCCTATAAATATATGCATTAATAAACATCAGATTTAATTTACAGCAGAAAATTACTGAGCTTGAATCTAGTTAATACAAACTCAGATCAGTAAATTTTAAGCATTAATAATATTTTAAATTACAATTCATGAGGAAGAATATATATATATATATATATATATATATATATATATAAATTATATTAGTAAGGATGTGACATTGTCAAAAATAATTGCAATATTGGTATGGAGAGGACAGAGAGATAGGTTGCGGCTTACCTGAAAGTTATGTGATTCTTCAGAGGCAGAACTCCATCTGTGGGAACTCTCTTTCCAACATATCTTGCAGACCAGGCAAAGCCCTGGACTCAACATCCTGTAAATAGTGCCCTTCCTACGTGCCATCCCCACTTTCACGAGACCATGTGAGTATGTATGCTCATGTATGTATGTATGTGTATGCATACATGTGTGTGGTGTCTGTACATGTTTATGTGTATTTGTATGTTCAAGCAAATATGTAAACATAGGGTGCTTTGTATGAATGATCACTATCCGAACCTTTCCTATGCTACAACCTTCCCTTGAGGGAGAAAGTTAGTGGTCTGGTGGGGTGTTAATTGTTTATGGGCTACCGGCCGTGCGGCGGTCAAAACTCCGCAGTCTGCAGCCAGCCGGTGCACAGAATGGTGTAACACTCCTTCCCTCAGAAGGAGGCTGAGAGCCTCCGAAAATTTGAAGAAATACCTTCAATTCATTATGGCGACACCACACTTCACTTTCAGGTAAGCCACCACCAATCTCTCTGTCCTCTCCATACCAATATTGCAATTATATATATATATATATATTATATATATATATATATATATATATGTACACACATACATACCTTCTGAGCTTCATCTCTTTCTTGTTTCAATACTCTTACAGCCTTTTCCAATTCTTTTAGTTTCTGTGACGATTCGCCATCAGTCGATAGTATCTCCCTCTTGAAATTAGGAGACTGCTGATGTTCTAAGGCTTTAAGTTGAGATTCTAATTCTGAAACAGAAATTCAATTGGCCTCAATAATAAATATTTATGTAGCCAATAGACAACCAAACAGTCAATTAAACAAAAATGTGCCAGAAACATTTTTAGAATTTTATACGAAATAAACTTTTTTTTCCCTTCTGCCAGCCAACAATGCAAGGTTTGTCAATCTTTCTCTTTACACTTTCAGTCTGTGAACCAGATCGCAAGATGAATTCTGCTTCAAAACTCTTAAAATCATTAAAACATGAGGTCATGAGCTTGGTAAATCTATCTCTGTTGCCTTTTTAACCTGGTGACTGGAGGTCACACTTTCCCAGAACGGCCTTTGACCATAAAACTTCCTTTGGCTGTGACCCGCACATCCGTCCAAAGCTGCACATACACACTTTTCCACAATTCCTTCCAATTAATTAAACTGATCCGTGTTGAATACTCATCCTTAATCCCGATTTACATTAGAAACATAACCCATACCCACCATGAAATCATTTCCCGCTTCCATCATCTTGATAAAAACACTGCGACTATCCTCAAATGCGCAACCTATTTCTGCCACATCTCTACCCAAGGCCACTTACGAAAGTTAACCAACTTAGTTAAACAGGCTATGGGCACCAGGGTAAAAATTCAAATCCAACCCTGCCTTCCTCAAATTAGTTCCTTAATGGATTCTCCTAATATTGTGTATATATATATATATATATATATATATATATATATATATATACACACACATATATACATACATATTACAGTTAAAATTCAGGTCGGTGTAATGCAATGATTCTGTGTGTAGCAGGCTGTGGGTTTGAGTCTCGGCGGGGTCCTTACTCCAAAACACTTCTCTCTCTACTTCCATTTCGCTCGGCTTCGAGTTTCCATCCACGCGTCCCTTCAGGGTCGGCAAAAATGAAAGCAGAATTCCTGGGACGTGTGGTGGAGTAAGGTTTAAAAGCCGGCCTGCTGTGGTTTAGTGGTCATAGTCATTGCCTCGCATCACAGAGGCCCCGGGTTTGAACCCCGGCATGGGCATGTATGTTTGTGGTTGCCCTGGTCACGAAAACTAAGGTTAAGGCTGTGGGAGAATCGACACTCGGACCAGGTGTCACTCCTAATCCAGAATGAGTCATGTAAGATGATTGTCTGGCAGCCGTCTCAGTAGGCCAAGGCCTTTCATGGGCTGTCGAGCAAAGGAGTTATATATATATTTATTTATTTAATTTCTATATCCACAACACATTTCAGATTTCGAGTGTATTTTAAATACATGGTCTCACAACAAGCTTGTGTATCATGCAAATAGGCAGAATGAAATTTATTTTCGAATTTATTTTATTTGTTCCCTTCTTTAAGATCTTGTTTGTTGTGGAATATTAATTTTATCAGCCATAAGGCTCTAATTTGTGACACCTCTGGATGAATGGAGACTCTAAAGTAGATATATTATCTGTGGCAAGGCAGTTGTAACTGTACAATTGGTAATCCAAAGTATGTACTTGTACCATCAAAATATTATTGCAAAATTGATATCTACTCATAATTAATATAACATAGCCATAAGTCAGAAATTTATTATTTATATAAATATTATTGACATTCAGCAAATACATAAATTTAGTATAACATGGTTACTCACATAATTAAAAAAAATGAATGGTACAGAAAATTTAGACTGCTTCCAACAACATTCAGAGCCAAAATGAGAGAAAAGAATGCCATTCAAACTCATCACAAAACTTTAATTGTTGTAACTGATTATTTTAAACTCAAGTATAAAACTTTCAAGTTATCAAGAATACATAATTTTAAATCACAATAAAACTGAATCGTATATTGAATTTAAATTTTCATTGTATAAGTTTTCATGTTTATCGAATTTATATTGGACCTAGTATTCAGTATTTTGCTCATCAAACAAGGATAGTATTAACATTCAAGATCTAAAATGTTTACATTTATCCAATCAATTTTGTGATTATTGATGTTTGCATTTTATGATAAAACAATTTTTTATCCAAAGGTTGTTTTAAATATGCTAAATGTTCTTATATTCTGTTTTGAAGCTTACACTTAAGTTTATATATAACATTATATTTTTACGAATTTTACATCTTTAGAATTTTTAAAAAATTAATTTATTATATGATTTAATAATATTATCCAAATACCATACTTGGCAAATAGGTTGATTAATTTAAATTGTGAATTTTCTAGAAATGGTAAACTGATTAGCCCCTTGATTCTTTTACTAGTTGAGATTATGTGTTTTTTGAAAGTTTACTGTGCATCTTAGATATTATTATTATTATTTGCTGATAGAATAAAATAAAATTTTAGTTTTTAGACAGTGAAAACAAAAACATAGACTGACAAGAACTGTAAGTATTGATGACTGCAAATATAAATGTCAGACTAGTTGTTGTACATCCAAATAAGGAATATACAGTATTTTAAGCTTGGAAGATTTCAAAAAGGAACCTGGTTATACTATAGATGGACATAGAATTTGTATAATCAGCCAATATGCCTCACTTTATTACCATAAAATGAAACTAATTCCCGGAGACAAGTTTTGGGAATTCTATGTGTGAAGAAGAGTAACAAATTATGAAAGAGGAAATAAAATTGTGAAATAGGAATTTACCAAAAAGAAGGTGATAAACAGAGTGAGTGGTAACATGGGAATGGAATATCAAAAAGATACCAGTTTCACTTTGTATGAAAAACATCCAACAGGGGGCTTATGATATGTAACAGACGTGTCTCAATTCTATAAATTCTTTAACATAAATTTTAAATAACAATCTTTAATTTCATAATTAGTGATGGTTATGGAACTAACCAATTCCGAAAGCTCCTGTATTACCAATTCATAATGGGATGAATATTTATTTTATCAAGAGACTGTAAAGAGGTTTTTAGTGAAAAGTCAACAAAATTATAAGTAAGAACAATGTAGGAAGAGTAAGATGTAACGTCATGTGATAACTGAATATATTAAGCTTAAAGACTGACCATTTCTGATACATTTCATAAAACTTACCACAGTTTCGTTTAGTGAGAACATTTATTTCATCTTGAAGTTTTCTAGTTCCATTTAAACCTTCAGTTGGTGAAATTCGGCGCATTTCCTCACTTCCTTCATTTGTATTATGTCCTGAGCTTTTCAGTTCTATTGAGAAGAAAAAGAGGTTAGTAGAATTCCTTATGAATTATATATATAATTAAAATATTGGTATGGAAAGGAAACAGAGATAGGTTGTGGCTTACCTGAAAGTGAAGTGTGGTGTCACGATGAGGAACTGAAGGTTGTTCTTCAAATTTTCGGAGGCTCTCAGACTCCTTCTTCAGGAAGGAGTGTTACACCATTCCGTGCACCGGCCAGTTGCGGACTGCAGAGTTTCGACCGCCGCACGGCCAGTAGCCAATAAACAATCAACACCCCCACCAAGCCACTAACTTTCTCTCTCAAGGTAAGGTTATGGCATAGGAAAGGTTAGGATACAGATCATTCATACAAAGCATCCTGTGTATACATATATGCTTGAACATACAAATACACATAAACATGCACAGACACACCCACACACATGTATGTATACTAATACATACATGAGCATGCTCATACATACTCATATGGTCTCGTGAAAGTGGGGATGGTACGTAGAAAGGGCACTATTTACAGGATGTTGAGTCCAGGGCTTTGCTTGGACTGCAAGACATGTTGGAAAGATAGTTCCCATAGATGGAGTTCTGCCTCTGATGAATCAGGGGGTAGAGCTTTAAGGATGGTGAGTGTGAAGCATTGGTCGAAATTGTTTATGTTGTGGTTTTGGGCGTGAGCAGCTACTGGGAATTGGATTTTAGATAGTTTGACAGTGCTGCGGTGGTTGGCTATACGTTCAGGGAGGGGTCTTTTGGTTTGGCCTATATAGAAGGCAGGGCAAGGTCTGCAGTTAAATTGGTAGAAGGTGTGGGAGGAGAGGCAGGTGATATTTTCTTTGATTTTGAATGTTTTAGTGTGATTATGAAAGGTTGTGGTGGGCTGTAAGATAGGGCAGACATGGCATCTGCTCCTACCACAAGGTTTGCAACCAGGCAGGGGTGGGCGGGTGGTGGTGTGGGTTTTGCACGGGTTTACAAGTAAATTTCGGAGGTTGGGTGGGCATCTGAAGGCAACCCTTGGGCAGGTGGGGAGTATAGTGGGGAGGATGGTTTTCTATTCAGGATTGGATTTCAGTCCAGTGTATGCTAGGCGGAGAAAGGAATTGATTTTTTGTAGTCCAGGGAAGTATGTTGTCATGAGGGGTGGACTACTTTTTTCGTTTTGGTCAAGAGTGGGTGTGGGTGTTTGGAGGTTTGATAGGGTCCGGGTTATCTGTTTTTGGAGGAGGTCGATGCGATAGTTTCTATTGATGAAGGCGTTAAGGATCTGATTGGTGTAAGAGGCAAGGCTGTTCCAGGTGGAGCAAATATGTGCTCCCCTGAGGGCTAGACTATATGGGAGGGAGCGTTTTGTGTGGTGTGGGTGGCAACTAGTGAAGTGTAAATATTGAAGTGTGTTTGTAGGTTTGATGTGAACAGATGTGTTGATAGTGCCCGAAACCCTGAACACCAAACACCCCGTTAAATTCACCTGGAACCACTCCCCAACCAGTCACCTTCCTAGACGTTGACGTACACCTGAGCTCGCCCACAATCAACACAACTTCCCTTGAGAGAGAAAGTTAGTGGCTTGGTGGGGTGTTGATTGTTTATGGGCTACTGGCTGTGCGGCGGTCAAAACTCCGCAGTCCACTGAAGGCAGGTGCATGGAATGGTGTAACACTCCTTCCTGAAGAAGAAGGCTGAGAGCCTCCGAAAATTTGAAGAACAACCTTCAGTTCATCATGGCGACACAGCACTTCACTTTCAGGTAAGCCACAACCTATCTCTCTGTCCTTTCCATACCAATATTGCAATTATTTTTGACAATGTCACATCCTTACTATATATATATATAATTGGAAAGAAAAAAGAGATAGTTTCTGGCTTACCTGAAAATGAAGTACAGTGTAGCCATATGAACCTGAAGTGTGTGTGTGTGAAATTTTCCAAGGTTTATAGCGTCCTTCAGGAAGGAGTTGTACAACAATAACACATTTAGATAGGAAAGAGAGTCAATGAAGTTGACTTATCTGAACTCTCAAACAGTTGGTCAAATCGTGCTGAGTGAAAATATTTAAAATAATTTTAATTTGTGCCTCGCCAGCACACAGTTCAGATCTTCCTTCTTGATGAAGTGGGCTCAGACCCTTGAAAATTTGCAATATTTTCACTCTTCAGCCCAACTGTTGATTTCAGGGTGAGTCAAGTTCACTGTCTCTCTTTTCCAGGTAAATGTGTTATTTAATTTGACCTTGTCAAATTTTCCTTAAGTTATACACACACACCACATACTTGTGCATACAAAAAATGAACTCCAAAAATTTTTAGTAGCATCCATGCACAGTTGGCAGCTAGTTACAAAGATTATAATTTGGAATACAGATATTAAACAGCAAGTTGTAATCATTTAATTTCTGTTAATTTTTTCCATTTCCCTGTCCATTTTTTTTGTATCACCCTGTACAAGTGTAATTTTAATACCTAATCTGCAAATTAATCAAAAGACAATTTTTTCAAGAAATTAACATTACCTGGTTTGTGAAGTTAGCTTGAATACTAGTGGGCTGTACAAACCAACATGAGATCAACATTGCAATAGAATATTCAATTATTAATAAGAAATAACCGTTATTGAAAATATATACTTATAAACCTTAACGGTACACACATTGCAAGTACATACTAGAATTGTTACCTGCCACAAGTTTTGTTAACCTTAAGTTCTCTTCTTCCAAGTGTACTATTTGTTTTTCAGCAATCATTCTATTAGAAGTTGTATTGCGGCTTTGAACAGATCCCAAGTCAGAAACGATACTGTAAAATAAAGCACATAGATAAATATATAACTTATGATCATGGAGAAAGTTTTAAATGGGTACAAAAATTATCTTTAGTATGCTCCTATCATCATCAGTTTAGTCAACTATTGGTATTTGGTGTACTTCTCCATGAAATGACGTAAAATATTTAATTTACCTAATGGGATTATGTAAATAACATGTTATTGTACTATCACTATTTAGATTGTTTTGTTTCTGTGTGGTGTACTATTTACATTCTCTGGCAGTGTATATAAATATTGCCCAATTTCAAAATTAGAACACAGTTTGCAAATAAATTTTCAAGAGTAGATACAACTATGGAACAAAATAATCTTTTCTGACAGGCACAAAAGAGTGGGAAGTGTATCTTTAATAGATGCTTTGAAATTATCAAGCTTTATAGGAATATAATTCATGGCACTACATAAAACAATAAAAACAAATAATTAAAATGATTCCAACACAAAGGTATTCTTGCCTTGTTGTGGTATGTGGACTTGCATGCAATAATGACCTCAAGAGCTTTGCTACTTGTAGGGTCTCTCTTGATAGACAGGTATTTGTGAGGTAGGAGCCAGATAAGGTCCTCCAGATTTGGGGTTGAGCGCTGGGCCAACAACCAGCCTCATAAAAACCGTTTCCAAGAATAGATATACACAAATATAAATGGACATCATTGAATAGAGTGACTAAAACCCAATTTGGCTATGTGCTAACTGACATGAAAGTAATATAACTTATGTCAAAAGTGTTGGAGGACAAAAATGTGAGACTGGACACTCATTGGTTATAGTCAAAGTGACCCAAATAATAACCATCCAGAGAATAAAGGAAAAATTACATGAAAAATGAAAAGTCCCAAAAGACTTGCACGTGACCATGTAACTGAGGAGTTAAACTTGAAAACAGGTTAAAGATTGTGGAAGATAGAGACTAAAGGAGCTCTTTTAGATACAGCAGAAAAAGTATGTGACAAAAAGAAGAAAGGGGAAAAAAACTGAATAAAATAAAACATATCACATGAAATAATGCCTGCACTAATAGCAAAAATATGGAACATAAAAAGAGCTACAATGAGGCAAATAGAGAGACCAATAAAATGTTAAAGAGAAAAAAATTGTTGTACATACATAGTCTGTTTGACAAGTGTGGTGTGATCGTATTCCTGAATTATAATTTGGAATATAAAATTATCTATATTTTGACTTAACAATAGCATATAGAAAGTGTGAACCAATGGAAAATAATTTGATTGCGTAAACAATGCTATACGCAGGGAAGCATAAGGGACCGTATTTTTTGTCTTGACAATGGGAAGTGGTCACCCCAGATGTTGAGAAAGGACAGTCACTCAGGAGACAGCAAGGATGGTGTATGTAAAAATGAATGGGACAGACGGAGATGCCAGTTGGCGTCTAATAGATACAAACTGGAGGACGGCAGCAACGAAGCGGGATGCGACAACTGGCTGGCGATAGAGGTTTTTGGATAGCTGCAGAAGAAGAAGTGACACTGCCCACTAATTTCTGGCCACCGGCATATTTAAGTGAGTAATTTTTGGAATGAAGTAAAAATAAATGTAGCAAAATAAATTGATAATAAATTGAAAATCACTTAAATGGAAATCAGGAATCTCAATAACTGACCTTACCACAAAAGGCTGAACAGAAAAACATAGCAATCAATGCAAAAGACTTCTACAGGAAAATAAGATTTTTCAATAAAGTAATCATTCCCACACCTATGGGGTGAAAAACAAGAGAGTCATATGTTAACTGAAAATCAAAAAGTTCTGGAAAGGTGTTTGTGAATTACTAAATGTAAAGGAACAAGATGTGATAGGATTCCTGACTGAAATGACGAGTCTGACTACACATACTGCATAACCACCAACCACAGAAGAGGTTAAGAATGCACTTACATAAAGCACCAGCGAACAACAAAGTTCCTTGGATACATTAAATAACAGCAGAAAGGAGGTAATGTAATAATAAGTGGACTATGGAAAATGATAATAAATATCTTGCAAAATACCAACTGAATGGCAAGAAGTAATAACTATACCCATACATAAGAACGTTGAATAAGAATACCGAGTTAATTACAGGGGCATATCCCTCCTTAGGACACCTTATAAACTGGTATCAGAGGTCAGCCAAAATAGTCTAGAAGAATATATGGAAATGGAACAATACCAGACCATCAAGCAGGCTTCATGAAGGGCAGGTCCACAACAAATCAGATATTTGTGATAAAATAAATGGTGAACAAATACTGGGAATAGCATAGAGAGTTCTTTGCAGTATCTATTGATTTAGAAAAAGTATAACAGCATAATTAGAGAGAGGCTGTGGCCAAATTTGCTATATATATAATTGCAATATTGGTATGGAAAGGAAAGAGAGATAGGTTGTGGCTTACCTGAAAGTGAAGTGCAGTGTAACCATAAGGAACTGAAGGTTGTTCTTCAAATTTTTGGAGGCTCTCAGCCTCCTTCTTCAGGAAGGAGTGTTACACCATTCTGTGCACCGGCCGGCAGCCAGAGAAGGAGGCTGAGAGCCTCCGAAAATTTGAAGAACAACCTTCAGTTCCTTATGGCGACACCACACTTTACTTTCAGGTAAGCCACAACCTATCTCTCTGTCCCTTCCACACCAATATTGCAATTAATTTCGCCAATGTCAAATCCTTACTATTACAATATATATATATATATATATATATATATATATATATATATATATATATATATATATATTGTAGTAAATACAAATAAATTACCTAAATATTAAAATGATTGGATGTTTGAGTACAAACTCAAGATTTTAAAATAGACAAACAAATCAATTTATTAACACACAATTTACATTTACACAAGTAATCAAATGAATTTTTACAACAGTTAGTAATTATGTTTTACAATGAAATTTAATCTTTCTCAGGGATGTTTACTGGGCCTTTAATAAAACAGATACTTGTTAACCAATTTTTACAATGCAATAAAAAACACCAACTTTTACAATGCAAAAACAACAAAAAATACAATAACCAAATTCGAATTCTGAAATCTGATGATTATACCTTTACTTAGAAGTTTACAACTATGAATACTGTGAAATATAAACTAACAATCTCTGGTAATGCATGAAATTTGGCTCAGTCACATAGTAACACTCACTCTCTTTATACAGGCCATAAAGAGCACCAAGTTGTGCAAACACTTTACACTGAACACTTTCGTCAGTACAACTATGCAGATTGTTCATGTAACTGCAGACTATCACCACACGACAAACTTCACACCATGACTTACAATGACTTCTTGACGACGACTTAGATTTATCGCAGCCACCTAACATGGCCCAATGTCCACCGATGAACTCTCATTTATTTTGGCCACCTAAATGATGGCTACGAGAACCACCACCAATGATCGCTGCTACCAGACTCTCACTACCCTTTCTTCTTCTTTATGACACCTTCTATCTCTTTCTTTTGCGCAATTCACCACAATGCTGTGTGCACTTCTCCCCACACCCTCGTCTAATTTTGCCATCTGCCGCTGATAATGAGTCCAAACTATGCCTCAGGACGGCATTTTGCACACTGCACCCCAGAGTTCAGATGCACTTTCGCCCCTCTCCACAGAGTTTGGATGCACTTTCGCCCCTCTCCACAGAGTTTGGATGCACTTCCGCCCCTCTCCACAGAGTTTGGATGCACTTCCGCCCCTCTCCACAGAGTTTGGATGCACTTCCGCCCCTCTCCACAGAGTTTGGATGCACTTCCGCCCCTCTCCACAGAGTTTGGACACACTCACAGTTTTGGGTGCAATTCTGCACACCATACCACAGAGCCAGGCATACACACACTTAACTCACCCTCTAGTAATTTGACATTTGTCACTCAATTATCCCATCATTATATCCTTGGGTCCAACCTCAGTGCCTTCTGCCGTTGACTACACGAGTCCAAATATTTGTTCATTAATTAATTATTTCTTTTAATTACTACAATATATATATATATATATATATATATATATATATATATATATATATAAAGATAAACCTAGGTAGTGAATATCACAGAGTCAAGATGCTCAGTGACGGTTAACAGGTGTGACAATGTAGCCTTTAAAATAAACTCTGCAGTCAAACAGAGATGGATTATCACCAATCCTATTCAACATTGCCATAGAGAAAGTAACCGTAATTAACTTGGGTATTAAAATCAGAACCAAAGTAAATGTATTAGCTTTCTATATATATATAAAGATAAACCTAGGTAGTGAATATCACAGAGTCAAGATGCTCAGTGACGGTTAACAGGTGTGACAATGTAGCCTTTAAAATAAACTCTGCAGTCAAACAGAGATGGATTATCACCAATCCTATTCAACATTGCCATAGAGAAAGTAACCGTAATTAACTTGGGTATTAAAATCAGAACCAAAGTAAATGTATTAGCTTTCCCAGATGATGTAGATAATCGCAGAAAATCTGGACGATGTAAATACACTAATAAAAATATTTATAATAGAAACAGAAAAAATTGGATTAAAGATGAATGACACACAAACTAAGTACAGGCTTTTTACACAAACCAAAATCAAAGGAAATGGCATCTACAAATTGATAGGCATGACAAATTTAAATGCCTTGGAGTAATTATATCAAATCAGAATACAGAAGAACCGAAGATGCAAAACAGATTGAATTCAGTCAACAGATGCTTACGTGCATGCAACACACTACTTTCATCAAAATCCTTGTCACACAAAACAAAAATTAGACCAAAAAAATCTGCCTGGAATTGTTACATAGATGAGAAACAAAGAGAATAAATAAGAAATAAAATAAAAAGTTTAGTTGTTGAGAATAAGTCATATGAAAAATATACAGACCTATAAAAGAACAAAGGGAATAGGGAAATAAGTATAATAGGGACATCAGGAGCCTTTACAAGAATGCAGAAGTAATAAGTGAAATTAAGTGCCTATGAATCAGATGGGCTGAATATGTACTAAGATAAGAGAAGGAGTGTTGCAGGTGAAGGAGAGCAATACTGAAGCAAAATGACCAGTCAAAGACCTAGACAAATGTGGTGGAACCCGGAGAAAGCCAATATAGTTAAGATTGGAGCTATTGAAGAAGATGCAGAAGACCGATCAAATTGAGAAGATTTGTTGGTGTGGGTAAATCAACTTTGATTACTACAAAGATAGTTTGTGGTTAAGAAAGCTTACAGAGGATGAACAATAATGTAGTGTAATATGTACTTATGTGTACAACAGTAATGATTGGATATATAAGCAGTGTTCCTTATGTTATAGGAGCAAAGTACAGTAGAAGGATTCTTCTGTGAGAATCAGATAATTTCATTGCAGAATCTAGCTGATGAAGTAGATAATGGAGGCATAAAAGAAAATTATTTTGGAAATGTCAAGTACTTTGTGAAATTTTAAGTGTATATCAACATGTTCAAGAAATGCATCATTTACATGGTACATTGCACTGATGTAATACATTATTCTCTTGGATCACTTGCAGTGTTTCTTGAGTGTTGCAAAGTGTGTGATCAGAGCAGGGTACTGTAGAAGCAGTATTCATTCTAGGAACAAGCCAAAATGGGTTTAGTATACAGCCAAGTAGATAGACAAATTGAGAGGTGGTATGGATGTTCCAGGCCAAGTACTCTGACAGACAGCACTAACCACATCACACAGAATTTAGAGATCTTTTTGAGTGTTTGTGTGAGATTGTTTTATTTTAGACAGAAGAATATTGAAAGAAACCCTGATAAGAGCTCCAGGCAATTGACCCACCAAAATGTTGTAAGTCAAAGGACAGTTATATCTTATCCTTCATGACAACCACTATTATCCCAATAACCTGGAACGTCTTCACCGATGAAGCAATCTTTACAATAGATGGTGTCATCAACCTACATGTGGTCCACAGAAAAACCTTGGGGAATTGTTGAAATGTCTCATCAGCAGGGGTTATGCCTTCATGTTTTGTTCGCCAATTCTTGGCGACCAACTACAATTTCGCCAGATGTTGGATAGGTTGTAGAGCCTATGTTGCACTGCCTACTTGATTACTGGACTTAAACCTCCTGGATTTTTATTTCTGGGAGTATATTTTAAAAAGAACACATTTATGTTAATTATTACATAATTGGTAATTAAGGCATTGTTCTAATTGAAAAGTTGAATTGTAGAGGACACATTATTGATAGCGGTAGCGGACGCCACAACAAACCGACAATGAAGGGAGAGGATTGTTGAGCAGTTGAGAGGTTTTACACGCTCAAAATTCACGAGACGAACGGACAGTCGGGCAATGAACGGCGAGGCATAAAGACCAAAATTCTAATTTACAAAAGTTAAACATTCGGGTAGTAAGCAGCAAGGAGAACAGACCAAAATTCTAATTCATGAAAATTTGAACAAGACAGTCGGGCAATGAACAGCGAGGAGAACAGACTAAAAAGGCTAATTTAAGGAATGAGAGAATGTGTTCCAGTAATAAGTACGCTGTTACATCAAATTGCAGAAAGTAAAATCAATCTTCAGTCAACAGACAAAACCAGTGAGTTGCATTTTCAACATGACACACGAGATCTACAAATCCAGTTTGCAGTAAATCATCGAGAAGCAACCAATCCATTTTAAACTTAACGACAGACTATGCTAATTAGAGTCTGTGAGTAATTAGAATCTGTGAAAACCCCCAAAATTGTGCACGAAAAGTTAAAAATGAGTCCTGGGCTGCCGTAAGTAGAAAGAAAACTTTAAAATTATTGTAAACCGTTTTTAAAAGATAAACGTCAGATCATTCTTTAATTATTGGTAAAATGAAATTGTTTAAACTCAATCTTTTAGCATAATTTTCTTCATTAACAAATTCCGTCTCTGCCATTATCAAACCCAGTTCAAGACCCTGAGATCCCAATTATTTTTTATATTTTATAGTTGTTTTAAATTTGGCATAATAAATGTTGTTTGTTGTATAAAGTTAATAGTGTTTTTCATTTAAAAGAACACATTTATGCAACAGTTTGTGTTAATTATTACAATATGAAAAAGTGTTGTGTATGCTTTCCCAGTTTCTGAAGTGCCGACCTTTCAACAGCGAGTCCACGTAGCCTGATACTATTTAGATGTAGGTCAAAACATTCTAACAAGTGAGGTAATCCAAGATAAAATATGTGAACTTTTGCATTTCATCATGTGGAGGAACATCTGTTGTGACATGGATGCAATTCAGGCCACATACTGTGTGCCGGTTCAATTTGCTCACACACACCACCCATTTCCATACACTAATTGATATGACCTTTTATCCCTAATTTCCAATCAGGAAACACTGCAGTTTGTTGGTGTAATTAAAATTCACCCAGTATAACATTTACATCTATTAAGTACAAATATCTGTAATTTTTTCATGTTTAGCATATCATATTTCCTCATTTTAGGACTAATTGAAATTCTAAATCTATATATCTTTGGTAATTCTATACAATAATGATTTACCCACAAATATAAAATCTGAAGTAAGACTATTTGCTGATGAGCATACTATCTACTTAGAAATTACTATCAAGCTAGATGAGATGGTGTTACAAAATGATCTAAACATGTCAACCAACTGGGTGAACGTAAAAATTAAAATCAACTGCAAAAAGGGTAATACCTACTTTTCAATAGTAATTGTGATAAATTACTTGCAATGCTATTTGAGGATAATCCACTCTCCAAAAACAAATTTATGAACAGGATGTAGTATAGCATTAAATGAAGTAATAGGTTAGTTATTCCCTCTATGTATAAACTTGTGTAATTGTGCCTAATTGGAACATTAACAATAAATACAAATATGATATCTAATGCTTTGAATATTGTGACTATGCCAACAATACTACTGTGTTAAGTATTTCATTTTTTAAAAATGTTCAATCTTCTTCCTACAGTTCAGTACTGAAATACTGTCTCAAGGTAACCTTAATGTTTAAGTGAAATGTCACATGAGTGATATTATTTTATCATTTAATTTTTCTGTTATTCACCTATTTATTCATCTAACGAATTATGTTATGTTACGCCTGAAGAAGTTAAAAAAAACAATAAGTTATATTTTGTATTAAATTGTTTCTGATGCTGATATTTATTCAAATTTTTATACAATAAATTTTAAAACTATGACAAATTTATTCTGCTACTCACCAATCTTGAGTAAAAGTAAATCCTACAAAAGGGAGATGTAATCCAGTAAATATAGCATTTGATGTTGGAGGAACAGCATCTGATGTTCTAATATCAGTGTCATCAACATCAAAATTTGAAGTATCAGTAGGACTGCTTACTTCAGGTACATAAGGTGCTCGATTGTCTCGAATACTATCCCAGTCAAGACCTTCAAACCATGGGTGACTCTACAAAGAAAATAAAAATATGTGATTTGTTTAAATAAATTTAATGAAGGGTAAATAAACTTGACTTGCACTCCTCTTCTCAAAATTTTTGTAAGATGTCTTAATCAAGCAAAAACAGTAAATAATGTTAAAAATCATATTTAAGATTAAAAAAACTGCTATTTGGTGAATAATTTTTTTAACTGGTGTTACACTTCAATATAAAAAATAGAAGACACATACATACAAAATAAATCAGTTGCATTTATCAAATAGTAATAAAAACTAAATAAACCTATATGAGGTATTTTTACAAAACAAGCTATCATTGGATACTAGATAATGCCATATAAATTTTGATGTTGCAGTTTGTATTTGTCAGAAATTAATATTTAAATCTCATTTTAAGCCAGCCCAAATCAAATCTTCAGTAAAATATTAAATGTCTGTTTTAAAAGCATAATAATTACATAAATAAGTAGCCAAATAAATACCAAACATTTATGCAATTCTTGCTGCTTTTGTCAGGTGATTCAAGAAATGCAAGAATGGCTCGTGTTTCTTAAATACATGACAACAAAAATTGCAGAAATGTGTGTTATTTATTGATCACTTTCTTTCCCCTGTTATTCATCTAATTATTACAACATTTTCAGTGTTGAAGGTGATTTTACTATCATTAGTCTCACAATCTCTCTATCACCCAATGAAAGGGTGCTGTAAACAAACACCATTCACCATGTTCTATTGTACATACATAATCATTCAACAGCAAATTGTAAATAGGTCCAATAAATTCTGATAACTTGCAATATATCTTCCACATAAATAATCATCAAAGGTTGCTCATTTCTATGTTTTTCTCAACAGGGAAGACAATTTGTCATTATCTCCAAGCTACTAAAATACCATTATACCAACAATCACTTGGTACCTAAAGCACCGAACACATTATGACAGATTCAACCAAGGCAAATTGAGCAATGAACAACTATCTCCATCATCATTTTCAAAGCTCTCAACACAAAACATTGGCAATTGAATTCCAGGAGAGTTACCATCTGGTTCACAGCTTACCCCAAATAATTTAGCTGTAGTAGTTGCACAACCTTTAGCAGTATCACTAAAATGAGATTGATCATGGCTTTTATTTTCTGTGAATTCACCAACCAGAAATTTTAAAATAAAGTATCACAAAGCAGCTGACATCATTCATAAGAGACTTTGGCTACAACAAATTGCTGCTACATCTGTATCTGCAGTCACAATTGGTATTGACTTCACAAATCAACTAGCTGACATGGGACACAAATCACCATACTGTTCACGATAAAGTAGGAGAAAATAGCAAGTCTACAAAACATGTTACTTTCATATACCACTAGGTGAATTAGATTTACTTCTCACACCATAATTCTGGTCAGAATTGAGCCTTCTTGTTTGGGTGTTCATTGTGGAAACAGGAAAATGAAGCAGGCAGAACCTCTTTGTCTAGTAGGTTGGAAATAATTGTCTTTAGACACTGCTTGCCTTATTTATTACATCTTTTAGTTGAAAACATAATAATTTACAGTCATTAACAATAAAACAGTACCTCTCACAACAACTTTTTAGGAGATAGTTGAGGAAAACTAATACTAAAACTTGTTGTTTATTATTTTAAATATACTATCAGTGTTTAAGCAAACAAGCAAACAAGCAAACAAAAATATATATTAAGCTACAACATGATCACCTACCCAGGGACTGTCACCTTAACGTGGCGGGGAGGTTTGCAGGCTCCAATGACCCGGAGAGCTATGCTGGCGGGAGTTTTACTCCTCGTAGGGCCAGCCAAGCCAGACAGGTCAAAGAGTAGGAGACAGACAAAGAAAAGTCCACTGGTCCTCCAGGTTGGGGGTTGATCATGGGGCTAACAACCCCATATCGGAAAAACTCTATCGTTACAAAAATCAAAGATAATAGCCAGATTGATGATACCAAGGAACAAACCCTGCCAGGAAAAGGTAAATACAAACGAAAACATGATATATACATTGTAACCTGGAATGTCAGAACATTAAAAAAATCTGGAGCTTTACGTAGACTCAAACAAGAGATTAGTACATAAAGCAAAGGAGTAGCAGCAATTCAAGAGATCAAATGGAAGGGATGTGGTACCTTAGGAAGCGATAATTACACAATTCTTGATAGTGGAAGAGAGAGTGGCGCAATAGAGAGTACAGATTTTCTTGTAAACAATAAATATAAAGCAGCAATCCTGAACTTTAATCCAGTAAATGAAAGAATATGCACCTTGCGAATGAAGGCCCGTTTTTTCAACATCACACTTGTATGTGTCTATGCACCTACAGAAGATGAAATGAAAAATGAATTCTATAAACTAGAACAGGTAGTAGAAGGCATCCCAAGGCAAGATGTGAATATAGTGCTGGGGGACTACAACGTGAAGGTGAGAAAAGAGGAAATATACCAAGAAATTGTAGGAAAGGAAAGTCTGCATGACGTGCCTAACAATAATGGACACAGACTTATTGATTTTGCCATGGGCAATGCAATGGCAGTGAAAAGTACATGGCTCCAGAGAATGAATGTAAAGAAAGCCACATGAAGATTGCCAGATGGAATCACTTTCAACCAAATTTATCATGTAGTAATTGACAGGAGACACACGTCTAACATCCTTGAAGTAGATAGCTGTAGAGGTGCGGACAGCAACTCAGATCATTTTATAATAAGAGTGAAATATAGACAACACATTGCTATATATAGATCCGGAAGAAAGAGGAAAATCCCAAGAAGATATGACATTACAAAATTAAAGGAGAAGGAAACATCTCAACTGTATGAAATAGAATTGTAAAGGAAGTTCAAAACAAAACAAAACTGGGGAACAGAAAGTATCGAAGAGAAATGGAGAACAATAAGGAATACACTACAATAAACTGCAGAAGAAGTACTGGGGAGATAAGAAAGGATAAAAAGGTCAGGATGGTTTGATGAAGATTGTAAAAAGACGACACTGATAGAGAGAAACAAGGTGAGGAAGAAAATGATAAACAGAACAATAAGATATAACGTTGAAGATTTCAAGAGTAAAGGAAAAGAGGCAGACAGAATCTGTAGAAGAAAGAAACAAGAAGCAGAGAAAAAATGAATTACTGAACTGGAAGAGGAACATAATACCCAGAAAGTAAGGAAATTCTACAAGAGAATCCAGGAGGTGAAGTAAGGTTTTCAGCCATGCAGTGTGTTCTGCAGAGATAAAGAAGGAAATTTTATAGGAGGAGAAGAGAAGCTTTTAGATCAGTGGACGGAATATTTCAGCGAATAGCTGAACATAACAGAGACTGGAATAACAGAACAAAATGGAACTAATAATGACCAACTATTGCATACGGGTAGCCAGGATGAAGTGACAGTAGCTGCACCTACAATAGAGGAAATTAAAGAGGCAATTAAAAGCTTGAAGAATAATAAAGTGCCAGGAAAAGACAACATCTCAGCATAGATGATAAAGGGAGGAGGTGAACTTCTGACACGGCTGGCCCATCAATTGATTACAAAAGTATGGGAAAAAGAAGTGATGCCAGAGGAATGGAGCCTGGCCATAATTTGTTCCATACATAAGAAGTATGATAAAGACAAAATGTGAAAACTACAGAGGCATAGCCTTACCTAGTGTAGTGTATAAAGTCTTAACAAATATCGTTGTTAAGAGACTAAACCCCAATGGTACAATGGTACAATCTTGGAGATTATCAGAGTGGTTTCCGAAAGGATAGATCAACAACAGATCATAAGACAAATAATGGAGAAGTGCTATGAATATAATTTCGATGTACACCAGATCTTTGTGGACTTCAAACAAGCTTATGATGGTGTGAATAGGAAACAACTGTATCAGACTTTGATGGACATGGAGTGTCCATATAAATTGAAGACATAAAAATGACTCTTGACAGCACAAAATGTCAAGTGAAAGTGGAAGGAAAACTTACCAAGGAATTTGAAGTCAACCAAGGCCTACGACAGGGAGATGTAATGTCCACACTACTTTTCAACATAGCACTGGAAAGAGTGATGAGTAAAGTGGAAATCAATAATCCAGGAGGCACCCGTATGAATCAGAATCTGGCATACGTGGATGATGTATGCATGCTGTCCAGAAAACTGAAAGAGCTAGACAAAGAGCTGGACAGGCTAGAAAAGGAAGCAGAAGAATTAGGGCTGAGAGTAAATAATACCAAAACAAAATATCTATTTCCTTCAAGGAGAAACAGTGCTATGGAAAACAAAGTCATCAAGATAAATGGAGTTAACTATGAATGAGAGCTGCGAGAATTTTAAATACTTGGGAGTGCTGGTAACAAAGGATAACAGTATAAATGAAGAAATAAAAGCAAGGATTGCAGCAGAAAATAGAGCTTACTGGGCCCTAATTAAGATTCTCAAATCACATAGTGTGAACAGGAAACTGAAAATGACTTTATAGAATAATGATAAGACCAGTGGTCATATATGGCTAGAAAACATGGACAATGACAGCGGCAGAAGAAGAGTGTTTGAGAAGATGGGAAAGGAAAGTATTAAGAAGAATTTTTGGAGTGGTAAACGAAGCTGGGAAATGGAGAATACGAAGAAATAGGGAACTGGAGGAACAGTATGGGTATGAAGACATTGTATTGGAAATAAAGGGGAACATACTGAGATGGTTGGGCCATGTAGAGTGAATGTCAGAAGACAGGGTTGTCAAAAAGATCTACAAGGAAATCCAAGTGGCAGAAGGTGCAAAGCAAAACCACAAAAACGATGGTTAGACGATGTGGAGGACGACTTACGAAAGATGTGTGTTAGAAGATGGAGGAAATGAGCAGAGTACTGGCAAGATTTGGCTATGATCACTAGAGAGGCCAAGGTCCCCTACATAAACTGTCAACGCCGAGGAGTACAACATGATCAATTTCAGTTAATAAATTTGATTGAAATATTGCAGTTTATAAAATTAATTGTAAAAATTATGAAAAACATGATATTTGTTTAAAAAAAAGATTGTGCTACCCTATAATCAGTCTATAACACATAAGTCACGAAGTAAATGTACTTCAATCAGCAATTCAATTTTGAAAATACAGTTATCTTCCATAAAGAGAGATCTACACTAAAACTGAGAATTAAAGAATCAATGTTTATCAATATTAAAGGATATTTGTTAGTCAGTAACAGAAATGAGGTGGCCAAAAATTGGATCACAATATACCATATTTATTAGCAGATAGCAAGTATAATTTATACATGAATGTTAATATTGTGTTGATTAAATCCACTCTCAGCACAAAACGTCTAGTATCTCTCCATAATACAACCCACCTGGACCTACGCCTCATCCAAATGAGGAGCAACAGCCATCCACCATGACATTAAACTTTCCCAAGTCAACTCTTTAATCACCAAATCCACAACCTTACTAATCAAAAGCACCTTCAACCATCCTAACACCTCGATCCAGCAATTCCATTGCAACCCTCCCCCACCACTACACTCACGTCGCCTCAAGAGGAAACTCCTCATCGACCTCATCCTTCCCCCAGAATACTCTGGCATATCCTAACCCACCCCATCTTCACACCCGCAGACCCCACCCACCCATTCCATCCAACCAATCAATCAAATTCAACATCACCAGTGAACCCTCATTGCCCAACAATGTATGCTCCTCAGACATGCAAATTAATATACAAGAATAAAAATTTTGCAAAATTTAGTTTAACCGAATTACTGTGCTACCATGTAAATTATGTACATATTTTAAATTTGTATATACTGTAACTATTTTTAACCAACAAATAATCTTGTGATAAAAGTTTTGTTAAATTAAAAAAAAACATTAAATAATAATATTTATTCTTAATAATCTATTAAAAATATTTCATGTTACATATCATATTTAAAAACAAATTAAGTATTTTTGTCTTGAAAAATTTCCTGCAATAGTGTCTATTTAAGTGATTGTTCCGAATGTAACATGTTTTGTTGCAATTTCATCTATAAATGAGAAGAAATACTCAACAGCTAATTTCACATTATTTCAATAAAGTTGATGGCTAACAATATTTGCTTTTCTTGTCCAAATATATTGTGGAGGAATTTTTTCAGGGTTCTTGCTCCCCTTACAGATGTAAAATAGTCAATTACATTATATTCAATGTCAGAAGTTTCACAATATCATAATTGTTTCACTCATTAAATATTTGGTCACAATTAGCAACTTAATCAGAATCTGACTCATCAATATTTTTTCCATCATCATAGATTTCTTACATTAATTTAGAAATTCGATTCACTTCAGATTCACAATTACACATATTAAGAATTTTATGTCATAAAAAGTATACAAATACACATATACAATAGGACACCATAATAATAAAAATTAGCAAACACTAATGAGAGGTAGACATCTACGGATGCTGGAAGTCCCCAAATATAAACAATGTTTGCTATTTCAATAACACAACAATATTAAGACTTTCTTTTCCTAGAAGAGAAGAATGTACCAGAGAAAGGTACACAGGGTCCCAGGTGTCTAAGAATAGTGTATTTCCATTTATGTGGCTTAGAAACACACTGGGGATACTGTACATCCCACATACCTGCTTAAGGGTTATGAATAAAATTCATTTCATACACACTTGCATACACCCTCTATTCAATTCACATTCAAAATCTAAAGGTTCACAAACTTTTTCCTTTCATTGATCATTTCCTTAATATAGCTAGATTTTAAGTCGATATTCAAACAAACATTTTTCATATAAATATTTTTATTTCTAAAAAGTGTAATATACCGAACAGTCAAACTCATTAAGATCAGAGGTATTTTAAAAATATACTTTTAAAAAATTCTTTGATCAGAAAAACAATCTAAAATACAACTGTTAGTTCAATGAATACTACTATTCAGAAAATAATGGACAATGAAGTTTATTATAATTATTATTACACTATTCAAACATCTGCTCACCCTGAAATCTTCTATACCATGTTGACCTAGTCTAAATTCTGAGCTACATATAAGTTTTTTCATAAGGTCCTTAGCTTCCTGGGATACTTCATACCCAACATCTGTAGGGAAATCAAAGCAATTCTGGAAAAGAGTAAACAGAATTCAAACAAGACTTACAGGAGACAAAAAAATAAATCCAAATTAAAATTACATTTCTCAAAGTACTATAAATCTGAAATATCCAAGTATAATCATAGAGTAAATATCAAATTTGAAGCTGGTTTACTTTATTATATCCAACAATGAAATGTGAGTAAACAGCTTTACCCACATATGTCGTCATACATACAAAATTCAGTAACTTATACAACTCCATACATACATATAATTTGTATGGAAAGACAAGAGAGATAGTATGTGACTTACCTTTATTGCTCATGCTTGACAAATAAAGTAATGAAGTATGAAAAAGTTGATTTGGTTATTTTCTCCTAAAAATTACCTGGCGCACAAACATAAATAATCGAGAAAAGCAAGGAGGGTAGCGGCGTTGCCACATTATGGCGAGCCAACGTGGGCCTGAACGTTAATTAGATGGAACACGCAGGAGCAGGGAGCAGAATTGGAGAACGAGGTTGTTGAGTACACACGGGATCAAGGTTCTGGTGTGCACGAGGACGAGATCAGATGCGTGAGGGTAAAAAACTTAGTTCTTTGTCGTCGGAAGAAAAGTGAGTGAAAGTAATAGTGAAATGCTGCAAGTAAGAAGCGAACAGAGAAAAAACAGGTTGGTGACAATCTAATTAATTTTTTGGTGTTGTGGGGTCATTTATAGTTCTAATAAAAATGGCAGAATGAAAAAAATCAGGCAGGATCGGATAGGTTGGATCAATTCTTAAAATTATTAAGTGGAAATCTTGATGTATTAAGGGGATGTATTGATGTAGTAAGTGGAATAAGTAGAAAGATTGATGTAATAAGTTAAAGAATTGATGTATTAATTGATGAAAAAGTTGACAAGGTAGAGGAAGATTTAAATGTAAAATATGATGACTTCAGAGATGAGGTTAATGTTGAGTGTGTGAAGCCAAAAGGTGAAGAAAATATTTTGCAAGATCAAATAGTGATGCAAAATGGAAAATAGGAGGAAGGGATTAATAAATTAAATGTAGGAGGTAAAGAGAAATTGGTACAGCAACAGCTGATTAACGATGGTGGATTGCATAAACTTGCTAATGATTTAAAAGAGAAAATGGTAGAGAATGGGGAAATTGTGAAACCCATTAATGAGGAAAAAAGTAGTGGATGTAGATCAAAGAACATCTCACAAAAGGTAAAATTACTAAAAATAAATCCAAGTGTGTAAACTTTAGGGAGAAGTATTATAGATTAAGTCCGAAAAAGAAAATTTTGTGTGTATAGAAGGATTGATTTTTATCACTACACAGAAAAAAGATGTGTATGTTTGAGAAAAGTATGCATAAAGTGTGTAATTATATCCATAGATGTATGGCAGGGTATGGAAAAAATTGTTATTACAGAAGTAATGTTATGAATAAAATAATTAATAATGTGTATGGTGTGGCTGACAGGAGAGTGAAATATGTAACTCAAACACCTGTCAATTTGGGTTATACAAATAACTGAAAACTAAATGTATATGATGAGTATTTAAGAAATGTAAGGAAGGATATAAAAATGGATAAAGACTGTGAAATGTAGAGGTTGCAAAGAAAGTGTAGGTATTTAGTGAAATATTTTTGTGTGGGTATTCCCTGGAAGCCAGGAGGAGGCAAAAGTTATTAAATTTTGCTAACATTTTCAGTGTAAATATTGTAACTGAGGATTATGCTAATTATGGTTTATTAAAAAAATTAGAGTAAATTTTTGTTGGTTTTGGATGGTATTGGTCAATCAGCTGATTAATAAAAACATTGTAAATTTGACATAACAGCTGATGAATAAAGGATTATTGTATAAGGAATAGTTTGGAAAAATTATTGTCAAAAATAATGTAAGAGTATTATGTTCCAAACAGATATAAATTTTGTTGTGATTTTGTAAGCAAGAAGTGGAAATAGAACAAGTTAAAAGTATTTTGTAAAACTTGTGTAATTGTATTAGTTGGTTATCAGGGCATGGTCAAGTGGTTGTTGATATTATTATTACGTGAAAAAAATGAAAATGTGGCTGTATTTAATGGATATCTACTGTCAGCCAATTTTTGTTCTTTGGAGGGGGGATAATGTAACATGATTGGGTTACATTGTCGGTTGTAAGTCATTGTCGACGTCTCTTGGCTGCGCAACAACATTATTGATCTAAAGAGCGGGCCGATATGGGACAATGTAAGACGCAGTTCCAAGCTGGACTCGATGAAGGACGGAGCAGAGCTCCAAGGACTGAACAGAAAAATTTTAACAAACCACGCCCTGACGACAATTTATTGCTCATGATCGACAAATAAAGTAATGAAAAAGTTGTTTTGGTGATTTTCTCCTAAAAATTACCTGGCGTCCAAATATAAATAATCGAGAAAAGCAAGGAGGGTAGCAGCGTTGCTACGATATATATATATCTTCAAATTTATATTCAAATGTATATATATATCACTTAAGGAAGACAACAGTCAACAACTGTCCCTCACTCTCTCAAGAAAAGGTCACAATGATGATAAAATAACGGAAAAATCAATACATGCATACATAAATACATACATATAAAAATAAAATATAAACAAAAGTAAGGGAAGTTAAAAAGTAAAAGAATGAATGGGAAAAAAATTAAACAGATCATTATAATAATTATCATGAAATTGTTGATACAAGATTTCAACATAATAAATATCATATCTACTCCCACAATAACTACAATAATAATATTAGAGGATGGTGAGTAAATGACTTTGCTTGGACTGTAAGGTAAGATGTGCTGGAAGAAGAGTTCCCAATGATGGAATTCAGCATCTGCTGTAGTTAAACTAAAAGGACAGTCAGTGTGAAGCATTGATTGAAATTGTTGGAGTTATGACTTTGGGGATGAGCAGTTATTGGAAATTAGGTTTTGGATAGTTTGGCAGTGGTTAGCTAAGCATTCACGGAGAGGTCGTTTGGTTCGGATGAAATTTTCAAGGGCCTGAGTTCCCTTTGTCAGCACAGAATGTCTGAACTGCATGACAAAATAATAATAATAATAATAATTATATATATATATTCAAACTTGGATAGTGAGGAAGGATAGAAATAAATGGGAGAAATAGGAGGATTGCGCTTTATTTGAATTCATATGCTCGGGCGAAGAATTACGCACATAGAAAAGCATATGTTCAAAGCAGAGAGAAGGATGGAAGATGAAGGAAAGACTGAAAATATTTGACCCAGGCGGGACTTGAACCCACGTATTCTACTTAGTACACAGACGCCTTAACCATCTCGGCCACCGGGTCAAGTTCCTGACCAGGCAAATATAGACAGTCTTATTGTGGACAATTAATAGTTTTAGTGGAGGAATGGATAGAGTAGAGGGAATGAAGTATTAGGAGCTTCCATTAAGGAATAAATACGTGGGTTCAAGTCCCGCCTGGGTCAAATATTTTCAGTCTTTCCTTCTTCTTCCATCCTTCTCTCTGCTTTGAACATATGCTTTTCTATGTGCGTAATTCTTCGCCCGAGCATATGAATTCAAATAAAGCGCAATCCTCCTATTTCTCCTATTTATTTGTATCCTTCCTCACTATCCAAGTTTGAATATATATATATATATATATATGGTGTAACACTCCTTCCTGAAGAAGGAGGCTGAGAGCCTCCGAAAATTTGAAGAACAACCTTCAGTTCCTCATGGCGACACCGTACTTCACTTTCAGGTAAGCCACAACCTATCTCTCTATCCTCTCCATACCAATATTTTTGACAATGTCACATTCTCACTATTACAATATATATATATATATATATATATATATATATATATATATATATATATATATATATATATATATATAATTCTTGGAAAAACAGACATAGTATCTAAAGCTTCTTTCAGTATAATGTAATGAATATTGCACAATACATTGTGCTATAATGACACTGTTTTCTGGGACTTTAATAGATTTTTAAAACTTTAAATATAAAAAAAAGGAAACAAGAAAATCCTATTAGCCTTTTCCAAGTGTTTTAATGTTCCATTATCATAATATACTTATATGACGAACTAAAATATTTCTTCAATATATGAGGGTAGGTCAATCAATACTAACAAAATCTAGTAAATGGTGCCATTAGTATTGAAATGTATTTGGTGATACAATAATATCTTTGAATATTCTCCAGGCAAATTTTCAGCAATAACCTTCGTGATTTCATTTCTACTATCATTCATCTATAATTTAGTGAATGAGTTGAAATGCGGGGGTCAGACATCCATAAGTGATGAACTTTGTTTGGGAATGGAGATGACTATGCCAGAAACAATCAACAAAATCCATAATAAGGTGTTGAGTGTTTGATGAGTCAAATTGAAGTCATACATTCCATGGTTCAGTGGTTTCAATTTGGCATAAAAGCTTAGTAATATGAACAGTAAATTGTAGGTAACTTGTGATACAAGTAATATGTAGAGATTTAAAAAACTTGTACAGAGCTTTATCTTGGGCAGACTAGCTTGGTGGTAGAGCAACTGCATAATAAGCTCTTGCCCTTAGTTTAATTTCTGATTCTGTTCGAAAATTATACAGCTTATTAAATTTTTTTAAGCTTTTGAGTTTAGCTATTGTAAAAGAATTTTTGTTTAAATATTAATTAAATAGTTTGAAATGTAAATCTTACTACATCATTACACAACTAAAAGAAACAACATTTGCACATAAAATTCACTTCTATATTTAATATTAAAAAAAGCACTAATTATACTTACTTTGTGATTCATTATTTTTCCATATGTTTCTACAAGTGACTCTGCATAAAATGGTGTCTCCCCATACAACATTTCAAACATACAAACACCTAATGACCACCAATCACATTCCGGACCATACCTTCCTTGCCCATCTTCCATAGCCTGTAATTTAATTTTTCTGATTAGAGGATCAGGGTTGAAAAATAATTTCATTTTCACAATTAAGTAATGTAAAACTCACAAATGAATGACTTATTTTTTCTTTAATTCATTACAAAAGAATTAAGTTTCATGTATGAAACTCCTATTGGAGACTAGTGAAATATTACAAAGTAAAACATCTTAATATTAAATTCTGAACTTTAGGTATTTTTTGAGAGAATGAAACTTTCATTAATGAGGAACATTCTGTGAAGTAAACAAGTAAGTATACACACAATGGAAATACTAACATGATTTTTGTGTAGAAATAAAAATAAGCGAGAATCTACGTGATTTGATACTTCAGAAATTAACTATAGAATTAAGAAGAAAGTAGTTGTTTCATTTTTTACATAAAATAACTACACTGTTAAAATAGTCACCTCCCTACAATCCTGCCAGAAGTGAATATGTACAAAACGAATCTGTAACTATGAATAATATATATATATATATATATATATATATATATATATATATATATATATATATATATATATATATTAATTCATTACAAGAAATTCCCTATTTTGACACAGTTTTAGTTTTAGTGTTTGGGCAAGCTGCAGTTCTTGCTGTAAAAATATTATTTATCCACAATTACACTTTGGTGACAAAGTGGCAGGAAAAAGGAGGAGTTACGGGAAAAAGGTTTTTTCCAGAAGAAAATGGACAACGATCAATATATGAGTCACAGGATATCTTATTATATAGTGTTAGTAGATGTTAAATTGAAGATGTGGCCAAGTGGACGGACATATATAAAAATGTGAACATCCACTGGGACACTGTGTGTGTCTATATATACACAATGTTAGGAACTAATTTGGTGATTTGGAGTCACATTCGATCTTGGATAGTGAGGAAGGATAAAAATAAATACAAGAAATAGGAGAATTACGATTTTTATGTGAATTCATATGCTCAGGCGTAGAATCATGCTCAAACAAAAGCATATTTTCAAAGAAGGAAGAAGGAAAGACTGAAAATATTTGACCTAGGCAGGACTTAACCTGCATGATCTGCTTAATACACAGACGCCTTAACCATCATGGCCACCAGGTCAAGTTCCTTGACCAGGCAAATATACACAGTCTTATTGTGGACAAATAGTTATTTAGAGGAGTAATGGATAGAGTAGAGGGAATGAAGTATTAGCAGGATTCATTAAGGAATAAATACAATGTTAGGAACTAATTTGGTGATTTGGAATCACATTTGATCTTATAATTGTGATATTGGTATGGAAAGGGAAGAGAAATAGCTTAGCTGAAAGTGAAGTATAGTGTAGCCAAAGGGAACGGAAGGTAGTTCTTCAAATTTTCAAAGGCTTCTTCAGTGTTACAACATTCTGTGCACCAGCTGGCTGTAGACTGCGGCTGGTGAACAGAATAATGTAACACTCCTTCCTGAAGGAGCCTCTGAAAATTTGAAGAACTTCCTTTGGTTCACTTTGGCTACACTGTACTTCACTTTCAGGTAAGCCACAAGACACCACTCTTTCCTTTCCATACTAATATCACATATACATATATAATATTAGTAATAATATGAAATTGTCAACAATAATTGAAGTATGGTGCAGCCTCAGGAAACCAAATGAAGTTCTTATAATTTTCAGAGTTTCTGTCTCTCTCAAGGCAAGGTCGTGGCATAGGAAAGGTTCTGATAGTTATCATTCGTACAGAGCACCCTATACATAAATATATGCTTAAACATACATACACACATAAACATGCACAGACACACACACACACATATGTGCATCCAAGGACTCACCCATACGACAAAGCATCAAGACTACACCCACAAAATGGATGTTGTAGATGACATCACAGAAGAAGCTCTAGCCCCCGATTCATCAGAAGCAAAACACCATCTATGAGAACTCTCTTTCCAACATGTCTTACAGTCCAGTCAAAGCCTTGAACTCAACATCCTTTAAATAGTGCCCTTCCTACGTGCCATCCCCACTTTTACGAGACCATGTGAGTATGTATGTATGTTTATGCATACATATGTGTGTGTCTGTGCATTTATATGTATATGTATGTTTAAACATATATATATATATATATATATATATATATATATATATATATATGTATGTATGTAAAGGGTGCTTTGTATGAATCATCACTATCAGAACCTTTCCTATGCCACAACCTCCCCTTGAGAGAGAAAGTTAATGGCCTGGTGGGTTGTTAATTGTTTATGGGCTACTAGCCGTGCGGTGGTCCAAACTGAGAGCCTCTGTAAATTTGAAGAACAACTTTCAGTTCCTTATGGCTACACTGCACTTCATTTTCAGGAAGCCACAACCTATCTCTCTTTCCTTTCCATACCAATATTGCAATTATACACACACACACAGCAACCCATTCTTTCTCAGATTTGGCCCAGCCCAATGTTATGAATTGACTATACATGGAAGAAACATCGTATAATAAAGATATTAACTCTGTTGAATATAAGTATTGTTTATGAGAGAATAAGAAAATCAAATGTTGTTGTGCCAAATTTCCATGAAGATTATTTTGATAATTCAATTTTAGTTTTAGAAAGAATAATGTTATTTATTATATTTTAGCAATTAAACTTTATTAACAGCAAAAGCCTTTTTAAAGTCACATAAAATTGAACCAATGTATATAAAATCAAATGCTTGTCGTATCAAAATAAAATTACAAACTACTTTTCACTTCCAGCCCAGCCGTGTAACATTACGCATCTAACCTTGCAACTAGCCAAGCATGCAATTGTTTACAAACTGCCACTGGTTATAGACAGCGACCCAGGCCGCTTACACCGCATTGTTGGACCTGCTATTCATCACAGAAGAAACCTGTCAAAAAATCTCTACAAATCATCGAGAACCACAAATCCTGCATCCAAGAACTAACCCACACAACAAAACATCAAGAATACACCCACAAAATGGATATCGTAGATGATGTCACAGAAGAACAATACGCCGGGCCGTCCCACAACATCTTCAAACTACAGTCTACAAACAGGAAATCAGCTGCCCATCCAGAATCTACACAGCAACAATCTCAAACCAACAAACTATAGGACACGTCTGCACACCACCATATCAAGCAACCAGAGACCATCATGGACTTCTCTGGAGTTGAGACAGTGAGTACATTAGGCGATGAATCAATGGACTCTCCTTCCACCCCTTCCTCCCCAATCCCCAGAACCACTACCCAACCAAATGGAAACATGCCACCATATTCATGTTACCGAAACCAAACAAACCAAATTCCTGAAACTTACGGACCAATAAGTCTCCTGCCTACAATTTCCAAACAATTCGGAAATTATTTCTCCCGAATTTAATCAACCAACTCTCCTTCCTATTTCCCGACACACAATATGGTTTTCGCCCAAAACATTCCTGCAGCCATCAATTATACTCCCCCTCCAACCTCATAAACTACTCCTTCGAACAACGCAAATCCTGCATCACCACTTTTATAGAGATTGAAAACTCTTCGACAAAATTCATCACCCTTCCCTTCTTTCAAAAATCAAAGATTACCTTCTCCATTAAAATAAATAATCATATCTCCCAACTCCACCCTATCGCTGCAGGAGTCCCCCAAGAAGCGCTATTGCCCCATTTCTATACAACATCTTCTCCCACGATATCCTACATCCCGCAACTAGCACCTTCTTCTTCGCAGACGACATTGCCATCTCCTACCAAATCTTTCTCACCTCCAACAACCAACCTCTTCAGTCAGTACTCGCGCACCTAGAGCATTGGTTCCAACAATGGTGAATTAACATAAATCCCAGCAAATCAGTAACTGTCCCATTCACACTAACTGAAAACCCTCCTCGACACATCCCCCTCCATCTAAACAACACAGAATTACCCACAAAAATAGAAACCACCTACCTAGGAGTCCTCTTTAATTCAAAGCTCTCTTGGAAACCACACATTAAACACCTCCTCTCCAAATTCAACCTTAAATTCAGAACTCTTTGTCCCCTCCTAAACAGAAAATCCCCACTCACTCTCAGCACAAAACGTCTAGTATATCTCTCCATAATACAACCCACCTGGACCTACGCCTCATCCAAATGAGGAGCAACAGCCACCCACCACGACATTAAACTTTCCCAAGTCAATTCTTAAATCACCAAATCCATAACCTCACTAATCAAAAGCACCTTCAACCATCCTAACACCACGATCCAGCAATTCCATTGCAACCCTCCCTCAACACTACACTCACGTCGCCTCAAGAGGAAACTCCTCATCGACCTCATCCTTCGTCTAGAACACTGTGGCATATCCTAACCCACCCCATCTTCACACCTACAGACCCCACCCACTCATTCCATCAAATTCAACATCACCAGTGAACCCTCATAGGCCAACAATGTATGACCCTCAGACACACAAATTGAGATACAAGAATAAAAATGTTGGAAAATTTAGTTTAATTGCTGCATTAACCGAATTACCATGCTCCCATGTAAATTATGTACATATTTTAAATTTGTATATACTGTAACTATATGTAACCAACAAATAATCTTAGGATAAAAGTTTTATCAAATAATTTTTTTTAAAAAAAAAAACTACTTTTATTTAACATTATGTAGCTGAATGGCACATCAAGAATAAATTTTAAGACAAATGTTTAACAATACAAATGTTATACAACCATATGGAAGAAATGAAAAACAGATTTGCTATTCATAGCATTCATAGAACATTAATGTAAGTTTGATTCTCACAATCCAAGCATAAAACCTGAACATCAATTTATTCAGGAAAACCTGTATTTAAACTAACTAGTTAAACTGTTTGGACAAAGCAAAAAAAGTCATCTATTATATCAACAGAAATCTCAAAATAAACATATTAGCCAATAATGAAGTTCAATACACACATGAATAAAAAAATCATTATTTTAAAAATAATCAAATGTCTTACTCTTAAAATTTCAGGTGATATATAGTCTGGAGTGCCAACTGCCACATTGCTTTGTACAGTTCCATCTTCAAATAATTTAAGACAAGAACCAAAATCAGCTAGTCTTATATGACCATTTGCATCTAAAAGAACATTGTCAGGTTTTATGTCCCTATGAACATAACGTAGATCATGAATTGAGCCAATAGCAAGAACCATTTCAGCAATATAAAATTTGGCCATATCTTCTGGCAAACGGTCTTCAAATTTGCTCAGCAAAGTAAGCAAGTCACCACCACAATAATAGTCCATCACCAAATACTATCAAAACAACAAATTGAAACAATTTCAACACATATATTCTTTTAACAAAACAGTATAGATATTCACCTAATTAAAAAAATGGCACATTTATAAAAAAAATTGACCGCAAATATTAAAATGTTTTTATGTAATTACTGTAGCCATAATTATCACCACAATTTCCAAGATAATTAAAAAATTATTAATATTTTCAAGAAGATTAACTTTGAAGTAACCCTTTTTTTATTTGATTTATTTAGATCAGAATACCTTCAAGCTTAAAACAATTTTTTGGACAAGAATACTGTAGGTAGTGATGGAAGTATAAGGAAGGTGAAGAGAATCAGTTGATGGATTGTGGAAGTTAATTGGACAAGAAGTGTAAAAAAAAATATTTGGGACCAATAGTACACTTCTATTAAATCTGGGTTTATAAATTTAGATTTTACTTACTAAATTTGAATCATCTTGAAATGCATAATGGAGGTTTGTAATCCAACGTCTATCACCAAATACCAAAACATCTCTCTCTTCTTTAAAGCAAGCAGTTTCTGCTCTTTTTAACATTTCCCATTTGTTTAAAATCTTCATAGCAAATACTTTGTCAGAACCTTTCATTTTAACAACACAAACTTCTCCAAAAGCACCTCTTCCAATAACTTTAACAATCTCAAAATCATCACGTGAAAGTCGTAATGCCTTCAATGCAGTAGCAACAGGTTTCACTAAAAAATATAATGGTCACATACATAAAAGAACTGAACAAAATTAATATATGAATGCACACAGAACTTAATACTACTTTTAGAACCAAAATATTCCACATTGATAAATCAGCATAATTTTAAACTAGAAAAAAATGAAATATTAGTTAGTTAAATATAATAAGATGGGATAAATTTATATTAAATAAGTGGGATTGAAGGGGTTCTGGAATAGCAAACATGTTCCAATAAAACTTGTGACACATGTTCATTATATAAAATCACAAAAAATAGCAGTAAAATAATTTCGACCATTGGAATGTAAAGGAAAGAAGGATATTGTGTAGCTTACCTGAAATTAAAGTACAGTGTAGTCACAGGGAACTGAAGGAAGATTTTCAACTTTTGGAGGCTCTCTGTCTCCTTCCTGAAGAAGGAGGCTGAGAGCCCCCAAAAATTTGTATATCTTCCTTCAGTTCCCTATGGCTACACCGTACTTTATTTTCAGATAAGCCACAAGCTCTCTCTCTTTCCATTCCATACTGATATCACAATTATTTTTGACAATGTCATATCCTTACTAATATCATATATATATATATATATATATATATATATATATATATATATATATATAATTGTAATATTGGTATGGAAAGGACAGAGATAGGTTGTGGATTACCTGAAAGTGAAGTGTGGTGTCGCCATAAGGAACTGAAGGTTGTTCTTCAATTCTGGTGCACGGAATGGTGCGACACTCCTTCCTAAAGGAGGAGGCTGAGAGCCTCCGAAAATTTGAATATCTTCCTTCAGTTCCTATGGCGACACCGCACTTCACTTTTAGGTAAGCCACAACCTATCTCTCTGTCCTTTCCATACCAATATTACAATTATTTTTGACAATGTCACATCCTTAATATTATAATCTATATAGTGTGTGTGTGAGTGTGGTCTATTGTTTGAGGGGAATAACTAGCTGCATGGAAGTGTTAGAACTCCTCTATCCACAGCTGGTTGACAGACAGCATGTCTCTCCTGAAGAAGGAAGCGAATACCTCTAAAATTTGAATAAGTTCTTCCTATCCTGCTTTTTGTTGTTTATTGGCACTAGAGTGGATTTAATCCTTGTCAGACGTCATTGCTCCTGGCTCATTATTAGACCCATACATGTGCTGCTTTGTGTTAGTCTTGGACAGTTACTTGTATCGTTAACATTATCTAAGCAAAATGTGTGAATATAACTAAATTTTAGGTAAGAGGCAATTTGGTTATGATGTGTCCTCAGAAAAGTGTCAGAGGAAGGCAATAGTAATTGCAATAAACTGAAAAGATTTCCAAGCTATCAGAGGACAGATGCTACATTTTTATAACAGACTGTAATGTACTGTCACTTCAGCATAGAACTACATTAGCTCTTTTTCAAGAAGTCTACGAAGAAAATGTGAAAAATTCCAGCATCACTGCATTTGACTGCAGCAATGCCTATCAAAAGTTTTATTCCAATGATACTAAAATCTCCTCAGGAGCTCACAGTGATGATGAAAATCAAAAAGTATAGGTAAGAAATTGTGTAATTATTTCATATTGAAGTATAGACCTGTAATACTTTTTGTTTTACAGGGTTTTTAGAAATACCATAAAAATTTGAAATATGATAATTTATGTTTAAAAAATATTTAATCACCATAAGATAGATAAGAAGATATGGGTGCATATCATACATAACAACACAGATTACATCACAATTAGCAGTGTGTATTATCCTCATCCTATGAATAAATTTTTAAGACTGCAATGTTTGTATTTTGTAAATAGTACTTTTAATAATTTGTTATTATTATTATTTAAAAATTTACTATAATAATTCATTAGATTTCTACAGTCCAAGGTAAGATACTGCTATATTTAATTGTAATTTATTACACATGCTTACCTAATTCAATGAAATCTGACACCGTTTTCTCTCTTCTCAGAGAAGAATTACAGCATTCATCATAGAGAACAAGAAGAATGTCCAAGAGTGTCTCAATACTAAAACATTGTCCCTGTCCCTGGATGGGTCCACCCAGGAACAGGGCCTCCAATTGTCTCAATCGGCTTTCTCCTGTGTTTCCTGGCAAGCAAAACCGATTATCAACATGATTCATGAGTAAAAAATTCAAATATAAACTTATGCTTTATAAAAATTTTGGTTATTTATTTTTCACATTTTACCACATTTAATAAATTTGTATAAATAACCGATACTCATAATAAAATACTAAGTCATAAATTATGCATACTGGTCATGGCTCAACGGGAACAGCAACACCCAAATTCTTCTCCGCTGAAATCCTTAACCCAGTTCATAGATGATATATCATACTACGGACCATATGCCCTTTCTAATTTTCTTGAAAACCTAAAACACCAAATTCCCCGTTAAGTTCATATGGAACTACTCGCCCGCCATCATTGTCTTCCTTGATGTTGATATACACCAACAAATTACAATCTTATTGGAAATATGATAATTTATCTTTGTTCAAAATGTTACCCGACCAGAAACCCGAGAACTCTTAATACAAATTACAATCTTTTAATTGTTAGGGTAGCTCAGATTTGCACTGCTTGCAACAGTCTGCCTCTTACACTAATTGGATCCTCAATGGTTTCATAAACAGAAAATACCCTAGTGACCACCTCCAGAAACAAATATTCCATGCACTATCCACTGCTCAACTACCCATACCCATATTTGATCAACATACAAAAGGTTGTCCACCCATAACCACAACCTACATTTGAAGACTAAAAAACTTCACTCACTGCATGGCCTACACTGGACTTCAATCCAACCCAAGGTCTGACTTTCAGTACTCTCCCAACCTCCACATTATCCTTATTACCCTTACAGACTCCACCCTAAAACTCTACCACATAAGTCTGGTTGCAAACCTTGCAATAGGAGCAGGTACCTTGTCTGCCCTATCCTTTAAGCCCACTACAATCCTCCTCAAATAACCACCTACTTGATAGAAGAAAACATTAGCTGTGACTCCTCCCACTTCATCTATCAGATTCAATGCAAACCCTGTCCTGATTCTATAAAGGCCAAACAAAATGACTTCTTCCTCAAAAGCATTGCTAACCACCAAATCACTGTCCAAAACCCAATTTCCAATAAATGCCCAAGTCCAAAGTCACAACACCAACAATTTCAATCAATGCTTCACACTGACCCTCCTTAAAGCCTTACCCCACATTAGTACAATATCAGATTCTAAAATCCATCTTTGGGAACTCTCCTTCCAACACATTATACGGTCCAGGCAACTCACCATCATCTACTGTTATAATAATAATAATAATAATCTTATTGTAATAATTATAATATTATGTTATAATGATGAATAATATCTGGCATTTATAATATTGTAAATAAATAAACAAACTTGAATAGAAAACTGTTTATTAACAAACAATTCAATATATGTTTCGTCTTTGTTTTTGGAACACTTCAGATTTAGTAATTTCATATATAAATCACAGAGGAAAGGCAAAAAAACATAGCAACAAATTTTTTGTATGATTATATATGAAATTTTAAAATCTAACTTAGTTAAAAACCGTTTCAAGATTTCACTGAAATGACCATAATATGGCAATAATAATTATAAATTTTATTAACAAACAAAAATATAAAAGAATCACTAAACATAAATATAATTGCAAAATTAGTACAATAGACAATTATAAGAAAGAGGTGAAAAACAGTTTTTGGAATTGCCATATTATGGCGAAAACTTGAAACGGTTTATAACTAAGTTAGATTTTAAAATTATTTTCAAAATTAACAATAATATTACTAAATTTATAAAAAAAGGCAAAGATAAAATTGATAAAAGAAAAGCAACATAATGTTGTATACAAAATTAATTGTAGTGAACCAAATTGTAATAAATGTTATGTAGGGCAAACAAAACGTGCTTTGGAAATTAGACTGAAGGAACACAAAAACAACTTTAGAATTTCGAACCATAATGTGGCCACTAGTCGTAGACTGTAGGAGAATCATAATTTTGATTGGAAAGATGTTGAGGTTTTAGATATAGAGAAAAACCTGTATAAACTCAATTTATCTGAAATGATATACATTTCAGAACACCATAAACTCACATAATGATACAATTAAATTAAGCAAAATTTACTATGCTATAATTTGTTGATTCTTGATTTTAATTTTTTAATATTATTTTTCTATAATTGTTTGGTGAAAATGTTAGTTTAGTAATTTCTGATGATGAGAAGGTTGCACATTTGTTTGCGAGACATGTCCCAAGGTCACAGGGACAGATCGTAAATACCTAAGGGATTTGACAATTCTATTGAGGGTTGGTAATCCTCTTCAGTTCTGCTGTGACCACACTCGTGTGTAGTTTGTGAATAAGTACCTCAGAAAAACTTCAAAAGTTTGTGTTTTTTTCAATAGGATGTGAAATTGGGTTTTAACATTTAGCATATTTAGGCGAGTGTTTTCTTATTTTCACTGTATTAATGGTATTGTAAAACCACTTTTATAAATTCATTGGCTTCTTGATAATACAACTTTATTTTGTACAATTTCTCTGCAGGAAAGACCTGATGAAGGTATAAACACATACCGAAACATTGTTGTAAAAAAATATTGTCTGATATTGGTCAAAAAACTGCTTTTTTATTAAATATAAAGACATAAAAATGCAATCTTTAAATTTATGTATGAATTTCAGAGAAGAATCATGATGTCTTGTTGAAAAATATTGATATTTTGTTTTAAATGGTGGGAATAAAGGTATAATTTTTTCTTTTCAAGCGTAGAATGCTTTCAGAGTAAGTTGAGGCACGAGATTAGAGGGATTGAATGAAGTAATGAGGATATATTAATAAAAAATATGTCATCAACATGCACTAATTATATTAAACACATAAAAAATTAGTTAAAATCTTATAAATTTGATACCAATTTCATTTTAGACATTAACCTCTCCACAATGTTTATAAAAATATGTATAAATAATATGTGGGGAAATTTACATTATTCAAAATGGTTTCAGTGTAAAAGATCAGGACAGTTAGAAATAATTGACATTCGAACTTTAAAGTTGAATTACCACATCTCTATTATTACACAGGACTAACCCACAAAATCAAAAGATAGGCCATAATTAGAAATATAAGTTTTATCATAACAAGTAATTGGTCACAGTCTTATAAAAATAGTATAATAATCTGATAACTAAGTGCAATTATGTTTCTTCTTTAAATGAAGATAACCTATTTCACCGTAGAGATTTGGGTCAAGAGTTATAGCAAGTCCTGTCAGACACACACTAGAATAAGTGATTCGGAGGGGAGAATTCTAGACAAGTGGTAGCCTCCCTCCTCTTGGAACAACAATATCATCATTCTTAAAAACATTAATTATATTCTTACGAATAGGATTAACAGACAGCAGCAAGGTATCTGTACGTATCATCTCTTAACTTTAAGAAATAAGTTTTTATCCTGAACTGAAGACACTTTATTTCTGTGAATCAATGTTTTGAGAACAGTTTCTACACTACCAAGTTGCCATAACAAAGGCTCATATTAAACAGAGCACTGGTATATCCTCACTACACATGGGCCACTGCTCAGCTTGTCTTGACTTGCTACATCTCTAAAACTATACTCTATATCAAAATTTTAGAAATTACTTATTTTCTTTTAGGTAACTTTTTAGGTGCATATTTGGAAGGGGCACACAGTCTCATATAGTGTTAATGATTTTAATACGAAGCAGCTATCAACCTAGCTTAGGATTTACAACCTCTATATAATAGGCTAATAATTATAAAATGTACATAATTGTAAGATTTATAGAGGTTGAAAATGACCAACTAAGTCGAAAGCTTTTTATTAAAATTATTAACAATATATTAGACTGTGTTTGGTTTACTCTCCAAATATTAATTTGTAATTGATTTTAAATGGAATTTTTATATGCTTAAATAATATAAAGTTGTACTCATACCTTGTGAAGCAGAACCTCCTGTGTCGTGCTGCTGTGGCACCAATTTTGCCACTGTGTCAGACATTGGGAAGCATTACAATATGACTAAGTGCACTTGAATGGTGGTTTTCATGAAGTTATGCCATGAATAAATTTCCATAGCTTCAAGATATATATTGCTACAAGTATTACGTAGCATTTTGGGACTTTCCAAACCTGAAACAATATGAATAACTATGGTATTTTTTAATAGTAAACTTTCAAAAAAAGACAATAATCACATTTCAAATTTGTAATAACAAAATAATTCATTTGAATATGATGGAGACAATTGAAAGTTGAATGAATGAAAAATATCTGATAAACATTTTTATCTTAATTCTAGTATGTCGACACAGTCAACAGATTCACTGGATCAGTTAGCCAAGTAGCAATTACAATGATTTGTTTAGTAAAATTGTAAAGAAAATTGTTACAACACTATATGGCCTAAGAAAACTCCAGGAACAATAATCCATAGTTTTGTGGCTACATAAAAAACCAATTCTTTAATCAATATTGAAATCATAATTTTTTTAATAAATTAATATCCATTAATGTTTCTGCAAGCTTTTTCCATGGCTATCTACAGATGGTATGTGAAGGAGTTATAAGCCAGGTATGGTTAACTATCTGTTGGGTACTGCATCAAGAAAACATTAATTGACTTGAGGATATTAATAAATATTATCCTGTGATTGTGATACAAACCCAAGACTTTAATGAAATATTTATATTTTTAACTTTGTGTAGAACAAATTTCTGAAAAGAAATAGCTAAGTTAAATTCTCAAATTGTAATCTACATCTTAGTATGCAATACATATTTTAAATAATCATAACTATCCAAAAACTGCAAGAGATTAGACAAAACTAATCCTACAAATTTCTTACTTTTTTCTCCATTTAAATTTTGCACATGCGCATAATCATAAGACCATAAATTCACGTTTCAAAATTTGTAATAATGAACATTACGGTTTATTTTTTACACAGAATTGGAAACTAAAGTGAATGATAACTTGTATACAAACATGAAAAAAACTATGTGTAACAAATTCACACACACACATTAAATTCATTAAATATGTGCATGTTTACAAGGCTGCAATTTAATAATTATTTAATTGTCCTTTAACAAAGTTCATTCTTCAATAGAAATAAAACATGATGACACATGAAGGTAATAATTATTAATCAATTTTAACATTGTAAAAAATATTTGCATTGTTATAAATATCTTTCCTTAAAATATCATGGCAAATAGTCTTAAAAAAGGAAATATCACAATGACAGTTACAACAGTTGGTACAACTTACTGCTCAATTTGAAAAATAATATATATATGGTTTCAAATCTCTCGCAGGTAAACACACCTGATTCTCATGTAAACATTAGCTTTGAGAGTATTTGTTGACAAATGGAGCTATTTTATTTTCAAGTTCATTTAGTTAACCTATCACTCATTCTTGGTTTATAAATCACACTATCAAATGATTAAATAGATTTCCATTTCTTTAGACAGTTTAGGTGGATTCTATATTATTAGATCTACGTAAGGCCGTCATTCCAATTTTGAAGTTTAAACAGTTTATACATTTCTTCAGTATCACTACACATTATTTTGTCCCCATGACCCCCTAATCCAATACCAAAATATGGCTGCCACACCTAGCTCTCATAGGAATTCTGGGAGCGTGAGAAATGTAAACAATATTGCCAAATTGTCGATGTGTTCGTCGGATAATTATTCTACACCTTTTTTTGTTAATCAACATTCAGAATTTCTTAATACGCACATTTCAATCAGACATCTACTCAAAATCCATTTTTTTTATATTTATTTAATAGTTAATTATACGTTATAGACAATTTTATTTTATTTACTAAGCATTCTCAATACGACTGTTTCCATTCTCAATAATCTTATCGCATTGAAAAACAAATTTTGATACATTTGAAACATTCAGAATGTGAATAAAACAAAAGAGTAGGATGTGGCAGTTTGGCAACATTGAACACCTTTCAACCCGGATACCTAAATTTACTGCCAAATCAAAATTGATATAATTACATTTATTGGCATTTTTATTTGTGGCTGTGCCTTGTAAAGAGCTCATACTAGATAATTTGTTTAATATTTTCTCATAAATACTAGTAAGCCTTGCTTTCTTATCCATGATTGGTATTTAAAGATAAATGAATATTAAAAAGTTAGTTGATGACAGCGTCATATTGTTCATGATGGTGGACAGTATTTGATGTATGAATAAGAATTTACAATTGTGTTCCTACGAATGTGTTTATTTACTTTTTGTGCCTGCGTGTGTGGATCTATATGTTTTTGTTTTTGTACTTCCATAACTATTGTATGATCATGTGAATTGAGGCGGATCAACACAAGAAGTTAAATAAAATCTGTCTGCCCGCCCGATTCGTTGCCTGTGTTACAATAAAGCAACTGGTAGCAACTTCTGTAAGGGAAATCTCTTAACCATATGTATTTAAAATTACACACATAATGGTATCCATTTTTTTCATTTTGCAAGGAACTTTAATTTTTTGTTTTGTTTTCAGGATCTGGTGATAATGAAAAGTGAAATACAGTATGTAAATGTTCACGTTTTTGAAGAAAAGAAAGGAGAAAATGAAAGTAGTTGCATGTTTAATCTATGTTTTTGGTCATAGTGTTACATGACAGTAATATATCATATATGTAGCAAAGATAACTAAGGTTAATGGTCCTTAAAAGAATAGAAACTGTACCATTGGTACCTAAAATGGGTGAACCAGTTAAGAAGAAACAACGAGTAGATGAAGTGGAACTTGGAATGAATCACATTGATTCAGGAATAGAACAGGAACTAACAATAATTCAACAACACATATTGAATCAATGTCTGTGTTCTGTGTCGGAATCAAGCTTATGGAAACCATTCCAGGGAATAAAACGTATTTCTGAGGATCAACATGAACATCACATACCATTACTTGCCGAGTGGAGTAGAGATCATATTCTTTTATTTGTTAGTATACTTCAGCTTTTATGTGATGTAGCAATAAAACAAAACTCTAAAGGAATCATGTGTAGCAGGATTAGTGAAATTTGTGATGTTTTAATGAGAAATGAGAGTGGACTCATTGAACAGCTTATTGGATTTTCATCAAATCCAGATCCATTCATCTGCTTTACTGCTAGCAGAGCTCTGTCAACATTTCTCATAGTTTCAAAATCCCAAGTGAATCCAGCTTGGCTGGAAACTCTAACTCAAAATGCTCTTGCTACTACACAGTTACAAAAAATATCATTTTCTTTGGAGGTTATTAAACATGTTGTTGAATGGAAAGATATTGATACTCACCCCTTAGAAGATAGCAGAGATAACATTCAACCTCCAACATGTGTAGTTATCACATTATCAGATCCAGACAGTTTAGATACAAGCCAAGTAAAATGCCTTTGTATTAAAGCACTGGAAGCAAAGTGGCCTGAAATTGTAAGAATATTTGATGAATTGATTGCTTCTTATTCGAATCAACATGAATCTATTATAGTTACATTTTTAGGTTTATGGGAGGCAATTATCTCTGTAAAAGCAAATCTTTCTGTTGTTGATACAAAACCATTTTATGCTCATTTAGATAGTTTTGTTGGACTGTTGAACTCAGCTGTACCCCCAGGAATTTGGAAACATCTGTTGGGATTGTTTAATGAAGTATTGTGTTATGGCAGTACTCTAGCATTGCAAGACATTTTAGCAGAAGAACCGTGTGCTTTAGCTCACTTAGTTGTAAGAAGTGTAAAAGATTGGCATCTTTTGGACACATTACCTTATCGTGGTGGCAGTGGAAGATTTGGTGGTGGTGCTGGTGATGGAGACCGTCCATTGCTCCAAAAAATGGTATTATTAGTACTGAAAAGTGTTGCAGTTACAGTAAAAGAAACACGATGTGACAGCTCTAGTGACAGTTCTCTTGGGTCTGAGGCAGATGATGTGGATGCTGATATGGCTGTAATTGAACGCAGTATCCGAGAAGTTCTTAGACAATTGGATAATTGTGTTAAAAGTTTACTACCGTTCCATCCTGAAACACCTCTAGCACAATGGGTTGTGCAGTTATTTGCTGATCAGGACGATGCTCTAATTGAAGGAATGGTGTGTTGTTTGGATGTTGCAGTTGGGTTATTTTATCGTAATGCTTCGCAGCTTGATTTGGGGCATTCATTAAATCCAGCTACAACATTTGTGCAATTTCTGAGAGCTGTTTCCCATGACCCTGATGTTCTTTTGGATCTTCTTGTTTCTAATGAAACATGTTTCCTACTGTACCTGTTACGATTACTAAAATTCGTTCGCCGAAACTGGAACGAGTTCATGGCATGTTGTGGTAGGGAGTTGGATGACACCATGTCTGTGTTGATAAGATTACGATTAGCTATAGACAGACTTGTTTCTAAGGCTTTGTTTCCATACAACATCAACCCAGTATTAAGGTTGTTGGAAAAATGTGAGCAAATGTATGAAACAAATGATAGTTAGTAGACTTAATGACCGCATCAGTGTCCAAGAAAACCTTATTTATTTTATAAAAACAATAATGTTTTGTTAAATGTGAACAATTTTGCTTTGAATTTCAGTTGTAGTGTTGACAATCTTATAACATAATTACAGATGTAATTTAAGGAAATTTCTGACTCATCTGTTTGAAATCTTGGTTTTGTGTTCGTGTGAAAAGTCTTATTTTAGTTATATAAAATGAATAGACAGTAACTTACCTGAGAGTAAAAGTCAAGGTGCACACTGAGATTTATTTCCCACATTCATTTTCGGATAAACCTCTCTCTTTTTCTCTTTTTTTTTTAATGATATTGTTTCTTTCATCTAAATTTTCATTTCTGTGAAATATAAACATGCAGCTGTAGGCCTTTTTTTTGGAAATATTTAATCCTAAAATCTCACATTTAGTGTGGTACTTCTATATTTTATTCCTTGGGTGAGTGAAGGTAATTCTATCTGCTTTGGAGTTGTACACAACTAACCAAAGTGGTGTCAGTTTTCTAAAACTCTAGAATTTCTTTTAATAAGGTATCTTAACTAAAAAAAAAAAGTACCTATTGTCAAAATAATATATGTTGGGAAACTGCTGCATGTGTAAATAATTAAATTCTCTAGTTTATTATTTGCTTTCAATTCTAATATATTTTTCAAACATTTTTAGCAAAAATTATTAATTTATTCCATCTGTACAATTCCCTGTATTCCAAATTGGCTCTAACTTCTTAACATATTTTTAAATCTAATTGCACCCCAAACATATAGAAAGCCAAATTGAAAACTATTTTGCCCTCTAAATTATTAGGAAAGTATTACAACTGTTGAATGAATTCTGCTTGTTGTATTAATTTAGGAGTTAGTTGTTTTTAAATTATCTTTGACAATTTGTTTAAAAAATTGAAACACATTTTTGAAATTATTTCACACTGATTAGGTTATAACACCAAACAGTTATCTATTTTTCACACAAATATTTATTAATTATAATCACATTAGTACAGAAGCTTTCATCCTTTTCATAGTTTATTCATCTGAAAACAATAAAAGAACCAAACATCTATTATTACATTAAAACCTACATCCATTTCATATAGTCAGAGTTTTTATGTTAAAGAATAACTAATTGAGTGAAAAATTGAGGAGTTTTTACCTGTTTCAACATTGTTATCTTGAATCTGTTAGGGAAAATTACTATTTTCATTAACTTAGTACAGTTTATGGGTGTATTATTTTATTTTGTATTACATTGTTTAATTATAAATACATCACAGTTTTATAAGATGTGCAAAATATTTTATGAATTCATCACTCATTAATATTCTTCATAAATTATTGAACTTGAATAACCAAATTTCTTATATATTAACATTATGAAATGTGCCTTAAATTGAACTTCTTGTGCAGTGATACAAAGCTTTTTAATTAGGGTAAATATGTTAAAATTTTCTTGTGTAACCAAGGTTTTCATATTTTGAATGGTGGTTGGTTAATAAGGACAAAAACATAAGAATATTTTGCAGTCTTGTACATAAATCATAGTTATTAGTTGGTACACTCATTATCATTAAAGTGAAATTGTAGTAAAAAAATAGTTCAGAAAGAACAGATAAAGCTTCAATACAAAAAGTAGTTACAAATTCAATTCCTTCAAAGACATAATACATTTTGTTTTAACTGTACAATTTGAGTATTGTTAGCATATTATGTGTAATGAAATTTACATTCCATTCATCTATTCACAGTACAACATTTCTTATACCTAACATGAAATATTCATCTTTTTAAAATGAAAACAAATGGAGAATTTATCTATTTTTTATTAAAACCAAAACTTCTCAACAGTTTATTATGTGCATAACCAACATAAATACTTGAAATTGATTGTTTCTTTATTAAATAATTTGACTCAGTACTATACCATTATTTTGTTTTGAAGAAATTGTAGGGGAAAATTATTTGGTTGTGTAATTCTGTACTTTTGTCTGAAATAACATTTATGTTTCAATGATTGTAATGTAAATTATTGTATTTATTAAATTGTAAGTATATTGTTCAATTTTATTTTATATTTTATGTCTAATGCAATATATTTGTACAATTAATTAGTCAGAAATTTCATTTGATATACTTATTTAAAAAAAATATATATGCTGAGAAATCCCCAGCTCTAAAATGTTATGGAATCAAGCATTGATGTTTATTTGTAAAGTAGAATTCTCACAGTGTATTTATAAATAGTTTTGAATATTAGGTGTAATTGTTTAAATTTGCATTTATTCTAACATTCCATTACCGCAATACAGACAAATTGATCTTGTATATTTAATTCTATATTTATCTACAATCACATGTGATTTGAAATTATTTTGTTATAATCTTGGTGTTTGTCAGTTTATTTATAAATTATGCTAGTTTATTTGGTTCTGTTCTGTGTTATTTTCGTACTACAAATTTCTCTGTTTCTCTTCTCATTATGCTTTAAAAAAGAAAACTGGCCAATTTTGTGAGATGCAGTTAACAAAATAGTATTTGTATTATTATTATTATTACATCTTTGTTTCCTTATTTTTAATATGTATGCTAACTGTTATAAGTAACACTTAACAACTGAATTATTAATTTTTATTCTTTTTTGCATATTCATTGATAGCTCTTTTTCTTAGGAATGTTTTTTTTATTTAATGTTGTTGCAACATGCAAATTTTGCTTCTTGCCACTTCTGGCATATATAATTCAAAATTAATTTATCTGTATAAAGATGTGCTCATTTTTGTTGATCACTACAGTCATCCAAAACACAATTAGTTTTTCTTGTGTGTGAAGTACGTGCTTTTGTTTAACACACAACTGCCTTCTTCAAAATGAGTTGATATGTACCATATACATTGGTTATGTCTTGTACAGACACAGGTACCCTACATACACTGCAACTTTTTTTACCACATTTACCACTGTTATAGTTTGATTTTCATTCTTTTATTCATTTTCAAGTCCTTACGAAAATAACTACATTACCTTTCTGAGAGAGTATACATTTTATCAGCCCTCCCTTCATGCCACCTTTATAGTGTTCATTATTGTATACATACTTTATGTTAAAAAATTTAAATACATTTAATTCACTACACTTGCAGATGCAAAACATTTTCTGTAATAACCTCATTTGGCAAGAAGTTAATCATTAGTTTCCCATCAGCATTCATTATGTAGCCATTTACACTGTTATAAAGGTTTGGTTGCTGAAGGATTTCTTTCATCAGTTAATCCTAAATGTTGCTTTAATTTATTAACCCTGTGTATATCTGATAAACATTAACTTTCAATATTTTTTGTTGATGTTCATATATACTTATAAAATTCATACTCGCCTTCTGCTTGATGTATCATTTATCATGTTTACAATCTCATGTATTTTCTGCTACCTCTAAAAAAGAAGAAAACGTATTTAATTGTGACGAAATAAGAATTTCTGAAAATTGTTATTTAAGCTTAGAATATTAATAGTTTCCCAAAAGCCCCAAGTATTTTGTTAAGCAACTTAAAAAGTTCAACAAATTCACTTTTCACAACCAAACAAATATTTAATTAATTCCAGCTGTGTGAAATTGTTTTCTTTTAATTCGCCCAAATTTTTTGCCACAAAATGTGCTTTAGCACTGCAATTGCAGTGGAATGAATTTATTTGCACATGATATCCTAATGGAAATATGATTCCTCTCACAGCATTTATCTTAAATGTGCCCTTGATTCCAGAATCTGTCAGTATTTTTCTTTCAGAAGTAAAGAACTAGCAACTTCAAGGTCATTTTGTTCTAGTTATAATTCATAGTGTAATAGATCAAATAGAAGCACTTTTCAATACATAGAAATTTGTATTGCCTTTCCTTAACATTTTATTGTTTCACATAACACAAAATCAGGTTTATTACAACTACCATCTCAAAATGCTTTCACATATACTAAAAAACATTTTTATTTTGTTAGGTGCGCACACACACACACAAGCAAGGATATGACATTATCAAAATAATTGAGATCGTTGGTATGGAAAGGAAAAAGAGATAGTTGTGGCTTACCTGAATTTGAAGCTCGGGACAGAAGGATGTCCAAATTTTCGGAGGCACTCAGCCTCCTAGTCCAAAAATTTTAACAACTTCCCCCTGACCTGAATGGTGATGCCAAAATCAATATCAGAAAATCCACCACCCACTTTCTCCTTCATTTTCATATGAATTATTATTAAAGATTTTGACAATGTCACATTATTGCTAGACCTGAATTGTAATTGTCTAACAACTGTTCCTATTGTTCTGAAACATAGAATTCTCTTCTCAAATCTGACTGAAAGTCTATTGACAAGATTTAATTTTGAGAGCATACAGTACCTTTATTAAATTAAAATTTGTACCATTAATAAGAGTTACAAATTTTTGTTAGTAGCTTTGTTCACATGTTTATTCTTTCACACAGATCTATTTTGTATGCATTTCTTTTAAGCTATTTTGTCTGTTTCATTAATTGTTTTCAATTCAAATATCAAACATATACGAAACTTCTAAATATATATTTGCAATCAAATGTTGAATCTTTTTTGTTCTCAAAAATAATTTTGAAGATATATACTTCAACTTCACTTAACTCAATATATAAATCTATCTCAAAATTAGATACTTTGTGATGTATCCATCTCATAATTTATTTGTGATTTGCCAAGTGTTAAACATCTATTTCACAACACAATGAATTTTTTATGCTACTGTTACTGTAAAAAAACTAACTGCTGATGAAACATTTCATAGAATTATTTCTTAGCCACTATTTCCTTATCTCATTTTCTAACACACTCACATGTGTTGTGTTTGTAAAACAATTAATGGTGACATGGCATTGTTAAAATACTTTATATGGACAGAAAAAAGGGAGTTGAGCACTTGTGAACGATGAGGCTAATGGCTCCCAAAATTGTTAATGGTTTCACACCTGATATGGCAACACAGCTATCAAAACCAAGTAAGCCATCTGTCATCTCTCACTTTCCTATCCATATGAATTATGTATAAAGTTAGTGTCAACATTCAAGTTTTTCAAAGTTAGCTATTAACTCTGATTTGACTTAAACCATTCTCTACACTATACCTGAAGGCCAAATATAATGGAACAATATATACCATTTTCATGCCTGTTATTAAGTTATTATATTTAACATGAATTCAATTTTTTATTATACCTATGTAATTAAGAGTGCCAAGAGCAAGTATTACTGTCATATGTTCCACATAAAACTGATCTGTTTTCAAGAATAGTTACCTTCCACCTAACTGTACAAAAAAATTCTCATTGTAAAAAAGTATTCAAACTTTTATATATATTTATATACATATTACCAAAGCCATGACATTGCTGGATTATCTTTTGTACAGATTTTGCAATTACCTTATTTAAGAATTATTTGTATATATCTTAGCCATATTTTATATGTAACACTTTTCATTTCATCTGTATATTTGTAAATAAAATTTGAAATACATGCCTTGAATTTCTAAAATTTATTTATGTTTTTATTTAATAATACTGACACCTTCCATATACTTCTTCTGTATACTCATATTAAGGAACTGATTTTACTTCTAATAAGTAATTCTTTTAATTAGTTGACATTCATCAATCCAACCTGTTTGCTCCATTATACCAATTAAACCATTAAATTCCAAATGTTTTAAAACATGGAAATTTATATTTGGAATACAGCATTCTGATAACAATTAGGACAAAATAAGGAATTAATGTTATTTTAATCTAATTAAATGAAATCATGTAATGTTGAAGATGATTGCTGCTGTTTTATACTCTTCCTGTTCTTCAATTTTTAAAACTGCAATACCATACCAGTCTTTATTGTAATGCTATGAATTAAAATGTCTTTTTCCTGTATAAGGTATATCTAACAATGGGGATACTGCACATAAATGCATTGTGTAAGCTTTTTTACATTACAGCCACCTAAGCCCAATATTCATACTTTATGTGGAATTATATAAATATATATATATATGTGTGTGTTTGTGTGTGTGTGTATGACTGTCATGTTTTATGTTATGGTTACAAAAGAAAATGGCTGGTTCATGTCTCAGGCAAGGATAATCATTACAGAACAACCATATATACAAACAAAATTGACTTTGCTTTTGAGTTCCATCACCTGGTTTCTGTGGTGTGTCATTCATGTGACTCTTGTGTTTTCAGAACAACCCCATGAAATGACAAGGGTTGCAGAAACGTGTGATATTTATAATACCACTTAATTATATCTTGTGTTTGACTTTTTATTTATATAATTAGTATTCTTTTAATACAGACGTATTATACAGTATGGCCGTAAAGTCATTGCGCACTTTTGACATGTCTCGGGAATCAACGAAACAAGAAATAAATGTGAAATCTTCACCAAATTAAAGGAAAAATCTCCCAGTTTCGTACCTATTCAAAGCAGTTCAATGTGGCTTCCATTTGTTGCCCTCGCATATCTAAACGATATTCAAGCTCTTCCCACACAGGGTTCAGGACGTTGGTGTAACAGTGAATAATGTCTGTGATTCTCTGTTTTAAATTATTAATGTCGTTGATACGGTCACTGTACATATGTAAAAGGACGTCAGTTCCGACGATCGTGGTGTCCATGGCTTGACAGAACCGCTGTCTATCCATCGCTGGGGAATGTTGTATCCAGATACTCCGTAACAATAACGGCGTAGTGTAGAGGAGCGCCTCATGTTGAAAGATGACACCTGAAAATTGTGGCACTTCCAATATGTCAAGGTAATTGTTTGCAGAAGCGTAGCTAGGGTTGTCAGCGCCCGGCGACAACTAAAGATTTCGCGCTCCTTACTGTTTCCCGAAATGCGATGAGGAAGTGCTTTTTTTTTTTAAAAAAAAAAAGTGTATTAGTCATAAACCCTATATCATCCCTTTACCGTCAGATAACGCGGACAAAGTCAGTATGCTTTCCAACCGACCATACAGTGGTAATAGCTTGTGTTCACTCAGTTGAAAGGTGGATAACGTTACATGTAAATAAATATAACTGCTGTCTGTAATGTAATTATAATCTATTATTTGTGACTGACTGCTGTCTTCGTTGCACTCCTTTTCGTTATTGAAATAGATTGCTGCTCTAAATCATGCAAATAGTTCCAAGTTCTAGCAGTTCTAAATAGTGCTAAGAAATCTAAAAGAACACAAGAGCCTAAAGCGACACAACTGCACAGTTCAGTTGACAAAACTCAAATGCACCTGAAGAAAGGAACAAGGTTTCCAAAAACGTTGCGTGGAATTTATATCATCACTTCTTTTGCCTGTATTTGGCTACTTATCTTTCTTGTGTAGGATAATTTTGCGCAAGCTATTTGCTTGTACAAGCCGCTTGATGCTTGATAAAATTTGAATCGTGCAAACTGGCGCAAGCAAAACTGAACGTGTGTACCAAGGAAGTACTTGCTTGTACAAGCAAACGTAAAATAAGAATACATTATACGATATATTATTAATTATATATAGATTAACTGATATCAATTCTATAGCTACCTTAATGGATTACAGTTTCAATAAAATGTTCTACTATTTGTTGGGAAATTTAGACTAAAACTGATTATTTGTAAAATTGAAATATTTTTCTGATAAATAATAATAAATGTAATTTTTTACATAAAGTTCCATTGTTTTTAAATAATATTTGTGGTGTAATGTTATATTATTGGATCACTGTTGCCAGATATTTTTAAAAGAGGTGGAATTTTCCACATTGTCTTGGCTGTATGGATGGAAAACATTGAACAAAAAATATTATACTATTTACACAAAGAAACTAAGAAACACTCACCTAAATATGCTAATGTAAAAACTATCTTCACATCATATTGAAAAAGTCAAACTTTTGAAGTTTTTCCGAGGCACGTATTCACAAACTACACACAAGTTCGGTCGCAGCAGACTACAGTGTGTAGTTTGTGAATAAGTGCCTCGGAAAAACTTCAATAGCATGTGAAAATAGTTTTTAACATTTAGCATATTTAGGTGAGTGTTTCTTAGTTTCATTGTGTTAATAGTATATAATTTTTTGCTCAACGACTTTTATAAATTCATTGGCTTCTTGATAATACAAATTTATTTTGTACAATTTCTCCGCAGGAAAACCTGATGAAAGTACAAACACCTACCGAAACGTTGACTTAAAATAAATAAATAAAAATATTGTCTGGTATTGGTAAAAAAACTGCATTAAATATTTAATAAAATTGTATATTATCTTTTATGTGAAACTTATTTATTACCTTTGTTCTGAGAATATTTTTGTATTAACGTTCATAGAAAATGTGTTTTGTAAAGAAGTTGTTTGAACCAACAGAATGCTGCATGTCTCCACAAATTCTTATTCACCTTAGTAATTACCCTCGCTCAAAGAGAGACATTATTTGAAATAGAATTAGTTCATGATAATGTTGTAAATGTTTGTAAAAAAAAATTTAAACATGTTTGTGAAATAAAGTTTGCAAACATCCTCGTGGGTCCATTTGATATTGTTTTTGGACATATTACTCTCAGCTTATTCAAATTTTGTTAAATGCCTGAGAGTACTCTCCGAGAGTGCTGAGAAAACTTTTACACTGGCGAGAATGAAGCAACAATGCAGCTCCCCCTCCACTTTTGGCGAGAACTCTCAGAGGTCTTTACACTTGCGAGTTTTTTTTCTCTCGAGAGGATATCTTCCACTCTCGAGAGTCAAAAACTCGCACGTGTGAACGCACCTTTAGATTTGACTGACTATGAATTCTACTAATGATATCAGTTCAATAACAGCCAGCACAACTTTACTTACAATTTACACGTGTCTCCTTCAATTTATAATGCCAATTATCTTAATAACTGGATGAAGTTTTCTCGGGATTCCTTCTTCAAACACGTCTCGATGGCTTGGACCGCCATCTTCTTCACCTCAGGTGAAGAAGATGGCGGTGCAAGCCATCAAAACGTTGTGTTTACAAAACTACGCTACCGGGTTGGAATCCCGAGAAAACTACATCCAGCAACTAAACCGGGAAAACCTACGTTCCTTATCTTAATAACTGTCTTTGCAAACAAAATTGACTTTGCTTTTGAGTTCCGTCACCTGGTTTCTGCGGTGTCATTCATGTGACTCTTGTGTTTTCTAAACGACCCCATGAAATGACAAGGGGTGCAGAAACGTGTGGTATTTAGAATACCACTTAATTATATCTTTTATTTGACTTTGTATTGATATAATTAGTATTCTTTTGTAGTGGTAGGTTTATTAAATGATAAAGTAAAGGGATATTTTCCAGAATTTGTTATTCATTTAAGTGAACATGGACAATTAAAATTAAAATACAAATTATGCGTGTTAAGCTAGCCGGGCAAAATAATCGGATCCCTTAATCCCAAGTTAAACCATGGTTTACGGTAATTCCCCCAGGCGCGTCAAGGATTGAGACACTTGGCAGTTATCTCGCGTTGATCTCTGGCCGTGATCATGAGGCACCCTCGTTCTCTCCGAGTCCTCTGGATGATGCACGTTTGGGGCTGTACGTCCGTCCCTGGCGACAGTTCGTCGAAGAGTCCCTCTACACTTTCTTTACAGCCCCTTCGCTGGGTGTGAAATATAGATGTTCTCGACCAATTTACGATTGTGATTGGTTCAGCGAGTCACGTTAATTCAATTTCTGAAATTTTTGGAGAGACGTTTCCCACAGTGCGACGGTAACTTTCGAGGTTCAATAACCTACGTGCCTAAATCCAGACCTTAGGGATTATCTATCCGCCACGGCGGCACCTGGTCAAATTCCAACTTGCCAAGCTCTCAACCGTTGCTAATATCAAATTATATTAAAATAATATATATATATATATATATATATATATATATATATATATATTGCAATACTAAAATGGAAACATTTTTAAATGAAATGTTTAAACAATTAACAAACAAAATATTTATTTTATTTTGTGGCAATAAAAGATAATTACAAACCAAATTTGAGATCTGTCCTCTCAGGGCCTCTACTGGGTTTGATAATGGACACAAAAAAATGATTTAAAATCTTATTAACAAAACAGTTCACAATTTACCTAAACAATATGTCGATAGAATGAAAGAAATTAAAAAGTAAAGAAATTAACTTTGATTGGCAATTAAAAGAGAACGAAATCTGACTTTATCCTTTAATTTGCGTTTACAATATTATTCAAAATTAGGTTACTTACGGACCGTCGATCTGGTACCAGAACAATCAATTTTGCCTCGTTCGGACACTTTTACACTCTTTAATTACTTAATATCAGGCCTTGTTTTTCACTGATTTTACACTTCACTTTAAAATTTGGCAAGATTGGCTGTATTCCGTTGATTGCTCCGCACCACAATAATTTACCAATTTTATTCCGCAACAATTCCTCCACGAAGATTGTACAAAGTTCTATTTTGACGAAACTGGTATGACTTTACAATATTCACGTTGCAATATCTCGGTGAATGTTTTACTCTGCTCAATTTTATAAAGACCGTTCTCTGCAACGTTTTCACCGTCGACCGCTTCTCCAATGATTCACCAACTTTATTATACTATGCTCGACGATGTCTGACCTCTGTACAATCCAGACCACAACGACCAACTAATTATGCTTTAGTGCGCGTAAACGCCATTCCGCGCTCTCAATAATAGGAACAGAGCTCACCACTCATTGTCGCTCGGATCGCTCTCGCTATAATACAAACTTTTCGCTAAACAATTCAAATTTATCTCAAAACAATTAATTGATTAATTAATTGGCATTACAATATATATATATATATATATATATATATATATATATATATATATTTCCCAATTATAAAACTATCGCGCTACACTTTTAATACAGACGTATTATACAGTATGGCCGTAAAGTCATTGTGCACTTTTGACCGGTCTCAGGAATCAACGAAGCAAGAACGAAATGTGAAATCTTCACCAAATTAAAGGAAAACTCTCCAATTTTCCTATTGTCTTTGCATTCGTCGACTCTTACTTGCAGACTCATTACCTTAGTTTTTAAGTAATTCTAACAAACGGTCCTCACGGTCTGACTGCTACATACAATAACTTTTTCCGATCCCCCTGGATCAGAGACTCAGACCAAACTTCACCGTTTTCATCGCGTATCGCAGACTTAAAACGACAGCGACTAGTCAGCTCCTATCAGAAACACTGTGCCTTTCTTCGTCGCTTTCAACATTACACATTGCCGACAATAATACCGTCTGAAGCATTCCACATGCTTACGCAAGCTGACTGCCTAGGCCACAATATTACGCTGACAATACAAATATTAAATAATTTATAAACCCCTTTCATTACATATATTAGTGGTCACTACAATATATTTATTGTATGCCTCGTAAAAGAAAGAAAGATGGAGTAAGCGGTGGTCGCAAAGAAAAATGTACAGAGAGGTGCAATGAAAAAATGTTAAAAACAATTCGATATGAAACAAATGGGCATTTTAAAAATTTTACGAGAATGTCAACTGAGGGTTTCGAATTTATATTGAATAGTGAAGCTAAATCGAGCGAAAAGTTACAATATTTCGAAAAGCCATATCTGCCCAAGAACTCCTAGGTGACAAACCCCGTCCACACTTGGCGGATGAGACCGAGAATGAACGCTGGAGCATACTCAGACGTACTCACATAAGCAAAATCAAGACAAACGCATGAAACATTCGGGGCGAATGTTCAAGTGAATACGCGGCTTTAGATAAATTTGCCGTGCTTCTGCAAAAAGATTGATCAAGCATGCTTATCAACTTTGCTTGGACGTGTGTAGGCGGCCCATCACTTTATCATGCATCACGCACCCGCTTGCACATCATTTATTTAAATTAACCCGGAGTAGGAATTGATTCGACACTAACCTCTTGGTAAACATTTCATTTAACCAGCACCAATAGCCCCACGACGATGACTGACTATTTAGTGATTATTATTTCCTACTACATAAAATAAAAGTGTCTCAAAAATCACGACGAAGTAAAACAGTAAAAAATACTCGATAACTTAATAAAGTCTAAACTATCCCAGATATCTTAAATGAGTAAATAAATACAACCGTTAACAAAATAGAGACCAAAATATAGAGAGTACCCTAAGAAAATCAAAATTTTAGCCAGTACCTTAAAAGGGTCAAACCTACTCCGGGTAACCTTTTCTCAATCGCGTCCACCTCCACGAAGAGGAACATAACATTTCATCAACCACAATGGTTAATTTCAGCAAAATTATACGCCATCTTCATGGCCACGGAACTGTGTCTAGAAACACCGTAGGGCAACAATATCATCTTAACAGGCTCCAAGGACGCAATACACAGAACAATCAGTACAGTGCACATAAATGGTTGCATAAATCGAATTAGAGAGAATATTTTTAAAATACAACTGACTCCTAGTTCTCCCGAGTTTTAGCGCGCATACGCCATTTTTTACTTTTCGACAAAGAAAGTGAGCTCGCTTTTCTATTGTCGCTTTGTTCGATCAGGCCGCTATAATGGATTTCTCAAACAATTCAAATTTTACGTCCAAACAATTCATGGCCTAATTAATTGGCATTACAACCAGTTGATTATTACAATATATATAGTAATAATTAACAATAAGATTTAATTAAGTTAAATTCTTAAACAAAAAAGTTAATTAAAATTTGAATGATAGTTAGCCCCACGTTGAAGAACGCCAATTTATGTAATGATTAAATAAGATGATCTTAATTAATAGGAATAATTAACCTCATATTGTAGAGATTACCAATGTGTAATGAAAGTTTTATTGAATAATTTTCCTTAATATTATTGTCGGTGTAATTTTGAGGCCAGAGCATTGTAAATAACAGTCACTGCGGCCCAAGAATGCAGAGACTGGAAAGGTTTCTATTCTATTAGTGTCAGCAAAGTGTGTGGAATATGCCGAACTTTGGAGAAACAACGAAGTAGTCTTGGAGCTCGAACGATAAAGTTCATATTCAGTGTGTTTTGGAAGACTGTCCGGAAGTGGTCATGACGAGTATGGTCTAGGAGCTCGAACATTGAAGTTGATATGCAGTTTGGTTTGGGAGCGCAAGCAAAAATGCAGTAAGTTAATCTAAATAAGTTGATTATATTTTTCTTTAAAAAATAATTGTGAAGTTCACAATTAATACGGTACTAGAGCAACTCTAAATAAATTGGTATGTTTGTACTTATGTAAGTATGATTACCGTCAGATTTCTCCAGATATGTTATTTTTTTAATGTAATATGTTATTAAATTAGTATTTTTTATGTAACTTTTGAAAACACAAATCACTTTCTGATCCTAACTGTTGATAACAAGAACTTGACAGTGGAGAAACTGATTGAACAATCACAGTTGGTAGCTTTGTTCTCAAAAATTTTGATAATTACTCGACCATGGCAATAGACGAAATATAATTCCAAACTGGCGACTTGCAATTCCAAAAGCAGGGGACTTTAAATTAAATATTTCTCAGCTTACAAATCACAATAGGAACTCTGAATAAGGACTCCTCAAAAAACTCTGAATCTTTCAAGCTCCGTACGTCTCAGTTCTGCCTGTGGCAACAATGCAACTGTAGCAAGCAAGCATCATAGGCTCCATATTCTTGTAGACAATCCTTAAGCTATAATGCAAAGGCCTCATATTTACGCCGCCGATAATGAAAATAGTAAAATTTTATTATATATATATATATTGTAATAATCAACAATTGATGCGTTAATTAAATAAAAGAATTAATAAAATTTAATAAATAAAATTATTTATTTTCACTTTGTAAATATAACTCAAAAACAATTACAATTTAAAATATTAATTTCTCAGGGCCTTCACTGGGTTTGATAATGGACACAACTAGTTGATTTAAAGATCTTATTAACAAACAGTTCACATTTACCTAAACTATACGTCGATAGAAATAAATTAAAAAGAAAATAAATTAACTTTGATTGACAATTAAAAGAGAACGAAATATGGCTCTATCCTTTAATTAAGTTTACAAATAATCGTTAGTTTTGTTTTGTTACTTACGTAGTTTCCAGCTGGTACCATCATTCCTTTTGGTATCGGAAGTACACTATGGCAAACTTTTTCACTGATTCTAAGATTCACAGATTTTACACTTTTGCAGTCAAAATTGATAGTTCCCAGGAACTTGGATGATTCTCTTTTTTGTCAGCTATCTGATGTCTGCTTGCCTTATACGAATCCTATGATTCGTAGATTTGTTAGGCTTTTACCGCTTTGGACTTAAACTGACTTCCTTTCCTGGCTGGCTACAGACGTAAAACTGCAGTCCTTTCCTGGCTGCTGATAGACGTAAAAACTGCTAACTTAGCGATATTTACGGGGTAATACTTCCGTGAATGTTTTTACTTTGTCTTAAATTCACAAATTTGTTTAATAATACATTAACGATGGCTAGTCTCTGCTCTAGTATTATTCGTTCCGTCCTCGGAAATGTCCCGCCACCAACAAACTCTTAATGCTCTCCAGTTTTAGCGCGCATACGCCATTTTTGACTTTCCGACAAAGCAACAGAGCTCGGGCCCATTGTCGCTTTGGAAGCTCCTGCCGCTACAATTAAATTTTTATTAAAACCAATTAATGGCCTAATTAATTGGCATTACAATATATATATATATATATATATTGTAACATGATTGTTGCATTGTACGGTCGAGGGCCCTTCGCGGGGGGGGGGACTGCAGGGTTTATGCACGTGCAGGACAGCGGTGTTTTTTTAGGCGCCAGCCAAGGGGAGAAATGAGGGGTCAGTTCCAAGCTGGACTTGAGGAAGGACGGACGTCCTAAGATTGAAGATACCAATTGGTGGTAAACCACGCCCTGAAGGTAACTTGTGCCTCATGTTCAAAAAATAAATAAATCTATTTTGAAAAAGTTGTTTTGGTGATTTTCTCCCAAAAATTACCTGGCGCCCAAGCATTATAAATAATCAACGAAAAACGCAAGAAGGGTAGCGGAGCGGCTACAATATATATATATATATATATATATATATATATATATATATATATATAGAGAGAGAGAGAGAGAGAGAGAGAGAGAGAGAGGTTGGTAGGTAGGTATATAAACAGATTTATTATTTTTTAAGGTACAGGAAGTATGTTTGGCGATGTTTTATTCCATCGGGAAACTCTCCAAATGCCTAACACTGAGCAAGGCTTTAGCAGGTGTGTATTTAAATTAACACAAACGTAACCCATCTCGACTCGAAAGAGGAGAAGAAACGCGCCATCGACAATGGACATAAATTTCCACCCAAAACAGTTACAGTTTTTACAGACACTGTTCTAAGACATTTACTTCAGACTCGCCGACTAGGCTTGAGGTTACTTATTAGGTGTATATATATAAAAAAGAAACAACTTTTTTATTGTCATTACTATGTTTATAACATAGGATTTTCTGAAAGCAATTGTTTAAAACTTACCTATCTACTTAAAAATGAATGGGTACAGATTAATTAATGAGGTACAGCTAAAACGAGTTATTCCACTTCCTATTTTTGTAAAAGCAAAAAAAAATTCAATTCGTGTATGTTCGTGATTAAGATTAGCCGACGAGTGCGTTACGTGAAAGCAAGTGACTGAAGAATGAATATTTCGAGATGCCACAGAACGGGGATTCCCCTGTACTCTTGGCTACACGGGACAACGGGGAATTCCCTTCAAAAGTACCTTAAAAGTACTCGTAAACGAGCAACAAAAATTCCACATTGCCGGCAATATTTTAGGAAACGATGGCCCGGCAATGTGTTGCTGGCAAGTATTGCCGGGCAATATGTTGCCAGCCACACATTTGTCTATCCCGACAATATTTCGACCACAGAGTAACCCGAGCATTCCCGCGAACCCATAGTACAATAATAATAACCGAAAACGCATTAATTATTAGCGCAGCATTAATTGTGTTAAAAATTTCAAGAAATTAAAGAAGACGAGAACCTGGATATGTCCTTACTTAAACAAACCAGAAACACTTCACAATTTAAGCCTTTATTATTATATTATTAAATCTTGATAATTACATATTTAAAAACTTCACCAGAGTGCAGAAGAGCGGTTTTGAAGAAATGCTTTAAAAAATTGGGCACATGATTGAGAAAAAGGATACGGTGATGAGGAAAGCAATACCGATCACTACAAGTTTGGCAATCACCCTTAGATTCTTGGTGTAAATCTTTTATGTCTGTTCGTTTCGCACATCGTTCGAGAAATATGAGTAGCTTTAATGGAAGGATTACATTATTTATTTAAGTAAGTACAGTCTAGACCTCTTTAATTGTTGAATATTTATTTTAAAAATTCGAAACTCTTAGTTATTTTTTGTATGCTACTTTTCAACAAATGAACAATGTATTAATACTTAAAGAGTCATAAAATAGATAGGTGTAATATATCAATTTTGGAAGAAACGAACTACTTCTCGAGATTAATGAGTGAAATGCTAGATATTAGATAATATAAAATGACTACAAATATAAAAATTATACTAACAATTTGAACAAAATTTATGACACTTTGCTTTTGTAATATTTTATTTCAATATTCATTTAATTTTATATTATAAATTGTTACCATTGTAAACCGCACTCCACAATGTAACTGAGTTTGTACGGTTCGTTCTCGTTTAAATGGTGTATTTCGGCCATGGCAGTCAAGGGAGCACGAGCTAACTATCAAAATTTATACGTCCACCAAAATTTATAGTTTGTTATCTGCCAAATTTTTCATAAAACAAATATTTTAATCCTTGTATTTGTTTTGTAGTGTTAAAACTTTATACCTGAAGAGTTCGCAAATTAGCGACGAAATGTAATGTATGCTATATATATATATATATTGTAATAAGCAACAGGTAGGCTTTAATTAAATGAAATAATAAACAAAATTTAAAACATAAAATAAAATTTAGTATCACTTTGTGGCTTCAAACTCAAAACAATTACAATTAAAATTTTTATATTTCAGGGCCTTTACTGGGTTTGATAATGAACACAAAAAAATGATTTAAAATCATATTAACAAAACAGTTCACAATTTACCTAAACAATATGTCTATAGAATGAAAGAAATTTAAAAGTGAAGAAATTAACTTTGATTGGCAATTAAAAGGGAACGAAATCTGACTTTATCCTTTAATTAGCGTTTACAATATTATTCAAAATTATGTTACTTACGGACCGTCGGTCTGGTACCAGAACAATCAATTTTACCTCATTCGGACACTTTTACACTCTTTAATTATTTAATATCAGGCCTTGGTTTTCACTGCTTCTACACTTCACTTTAATATTTGGCAAGATAGGCCGTATTCCATCTGACTGCTCCGCTCCACAATAATTTACCAAAGTTCTCCTGGATTAATTTCTCCAAGAAGATTTTGGAAAGTTCTATTCTGAAGAAAACTGCTCTTACTTTCCCATTTTTACGCTGCAATACTTCCATGAATGTTTTCTTTGTATTAATTCACAACTCTAACTAGTTATACATTAACGATGTCTAGTCTCTGCTCAAGTTATATTACTTGTTCTGCTTCTCGTAATGTTTCTCCGCCAACTAACTATCCTAGTGCTCTCGAGTTTGAGCGCCCATTTCCATTTCGGCATTTTCTGAAAGCAACAGAGCTCAGCGCTATTGTTGCTCTGCTCTCCTTACCGCTATAATGGATTTATCAATACAATTCAAATTTTATGTCGAAACAATTAATGGCCTAATTAACTATTTCTACAATATATATATATATATATATATATATATATATATATATATAACACAAAGTCGGGCTAGTTACACCATTTATAACTCGGGAACGGCCGAACCGATTTTTATGATTTTTGATTGGCTGGATGTGTCTCCGTCCCGAATAGCAGAAAAACTATTAAAAAATCGCAAAAACTCATTAAAATAAAAATTATGAAGAAAATTTTTTGATGGTGTTGTATGCTGGTTCCGGTAATGCCAGCAGTTGGCGTTGTGTGAATTATGTTTAGACACCTGCTGCAGATGCGTGGTAATGCCAGTAAATGGCGTTGTATTTATCCTTTTTTGATAGCTGATGCAGATGCGCGGTCCTTTTATTTCAGTTTGATTGATGTTGCTAAAGTGCATATTGTGAAATGTTATTTTGTTCAGTGTCATTTAGAATGCCGCGAGCCAAAAGATATAATCTTTCACAACGAAGCCGTAATGCAATTAGACTTCGGAATATTGCAAATAAATCCGCTGCAGATGAACAAGAAATTGCACGAGAAAAGCGCCGCGTTAGTATGACCCGATTTCGTGCTTCACAAACAACAAGAACAAAGAGAGGCAGAACGTCAAACGGCTCAGTTGGCAATGAGCTTATGCCACAGATCAAAAACGTGATAATCTTCTAAGCGCAAGAAGAAATGGTTCATTGATGATTTGAATCGAGTAGCGTTTCAATACGAATGCACAATAGACTATAGCTCGCATTCTTTCGTTCGAATTGGCCCAATGGAGGTTGTGAGCGACCATTGTGGTGCAATGAAGTTCGCTGGAGAAACGCCTGGATTGTGCTGTCTCAGTGGCAAAGTGAAATTGCCATTATTGCCTACGCAACCTGAGCAATTGCATTAATTGCTTTGTGACGGAATACCAGAATCACGACATTTCTTATAGAATACTCAAAGATTCAACGGATGTTTCCAAATGACTTTATTTGAAGCAGACATTATTGAAGAACGCGGATTCAATCCCACATTCAAGGTAATTTCTCTTGAGATAGTACATCTCCATTTTCTTTTGGTGTGCTGCGACGTGAATTACATTCATTTCAATGTAAGTATAATACCTATATATATTAGCTGACCCGACAAACTTCGTACCGCATCAGGGTCAATAAACGTTATGTTAATATACCATAAAATAATAAAGTTCATTAAATCTACAAAAAAATTATATATATTGTAATAATTAACAATTTGGCTTTAATTATTTAATTTGAATTTAAATGAATTTACCTCATGTGAAGCGCCAAAATGTAATAATCAAATGAAAGCTATTATTTAAATGAAAGAATTAATAAAATTTAATACATAAAATCATTTATTTATTTCCACTTTGTAAATTTAACTCACAAACAATTACAATTTAAAATTTAAAATCTCAGGGTCTCTACTGGGTTTGATAATGGACACAACAAGTTGTTTTAAAAATCTTATTAACAAACCGTTTACAATTCACCTAGACAATATGTCGATAGGAAGAAATTAAAAGAAAAGAAATTAACTCTGATTGACACTTAAAATAGAACGAAATCTGACTTCTATCCTTTAATTACGTTTACATAAATAATTATTTTGTATTTTGTTACTTACATCTGTCCAGCTGCTTCCAGCATTCCTTTTGTTTTCGGGAGTACACTATTGCAAATATTTTACACCTATTCTAATATCGGCTCACAGATTTTACACTCTTGAAGTCAACCTTGATAGGCTCCCAGGAACTCGGATGATCCTCCTTTTTGTCAGCTATCTGGTGACTGCTTGCCTTATATGAATCCTGTGATTCATAGATTTGCTAGTCTTTTACCGCTTGGGACTTAAACTGCAACTTTACTATTCCTGGCTGGCTACAGACGTACACTACTTTTACTTAGCAATATTTACGATTTAAATGCTTCCGTGAATGTTTTTACTTTGTCTTAAACTCACAACTTTGTTTAATAATACATTAAACAACGGTTAGTCTCTGCTCTAGATTCATTTGTTCCGTCCTCCGAAATGTCCCGTCACCAACTGAACTATCGTAGTCTCGAGTTTTAGCGCGCATACGCCATTTTTGACTTTCCGACAAAGTAACAGAGCTCAGCTCCATTGTCGCTTTGGAAGCTCCTGCCACTACAATTAAATTTTATGTCCAAACAATTAATGTGAGGGGAAAGCTTAAAGTGGTGCTTAAAGACAACAATCGCAGCGGATCTTTCTTTGTTAACAATGGGAGACTGGTGACCGCGCGCCTAGAGGAACGCAGTCTACGGCGAGAAGCGAAACGGAAAAGTCAGCGGCAAGACGCGAAAGGAAAACGTCTACGTTCAGTCCACATAGAGAAATAGAAACAGTAAAAGTCTGCGGATCCAGAATTAGGAAGTCCAACGGAGAGATAATAGTTTACATAAAACGCAAGTAAACAGTTTTGACGGAGAGACTCATAAAATCGCAGTTTGGAAGCAGAAGTTTTGCTTCACAAAGTAAACAAATTTTCGCATAGAGAGACTTTGAGGCAACTGGCTGAGGGTGAGATGATCCAGGTTCCAGGATAGCAGAGATCCAGAGCAACTACCGTGTGTTCAAAATATAATGAGCAGAATCAGTGTATAACGGCCTGTTTAGTGGGTGTTGATTCAAGCTGCAAGAGTCAGAACTGGTACCAGTAGCACTGCCGTGAGTACAAACAATTATTATTGACTGTAAACAATAATTAAAGGGTAAAGTCAGATTTCGTTCGCGTTTTACTTTTCATATGTTATCTTTTACTTTTGTATTTAATATTGTTTCCGTTAACTTCAATGAGTTTGGATTGTAAATATTTTAGTGCATTGTATTCGTTCTTCCTATCAAACCCAGTGGTGAGCCTGAGATAATGAGAAATTCAACGTAATAAATTGTAAAATTATAAAGCTATATTTTCATAGAACGCCACGAATTATTAAAATAAGTTTTGAAATATTTGTTTGTTAAATTGACGGAATTCGGCGTGCAAAGCAGGGCCTTTTAATGTGTATTAACAACAATAAATTTTTAAATACATAATAATTTTGTTAATTATTCCTATTAAATAAGACCACCTTTTAATTATTACATAAATGGCTTCCAAAACGTGGGGCAAATTAATTCAATTCATCTCCTAATTAATCATTACATAAATGGCGTCTTCTACGAGTGGCTAACTATGATTCAAATTTTAATTAACTTTTTTGTTTAAGAGTTTCTTTTAATTGAAGATTTGTTAATTATTATAATATATATATAAATATATACAAAAGATTACTTATTAATTTTTAATTTGCTCCACGTTGTGGTAGCCAAAATGTAATATACTAACGGGTGTCTTAATAAAAAGATTAATATTTATAAACAACAAACAATTTTATTGTAATTTTTGAACACTTATACAATTAAACCAATATAAAAAAGGATCTCAATCTCTCAAAGGTCTTAACTGGGTTTGATAACGGCAGAACATTTAAACATAATCAAAGAACATAACATTTACATTTAATTTAAAAGAAAATATTTATTCGTCTAGACATAGACGAAATTAATTATTGACGAACTTATTCTACAAGATTGATTTTAAATTTAAAGAGTTTATTTCATCAACACAAAAGAAAAGAACTATATCTGACTTTATCTTTTAATTCGGTTTACAGATATTAATACCATGAAATTTTAACTTACGATTACTCAGAAATATTTGGCTCGTTCGTACACACATACTTTATATACTGGCCGTTTTAAACACTGATTCTAATAAACACTGTTGGTTTGACAAAAGTTGGTTCTCCGTTCGTTAATGAAATATTATTTGCTCGTTCTGAAGATTATTTGCCGCTGGATGCAGTGTCCTGGTCTCCTACAATCGAAGACAGTGGTCTAATTTGAGGATACAATAGATTAGACTTCAGCATACAAAATGTTTATCGATGAATATTTGGCTATTTCTCTCGCAGACTGCAACTTCTAACACATTCTCCTCCCTTAAACGATGTCTCTCTTAGTCATATTGTCCAGCTTCGGTGATCGCCGAATAACTAACTATCAAGTCCTCCAGTCTCGGTGATTGCAGTACAACTGTCTCATATCCTCCAGTCTCGGTGATTGCAGTACGACTAACTCTCAAAAGCTTATCTTTCCCTTATATACTCCCAGCCTTTTCCTTTGTCCATTGTTCGAAAACTTCGTCGCAAATGCCAGTTGACAGATTCATCCATTATCCCGAGATTTATATTATGCAGAAGCAGTTCCGTAGTCAGCAAATGGCTAACTACTCTGTCTTGTCAAAAGCCGACAATCGAGACAGGACCCGTAAATACTTTGGGTAGAACTCATTTGTCTTTTTGCACACCCACACGCACGTGCACGGTTTTTTCAGACCACGCCCAGCGTTTCCAAGACGAAAACATACTCAGTCCTAAATAAACACGTTACAAAATTCCCCTCCAACAGTCCAAACTATCCATCACAAACAATGCCTCACTTAACAGGCATTACAATATATATATTGTAGTATATAAGAGTGAAAGTACAATTAAATAAACAAAATCAAAATAAGCCACGCGTTTAGGACGCCAATTTGTGGTATTCAGATATTTAAATTAAAATATAAACAATAATGCCCACGTTGGTGAAGCCAATTTGTAATATACCACTTTGAAAAACGAGTTAAATAATAGTTAGCCTACGTTAATGCATCATTTAAATAATTTTAACTTTTTAAATGAGAGGATGTTAATAAATAAGAATTTTTAGTTAATTAAACAAACAGATTAATTTATTATATGCACAAAGAATTCAAGTTACAAAATAGATATTTATTGAATTTAAGAATATTTATTACGTACAATTCAAAATTTTATTCTCTCACACTCAGGGTCTTTATCTGGGCCTTAAAATAAAGAAAGGTATTACTCTTTTTAAACAATCAAATTTCTAGGGAACTAAACACTTACAAGTATTATTTACAAAACAGTATTTACCATTATTCAAAGAAATCTGACGATCTATCATTACCTAATAGTTTACAATTAATAATTTATTATTTAATTTGACTTACTGCTCTCTCTCTATCTCTATATATATATATATATCTTCCAATATTTCTCTATATATCTATCTCTCTCCCTCCCCCTCTCCCTATTCCTCTGTGTGTGTGTGTGTGTGTGTGGTACCAGGAAAATCAATTTTTACCTCGTTCAGACACATTCACACGCTTTACTTTTAATATCAGGCCTTGGTTTTCACTGATTCTACACTTCACTTTAAAATTTGGCAAGATTGGCTGTATTTTGATGACTGCTCCGCTCGACAATAATTTACCAATGTTATCCTGGAACAATTTCTCCACGAAGATTTTGGAAAGTTGTATTCTGACGAAACGGCTATTACTTTCCAATATTTACGGTGCAATACTTCCGTGAATGTTTTACTTTGTATTAATTCACAACTTTATTTGGTAATACATTAACGACGTCTTGTCTCGGCTAAAGTTTTATTTGTTCCGTCCTCTGCAATGTTTCGCCGCTAACTGCACTATGCATTCCTCTCAGCGCGCCATGGTCTACAATACCTTAGGCCTCTTCCATTATTGTCCATTCTTGTGTGTGATTTGTGTCTGTTTGCCGATAACAATCCAAGTCCAAAATTTCTTTTAATTATTTATTATTAATTACCTTTTAATTACTACAATATATATATAGTAATGAAACTCCCTTCTTTTCTTTTAATTTGGTGTTGATATATTTTAATTACGAGGCTGGTTTATGTAATAGTGCGCTGCTTGGGTATTGTTGGGGACCGGACTACATTGTTGTCTGTATCTGCGGACGTATTTATTACAATTAGAGGCGCCGATAAATTCAATTCAATTTGTAATTCATTTTAGTAAAATTTTCACTAGTAATATGGGCTTTTAGGTTCGAATACCTTTACTGTAATCGCCTACCCGCTCCCTCGGATCCTTATAATGGACGAATGCCGACCCGGGCGCCGTTGCATGTGCAGAAAAGTTTTATTTTAAATTATACAAACGACAATCGTCTCATTAATTAACATTCGCGATCCGCGCGATCCACGCCAGGCAGACAATAAACGATTTGCCAGGACTCGTGAGTACTTGAGTCGAGCATGAGACTCTCAATAACTGTATCTCAGGTGTCCTGGCTTTTATCAATTACGTAAGGAAGGATTCACTGAATGAAAACACAATGTAAACATAAAATTCAGTTTAATGGACAAATTGGGGTTAATACAAATACTCGGCACGACTCCTCAATCGCTAATGTTGCCTTTTCATACACTCTTATTCATAAACTTAAATCTAACAAGTCTCAGTAAAGTTACTAATTTGGTCAAATTTATCAAATTTAATATGTCTTTTAAGAACACAGCCGGTCATTGGACCCACAACTCTTAATTCGCACTACTTTCACACGATGCAGGGAAAGGGAGGGAAGTTTGCTTACAGTGCTGCGACGAGTTGTCTTCTAATGATGTCCAGGTTCAGGTTCAGGTGCCTGGCCGGTCGGCTGACCAAATCTTCGCTCACAGAGAAGCGGCTATAACACACAGGCGCGACGACCTACACTTGCTCCGCAATTCACGGTTCTCTCCTCCAAGAACCTCCGCACCAAAATCTCCTACGCGTTCGTCCCTTACAGTTCACCAAGAACTGACGACGCCCGCTCTCCTGCCTTCCAGGACGCGACTCCGGTCCATGACGTCGGCTCTGCTTGCCGACGAGCCGAATGTTGGGTAACAACTGTCCCGTCTCCTGGCCCACAGCTTCTCCTTCGCCGTCCAGGACCCGACTCCTCCTTAATCCGCCACAGCTGTGTCCAGCCACGGTCACCTTTGTCCTCGCACGTTCACCACTACGGTCAGAAAATGACCTGACCAGGCGGCCCTCGCAAACCCACTTCCTGTTGCCGTAAACTTGGTCCCAAAGACCGGCCGTGTGAAAAATGTTATCTCCAACATTCCCACGACAAGACAAATAGTATTAATGTTTAAAATCACTTATTACATTACATTCAATTAACGTCTAACGAGTAACTTTAACTTTTGTTATAATATAATTTATTTAATATTTATTACTATTTATATAAATATATTTCACTTCGCCATCCATCAGTTCTGCAAGCAGTTCTAGCTCCGGGAAAAACATACAATAATATGTACCCAACTACAATGGGACATAAAATTTGTTTAGTTCGCATTTGTATGTTACAACTACGTACTGGGTTTCGTTTACATAATCTTTCATTACAATGTGTATACAATGCTTTATTATTAGGCTTCAGAATTTACTATTCTTTCATTTAATTATTGTTAATTATTCTTACATACTGTATTTCATTATAATTTAATTTCTACAATCTGAATATTATAATAAAAGAACAATAACAAAAGTGCGTTAAAAATAGGAGAAATTTTAAAATTATCTTGATATATGTTTTCAAAACACTGATTATGGCTTCACAGACTTCTGGGATAAATAAAGAAATAATTTGTTTAAAAATCTTGAGACTTGGAAAGGAATCTCCACTGGCAAGATACCGGATGGTAATTGCAAGACTCAAGACAGGCTAAATCCAAATTCTTAAATTCGTTTTTTGTTTACTTATCTTACATCCAACCATTTGTAGAAGGTATTCAAAAAGACTGGGCGTCATCCTTATAAAATTGACATATCTACTGCCATCTTCCAGTTTCAATTTATCGAGGAGATCATTGCAAGGATCATTAGTACCGCTGAATAGCTTCCGTATCCACCATATTTTCTGTTTTTGTCTATTTCGCTTTTTAGCTAAAAGTAAAATCGAAAGATAGAGAGAGACCTGCGTAGTCTAACTTCCGAGACATTTCGTTCGAGAGTAACTGACTCTTTGTTGCGGAGCTGTCCCTTAACAGACGCTGGACGTTGAAGTGGGGTAGACGCGCAACGATGTTGCAGTGTGGACTAGGCATAAGTGCAATGAACAACAAAACATTTTTAGGATTGCCAGTTTCATCACGAGATAACGAAGCGAAACAACTTCGTACATGCATAAATTGTCTTAGACCGGGGTACGTCATCTCAATGTCGATATAAAAAAATACCGCAAATGTCAGAAACAGCACAACACATTATTAAACGTGGAATTGTCCACAAACGGTAATATTGATAACAAATTTGATGTCGTCAAGGCATCGGAGGCAGTTAACTGTTCAATTCAGTCAACTGTAACAAATCGCTCATGATATGAATTGAATACGTCTCTTGTATTGCCAACACCCAGGGATCAAATTATCGATGCGAATGGATATATTTTTGTAGAAGTTTGCGTTTAAAGGCAAGCAAATTAAGTTATAATGTCGTGGGAGTTGCCAATCAGAATAAAATTTCTCGGGCACAACTAAATGCTACGATTAATTCAAACGCCAGCAACTTTGTATTTACATTATCATTTTTGTTGATTATGAAAATCACGTCAAATCTTCCCAGTGGGCCATTAGATTTATGATCTTTCACAGGAATTAAAACATTTTTGGGAGCTAGAAGTGTCTCCGAAGCAGGAAATATTATCAACAGAAGAAAGAGCCTGTGAATTAAATTTCACCCTAACTACCAAATTGTCGTTTTCTTGCCTGCCCATAGTTGGCGTGTACTGCTACATACTGTTTATGGCTGGATGTATCAACGTGGTTCAGCGAAGGGATGAATTTCGCTGAATATCCTATCCTGATGCGATTACGATACATTGCTCTGTGCGTCTGTTTCCTCCCGACGTGGTTGTGTTTGAACCTTTTAATTAGTGAAATGCATTTATTTGATGAAAATTCTAGTATAACCAATGCTATATGCACAATCGTGACGATTAGGATAGTGAGCAATCAGCGAGATTGCGTAATGCTGTGTAATATGCACTTATCGTCTATTTTTTTAAAAAAATTTTAGACAAAACTTTTATCCTAAGATTATTTGTTGGTTACAAATTGCATTGGCTAATCAGTCCTGGCCTAGCCCTGATAATGCTGGGAGACAACAAGTGAAACGTTGGCAGAAACGCCGAAACCATACGTGGACCAACAGACCCTCTACTAATGAAGCTACAACGGGCTCGAAAACGATCTATTATTTTATTATATGTTTTATTGACTGTTAGATACAGGTTGCTAAAACAAAAGAAAATATTTTTACTTAAAGATGAATTTCACTCCACTACACAATGATATCGTGGTGCAAAGTTTAAACTCATAATAAGTAATATATACAAATTCTGTGATTTTTTCAAAATATTTATGTTTCTCAGTGCTTTTTGCTCATTGTCATCTGTTGCCTCTGCACATACAGCTGCTGGTTCACGATTTTAACCCAAACATTCCTTGCTGTTTTAAACGACTGGTTATATTTATTCTCGAAGACAGGATACCATAAATTATTTCTCAATTCACTAATAATGATTTCCTCACTGTGAATTCTAACAATTCTGTATTCTAAAACAAAATTTCTATTTATACTCATAATGGTAACTGACAGCCTTCTGCCCACAATTACTAAGCAACTAAGCTTGAACTTCTCATTGTTACGATACGAGGAATCTGCGAATAGGGTGCCCGAGGAAATATTAGAACTTTAACTCATTGATTGTTGCTGGATTCTTGAACTGGTGCATTGTCGTGATGAAATAACACTTTCCTTTTCATCAATGCGGCTGTTTTTTCTCCGTTTCGTCACTCAAACGCTGCAATAAGTTCACATACTATCCGCCATTTACTGTTTTTCCATATTTGAAGATAACCTTATTTGGAGTCGATTCTTCCTTTTTTATTTCATTGTTTTGAATGTTCCTTTGACTCAGGTGAGACCTATGAACCCATGTTTCATCCATGGTTATGAATCGACGCAAAAACTCAGCTTTATTGCTGTGAAAAATCACCAAACACTTGATTGAAACATCGTTAAGACACTTTTTTCGTCCATAGTAAGTGAACGCAGCGCCCATCTTGCGCACAAGCTTTCTCGTGTCCAATGTATTTTATTGTAAAATTTTATATGAAGTTGTTTGCATCCTCGGTCATTTGGACAAATATTGCAAAATGAGACAGTTAGAGTTAGACAGTTAGAGTGTGTTTATGAGGGACGCCTTGGCAGGTCCCTAGCTAGCGGGTCAGTTTCTAAACGTAAAGGTCAATGCGCTTTCTGTGAGCCCAATGATATAACAATAGCGTCAGCACATTTGTTTGGACCCAAATTTTAAATAGATATTTTCAAAACCTTCCGATGTGGGAAGGTTTTGATGACTGCGCGCGCGGTTTCTAGACAGTTGGTAGTGGAAAGGAAACATAGATAAACATGTCTGAAGTTTGATAGAGACATTCGGTTTTTGTAAGAAGAGACGTACGCGTCTGAGGTTTGGTATAACAGTCAATTGTGGAGGAGTGGAAGCGGACACGCCTATGAGTAGTAACCGCTCCTCCAGGGTGCGAATCTGGAGATGAGGAAACAGACAAAGACTGGTCGGGACCTGAACCTGGGACCACTTATCTACGGCAGAACGGCCAACATGAAGCTAGCTATACGTCAGGGAAACGACGCGCCGAAGTTCAGATAACCCTTCCCCTTCTCTATATTCGCCGTGAAAGTTGTAGTGAAACATTTTGGTACCAATGGCCGGCAGTACTTCTCAAGGACGTGCTCAACTTAGTAAATTTGGCCAATGGAATTTTAAGTAATAGGAATGTGAGAGTGCGAATAATAGCAACAATCAAAGATTGAGGAGTCTTGTGTCTGAATTGTATATAACATACATTTTTAAAAAAATTGTATTTAATTATAAGTAAGATTGCGAATTACAGTTAAAATAAGTGATAAATAAATGCCACACAACATTTCTGGTATCCTTGTTCCTTTCTTCATGTGCTAACGAGAGACTAGAGCAACACAACTGCAAAACTCAAAAGCGACGAAAACGCAACGACAATGGGAGCGCAAAAGGGTTAGCGTAATAATAAGGGATCGTAGCAATTGTTGAGTTTCATAGTATCTGCACATTAATTGCTGTGTTGTTTGATTTAATGTGAAGCATCTCTGATATGAGTCTGGAACTGTATCTGGTGTAAATGTCTAAAATCTTAGCATTTTGCCAATCAAATGTATGTTTCGAATAGATGATATGTTTGGAGACTACAGTTTGTTTATCGTTGGGAAGTTTGATATTAGACATATGTTCTTTATACGGTTATTAAAGGAACGTTTTGCTTGCCGTATGTAGCAGGAATTACAATTAGAGCAATAGATTTTGCAAACTACACAATATTATTCTGTCTTTATTAATACTCCCACAATCTATCAAAGCCAGGACCCCTGAGATATAGTATTTTCAGAGTTTCATACTCTACTCAATTACTCCAGTCATGGCAAGTCGTTCATTAATTCTCTGTGTGGATCGCGTAGTTAAACTTTCTTTAGACGATTTTCGTTTTTAAAGATAAATTAATTCTGCATATGCAGTGACGCTCGGGCCGGCATTCGTCCAATCAAGTGATTGAGACAATGTAGTGTCTTTTAACTTGAAATTTAAGCTTCATAAGATTGGTAAGGGCCTAACCTATTATCTTTTAACAGCTGTGAACTATCAACAACTCCTTGTAACTGCCCCTAACAACTGAAAAACAAATTAATGTGTAATCTCATTCTAAGTCCGGTATATATTTTCGTACACCTGATTACGCCTTATTCGGAACAGTAATTTATTACTAATGCAGCAGTCTGACGGTGTTTTTACAAGTGCAACAATACTAAAACTTACGCCTTTTCTCAGTCAAGCCCACCTTTCCAAGACAAAAATAAACCTTCGCCGACCTCCTATGGTGTAGGAGTCAGCACTGCCTCGCATTACACAGGGCCGGGTTAGAATCCCTACGGGGATATGGATGTTGTGTGCATAGAACAAAGTCGCTAATCAAAGACATATATAAACAACATAGACTGGACAAGTCGCCGCCATGTTTGAAGCAAATTGAAAACTCAGCCGCCATGTTTTATAATGTCAGGTGGGCGTTCCCCATCGTCTGCTTGCCTTGAACTCTGTCGCACAAATGACCTAAAACTAAATCTCTAAGGACAATATGTTTTAAGGTTTAAGAAAATATAACACATTTAAGGCATAGAAAAATTTATTGGCCTTTAAATAATATCAGTTTTGTATACAATTGCCTTATGTTGCGTCCTCTTTCATTCCTTGCTTTTTCTTTACACATATAACGAATTCTGCAATTGTTATAATAAAACCTTTATTAAAATTGAGTAGCGAGTTTCCTCACTAAATTCGGCCGAAACTATTAAATAGTCGAATTCACAAAATAAAATTTGTTTATGTCCCAACATCCGGAATACCTCCACACACAATTTTAATAGCAAATTCTTCTTTCATATTTGTGTTTCGTTATTCCTCAATACTTTTTCAGCAAGTGTAAATAATTTCACAACGTCTTTAGACGGGTTGATTAACTTGTCTTTAAAGTCCTTTATCTTAATCAATCCAGTTTTTCTTTGAGAGTGAGGAGCAAGGAGAACCTCTAAACAACCTAAACACTTTAGTTTTTTTACCACTATCCTTACAACACTTCCTGAAATATATTCTACCACTTTTTCTGAATATAATGTTAATCTCTCATATTCAGGGACGTAATCATGATCAAAATTGTGACCTGTACAAGATTTAAAATTATTTTTTTCAAATGGTACAACCAATGTCTCCAAAATTCCTCCCTTACTATTGGCACTTTTGGATGGTTCTATCTGCGTAATGCATTTGGATTATTTCGATTTCTCTCACATCTTCGTATGCAAGAAAAGAAGAGTTCTAAATGGTCCTGGCTCATTCTCCTACTTAATATAAATTTGAGAACTGGAGAATCGTTCCATACTTCTCTGTCAGTTGCATCGAACTGAGAAGATCTGAAACAATCCCATACACACCCAACTTCCTCCCTGACAAATTAATAAACTCCCATCGTACAGCTTTAAATTCATAAAATACTGTACAGATCTTTCTATTGTGTTGCATATTGTCACTATATTACCTCTAAACACAGGAGTTTTTGTACCCTTGTTCATAACATTGCACGAATTCAACAAATCAAAAGCTTTATCTACCGTGCCCTCACAACTTACAAATTCAGACAAACCCACATACTGAATGTGTAACCTCGTCATTGTAACCGTTCCTAGTCTAGAGCGACACAACAGCACCACCAAAGCTTTTTTTTTGTCAAATGACGAGTGCAGTTAGTCGCTCTAGGCTCTTCTTAACACCTGAAGAAAGGACAAGGATCCCTGAAACGTTGTGTGGTATTTATGTTATCACTTATTTTGCCTGCATTTGGCTATCTTTCTTCTTATAATTATTATGCTGATACTTAGTTAAAATACGATACTTCATGTGTTTTCAAACTACGATTATTACAATTGTAGGCTGAACACACGCTTGGCATGATTTATAATAACAAACAATTTATTTTTACAAAAAAACTTCAAAACTTCCACCATCAGTAGCATAACACAAATCGGGTTTTAGGTGAAGTGGACCAACTAAAAAATGGCGGCCAGTGTTGCTTGTTGCTGCCACCCAGGGCGCTGTAAAGCTGATATAGCCACTCTATTATGTTTATATATCTCTTTGTCGCTAATGACCTGAGCAGTTGATGAGACTATAAATAAAATAAAAGCATCACGGTCGATAGAATTCAGCTGATTTTACACTGCGACCTCCACAGTGTATATAATCAATTTGATTTATTTGGTCGTTCTCTGAGCAAGAATATTCAAATAATCACATTGTTTTCATAGTAGCAAGCTGAACGAGTTCATCCCTATACTGGGTAGTAAGCAATACAGGATAACTGATCACATAACTGACAACTACTCTATTTTCATATCAATTTAATTAAATGTTATCAAATTATACTCTATTTCCTATCCTCCTTTCTTTTAACTTTATTTGTCCATAACTATATTGTAATATACTAAATAGACTACAAACAAATATGCCAACACGTTGTAGCCAAATTATGAAATATACAAAAGACTATGAAAATTACAGCCCACGTATGAGTGCCAAATTATGTAATACCCAATTTTATTAAATAAACAAAATACCCGCCCATTAGGACAAACAAATTATGTGGGATACACAAGATTAATTAAATGAATAAAATAAGGAAGTCGAAATTAAACCAAATATTTAAAAAGGTATCAAAGATTATTTATTTTTCAAATTTTATTTGAATTTACATTTACAAATGGAACTTGCACATTGATCGCCTCGTGTGCAAACTTAGTTCTGTTTGTTACTCATTGAGACTATTGATGCAACAAGTTGATACCAAAACTGCTTCACTAGTCTATTTTGCCTACTTTCATTCACATATGTGTTACGGTATTGCCAACTGGGGCAATTGTTCTAGTAGTGTGGATGTTTTCAAATTGCAAAAACGAGCCCTTAGAATTATATCAGGTTCAGATGCTAGAGAAAGCTGCAGACCTCTGTTCAAAAGACTTCATATTCTGACTCTACCTAGCGCTTACATATTAGAAATACTAAAATTTGTTAAACGCAACATGAACCTTTTTGCAAGTAACGGGGACAATCATGGCTATGACACAAGAAACCGTTCAGTTCTTAGGTCTGACAAGCTCAGCCTCAGTCTCTACGAGTCTAGCGTTCATTATTCCGGTATCGCACTATTTAACAGCCTTCCTGATCATGTAAAGAACATCAACAAATACAACTCATTCGTCAAGGAGTGTAAAACTTACCTTGTCAATGGAACTTATTACTCCGTACACGAATTTTTGAATCGGTCTCACATTCGTTGAACTGCCTTGCCTACAAAATTGCCGAATATGCTGTAATATGTAAATAGTTTGTCCAGTTTTCCCCTTTTGGTTCTGTTTTCCTGCCTCTGCTTTCTGTTTTAGTAAATATCTATGACGACATCCCTCCGTACCTAGCGACAGGAGATTAATACCAGGAAGTGATTAGTGTCGTGTGCGTGTTTCCTAAAGATAGTGTGTATGATTGTAGTGACTAGACTAATGTAAACAGATATGAATTTTTGTGTATTATAAGTTTATATGTAATTTATCTACTGTACATTTGTGACGAATCCTATTTCCTCTTTAGAGGGCTAATGGTGAATAAATCTATCTATCTATAATATTTTAGGTTAATGCCTCAGCTTTTATGAGAATGTTAATTTCACAGGAACGCTTATCGGGCCTCTAATAAATACAGTAAAAATGAATTTATATTTATAATAACAAAATTTTATATCAATAACAAAAACTATTAGAAATCTGACGGCAAACGATATTTACATAAAGATTTACAGATGAAAGTTTTTTTGTTTTTACATATAATTTATTTTGAGCTGCTCTGGTTTGTGCACACGTGATTTATTTTAATTTTTATACAGAACACTATTTCACTGACAGGCCAAAGCTATGATTTTTTTATTATTTCACTTTCCAACATTTTCGGCACCTTTCTGCTTCGCTGAATCTTACAGTTCTCCTCAGGCTCTCAAACACACACTGCTCTCTGAATACCTGACTGCTGACTACATACCGCTTACTGACTTTCTAATAGTTTTACTGTTCATATTCTGCTCTTCGACTATTTGAGTGACTGTATATCTGCGTGACTCTCTACGTTTAATTTTTTTTTTAGGGTAACAGGCTACATGAGGGTAATCCACATGGTGGCAACTCCCCTGTAATAGCATAGGAAGGGATTTGAAAGGGGGGATGCGGAAGGGTAGAGGAAGGTAGCCAAGGGTTAACTAGGGCCCCCGGGCTATGGTTTAAGGATACTACCCGGCAATTCGCCTTAAAACGATGCAGGGAAAACCCTAGAAAAACCTGCATCAGGTAGGTCGGGCATTTGGTACTTGTTCCACACCCTTCCGATGGCGGGAGAGGGGTTAGCCGTGGGGTCGCAGCTTTCCCCTCGCCGTGCTTTGACCGGTTTAGGAGGCAGCTGGCTGACTATTCCAATAGGAATAGCGAACAACTCTTACCGTATACCCAAGGTCTGCGACCCCGGAACATACACCTCTCAAAACAGGCCGAAGTGCCTCGGCATGTGGGAACCGTAGTTCAAAAAACCAGAGAATGTGAAGTCATCCCGAAAGGTAGCCTCCGCCAGAGCTCTTTGGGAAGGTTCACCTGCGAGAGGAGAATTCTCTCGCAGGCATCCTTCTTGTCTACGTTTAAGTTCTGAGTGTCTATATATGCGTTTTCGACAATACACCGTAGCAACCATTATCGTCTCGGCATTCTCGCCAAACAAGATTGTTCTTTACTATGCTCTGGCCTCAAAGTTACGCCGCCAATAATTAAAGAAACAATTGATTAATTCATGACATATAGACTAAGGTAACAACAATAGATAGTAACATTTATTTTTTAATTGTTGACAGATTCTATTATAATAATGAATATTACTTGTTCAAATAAATGCTGGAATGTGGTATATGAGTGATTTGTAGTATGAAATATTAAGTCACTTCTTTAATAAAATGTCAAAAAAATTGTGTTTTCCTTCTTGTTGTCTGAATTACTTTGAGATTTCTGTTCAAATAATAGAAAATTTCAAATATCCCATTGGCAATTCTGCTCACAGATGCAGAATAAAATATTTAATAGCTGACAGATGTGTTACTATCTAGCTAATATATTACTATATTTTTACTATATAGCTAATTTATTATCTAATATCAAATGTGTGACATGCTGTATTTTAAGACGGTTAATTATCCTGACTTAAGTGACTAGTTTCAAGAAAGAGTAGCAGCAGCAATGATTAATTCAGACATAAAAATATATATATTAAAATTTGGAATATTATTTAATTACTATTTGCATGTTATTGGCTACAAAAAAAATACTAAGCAAAAGTATATGCAATGTTTCTTCTAAAAATGGCACACCTTCTCAAACACTGAACCTAAACAAACTAAATGAGAGGGAATTTGTCAAACAGAGCAAAGAAATATATCAGGTACCCAATAGGAGTTCATAGATTTTTCTTAATGCATATGCATCACTTTGAGCATTAAGTGTAAAATTATTATTTAATCTAATGTTAATCAATTGAGATGATTCTGTCACTATTACAATATGTTAATCAATGAAAGTCTTCACAAATTAATCAAGAATAATGAAAATATAAGTCATTGCACAATATAATGTGAAGTGAATTAGAGGTAATATGTTAGATTAAGTATCAAAGCATTATGAAAATGCCATATGGATGTTTTTAATAACAAATTCTAATATTGATGTATATTACACACAATGAGCATGGTCTTCACTAAAGATGTTACCACTGAATGGAGTGTGAAAAATGCATTGGGTATTGCAATATTTATATTTAAATTATGTTCTTAGATATTTTCTATGCCCATAACATACCCCCCCCCCCCCTACTGTATGTAAAGAGGAAAAAGACTATATTTCAGCCTGAAATATCAATTTCTCATGACAAGGAAGTTCTTGTAATTATTTCCATACCTCTTATGTGACAGACAAATAACAGAGGTTTTTTGAGTTAAACTAAATGATAATTTTTTAAAGAAGGCCTCCAGGTGTGGCATTTTTAGTGCTGAAAGTAAAGGCACAATTCATTACAGAGAAATTCTTAATATCTTATAATTTCAAACATATGTTTTACAAGCTAGTTCTAATTTTCCCTGTGTCATAATAGTATAGCAATTGCTCACTCCCAAAATACAGTATATTAATTCTTGATTGTTGTAATGAATTTATAGAGTTTTCAGTAAGATGGAAACAACTCTTAAAATTCAGAAGGTGAAAGAATAATATTAAGAAGAAGAAATTTAACGTTTTTGAATCCACCTTTAACGCCCAGATAATCCCCATACTCTTTATTGTTATATTAATTATTTGACTATGCCATAATATGCTTTCATTAAAGAAAGTAAAAATAATGAAGCTTAGAATGACATGTGGTCAGTTTTCTAACAGAAAGATGACATAATCTGTCTCCTGAGAATGGAGGATACCTTTAAAAATTTAAAATACATATTCTCTCTGACACATGTATACTTCCCTCTTTCTCTTTTTATTCATATCAACTCTATATGTATAATATATCCTGGTTTACCTGTAAGTTTAAGATATACATCAAGAAACAAACATTTGAAATTTTTAGGGCTGTTGTAGATGATATGTTCTACATGGTTGTAGAATTGCATTCAAGTACAAACAAGCTAATAATAATTTGAGAAACCAGTAGGTTACCTGAATAAATCCTTTATTTCATCTTCAGTCAACCCATAGGACCTTTTGGTTTGAAAAACTCACAATAATCATCTGCTTTCCTTTCCAAATTTGTATAAATAAACTTCACGAAGCTCACACACACTACTTGGTCCCTTGCCCCCATTGTTTTTTTAACTCATTCATGCCAAGTGCTGAGAGAATTAAAATTCAATAAAAATATATAGACAGGCTGGATAAGTTAATATGACTAAACTGTTACAATTTCTGGTTTCCAATTAGTTTATGATCATAGCCATTAAAACTTTTTGACTAACCTTTTAGATAATAGCGTTCTTGAGCAATCAACCAGGTGATATTAATTTGCCATGACATTTCAACAATTAGCTTCCGGTGAAGGTGCCAATAGTGCCTGTTGCTGAAACATTGTGGCTTATTAACTCCACCACCCAGCTGAGGACTTTATACAACAAATACACTGGGAGAACCTCCAATCATTAACCTTTTTATGTTGATGGAAAAAAAATTGCCCTATCAATAATTAATGTACAGACTCATGATTTTTCCAAATTTTTGTGCATAAATTTAAGAATATTGATGTCAGATTAATTTATGGGACTAAATATTGAGATAATAAAAAAAATTGAGTTAACCAAATTGAACAGTGCAACAAATCATGGATCAATTTTGATTTACACATTTTTGTAACCAGCAGCAAATGAAAATCTTTTTTAATTAATAACTTTTAAAATACGATTCTTTCATTTCAAAATTTCCATGATAATTAACAGTTGTCATATTTACAATAGCATTAAATTATATATGATTCATTAATTGACACTGCAGTGGACTGTGAAACGGGCAACAATAGTATTATAAAAATGGTTATATTTACCAGATTAGTACAATAAAGTTCAACAAAGCATTCTTTATAGTACCATACATTCAATTTAGACATGAAATGTTTTTTCCATATATAATTTATTGAAATTCTAATTGGATTACAAATTAACCATGAAGAGTTGTTAAATACTGCAACATTAATTGACCATTTTATTAATAATTTGTAATAAAGACTGTAAAATGATGACTTATTACTATTTACAAAAATGACTACATTTCTTCAAAATGTAAGACATTAAAATTTAGTTTTTTGAATAAATTATACAACACCTGACATCACAATTTGACAATTTCAACAAGGCACTTAAATTGAAAAACAATTTACACAGAAGGCACATCTCATCACCAAGTAATATGTACAATATTGAAGATAATTCACAATTCTGAGCACAGTTAAGTTTCACACTTTTTGCATGTAAGCTGTGATAAAAATTCAATTATGGTTCTAGTAGGACGACCTGCCATACCTTTGCGCAGGTAAGGCATTTCCTTGCCAGAAGCTCTCATGATTCCAAAGTTATCCAAATGTGCCCATTCCCCACATTCAACAAACTCACGCAAGAAAGCTGCAGCAACACAAGAACCACCGCCTTTGTGATAGCCAAAAGTTGACAAATCTGAAGATGTCGTCTTTAAAACTTCATTTGAAAAGAAATTCCATAGAGGCATCCGCCACATTCGGTCTCCTGTATGCATACCAGCATTATGAAGTAGATTCCACAGGCAATCTGAATTGCTGTATACACCTGTGCTTGAGGTTCCAAGTGCCTTTTTTATGTCTCTTGTCAATGAACCAACACTCACAATAAATTTTGGCCAGAAGTTTTGAGCATAGTATAGTGCATCAGCCATGGCAAGCCTTCCTTCACAATTTGTGTCCTGTATAAGAATGTTTCTGCCATTCTTTGCAGTTACTATGTCTCCTGGTTTCATAGCAGCACAACCAGGCATATTTTCACAAAGTGGTATAAGACCTCTAATGTTTAACGGAAGTTTCAACGCAGCTAATGCTCTTGCAGTTGCAACAACAATGGCAGCACCTACCATGTCTCCCCGCATGTACTTCATTTCTTCTCTTGGTTTCATGCACAAGCCACCACTATCAAATGTAGTTCCGCTTCCCACAAGTACTATTGGTCTTTCAGTATAATGTGCACCATAGTAGCTTAATTCCATAAATATAGGTGGTTCACAGGAACCTTTTGCTGCACTCAAGAATGCACCCATTTTTTGTGTTTCAGCCCAGCCTTTGACCTTCACTTCAACGTTAACACCTGAATTGCAAAGAATGTCAACTGCATTCTGAGCAAATGTTGTTGGTGTCAATAAATTTGGAGGTGTTTCTTGCAACTGTCTTGCTAGGTTTTGTGCAGCAGCTTTTTGAAGTCCTATGTGCCAACCAGTGTAGTCTTGATCGTGATACATTTCCAAATGTGGTATATAGATGTGATCCAGTTTATTTTTTAGCTCCTGGTAAACCCAAATTCCAAGTGAGGCTCCTTCTGCCGCAGATTCCGAGTGGCCACAGCCATCAACGTGTATTGTATGAATTTCAAGTTCTTGCAGAGCTTTGCATCCTGCCCCCATTGCTACTCTAATAGACTCTTTACCTTCATCCCTTTCCTCGTAGTCGTCATATCCATCACAGGCTTTACCCAAACCAACACATGCAACTGCCGTAAAGAAGGGATCTATAAGGTAAAATATTTTAACTTGAGCTCTTTTGAGTGGCGGTCCAGTAGCTAATATCATCTCTCTTAATTTCCCTTTTAAGGAACAATCGTAATTATTTCCTGCTTCTGTTAAGCGAGGATTTTGACAATCTATGTCATTGTCGTATACCCCAATTACAAGTCCTTCAGTTCTATTACTTTCTCCAGAACATGTTACAGACAGTTGTAAACGATGAGGAGAAATATGGATTTTTCGTGAACTGAAGAAATTAATTCTTCCTTTCATAAAAATGCTTACCTTTGAAAATGCCATATTTAAACTTATTACGTAATTTAGCCTTATTTTTACGCCGTAACAATAAATTTTGCAGCGACCGTCTTGTTATCCATCGAAACGAGATATCAGTTAACAAATGAATATTGAATGTTCTCATCTGTTCTTTGGAAAGTTAAACAAGCATCTTAAAACAAAGAAAGAGCACTACGTACTCACATATTAGATTTATAGCTACCTAATAATCGTTAAAAATGTAATTGTGAATAGCTTATTTCCTCTGACCTGTCATTTTTATATAATTTATTAACAATTACAATGTTGAGTCGCAGAAGGAATATATAATAATCAAAATTGATATTAATACTCTCTGAATAAATAGAAAGAGTAAACACAGGAGCTTGTGTTTCAAATTTCTTTACCGCAAAATGAAACAGAAAAAAAAAAATCAGTTCGTCTCTATGTATATTACAACGATCTAGTGATACAGTGCGGCCAATATATGTTGTGACGTAAGAAAGAAACAGTAAAACCTTCTTATGCACCTTTTATAAGAAAATTAGTTGAATAGTAATTACTATTATTTTACTTTTATAATTTATATACTTTATCAAATCTAGTCCATGTAGGAACGTTTTTCGGTGTATGCACCAAATATTTCACTTCCTTCAGAACTAGCTGAAAATAGAAATTATTTTACGGTATAGCGGCTCAGTTGCGTAATTTTCGTCCAACCCCGCGCCGCGGCTAAAAATGTGACTCAATGGTAGTTATCTCTGATTTGTTGTACGTGCAAGATGTATGGCCAATCGCTAGTTTTATTCCGAGGTACAGAAGGAATAGTTCCGAATACTTCAACCAGATTACTTTAAACTTGGTCATAGCGAGTGTGACATGACCCACTGTATTTGCTCGTTGTAATTCGCCAGTATATGTGTTCATGTGCTACAACACATAAATGAATTAAGGGAAATATTTTATTAATTCTAAGAACCGTGATAATAATTGTGTTTTAGCAGTGTTAATTCCTGCGCGCCTAGCGGCTCACTCGCTCGCATAGAGATGCTCAGCACACAAAAAGTCTCTGGAATGAGAAATACACATACGCAGTATTTCGTTTCAGCCTCCTGCAACAGAGACGTAATAGCTAGGGTTTTCAGCGTCCGGGGAAAATTGAAGATTTCGCGCCCTCTCCTGTTTTCCAAAAGGCAATGGGGACCTGATTTTATCTTAAAAACAATTATTAAAAATAACTATTTTAGGAAAATATTAATTTATATAATTTCAAAAATTTTAATACTTAAAACCATTTTTATATATATTTTCAACGTTACCTTAAAAAATGTTTAAAGACAAAGCTACGTAAAAACAAAATGGTAGTTCGAAAATAAAAATAATTCGAAATATATTTCAAATATAAAATTGCAAAAAGCTTAACATTATATCAGAGTTAATAATATGATAAATTTAATATATTGTTCATGGTGTTCAACCGGGTATTGCATAATTATATTAGAACGCAACGTTCGCCTAGAAGATGACGACAGAGCTTTTAGTCGTCGAAACGTTGCGTTCTAATATAATTATGCAAAACCCGGTTGAACTCCGAGAACAATATATTGAACAACTACACCGGGAAAAGCTTCAATCTTTGATGATAAATTTAGCTTGAAAGTGAAGAAATAGTTTTATGTGTAATGCTTAAATGTAATAATTAACTTCAAAGAAAAAATATACTAACCTTTGCTGTTGCAAATTAATGGATTACTTCATCAAAATGTATTGTCGGTAACGTCCCACTTCACAGTTAACAAAACCAAGGCTGACAAGTTTTCGTGTGCCAAGAATGATCACAGGTAGGCTTTAATTTATTGAAAAATCTTTCATGACAGGCGATAAAGATTCCAAAATCGGTAAAATATGGAGACGAACTCCCAAATTTGGAAATACATCTTCCATATACTGTACAAAAAGCGATGCAGATCCTCTGGTATCGAAAGTGTAACATCAGCTCTTGTCTTGAGTAACAACCAGCAGTCCATTATTTTAGTATACATCTCCAAGCCAACCAAGTCTGTATCGTAAAACTTTCCCATGGAAATGTAACTCCGTTTCCAGCTATTTTCGTAAGTTGTAGACATTAGACCATTAATACCTAAGGCAATGCCAAAGCAATCCAGTTTCATAAAGCTGATAAATGTCTCTTATTTCCATGTGTATATATTTAATCAGCCGTAGCAATTTATTTTCTGCGGCGAGCCCTACATCCTATCAAATTTCTCCAGACATTTTTTTCTTCTTTCACTGTCGTCTCTTCAGTTGAACATTACAAGTATTACACCGTTTCTTTGTTTCTTCAATATATTTCGTATATATGTCATTATTGTTTTGTAGGAGTTGCTATTGTAAAGCCTGAATATCTAGAGCAGGGGCTCCAAATTCGCCAATGCCAGGAGCTACTTTCGCATTTAGAAAGTGATTGGCGAGCTACCTCCCCCCCCCTCTCACGCCTTTTCAAAATTTAAGTTAAAAAAAGATTACTCTTCAAATTTTCAAGTTTTTATTTTTCAGTACAACAAACCGTCTTCAATTAAATCTATTTTTAAACTTTTTATAAACTTTTACTCTTGCACCCTTCTTAATACTTTACATTTTAGAAATTTTACTATTATTTTCACAACAGAATTAGAAAAAAGTAAATTAAATTCAATTGGAAATATCACTCTGCAAATAATTTGTCTATGTCTGGTGAGTATTTGGTCACTGCCATTCGGACGCAGTTATCGAGGCGATTGTCAGTCTGTAAAAATTCTGTAATTGAATTTTTAAAGAAATTCATATTCGAGAAAACAGATTCTCCCAGGTAGCTTCACTCTCAGTGCCACACTGAGTAACGCTCTCTCTCTCTCTTTCTCTCTCTCTCTCTCTCTCTCTCTCTCTCTCTCTCTCTCTATATATATATATATATATATATATATATATATATATATATATACATATATATTGTAATACTAATTAGAGGCCATTAATGATTTTAATAATTGGATAGTTATGACGGATTGTTAGTGGTACCAATCTTCAAAAGACAACAATGTATAGGCGGGCTTTGTTTGAGCTGCGAGCATTTTCTGGAACGCAGTCGGTCTGGGGTTGTAGTCAGGTGAAGAAGTAAAATTTTGTGAGCGGACAATGAACAGCGTGACCAGCGTATAGATGAAACCGAGAAGGTTACCAGTTTTAGAATTTGTGTATAAGTTTGGACAGCGAGATACTCTTTGTAATACTGCAAAGATTAACCTAATAGTCAGCGCCACATTAAATTTTCTACGAGTACCGAGACCATCATCAGTTTACACATAGAGACAATCTTGCAAAACCTGTCTAACTAATAATCCGGAGGGAACAGCAGTTCCAGTTCCCAGAGGAGAAACTCGAAAGCTACAACCGTGTTTTGTACAATCAAGTGTAGAGTCGATGATTCATGGTCTTTTTATTGTGAATTGTGAGCGAGCCCAGGAGATCTAAGTTTGGTACCAGCCAAATATTTTGTAAATAGAAACCAATTTAATTAAGTTTTTGTAAACGATAATTACAGATATTAGTCAGATTTCGCTTTCTAGTTTTTGTTTTGGTGGTTAACTTTTTAGTTTGTAAATTCTAGGATTGTGTAACGTAAATTCTATAAATATAAAAGTTGTTTCTTTACTTAGCAGGCGCAGGTAAATGACCCTGAGAAAAGAATTATAAAATCTCTAAACATTGAAAACGTTAAATGTAATTTATATAATATAAAATGTTATAAATTTTTATTGAATAAAAGTAAATTGTATTGTAAAGTTTAAAGAATGTTGTCATTATTTCTCGATCCTTTACTTTAAAATAAAATAAATTGTTTCATAAACGAATTATCGATTTAATAAAAAATGCAGAATAATTGTTTGATAAATCATTCAATTTTGTTTAATTCATTATTAAGCCGTTATTTAATCATTATAATATATATATATATATATATATATATATTTGTAGGAGTGCCCATATTTGGTCCTTTGGAATTGGTCTTAGAGTCAAATCATTTTGAAGGTATGTTAATTCAAGATCACAAGATCAAGTACTGAATCGTCTTCGTTGAAATGTTCGGTCACGCAGGCAGAAAATTCTTCTACATGCATTTGTAACAAAGGTGATATCATAAATTTCGAAGTCCTGAAAACGGAGTTAATTTTTACCACCTTTCTTGTTGAGGAGGGCTAAGAGCAGCTGTGTTTTTTAATAGAGGCAAATGTTTGAGGTATTAATTTTGTATTCATTCAGTTTGTCTCACAAAGCTCTAATTTATCTTAAAATGATTATATGCCTGTTATCATTTCCACTGACTCCTTTTCCTTCCCCTGAAAATTGTAATTTAGTACATTCATAGTAGTGTCTATCATTGTCATGAACTGCTATAAATAAACACCTTGATACAGACTAAAACCAAAATTAATAACTATGATAACTGAACAAACCGGAGATTCATTTTTCTCTCTTTTGCCTAATAACCTTTCGCGATCTACCGGAAACACCCTCGCGAGCTACCGTTTGGCGACTTTGCTGCTCTATTCAGGTATTACAAAAGTAAACATTTCGACTTAAATTTTAACATAAATAACATTGAGCAATATTCAGTGAAGTCTTACTATAGTAAAACCAAGTAAAGGTGTAAAAAGTAATACCTAAATATAGTATATTTATCTAAGTTTAGTAGGTAAGAAGTTAACTATCGCTCCCTTCCTCAGCGCCACAATACACCGCAGCCGGTCCGGCCGCAACCAGCCAGCAAAATGAGTGTATTTTCGGCAATTGTCACTGTACTTATAAAACCAGGTAATGTGTTGGAAAGAGAATTAAATTATCTACAACTTTCTATCGTGACAGAATAATGTACGACAAACCGTTTTGGAGATATCAGCAGTAGAAATACGACAAACTGCATTATTTTCGTTTTCGAAAAGGACAAAAAAAGCATGTATTTGACGAGCGAATTCTAACGCTTCATTCTATCAAATTTCGTAGTCACGTATACTACTCGACGCAGAATTTTATGCCATACAATTTATTTCTGAACATTGTTTTTAATAGAATTCTTGATGCTTTAGCTATTGGCGAAAAGCTATGAAGTGGTGAAAAATTTCGTGTTTTTTAGGCCACAGAAACTTTTCCTGAGGCCTTTCGAATTGGAAAACTTGTTTTTTCACTAATGGTGCTTATACGAGTAGAAAAAATGAATAAATTACCCGACCTTTTGCGTGATAAGATGTATACAGCTACTGAATTATTCAGACTCATTCTGAAGTAGCAAAAAAATGTCTTAATTGTCGACGAACTCCTTGTACAATATGACAAATTCTCCCTCTGTCCCTGTTTTTCTCATATATGGATGCGCAGTCTATTTTCTTCATCATCTTCGTTCAAAGTGAGCGCAATAGCCAACTCACTGAATTACATTTCTATGCCTACTGTGGCTTCCTCGCAGAAAAGCACGGCACCTGCACTTCTCTTGAATTCAATAATTGAACTATTTTTAGCATTATGGAAGCTTTCTGTTAAATTGCTTATTAATACTGCAGATTAATAGCATCCAATATTGCAAACAAGTTATAAATTTCAGTTCCTTATTTATCATATTGTTCTAGATTTTTATTTCGTCTGTTAAAGTCGTTCCGCTTTCATAAATTACTATTTATCCGACACTGAAAACTACTTTTTGGATGATTAGCGTTTACCATTGTGATGAGTAACAATTTTCCTTCCATTATATTTCGCTTCCAAAGTTCATTCACAATTTGTTTATCCATAACATTAGCGAACACTAAAATATTTTCTTCTCGGCAGTCAACGCATTAAGAGCATTGACAGTCTTCTACGTAAATTCAATTTTCTTTACATTAATCTTAACTGCTATTTTATTACTATTGCTGCTAAAATCAATTCAACTATTTCTTTTTCTGATAAATCTCTACAACAACTTTCAAGCATTTTTATAACTCTATAACATAAATTAGTTTCTTCCACGTCACCATTTCCCCTTTTATATTATTATTTTCATTTCCAACTGCTTTTACCTTAATATAATTATACGATATGTAATTAAATTGTTTCATTCCTTATAATTTGATTTTTCTCTATACTTCAAACTATCTCTCATTACACCAAAATTTCGTTTCCATATATTTGCTGTTATTTCATAACTTCATGCTTAACTTCTTCCCCTCATACATAATTTCCTCAACTTTGTAATATTTTACTTTATTTGACTTCTTCTAAGAGTCCTATCAACTACTTTAACATTGGTACATGTAAGATTGGTACATTAATTTTCAAAATGGCGTTTTATCTTTTTTCAATGTTGTAATGTCTTTTCGATATTCCAGCGAGTAGTCAAGCTCAATGTTTCTTAATATTAGGTTCAGTGCTTGATGAATTTTTCTCTATTCACTTATGGTATTGCACTATCTCGACATTATCTCAAATTCTTTTTCCTATGTTTGCGTTTGTAAGAATATTTTACAAATACTCTTTTGTTCTGCATGTTATGAATTCTAAGGTCAATTCTAGAATATCATTATGCTGCACGTTTATTACGGAGCGGTTATAATCCACAAACTATTTCATTATCAGTGTTTGTTTTTCAATGGATTAAGCAACTGATTTTTTCCGCAATATTATTTTCATCGTCATTTATCTATACTATTATTCCCTACATTATTCTAAAACGTAATTCATCAAACATAATTCGTGTATTATACAGTCTTATCGCACGTTTAGAATATATTTTTCGTACTTTACCTATGGTAATACTGTTTTCATTGCTGCCAAAATATTTATTTGTTTCCTTCTATATTCCATTTCACACGTTTTGACTCATCCAATAAATGAATCTTAAAAATATTTTTCTTCACATAAATTATGAGAAAAATAGATTTACGAAATATTTTAATGTACAAATTATCATAGTGAAGATAATTTTAAATGCTACTTCAACATCCATTCCGGAAAAGCTTCTACAGGAACGAAAAATTATTTGCATTCTTTTCTGAATTCACTTATCAGTGATGTCTCTATCCAATCATCTGTCCAATATGCTGTGTTCATAATATTTATGGAAATTATTATTATTCCAAAGACATCCTCTAACCTAACACGATCGACATATATTAAACTGTATTTCGGTCCATCCAATTTATTGCTGTTTTCTGTTAATATAAATCCAAAAAATTTAATTCCGCAGCATTAAAAGTAAGGTCCGACCCTTTATTAACTAACTATAATTTCAATAAATGCAGCAAATTTAAATCCACACTTATTATTTAGAAAATCTGTTATGTTGCCTATAAATTCTGAATGAGATTTACGGTTCTTCTCATTCCTACATCACAACACTTCCCATAAATGATACAAATTATTTAAAAATATAATATTTTCAAATAACGTTTATATTATCCAACAAATATGTATTAATTTACTGTCCGTTATATTCACACTTAAATTCCAATTACCACAAATTATAAAAATTTAATTCCACAGTTACAATTTTCTACAGCTCATTTACTAAAACTTCTCCATTTTTATTTACAGTCATTAAAAGGTACATATATTTTACAACAGTTATTATTTTCGATAAGTGTTATCAAAAACTCCAATACCGCATTCAATTTTAAGTCCTTCCCAGTAATACCTAATTCCTAATTGTATAAATCACTCAAATTTTTTTAAAAGGTTAACATTCTCGAATAAGTGTTACATTCTCCACCAACCATGCATTTATTTACAAGTTTCCCCGTTTAATTTACAGTCCGTTCGATTCACTTATAATTACAATCATCATTTATTCTATCAATATAATTATTTACTTAATATTTTTCAAAAAGTATTACATTACATATTATTTCTGCATTCAATTAGCCGTCACTACTAAACCTAGCTGACTACTCTAACCAAGAAACGTATAAATTTTCTTTCCCGTTTAACATTCTCGAATACCTGTTATATATTACCTGACTACTATTATCCCAATATTTACAAATTTTCTCCCCCAGTTAGTATTCTCAAATAACTGTAATAGTATCTACAGTCTCTAATTTTAATTTACAGTACATTCCATTCATATCTAATACAAATTACCTTTTTTTCTGCAAATTTAATTAATTTTTATTATATATATCAAAAAGTATTACATTACTTATGCATGACATTACCTTTCATCCATATACCTACCTCACTACTATTACCACAAAATCTACAAATTTTCTCCCCATTTAATATTCTCAAATAAGTGTTATATTATCGACAGTCACTACATTTATTTAACAGTACGTTCCATTCAGTTCTAATTGCTATTTCCACAAATTATACAAATTGAATTCTTCATATAATGTGTTCCAAAAATTTTTTATATATAAATATTGTGCATTCCATTTGAGGTCATTGATGACCGTATGCGACTAATTTTACCATAAATATTCCAAATTATTCATGCAGTACATGCTTCACGAATAAGTGTTACGTTATCCACCACTCCATTTAATTTACAATACGATCCATTCACATCTAATCAAAATTACCTCATTTTCTCCAAATTTAATTTTTTTATTATATATTTCAGAAACACTTACATTATTTGTGCATTACTTTACCTTTCATTCATAATCCTACATGACTGATATTATCCCAAAACCTACAAATTTTCTCCCCCCCCCTTAATATTCTCAAATAACTGTTATATTATTTACCATATCTACATTTAATTTACAGTACCTTCCATTCACATCTTATCCAAATTCCCTCTTTTCCTGGAAATCTAATTCTTTTCTATATATATATATATATATATATATATATTTTAAACACTATTACATTATTTGTGCATGCCATTACCGTTGTGAGAGCACCTTATATTATGACAATAAATTTTCTGAACTACTAGAGAGTGAAGATATTTCTACATGACTAATATTACCACAGAACCTACAAATTGTCTCCCCCTCTTAATATTCTCAAATAACTGTTATATTATTTACTATATATACATTTAATTTACAGTACGTTTCATTCATATCTAATACAAATTACCTTTTTTTCTGTATATTTAATTCTTTATTTATATATATTTCAAACACTATTACATTAATTGTGTATGCCATTACTGTTCATTAATATTCCTACATAACTAATATTACCACAGAACCTACAAATTGTCTCCCCCTCTTAATATTCTCCAATAACTGTTATATTATTTACTATATATACATTTAATTTACAGTACCTTCCATTAACATCTTATCCAAATTACCTCTTTTTCTGGAAATCTAATTATTTTATATATATATTTTAAAAAACTATTACATTATTAATGCACTCCATTTGCGGTCATTTATATTCGTACCTGTCTACTATTATCGCAATACTTACAAATTTTCTTCCCCAGTAATATTATTAAATGACTCTTATATTATCTAGCATCTCTAATTTTCAGTACGTTCCATTCATATATAATACAAATTACCTTTTTTTCTGTATATTTAATTCTTTATTTATATATATTTCAAACGCTATTGCATTAATTGTGCATTTCATTACCGTTCATCCATATTCCTACTTGACTACTATTACCACAAAACCTACAAATTTTGTCCCCCAATTAATATTCTCAAATCACCGTTATATTATCTACCGTCTCTACATTTAATTTACAGTACGTACCATTCCCTTCTAATTGCTATTTCAACAAATTCTTCATAGAATGTTTCTGCTAATGTAATTATTTTCATATATTTTTAAAAAAACTATTACAATATTTGGCCATTCTATTACCGTTCATTCATATTCCTACCTGTCTCCTATTACCACAAATCTAAAAAAAATTCCCGGAATTAATATTCACAAATAAGTGTTATATTATGTACCATCTCTACTTTCAATTTATATTCTTTTCTATTTGCTATTTCCGCAAATTCTACAAATTTAATTCTGCAGATTATATTTTACAAAATCTTTTATATTACCTATAAATTATGGTTTCCATTTTCGGTCAATCGTGTCCCTAATTCTTTTTTCGTACCACTAATGCTACAAATGTTCTTTCCCAGTTAATATTCTCAAATAACTGTTATAGTACCTACCATCTCTAAATTTATTTTACAGGTCGTTTCATTCGTATGTAATTTCTATTTCAACAAATTTAATACCTCAGTTTACATTTTGGAGTAAATGTTATTTTGTGTACTAACTCTCTATTGAATTTAGAATTCGTTCCATTCTTTTCTAATTTCTGTTAACACAAATTGTACAAATTCATTCCTTACTTAATACTTACGAAGAACTATGTAATTACTTATAAATTTTGCAATCGTATCACCGTCATTTGAATTCCAAAGTGCAAACTTTTTCTATAACTGCTATAAATTTTCTTCCACTGTTAATAATCTACAATATCTACAATATAGCTCTCAATTCTCTTCCCAGGGAGCTCTGGCGGGGGCTACCTTTGGGGATGCTCTCACATCTCTCTGTTTTTTTTTGAACCAAGGTTCCCACATGCCGAGGTACCTCGGTCTGTTTTGAGAGGTGTATGTTCCGGGGTCGCAGACCTTGGGCATACGGTAAGAGTTGTTCGCTATTCCCATTGGAATAGTCGGCCAGCTGCCTCCTAAACTGGTCGAGGCCACGGAGAAGGGAATGCTGCGTCCCCACAGCAAACTCCTCTCCCGCTATCGGAAGGGCGTGGGACAAGTACCCAATGCCCGACCTACCCGATGCAGGTTTTTCTAGGGTTTTCCCTGCATTTCTTTAGGCGAATGCCGGGTAGGATCCTTAAACTATCGCCCGGGGGCCCTAGTTAACCCTTGGCTACCTTCCTCTACCCTTCCGCATCCCCCCTTCTAATCCCTTCCTATGCTATTAAAGGGGAGTTGCCCAATGTGGATCACCCTCATTTTTTTTTTTAGGGCAACAGGCTACATGAGGGTAATCCACTTAGGGCAACTCCCCTTTAATAGCATAGGAAGGGATTTGAAAGGGGGGTTGCGGATGTAGCCTGTTGCCCTAAAAAAAAAATCTTTCAATTTACTGCGAGAGAATCCTGCGACCTTTTAGGAGAGATACGAAGGGGCTACCTTTGGGTATGCCTTTTCCTCTCCGTTTTTGAACTAAGGTTCCCACAAACCGAGGCACCTCGGCCTGTTATGAGAGGTGTATGTTCCGGGGTCGCAGACCTTGGGCACATTAAAGAGTTGTTCGCTATTCCCATTGGAATAGTCGGCCAGCTGCCTCCTAAACTGGTCGAGGCCACGGAGAAGGGAATGCTGCGTCCCCTCAGCAAACTCCTCTCCCGCTATCGGAAGGGCGTGGGACAAGTACCCAATGCCCGACCTACCCGATGCAGGTTTTTCTAGGGTTTTCCCTGCATTTCTTTAGGCGAATGCCGGGTAGGATCCTTAAACTATAGCCCGGGGGCCCTAGTTAACCCTTGGCTACCTTCCTCTACCCTTCCGCATCCCCCCTTTCAAATTCCTTCCTATGCTATTAAAGGGGAGTTGCCCAATGTGGATCACCCTCATGTAGCTTGTTGCCCTAAAAAAAAAATCTTTCAATTTATGTCAGTCTCAATTATATATAATTCCCCTTTTCTATAAATGTTGCAAATTTGTTCTTTAGTTAATATTTTCGTATATCTGATATATTTTTCAGCATATAAGCGTTAAATTTAGAGTCCGTCCCAATCATGTTCTATTCCTATTTTCATAAATAACAGATATTTAATTTCACAATTTATCTTTTACTGTGTTATTATGTACCAATTATGTATTTATTTTACTGTCAGTCCCATTCGTAGCTTACTACTATTTCCATGAAACCTACAAATTTTATTCCACAATTTACTTTTATCTATAAGGTTAATAATTAATTTCTAATTCCTGATTTACACAAATTGTCGAATGTAATCCTTGGTTTATATTTTCCAATACCTATAGTATCACTTATAAATTCTGCATTTAATTTACAGTCCATATTATTAATAATCAATTCGTATTTCCACAAATACTACAAAATTAATCCACATTTTATATTATCTACCAATTCGTTATTTATATAAAATTTCTCTCATTCACACCTAATTTCTATTTCCGTAAATATTGCAAATTTTATTTTATTTTTATTATTTTATACTTACTGTTTAAACTCTATGTAATAACTTTATACTAACGTGAGCATTTTCTTCTTACATCTCTATATAGAAAATGGACAAATTAGAACACATTTCCCAAACAGTATTGATACACGAGTATTATGCTTATACTTTTATGAATTCTTTTCACCTTACGTTTTCGAGGTGATATCCTTTTCGAAGCAGCTTAATTGTTTTATCATTTTACACAAACTTATAACTTTTTGTTACGAAATCAAATTTTAAATCTCAATAACAATAAGAATTGTGGTTTTGGTAGTTTTTAGTTTTACTATAAAAAGGGTTACATTCTTTTTCATAAGCGTAATATATTAATCTATAAATAGTAATTTAATATTACTCTTTAAAGGTATTAATTGGTACAAAAATGCCCCCCAGAAAACGTAAGGCAATTGGCCAAGTACAAATAACGGCTAAAAATATTAAAAAGAAACGAGCTCATGAGAGTCCTGAGGATAGAATTGTAAGGCTTCGCATTCTACGCCAGCGAGCTGCGGAAACCAGGCTATCAGAGCCTCTTCATCAGCGCCAGACCAGGCTTCGAGATCAAAAAATAAGGGCCACTACATTTAGAAGTTCGGAAACCGAAGAGCAGCGGAAAACCAGACTGCAAGATTTAAGAAAAAGAGCAACTACATCTCGAAGTTCCGAAACCGAACAGCAGCGGGAAACCAGACTGCAAGATCAATAGAAAAGGACCAGTACATCTAGAAGTTCGGAAACCGAACAGCAGCGCGAAACCAGACTGCAAGATCAAAAGAAAAGGACCAGTACATCTAGAAGTTCAGAAACCGAACAGCAGCGCAAAACCAGACTGCAAGATCAAAAGAAAAGGACCAGTGCATCTAGAAGTTCAGAAACCGATCAGCAGCGCGAAACCAGACTGCAAGATCAAAAGAAAAGGACCAGTACATCTAGAAGTTCAGAAACCGAACAGCAGCGCGAAACCAGACTGCAAGATTTAAGAAAAAAGAAAAACTACATCTAGAAGTTTGGAAACCGATCAGCAGCGCGAAACCAGACTGCAAGATCAAAAGAAAAGAACAACTACATCTAGAAGTTCGGAAATCGAACAGCAGCGCGAAACCCACCTTCAAAATTTGAGAGTCAGTACCACACGATCGCGGACTGCACAACATTTTACCCTAAAATTAGAAGCTTTCCATTATGATCCACTTAAAGATTATACACACCATCCAACTGTTACTATAGGTAAAATGCAAACAGTTTGTACTTATTGCCATGCAAAAAAATTTAAATCTGAAACTGCTGGTATTTGCTGCAAAAATGGAAAAGTAAAACTGAGCAACCTAGAAATGCCACCACATGAACTGTTGACATACACAGCCGGAAATACAGCAGAATCAAAACATTTTCTCACTAATATCAGGAAATACAACTCATCTTTCCAAATGACGTCATTCGGTGCAACATCAGTTGTTGAAAATCCTGGCTTTGCAACAACATTCACATTACAAGGTCGGACTTATCATAAAGCGGGATCGTTGCTCCCACTGTCTGATCAACAACCTAAATTTCTACAAATATATTTTATAGGAAACGATGAAACGGAAACTAACCAGAGGTGCGGCTACATCTCAGGAACAAGACGACATATAGTGTCAAGTTTACAAACAATGTTTCATGAGCATAACGATCTGATAAAAACATTCAAAACAGCATTAGAACATATGCCAACAGATGAACATAAAGTTGTCATACGAGCAGATCGTAGACCCGGCTGGAGAACACGAACGGCGCTTTAATACTCCTGAAGGACACTAAATAGCAGTGGTTATGTCAGCAGATGGCTTTGATCGTCGAGATATCATAATTCAACGACGAGGTCATTCACTACAGTGTATTTCCGAAACACATCGATTCTATGATTCTCTTCAATACCCAGTCATATTTCCCCGTGGGGAAGAAGGATATCATTTTAATCTCAGACTGGTCAACCCAAGAACAGGCCAACCAACAACAAAGAAAGTTTCAGCGATGCTTTTCTATGCATACCGTCTAATGGTTCGAGATACTCAACCGAACCATATATTAAACTGCAGGCATTTGTTTCATCAATTCGTAGTTGATATGTATGCAAAAATCGAAACTGAACGTCTTATTTTTATATTCGTCTAAATCAGCGTAAACTCAGAGTTGAAGAATACATTCACCTTAGAGATGCTATTACAAATGATGGGGACATTGAAAACATAGGTTCTTTAGTCATACTGCCATCTACATTTACTGGTAGTCCCAGACATATGCACGAATACACGCAGGATGCTATGACGTACGTAAAGACATACGGGAGACCAGACTTATTTATCACTTTCACCTGTAATCCTACATGGTTTGAGATCAAGGAAATACTTACCAATGGTCAATTACCCAGTGATCGGCATGACTTGATTGCGAGAGTATTCAAACTAAAGCAGTTGAAATTAATGGACGTTATAACAAAGGGTCATGTATTTGGAATCCCAAGATGTTGGATGTACACAATAGAGTGGCAAAAGCGTGGACTGCCACATTCACACAATTTAATATGGTTGAAGGACAAAATTCATCCCTCACAAATTGATGATATTATATCAGCTGAACTGCCTGACCCAACACAAGATCCTGACCTATCTATTGTCATAACCTCAAACATGATCCACGGACCATGCGGCAATCTTAATCGAAATTGTCCTTGTATGAAAGACGGAAGGTGTACTAAGAAATATCCAAGAAAATTTATTAAAGACACGCAAACCGGAAGTGATGGATATCCTCTGTACAGACGGCGATCTCCAGAAGATGGCGGTTTTTACGGCAAAACTCAAGATACGCAAGAATACCGAAATAGAAATCGACAATAGATGGGTAGTGCCTTATTCCCCACTGCTGTCGAGAATGTTTCAGGCACACATCAATGTCGAATACTGTAACAGTGTCAAATCCATCAAATACGTGTGCAAGTATATAAACAAAGGTAGTGATATGGCTTCATTTTGCATTACTAACGACACAACAAATGATGAAGTGACTCAATATCACTTGGGCAGATACATTAGTAGCAACGAAGCAGTTTGGCGAATACTAGGATTTCCCATACATGAAAGATATCCTACTGTTGTTCACCTTAGTGTTCATTTAGAAAATGGTCAACGAGTTTATTTCACCACACAGACTGCTCCGAAAGTTATTGATCAACCACCAAACACAACTTTAACTGCATTCTTTCAACTTTGTCAGAAAGATCCTTTCGCCAGAACCTTATTGTATCCCGAAATACCTCGGTATTACACATGGAATTCATCTAGGAAAGTTTTCTCTAAAAGAAAACTAGGCCAGTCAGTACCTGGACATGATGTACATGCAAGCGATGCTTTGGGTCGTGTGTATACAGTTCATCCCAATAACGCCGAATGTTTCTTTCTTAGGATGCTTCTTCACTACGTTAGAGGACCAACATCTTTTGCCTACCTAAAAACAGTAAATGGAGAACTATGCGAATCATACAAAGAAACCTGTCAAAAATTAGGTCTCTTACAAACAGACCAGTGCTGGGATGACACAATGCGAGAAGCCGAATTAATCTCCATGCCAGACCAAATAAGAAATCTATTTGCCATAATACTCACTATGTGCAGTTCGTCGAATCCTGTTACTCTATGGGAAAGTTATAAGGAGGCATTATGTGAAGATATACTCCGCAAAGTCCGGAGGGAAAATCCGACGTTAGAAATTTCTTTTGGTCCAGATATTTTCAATATGGCTTTGATTATTCTAGAAAATAAATGTCTGGCCATTGAGAATAAAACACTGCAACAACTCGGCATGCCTCAGCCATTACGAAGTCAAGAAGACGTGTTCCACCCAGATTGCGTCCGAGAAAAGAGCTACAATGTGGAGCAGCTTACTTCCTATGTGCTGCAAAACAGACCTTTTCTAAATGAGGATCAGAGAAAAGCATACGAAATTATAATGCACAATATATTCAAAGAAAACGGTGGTATTATTTTCCTTGATGCTTCTGGTGGCACAGGGAAAACATTTTTGACTAATTTAATTCTGACAGAAGTCAGGTCTCGGGGTCAAATTGCTCTTGCCATTGCGTCTTCAGGAATTGCAGCGACATTGATGGATGGAGGAAGAACTGCCCATTCTGTACTTAAATTGCCGCTAGACATAGCGAGACACGAAATTCCTACTTGCAACATAAGCAAGTCAAGTGGTCAAGCTCGGGTACTGAAAACACGTAAATTAATAGTATGGGATGAATGTACTATGGCTCACAAGAAATCTCTCGAGGCCCTTGACAAACTATGAAAAGACCTTAAAGGAAATAAGAACATCATGGGAGGGACTCTCGTACTCCTCTGTGGAGACTTTCGTCAAACTCTGCCCATCATCCCAAACGCAACACCGGCTGATCAAATCCACGCATGTTTAAAACAGTCCTTTTTGTGGAGACATATGCAAAAGTTAACGTTACATCAAAATATGAGAGTGCAGTTCGGAGATGACGCAGCACAGGCTTTTTCAAAAAAACTTTTAGAGATGGGAGAAGGTAGATTACCCCTAGACTATTCAGGTAATCTAAAATTCTCAACCGACTTTTGTAATCTGGTGTCGTCCATCTCAGACCTAATAAAGGCGGTCTATCCGGCAGTTCAACAAAACTATCAAAACTTGAATTGGTTGCGAGAAAGAGCCATTCTCGCTCCTAAAAACGACGATGTCCACGAAATAAACAATGAAATACTTGCCATGTTACCAGGCATCGTATCAGAGTACAACTCTATTGATACAGTAATAGATACCGACGAGGCAGTTAATTTCCCACCGGAGTTCCTAAACTCACTGGATCCACCTGGTTTACCACCCCATAGGCTCTTACTGAAAGAAGGTTCACCGATTATTTTACTACGGAATCTCGACCCTTCAAAACTCTGCAACGGCACAAGACTGTGTGTTAAGAACATGCTTGAAAATGTAATCGAAGCTACTATATTAACAGGAAAAGGAAAGGGGGAAATAGTATTTATCCCACGGATACCATTAATTCCAACAGATTTGCCATTTAACTTTAAGAGATTGCAATTTCCAGTAAGACTTGCATTCTCAATTACAATCAATAAGTCGCAAGGACAATCAATTAAGCTCTGTGGAGTAAATTTGACATCACCATGCTTCTCCCACAGTCAACTATATGTAGCTTGCTCAAGAGTCGGATCACCTAAGAATTTATTCATTCATGCTCCAGGAAACGAAACTAAAAACATAGTCTACAGTTTCTGACATCTTCCACTTCAGAATTTATAAACAATGAAGACTAGCATGATACTATCCCACATGAGAGGGACTTCACAAGACGCAAATTGATGCTGCATAATCATAATGACATTTAAGGTAAGAAAACAAATATTAGCAATCACCAGTATATAAAATAATAAAAAGAACAATAGAGATTTTTTTACAAATATTTTAAATTTTAAATTATAATTCATTACGAAAGTTTGTTTGAAACCAATTTATATTAATAAGTAAAATCAATAATCATTTTTCAACTAATCAAATACTTATTTCAATTAATTACCAACTCCCTATTAAAATGTTAAACCTCTTTTAAAATAAATAAATTTCTACATAATATTACTTCCCTTAATATGTAGCATGCTATATCCCTACAATATTTTACAGCAAAATAGCCGTTCGCATCAAGCCACATCAAATATCGCCCAGAATTCCAACTATCAGCCAAAGGTATCATAAAATGTTACACACATTATTCAAAGGTAAAGCATAAAACATTTCTTTTTAAATTTTCGTATAATTAAGACAAACAATTAAATGGTTTTAAATTTAGTAAAACGATTTTCTTTATATTTCCTTAAAATCCGAATAAGATATGTGTATATTATTTAATTGCCAATCATATTCAATTTTGGAAGTTAATAATTTAACACAAATGTCTCTTAACTAAAATATTTTACAGTAAAATTGCCGTTCGCATCAAGGCACCTCAAATATCGCCCAGAATTCCAACTATCAGCCAAAGGAATCATAAAATGTTACACACGTTACTGAAAGGTACAACATAAAATCTTTCCACAATTTCCTTAAAAAAATTTGGATTAAATGCGACAAAAAATTATTTGATTTGAACTTTACTAAAATATTATGTTTTTACTATTTTCATTACCGCGTACCAAATGCGTATATTAATTATGTGCCAATTATAATCAATTTTGTAAGTAATTAATAATTAAACAAAAATTTAACATAATCATATTTTTTTACAGACATTATAATTTTTTTCAGGTATAAGAATTAAATTATTCATTGCACTTGAATTTAATCTACTCACCAGCCGGTAACTTTTATACCTTGGAGAATTATGTTTAGAATCTGTTGTGGAGCACCGACAGCCGACTCTCTGGAATAAGCTGAATTTAGTAGGTTTATTTCGTTACGGAGTGTTCGGACTCATTTCCTCTGCTCTGATTCTATACATTAATTTTTTCATACGTACAGTTTTTTTTCGTTAGTAACGATTTATTACTTTTTTTCCCGTTCCACTTTTTTAATTATGTTACGTTATAGTTTACGGAACAACTGATAATATCAGTTACCATTAAATCTATGACAATCCTCGAGATTAAGAAGCGCGATGCCGGAAGAATGAAAGAACAATGATGAGACGCCCTGACGCAATTTAGAATCGATCGCGGGACAAAAACAAAGTCGATTTCAAGGGTTAAGTGGTTTTAGTGAGTAAGAGTCTCACTCTACCTGAGAGGTGCGGACCCCTCTCAGGTGTCTATGAAGGATTTCCACTGTTATCCCTCTTAAAAAAAAAATTAATATATTTTATGGTTTTATTATCGCTATAGTGCAGATCACCACAAGTATCCGCTCTTAAACTAATTAAGTCTGGAAGCAATACCTGTGAATTAAATTAGACACTCAAGCACCTTGGTAGTAGGCCAGTAATCACATCTATATTATTACCACATTGACTATTATATTTTATTTTGAACTATATATGTTTCAATAAAATACATATTTATATAATTATGAAAATATAAACAATTTATTAATATATATTTTTATAACCTGTTGTTTTACTTCAATTTCCTATAAATTGCTAAGAATAATTAAAATTTTAATTTCATTTTTTATATTTTTATCAACAATTTCGTATTGCCTGTATCCTTCTTTAAAACTTCATTTTCCTTTTCAATTCCTACAATTTTTGAAAGTATGACCTGCCTTATTTTTCAACTTTTAAGTTGCCAATAGTATTATTCATTTGTTTATAGTGCCGCAGTTATGAACACTCTTAAAATTCCAGCAATTTTATTGCTTCTCTTAAGTCTACCTAAAGTTGTATCGACAAGTCTACAGTCTCACAAATCACCTAAATAAATTAAAAATTTTACCCTATCGTCAGTATTAATTCACTCTCAATATTTTGGCTGATTTTTTTTAATCTCTTATTATACCGGGAGTATTTTAACTATTTTAATTTACCCTCAGTATTTCCGATTTAATTAAGATACTCAATGTAATTTTGTTTGTTTTACCCAACTGCAATTCTTTTATACATTGTCAAGTACCGGAAGTACAATTGACTGTTTAAACATACGGGAGGTACTTTTCGAATTATTACGATACCGGAATTAAAATTACTTTTCCTCAGTCAAGGTCCCATAACTACAATCATTCTATTAGGGTACCACTAATAATCTTCGATTTCTTGAGCTACAGAAAGTAACTCTTCCTTTAACAAATATATGTCTATTTTACTGAAGGTACACCAATAATTTTATATTTTCTTGCGTGCTCCCACAGTTTTGACTATCTTAAGCTACCCGGTGTATTTTTCAATGACGTCGAGATTGTTTTACGATTTTATATATACAACGTATACATTCCATATTTTAGAGGACTAAAGAAATTTTGCAACCTCTCAAAACGTCTTCCCTCCAATAACATACACAGACTCATCATTCCGGTTATCCTTAAATTAGTATTCCGTCATCATTCATTACCCAGGGGCGTAAAATGCAAATGGACAAAATTTTGACGCTGTCGAAGTCGGTTAAATCACAGCTAGACCTATAAATTAAATTTCAATTCAGATTTATAGATATAAACACCCGGCACCCAGATATGTAATCTTCAAATAAATAAAATTTACTCTGTGTGATAAGTACACGGGCAACGCCAGGCACCCAGCTAGTCTTATAAATAAAAAAGAGTGTATGTATGTTTGTATGTTTGTTTGTTTGTTTGTATGTTTGTATGTTCGTTATACAAATCTACACCGGTAGAGCAAATTTCACCAAATTTCGTACACGTGTTCTTTACGACCAGGAAACAAACACTGTCGGGGTGAGACATGTCTACCACCCCCAGAAGCGGCGTGAACGGGGGTTGAAATATTTAAACATGCTAAAACAGCCGATATTTTAGTCGGATAATAATTTTTAGGGGTCTAAGATATTGATGGTGTTTCTACCGATGTTTTCTGAATATAATTATCATCCCCTACACCCTGGTAAAAGGGCACCCTTAGGGTTTGGGGTGGAGTTGCTTTACAGAAAAATAACGCGAATACAACCGAGTTTGGAGTCAAATCGAAGGTTATGGATGTCAGTAAGTTTACTTCGGATAAATATTTTTAATTGCCCATTTAACCCGAAAGGGTGGGGGTTGGAAGGGAAGATAAATAGTCAGTTCTTGCGCGTTCTTGGAGGACAATTACGTGAATACTATTTCAACGGATATTGTTGAAAATATAAATCCCTTTAGACATTAGTGGTGAGCTTGCTTAGGGCTGGGGGTGAGAATTGTCTATTATTCTAAAACTGACAAAATGTTATGTGTTTATGGGTATAGTGTTTCTACCGATGTGATATGAGTTTAAATTCAACCCTTTCCACCACGGGAAAGTAGCAGATTTAGGGGTGGTGTTGTTCATACTATTTTAACCGATGTTGTTTCCATTAATAACGACGTTTAATCAAAAATAAAAGTGTTTCAGAACCATTGCTTTTTATACTCTTTTAAAAAGTTTTTATATTATAAATTGTTATAAACATAATTTTACATTTATTCCGTAATTGAAGTTGTATTATTGAGAAGAAATAAAGCAACAAATAATCACGGACAAATACATGTAACAAAAACTCTACATGCTAACGTAGTTTATAATTTAGTTTAATACAACTTCAATGAAAATATTATCCACGTAATCTACATTATTAGAACAATTGTTCTCAAAATCCTAAACCATATAAATCAATCCATTAATAATCCCTTTTCTACCAGAACGAAAGGGCTTAAGATAAATAATTATTACACTTAATCTTATAAATAAAAAAGAGTGTATGTATGTTTGTTTGTTTGTATGTTTGTTTGTATGTTTGTTTGTATGTTTGTTTGTATGTTTGTTTGTATGTTTGTATGTTCGTTATACAAATCTACACCGTTAGAGCAAATTTCACCAAATTTCGTACACGTGTTCTTTACGACCAGGAAACAAACACTGTCGGGGTGAGACATGTCTACCACCCCCAGAAGCGGGGCTGCACGGGGGTTGAAATATTTAAACATGCTAAAACAGCCGATATTTTAGTCGGATAATAATTTTTAGGGGTCCAAGATATTGATGGTGTTTCTACCGATGTTTTCTGAATATAATTTTCATCCCCAACACCCTGGGAAAAGGGCACCCTTAGGGTTTGGGGTGGAGAATACAAATCTATACCGGTGGATCAAATTTCACCAAATTTCGTACACGTGTTCTTTGCGACCAGGAAAACAACACTATCGGGGTGAGACGCGCCTACCACCCCCTGAAGCGGGAGTGGACGGGGGTTGAAATATTTGAACATGCTAAAACAGTCGATATTTCAGTCGGATAAATATTTTTAGGGGTCAAATATATTTATAGTCTTTCCACTGATGATATCTGAATATAATTTTCAACCTCTACACCCTGGGGAAAGAACATCCCTAGCGTTTGGGGTGGAGAGTACAAATCTATACCGCTGGAGCAAATTTCACCAAATTTCGTACACGGGTTCTTTGCGACCAGGAAAACAACACTGTCGGGGTGAGACGCGCCTACCACCTCCAGAAGCGGGGGTGGACGGGGGTGGAAATATTTGAACATGCTAAAACAGTCGATATTTCAGTCGGATAAATATTTTTAGGGGTCAAAGATATTTATAGTCTTTCCACTGATGATATCTGAATATAATTTTCAACCTCTACACCCTGGGGAAAGAACACCCCTAGCGTTTGGGGTGGAGAGTACAAATCTACACCGCTGGAGCAAATTTCACCAAATTTCGTACACGGGTTCTTTGCGACCAGGAAAACAACACTGTCGGAGTGAGATGCGCCTACCACCTCCAGAAGTGGGGGTGGACGGGGGTGGAAATATTTGAACATGCTAAAACAGCCGATATTTTAGTCGGATAATAATTTTTAGGGGTCCAACATATTTATGGAGTTTCTACCAATGTTTTCAGAATATAATTTTCATCCCCTACACCCTGGGAAAAGGGCACCCTTAGGGTTTGGGGTGGAGAATACAAGTCTATACCGGTGGATCAAATTTCACCGAATTTCGTACACGGGTTCTTTGCGACCAGGAAAACAACACTGTCGAGGTGAGACGCGTCTACCAACCCCAGAAGCGGGGGTGGACGGGGGATGAAATACTTAAACATGCTAAAACAGCAGGTATTAGATTTGGATAAATATTTTCGGGGTCAAAGATATTGATTGTGTTTCTACCGATGTTATCTGAATATAATATTCATCTCCTACGCCCTGGGAAAAGGGCACCCTTAGGGTTTGGGGTGGAGTTGCTTTACAGAAAAATAACGCGAATACAACCGAGTTTGGAGTCAAATCGAAGGTTATGGATGTCAGTGAGTTTACTTCGGATAAATATTTTTAATTGCCCATTTAACCCGAAAGGGTGGGGGTTGGAAGGGGAGATAAATAGTCAGTTCTTGCGCGTTCTTGGAGGAGAATTACGTGGATACTATTTCAACGGATTTTGTTGAAAATATAAATCCCTATAGACATTAGCGGTGAGCTTGCTTAGGGCTGGGGGTGAGAATTGTCTATTATTCTAAAATTGCCAAAATGTTATGTGTTTATGGGTAAACTAGATTTATAGTGTTTCTACCGATGTGATATGAGTAAAAATTCAACCCTTTCCACCACGGGAAAGTAGCATATTTAGGGGTGGTGTTGTTCATACTATTTTATCGATGTTGTTTCCATTAATAACGACGTTTAATTTTATAAATAAAAATGAGTGTATGTATGTATGTATGTATGTTTGTATGTTTGTATGTTTGTATATTTGTATGTTTGTATATTTGTATATTTGTATGTTCGTTATACAAATCTACACAGCTGGAGAAAATTTCACCAAATTTCGTACACGTGTTCTTTGCGACCAGGAAACAAACACTGTCGGGGTGAGACGCGTCTACCAACTCCAGAAGCGGGGGCGGACGGGGGTTGAAATATTTAAACACGCTAAAACAGTCGTTATTTCCGTCGGATAAATATTTTTAGGGGTCACAGATATTGATAGTGTTTCTACCGACTGTTGGGCTGAGACGCGTCTACCACCCTTAGAAGCGGGTCGGTATTATCAGTAGAGCACTTTTAGGTGTTGGGTGGAGGAACGCTGCAATAAAATAACGCGATTACAACCGAGATTGGAGTCAAATCCAAGGATATGGATGTCGTCCAGTTCAATAATAGCATCAAATTGGCCATTTAGCCCCAATGGGCGGCAGTGGATGGGATGGAAATTTTCTAACATGTTAAATCATCGATATTAGCATGTAATAAATAAATGCCGGGACCATTGACGTTGATAGTATTTCTACCGATGTTGTTTGTAGGCATGATAGGGGTGGGGCTGGAAGGGATTTCCTTGAAAATAACTGGAAAACAAACGAGATTCGAGTCAAATCGAAGGTTATGGATGTCGCTGAATTTATTTATGACAATCTGGACAACGCGCGGGTATCGGCTGGGTTGGGATGAGTTGACCGGCTGTTTTTTGCGTCAATTAAATATATTTCGGGATGAATTAGATTAATAAAATTTCCCTACATGTTCTCTGTGTATAATTTCAACCCCTTTCGGACTCGGAAGGGTGCACCCTTAAGGGTTGGCGTGGAAGTAGCATTAGATAAAAATAAACCAGAAACTATCAGGATTGTCACTGAGTTTAATTATGACATTAAACTTGACCGTTTAAGTCCCCGAAGCGGGAGTGGTCGGGGGTGAAAAATTTCAAACATGTTAAACGGTCGATATTTGCGATAATTATTTCCTGGTGTTAATTACTTTGATAGTATTTATACCGATGTTGTTTGTGTGTAATTTAACCTTGTACGGAGCGTCTGCAGCGGTTGATGGCACATTGTATGTTGCAGGTGAAAATCTCTAAGACGCCACAAGATTCGGCTTATTTATAAATTTACCAAATCAAGATAATTAACAAAGAGTTTAAAGTTTTTGCACTATATATTAATTGTGGACGGTTCAAGTGCTATTTCCATTAAAATTTTTATTTTTTTCCCCTCAACCGTTTGTAATACACGTGTGCCAAAGACCAAAGATTGTAGCTAGATGTTATTATGCGTTTTATTAATAAACTAGCTGGGTGCCCGGCGTTGCCCGAGATGTCATTTATCCATAACCCCCGATATGAGTCCAATTTCGTTTGCTTTTACGCTTTTTTTATGTAACGCTCCTCGAACCCTATCCCTAAATGTGCTCACCTCACATGCCGAAGGGGGTTGAAGTCATTGACCAAATATATCGGCCGTTTTTATATGTTAGAAGATGACCACCCCCAAAAATGTGCGATAATCAAAAAGTATTTATTCCACGCAAAAATCGGTCGATTACATTGTCTGAAAATTTCTACCCCCGCCCTCCACTTCCCGAACCCGCCACGTTACCCAGGTTTTCACAATTAGATTCAGCAACACTCATAGTCTCTGAATTGATTCGAATCTCGGTTGTTTTTGCGGGTTTTTTACTTAACGTACCTCCACCCCACCCCTAAGCTTGCTCCCCTCACAGGGGTTGAAATTATCCACAAACAGCATCGATATACATAAAATCAAAGTAATTAACCCCAGGAAATTATTATCGCAAATATCGACCGTTTAACATGTTTGAAAATTTCCACCCCCGACCAATCCCGCTTCGGGGATTTCAACGGCAAGTTGACTGACGTAATTAAACTCAATGACAACTATAACCCCGGATTTGATTCCAATCTCAATGATTTTTGCTTTCATTTTATGTAATGCCACCTCACGTCCACCCTTAAGGGTACACCCACCAAAGCCCGAAAGGGGTTGAAATTATACACAGAGAACATGTAGAGAAATTTTATGAATCTCATTAATGCCGAAATATATTTATTCGAAGCAAAAGTAGGCCGGTTAACATGTTTGAAAATATATTCCCACACCCAACTCCGCCAAGCCCCTCACACCCCGCACACCAACGCCAACCCCCATGCATTTCCCATGTATTTCCCATGTTGTCATAAATACATTTACCTATATCTGGAATCTGGGAATTATTCACGTTATTTTCTAGTAATGTCCCTCCACCCCCACCCCTAATTGTGGTCTTTCACATGTGTCAAGGGGTTGAAATTAAAAGCAAAATCGGTAGAAATCTTATTAATGACATTGTTCCCGACAAATATTTATTCGCTACAAAAATCGACCGTTTAACATGTTTAAAAAAATTTACACCCCCGCCAACCCTTCCTTGGGGGAAGTTAAACGGTTAGTTGAATGTAATAATTTAACTCATTGACATCCATGACCGTGGATTCGACTACAATGTCGATTGTTTATGCATCATTATAATGTAATTACACTCCACCCCCACCCTTAAGGGGAGCTCCATTCCCAATCCAGAAAGTTGTTGAAGCAAAATGTAGAGAAATTTTATTAATCCAATTGATCCCGAAATATATTTAATCGACGCAAAAAAAGGCCGGTCAACTTGTTTTAAAATTTCTATCCCCGGTACGCTTCCACCCAACTCATCCCAACCCAACCGACACCCGCGCGTTGCCCAGATTGTCATAAATAAATTCAGCGACATCCATTACCTTCGATTTGACTCGAATCTCGGTTGTAAATCACCTCTACCCCACCCCTATCATGCCGCCCCTATCATGCCTACAAACAACATCGGTAGAAATACTATGAACGTAAATGGCCCTGGCATTTAGTTATTCCACGCTAATATCGATGATTTAATATGTTTGAAAAATTCCACCCCGTTCATTCCCGCCCCAAGTGATTAAATAGGTGTAACATCCCAAACTGCCATCATGTAACACTCCACCACTGTGACCATGTAACATTCCAGCAGTTGGAAATGGGAAGTCCAGATAGATCGTTCACCAACCGAGCTATACCTCCGTTAGCTCACCTGGCTACCGATCTAGAGGATAAAGGAAGAATTAAGAACAGGAAATAGGAAAGTCGGTAACGTGAGGGTTCGGGTTCAACTAATTGAACCTAGGCGTAGTGGTTGGTGTTTCGCTACACTTCAGTCAAATAAGAGTTGATGAAGAATAAAGAGATTTAATAGTTAGAAATAAAATAAAGTAAGACAAACTGGCGGATAGCACCAGGAGCCACCGACCCGTCTGGAGGTTGGATCACGACTGCCGTTCCCAAGAAGCTCTGAACAATTCGAAGACTCCTTTCCCCCTCCCTGATGATTTTAAGTCTCCAATGAGAACTCTTACAGGGTGGAATGATTTCTGCTGCCGTGTGCATGTCTGCATAAGGCACTTAAAATGCTGACTTCTAGACGCAGCGTTTTCACAGCTGCCTAGGCGGAAGGGGTGAAGATTTATGTTGTTGTTGTGCTTCGTTACTCACTATATCTAAAGTGATGTCTTTAACTGCATCAGCGTTCTTGCAGCTGCGCCCTCTTAGGTCCGCTATACTGAAGAGACGTTATGATAAGAGGGCACGTGTAGACTATTATATTACATAGGTAATCGAATATCATCTCAGATAATATCGGTTGAAACACTATCTCTTCAATTCCTAAATTTATTTATCTACCTAAATATCGACTGTTTGGAAATGTTAGATGTTTCCACCCCCTGCCCTAAGTGTGCTTCCCTCAAGGGGAACAACAAAAGGGTTACATTTTAAATAAACATTCGAATATATATTATCAATTTCATTGACCTTGACAATTAATTATTTAATGTAAATATCGACCGTTTAACGTGTTATAAAAATTCCACCCCCATCCACCCAATTCACTCCCGCTCCTGGAGGTTAAATGGCCAATTAAATGCTATAATTTGAACTCGGTGACATCCAAGACCTTGGATTTGACTCTAATCTAGGTTGTATTCGGGTTATTTTATTGTAGCGTTCCTCCACCCCACCCCTAAAAGTTCTCTACTGATAAGCCCGCAAGGGGTTGAAGATATACTCACAGAACACGTAGAGAAATTTTTTGAATCTCATTGATCTCTAAAAATATTTAGTCGTTGCAAAATCGGTAATTAACATGTTTGACAATTTCCACCCCCAACCGCCCCCGTCCCTGGGATTTAAATTGTTACTTTAATGTCATAAATAAACTCATCGTTATCCATAACTTTGGTTTTGACTCCAGTCTCGGTTGTATTCGAATTATTTTCTTGTAACATTCCTCCAACCCAAACCCTAGAGTGCTTCTTTCCCAATGTTGAAATTTTACTGACATACATTGTTACAAACACAATTTATCACATTTACCCGGGAAAATATTTATCCGAATCAAATATTGCCCGCGTTAGCATGTTTGAAGATTTCCACTCCCAACCACCCCCGTTTAGAGGACTTAAACGGCAATTTGAATATCATAATTAAACTCAGTGACAACCATAACCCTGGATTTGAGTCCAATCTCGATTGTGTTTGCGTTATTATTATATAATTCAACCCCCCCCCCTTAAGTATGCTCTACTTCAAATCCCGAAAGAGGTTATATTAAATATATGAAACATGTACATAAATATAATAAATCTCATTAAACCAGAAAAATATTTATTTGACTTAAACATTGACTGCTTAACATGTTTGGACATTTCAATCCGCGTCCATCCCCGCTTGGGGGAGTTAAACTGTAAGTTAAATGTCATAATTAAACATAGTGACAAATATAACCCCGGATTCGACTTGAAACTCGAATGTGTTTGCATAATTTCATGTAATGCCACTCCACCCCAACCCTTAAAGGTGCACCACTCCCATGCCTAAAAGAAGTTGAAATTATACACAGATATCATGTAGTGAAATTTTATGAATGCCATTTATCCTGAATTATATTGATTCGACGCAAAAATCGGTTGATTTCCATGTTAGAAAATTTATTTCCCCGTCCACTCCCTCTCATCACCGCCAATTCCCACCCACCCATGTGAGTTTCTCAGTTTATTACAAATAGTCTCATCGACATCCATAACCCCGATTTGACTCGAACGTCGGTTGATTTGGCGTTAATTATATGAAACGTCCCTCCACCCCACACCTAAGGGTTCTGCCCTCGCATGCCGAAAGTAGAAATATAATCAATATAATTAACCCTGAAAAATATTGATTCAACGCAAATATCTGCCGTGTTTGCATGTTCCAAAATTTCCACCCTGCTACCCCTGCATCTGAGGGATAAATGCCAAGTTGAATGTCGTAACTAACCTCAACTACATCAATAACCTTCGACTTGACTCCGATCTCGGTTGTATTCGTGTTTTTTTTGTAAAGCATCTCCCCACAAACCATAAGGGTGCTCTTTCCCCAGGGTGTAGAGGACGGAAATTACATTTAACCCCTAAAAATATTTATCCGACTGAAATATCGGCTGTTTTAGCATGTCGAAATATTTCCACCCCCGTCCATCCCAGCTTATGGGGGTGGTAGACGCGTCTCCCCCGACAGTGTTTGTTTCCTGGTCGCATATAACACGTGTACGAAATTTGGTGAAATTTTCTCCATCATTGTAGATTTGTATTATCCACCCCAAACCCTAAGGCTGCCCTTTTCCCAGGGTGTAGAGGATGAAAATTATATTCAGATAACATCGGTAGAAACACTATCAATATATTTGACCCCGAAAATATTTATCCGACTGAAAAATCGATTGTTTTAGCGTGTTGAAACAATTACACCCCCGTCCACCCCCGCTTCTGGGGTTGGTAGACGCGTCTCACCCCGACAGTGTTTGTTTCCTGGTCGCATATAACACGTGTACGAAATTTGGTGAAATTTGCTCCATCAGTGTAGATTTGTATTATCCACGCCAAACGCTAAGGGTGCTCTTTGCCCAGGGTGTAGAGGATGAAAATTATAGTCAAAAAACATCGATAGAAACACTATGAATCTCTTTGAACCCTAAAAATATTTATCAGACTGAAATGTTTGAATATTTCCACCCCTGTTCACCCCCGCTCCTGGAGGTGGTAGACGTGTCTCACCCCGTCAGTGTTTGTTTCTCGGTCGCAAAGAACACGTGTACGAAATTTGGTTAAATTCACCCCACTGGTGTAGATTTGTATAAGGAACATACAAATATACAAACAAAGACTCTGCTTTATTTATTAGAAGAAGAAGATTAGAAGAAGAAGAAGATATATTCTCATTATATTGGATGTTTGTTATGTTGGAATTTTATTACTAAAACTAGCTGAGTTACCCGGATATTTAAATATTTAAGCCCGAAAAGTATTTAATTCTACATTAATTTATTATTCAAGAAGTGATTTAACCACTGATCTCCCCCCGCCCCTCCTCGCGACTTTAGAGAAGCATAAATACACTGGATGACAAATAAAAAGTAGTCTTAGTACCTTAAGAGTGTCAAAAATACTCCCGGTGTGTTTAGAGAGTCTGAAATATTTTAAGATACTTAGAAATATATTTTCTACCCTACTACAGTCAAAATTACCCGCACTATTCCTATCTGCCTGGCTAGCCAGGACGCAAACTTCCGCCTTATGGAAGGCGTTACCGTGGTGGTAAATATAGGGAAACGGGCTGCCACTATTTCGCCCGCAACCCTAACCTAATCCAATTAGCGACGACAATACCCCACTATGACCGCTCAGTTACCCGGAACGTCACACTTCCGCTAGGAACCGGTCTCCCCATCAGCTTCCTGTTGGGGATTGGGGTTTGGCGACCCAAAAGTACCTAGGGAAAACTTCACAGAGGAACCCAACAATCTTTCGATTCGAAGACTACCCGTGTTAGGGCGTGTAAAGGGCACTCACTGACTCGCACGTCCTACCTGGTGCTCTCGTTTAAAATATTGCTCTTTTTCTTGTATGCAAGGCAAAATTGTCGAGTATGTAAAGTACTCATAGTTTAAAACATCCCTCGCTCCGAAGAGACGTCAAGTGCCTCCCCTCCCCCCACCCGCAGCCCAATAAATGTATACAACATGTATCAATTTTAGCCCCCAGTCAATTAATAAAATTAGCAATATTTTGATGAAATCAGGTAAGAACGCGCTACTGGCTTGCAGGGGCCATCAGGTTTAATCCAGGAACCCGTGGTATATCTTAATAAAGGATCTGAGTACTATAAAGATATACTCATCACATGCTTAAGTGAGTTTATTATACTTCCGCTACCCTAAGCGAGTTAAATTTACTTCATGAATCGTAATAATGTAAAAAATACTCCCGGTACCTTAAAATAATCAAAATTATTTACCATACTTTAGAGTCAAAAATTATCATAATATTGGTAAGAGAGTGAAAATTATTTTGGTTCCTTAAGAGAGTTAAAAACACTCTCGGTAGGCAAACATCATCAAAAATATTTCCGTTACGATAATAGAGTCAAAAAGAGTCCCAGTACCCTAATAGAGTACGAAATCGAGTAAGAAATAATAAATTAAGGGAGGCAGAAAGACTATAAATTCCTTAAAAAAGTGAAGAATAATCCCGGTACCTTAAGAGACACAAAAAAATCGCACTACTCTAAAAGAGTAAAAAATACTCCCAGTACCTTTAGGGACACAAAAATACAACCGGTATCTTATGCAGATCAAAAATATTTTCCGATGTGGCAGAGAATCAGACATATTTCCTAAAAAGGACAAAATTACTTCTCTTATCTTTGGGGTCCAAAGTACTCTCTGTACCGTAAGAACGTGATAAATATTCTCGGAACCCTGAAATAGACTAAAATACTCCTGGTACCTTAAGAGTAAAAAATACTCCTTGTAATTAAGAATATCTTTAAAATGCCACCCCCACCTCTATACTTTGATCCAGCGTTTGTTTCGTATCGTAAGTAAGATTTGTACAAAATTTGGTAGAATTCGCTACATGTGTTTAAGATGGTATGCAGAACGTTGTTTTCCCTTTACTCTCCCACTCCTACGGGTTGAAGTACAACTTAACCCGGAAGTTGAATGTCATAATTAAACTCAGCAACATCCGTAACCCGGGATTAGACTCCAATCTTGATTGATTTCGCCTAATTTTACGTTGGTGAAAAGCAGTGGCGACTCGTGAATTTTTAACATCACCCCCAAGCAGCAACAACAAAATTTTCCTAGAATAACTAATACTAACAGTGCTACGAATACTCCCCTTTCTTTCTGATTATAAAGCACAACTTATGTATATTTATGAGGATATAAGATATACAATAAATCAGCACAGATTTGTACGCGTTAGAAAAATACAGTTTTATTTTCAGAGAAATTGTATTCAAATGAATGCCAAAGTGTTCTTAATACCTGCAAAACAGATGACTTAAACTCTATTCTTGACACGTTTCTAAAAATTTTTATATCGATTGTCCTTATTAAATTAAAACCTACTAGTAAAGTTAGTAAGGTTAACTGGATTACAAATGTAATTCAAATATAACGGTATAAACTCTGCTTTTTGATCAAACTCAAGAACCACTCCGCATCCTCTCAATTACTTAACTATATCCAAAGAGGGCGCTGGTTGCCGCGAAAAAACTTAATAATTGCAATCACGTAGGAAATGATGTAAAAAAAATAAACTTGGAATGTGATCAGAAAGAATTAAAGAAGCCTGTGAGAGCTGTGCGAACAGTAGACCAGCGGCCTCCTAAACTGATCGAGGCATGGAGAAGGGAATGCTGCGTCCCCACAGCAAACTGCACTCACGCCTTGTGAACATGTCCTTCAACTCTTCCCCCATCGTAAGAGCGTGTTACAAGTACCAAATGCCCGTCCTATATGATGCAGGTTTTCTAGGGTTTGTCCTGCATCACTTATAGGCGAATGCCGGGTAGGCCCGGGGGCCTTAGTTAACCCTTGGCTACTACCCTTCCGCATCCTCTTTGAAATCCCTTCCTATGCTATTAAAGGGGAGTTGCCACCACGTAGATTAACGTCATGTAGCCTGTTACTCTAAAAAAATGTGATCAGAAATATTTCGGGCAAAGGTATCGGCAATCACAAAGGCCAAAGTGAAACCTTTTCCGGTAGAGGAGTGACTTGCAAATTCAATGCGTATTTCGTAACTGTTGCTAATCTTCATGTAAAAGAAACCTCAGCGTATATTGAGGAGGATTTCTTCAAATTCTTGCAGAACTCTGATGAAATAGGTGAAAATAGTATATTTATTCAAATATAGAATAGCGTCATTGTTTGTAACATTCTCCCCAGCCTAACTCCTTGGCATGTAGCTTCAGATAAATCAAGATGATGACTGACGGTATTTAACAACTCGGGAAATCTCCTACTAAATAAAATTAGAGTGTCTAAAAATCAGGCAGAATTAAAATTGAAAAATACTCGCTAACTTAATAAAGTCTAAAAAAAACTCCCGGTACCTTAAAGGAGTTAAAAAAATACAACCTTTAACCCTTACAGACTAAAATTTAGCTAGTAACCTATGAAAAAAAAAATACGCACGGTGGTACCGTAAGAGAGTCAAAACTTCTCCACATAACTTTTTATCAACAACGAGGAAAATTTCATTTAGAACCATGGTTAATGAGAGAATTAAAATCAACAACTAATACATAACCCAGAAATAGACACTGATCTCGGTCTTTTTTTTTGCATTTTTTTTTTGTAAACTCCTTCCATCACCACCCGTACGTAAGGGTGCTTCCGTCCACTTAGACACTTAAAAATTCTAGAATGATACTATCAAATTAAGCGACGCGAAAACCTTATATTCGACGCTAATAATGGCCACTAAAGAAATGTTTTTAAATGCCACTGCCTACCCAGAGGTAGGTGTTTCTTAATCCCTCGGTATTTGTTCCTAGATCGTTAGATGTGAACAACGTTTGGTAGAAATTGTTCTACCCGTTTAAGATTGTCCATGAAAATTTGTTTCGGTCCTTCCACCTGAAACCTCCTGCACTACATCTTAACCAGCATGGTAAATGTGAGAATTAGCCAGTGACTTCCATGACCCCAGATTCGACACCAATCTCAGTTGTTTACTCATTACTTTTATATGGTACCCTTTTACCAACTTCCTCTCCCACCCCACACGAACTGCAGCCTAACTGTCATAGTGAATGTCAAAATTAACTCTTCGACTTCTATAACCATGGATTTTACACCAATCTCGGTTGAAATTGTACACTAATAGCATCTGGAGAGAAACTATTATCTCATCGACCGAGAAAACTAATTATTCGACGTGAAAATAGTCAGTTTTAGCATGTATTTAAATTCCAACCTCGTTTGCCCGTTGGGAGTTTCCTAACTCTTCAAAAGGCCGACAGAAACTTCCGCGGGAGTTTCATCATAATCGGATGAAAGTTTTAGGAATGCATACATTAAGACACACATTCATTTATATATAGATATAGATAGATAGATATACGTTAGTGATTTCCCAAAAACAAGAAAAACTTCATGAGTTCGCAGACGATGTCGCCGCCTTCTGTGGCCAATAATTCTTGAGGCCCAACAACGCCTTAAATGTATTGCACTACGGTTACAGAATGGTGTAGTAGATCTTGGCGAACAACTATGAATCCACATAAATCTTCCCTTATTGATTTTATCTACCGGAGAACAGGAAGAACACCGGAAGTGATACTTAATGAAACTAACGACGTGACGAAAGGATGAAGTATCTTGGACTACATCTTGATGTTAAATTAACATGTGTGGAACATATTCGCAACCTCGTAACGACAACAAGAAATCGACTTCAATCAAGTATTTATTCGACAAGAGATTGCGTTTTCCCTTATATACCGAGGTTTATTATTCTTGAGTCTGATGCGACCTCTAGGGAATTACGCATGCGGAATTTTGGGATCAGCTACTAATACTCATATCAACCGCGGTCAAATTGTAAAAAACAGAGCTCTAAGGCTGATTACAGACGCTACATGGCTTGTACGTAACTCAGTTATACACACAGACCTATGTATATTAGCAGATAGCATCAAAGTAACGTACAATGGACTACAATTGTCAATAATAAACCACCCAAATCAAAAATAACCTCGCTAGAAAACCTCCACCTTCACGTGTTCGTAGGCTAAATAGAGAACGTCCACAGGATGAAATGGAGATGTAAAGAAGACATCAGCCAAATAAGACTGAATTATTAATGGGTTAAAAGTTAACACTGCTGAATCCCAAGAAAAGATGTTTACAATCAAGCGCTACACTCATCTACAGACACTTCGGCTACACAATAAGTAAATATCCTGGAATCAAAAGGACTCGGCGATAAAGTATCTCAGGCGTGGCCAACAGGTTTTGCCCCCGGGCCGAATTAGAAAGAAAACTTTTTTCACGGGCCGGACGAAATATTAAAATTAAAAATTGTTAAATACAAGAATGATTCGTTAAATTTTATTATGTAATCTGTTTATAAATAAATGTAAGTACGTCCATTTCCAACAAAGACGTTTCAGTTTCTGAGCAGCTGAGATTTCAACTTTCATTGTTAAACAACGGTTAGAAATCGTAGTTCCTTTGTAAAGATTTAAAAATAACACTTATTTAATTTACACAGTGCGTCGTGCAGTGAATATTAAACATTTATTTGCGGACCGCATAAACTCATTACGCGGGCTGGATGTTGGCCATAATGCAAAACTCAACTGGAGATACCACATTCATAAAAAACCGTAAATGAATGCTACTCAAGACTCACGCTGCTCTATCCTCTGATCCACCGGAAATCTCACCTTCGAGCTGAATCTTCGCTCCTAATTTATAAATCGATGCCCCGATCCATTACGTACGCCTGCCCAGCTTCGAGCAACGCACCTAAAGCATCGCTCAAGAAACTTCAACCCATGCATAATAAAGTGCTACGTATCGCAATTAACTATCCATTATTCATACAAAACAGTCAAATACATCAAGAGTTAAAGGTTCCACTAATAACAGAATATATCCACAAGCTATCCAGTAACGTCGTAAAATATATAGTGACGTGTACAAGTGCAACGAAACTAAATGTTGGGCAAAAACATAACATTCAAAAAAGACTTAACTGCAAGCTACCACAAGACTTACTTGAATAATTGTTAACCAGTAAAATAATAGAACCCATTTTAATGAACCAGCGGCGTGAAATATTTTCACATAACCCTCTCTCCTAATTGATCCAGCTATACTGGTCAAATAGTGTCTTATATCCTAGTCGTGAGTTGTATATTACTTGCAGACCCAGCGAAATAAAATTTTAAAAAAGCAAGGGACAACCGCTGGGATGTAATAAAATACATGTACTCAAGTTATATAAATATGTGACATCAATTGTAATATTTTAAATTAAATAATAAAGTTACCGTTAGTTGAAAAAGAAGATGTTTCACAGCTGGTTAATACATTATCTATTTAATCGACAGTGTGTTCAGACCTGTATTTGATTGAGGTCATAAAATTCTGACTGGTTCTCTTCTTTGGTGGCCTTCAACATAATATTTTCATAAGTTACATTGTCTTTCTCTGTTTCCGTTCTTTCATTAAGTCTCCTCTAGGTGGTCATGAGAACAAAAGGTCTTGCATTCATCTAAACTTAATTTCATATAATATATTTTACATTCGTGACTAAAATTATATGGAAAACTAATTTGTGTTTGAACACAGCTCTAACATTAGTGCATATTTGGACTATTAAAAAATATTTTATCAATTGTTTAATTGAATAATACGTCTAGGCAGATGTATCCTTTCCACTTGTCTCCTTTTTTCTCATGTTTGTCACCTGAAATCTCACCATGGTTGCAAACTGTTAATCACTGATGGATAGCCAAAATGCCCCTTCACTCTTTTAAAAAATCCTAGTTGTAACTTAGCGAAAAAGCTAGATTGTACTCATACCAAAAATCTACCCCGCCAAAAATACATCATTGCATACTAGGTTCTACAACAAACCCCGATACATCTGAAAAAACGCGCAATACATCTATTTTTCTTACACATAGCCCTATAGTATTCAATTGATCTATTTCAAAGTTTGTATGATAATTCAGCGACTTTGTAAACGTATTATCTTCTCCGCGACTAAGTATCTTTGACTCAGTCGCTAGAGGTCTAGTGCTGTGGTTATTTTGTTTGTTTGTTTGTTGATTTGTGTTTGAAATGCCAAGTAAAAAGAAAAAGTATAATGCCAGGTTCCCAGCAGTAAGTATTAATAACTTTATTTTTGAAACTATATAATCAAATAAATTTTTCCCGTGTTTTATTTCGATGTGACCTAAATTGTTTGATAGAAATAATTTATTATTATCAGTGCTTAAAAACCCTTTTACCTGCAACTACACCACCAGGTTTACGGGTTTTATATTATTGTATAATTAAGTAAGACGTACATATTGATGTACTAATTTGTTTTTATTTACCTTTTAGGGTCGTATTAAAAAAATAATGCAAACTGATGAAGAAGTTGGGAAAGTAGCACAAGCAGTTCCAGTTATTATTTATATCCCTTTAATGCTTATTATGTTATAATAAATCATGGGAATGAATTCGAATAATATAGCTCTTTAAATTTAGTTTTTGTACTATACATATGAATTTGTGATAAAATATTTTCTATTGTTGTATTATTAAATAGAGTAATGGACACATTTTGACAGCATGTTTCTGATATTGATTGTTGCCCTATAATATTTTAAACTCAGTATCTCTTATATCTTTTACTAATATTAACACTTTGGATGGGTTATATTTAGTTACTCTGATAGTGATTTTTTTACTTTTGTGTTTCATAGTATATAAATTTGAGATCGTAAAATTATATGGTTTTCTCCTAATAATCAAATCATTAGATGTATTGTGGAAATACCAAATGTTACACAACTTACACTGTTTTTCAATATATCATCAGGTTTATTTAATTATATGTTTAATGATAACATAAGATAATGTGACATTGTCAAATTAATTGACTCATTTGGATCAGAAAGAGAGAGAGAGAGCAGCTAATTTTTCTTAAATTGCTTGCCATGACGATGGAAAAATAATGGAATGATACATGCAAACATTTATATTACATACGCAGCACACACACAAACCAGAGGTGGAAAGTAAAGTAATATGATTTTTAGTCCAGGTCTTTTCCTGGACTGAAGGATGTCTTGAAAAGACAGTTAGCAAATATGGACTTCAACGTTAAGAAGGGTGCTGTGAAGCATTGGTTGAAATTGTTGCTTTCGGCATGAGCAGCTATTGTTCAGGAAGACCTTATTTTAATTAAGAGAGGCTTCTTGGATTTCTTATATCGACTATTGGCATTGGTAGGCTGAGAAGCAATAGGTTATTTTGTTTGGCAAATATAGAAATTGGTAAATTATATATATATAATTGTAATATTGGTATGGAAAGGAAAGAGAGATAGGTTATGGCTTACCTAAAGTGAAGTGTGGTGTCACCAAAAGGAACTGAAGATTGTTCTTAAAACTTTTGGAGGCTCTCAGAAGAAGGAGGCTGAGAGAACAACCTTCAGTTCCTTATGGCGACACCGCACTTCACTTTCAGGTAAGCCACAGCCTATCTCTCTTTCCTTTCCATACAAATATTACAATTATTTTTGACAATGTCATATCCTTACTAATATCATATATATATAACTTATGTCATGAAATTGTATTTTAGTATTATTAATACTTACAATTGTTCAATTTAAATCTTCCTTAATTATTATACCTAGAACATTGGAATTGTTTGTGGAATCGCTACTCACAAAAGCAATGCAGATTACCAGTGCAAAGAATGCAAAGACTTTAAGCCCTTCTCATATGTAAGCATAAAGCTTTTTTTTTTAAATATTTTTGTCTGTTTAAATGTGTTTTATATATGTGTGTGTGTATATATATATATATATATATATATATATATATATATATATATATATATATATATATATATAACACATATAGACAGAAAAAGAGAGAGAGCAAAGTCAGCTTACCTGAAATCAATCAATGAAGGGAGCTTAGGCCCTCAAAAATTTGTTATATTCTCTCTCCTCGGTCAGCCATTTATTTCAGGGTAAGTGTTGACATCACTGTCTCTCTTTTCTGTCTTAATGTGTTACTTAATTTGACCTCATCACATTTTCCTTATATATAACACTCAAGGAAAATGTGATGAGGTCATAACACACTTAGTTAGGAAAGAGACACAGTAATTATGACTTATCTGAAATCAAGTTGGTCCATCTCGACTGATGAAGGGGACTCAGGTCCTCGAAAATTTGTAGTAATCACTCACCGCTGCCACACTGGACCAGCTATTGATTTCAGGTAAGCCAGTATAGCTGTCTCTCTCCCCAATCTAAGTGTGTTATTTGTGTGTGTGTATGTTATTCCATACCAAGTGGTCAAGGAAAAAAAGATTGTTATGTGATCATTTCTGAAAAAAGTCATTGTTTGTTGATGCATTACCTTATGTTTTGGTAGTTCATACTTATTTTTGTTAAGTTTTTATTGTATACAGTTAAAAAATGACAGTTATTTTTGTTTATATCTACAATTTTCTTAATTACTCAGTTCTGGGTTTTCCTATCATTTTCTTGTAAACTGCATTGTGTTCAGGACTTTCTAACATCCAGATCTAATCTATATTACTCATGTAATATGATATTTAATGCACTCTGTAAAAAACAAAGTTATTGATTGCAAAATGAACAAAATACAATTTTTGTAGGGTAATGTCTCAAAGAAGTATCAGTTTGTCTTACTCAATTTTTTGTGTTTTGACATATAAGACTGTAGTTACTTTATATATAATATTTACTTGCGCATACATATAAACTCATCTGGACTGGAGATGGTTGACTTAAATTCATAGCTGGTGTCATCAGTAGTGAACATGTCAAATTTTCTGTTTGGTTGGCCCACACAGACAAACTATTTTGAAACCAAAGATTGTATTAGTTATGAACTTCTGCAAATGATTAAATTGTAAATAAATCACGGCCTTTTAAAGTCAAAAAATGATTTGTAATGGAAATAATACAATGTTTTGTTTCACTATAAAACAAGCATAATACAATAGTTAAAATAAAGTTGGTGATTGATTTGGCTAATAATATAAATTTTGGTGGAATTACAAATTTTGACTGCTGCGGCCGAAATGCACAATTCAAACTAGAACAACCAGTAAAAACTCTCATACTTTGTTGAGTGTAGTTTAAAATGGAAAATTTAGAATTTAAAATTATAACTATGTATAAATTAGAGAATTACAAAAGCAAAGTGTTATATAAATTTTGTTCAAATTATTAGTGTAAATTTTTATATTATAAGTACACCAAAGTTTATATTATTAATTTATCTGTCAAATGTACCATCAAACTTTTATTTTAATTATTGTATTATGTTTGTTTTATAGTATAAAACTTTTATACTTGGAGAGGTCACTAATAACTATGAAACTTTGTATTATTTCTACTATAAATTATTTTGACTCTAAAAGGCTGTTTTTTTATTTATAATTAATGTTAAATAGTTATATATATATAATTATTCCGTGAATGTTGTTGGAAAGCGATATATTTATTGACTATACTCTATACTATAGTGGTCCTTAAAGCCAGAATTTCCTGTGTCATCAGTATGCTGCCTTAGGAAAGATTATTGGGAAATTTTAATGAATTTCCAAATTGTATATACTTCTGTAAACACTTACTTCAAAAACAGTTTACTTAGTAGGTTTGTTTTATATGTATTTCCACTTTAAATTATCTTCTTTTTTTGGAAAAAATAGAGTAGTTAATATTTTTATTAGTGATTAATTAAACTGTTTTTTATAATCAGCTGTAAATGTTTCAAGAATGTGTGAATAAAGTAAATGCAATTTTAATTTTAGTTTAATGTTTTAAGTAAGTTAAAAACAATTTTTCCAGGAAACAATGTATTTTATCTGAAAGCAGATTTGATTTCTTGAAGGATTTAGTTAAATCTTTACCAGATGCATCCAGCTGTGATTCAGAAGAGGGGGTTTCATCCAATGTTTCTAGCCCTCAACCTTATAGTGGACCTAGTAATTCCGTTGATAGGTATGGAAATGATGATTTTAAAGTTACAAATGAGTATTTTTTAATGTGTTATTGTTATAACCTTTTCCTTATCTTATAATTCAATACAATTAATTGTGACGTAGTTTTTCACATTTCAAATTTAACTATTCAATATGGATTTGTTCTCAATACTTGTATCTAGAGATTTTTCCAAATAAATAAATTAAATTGAATTGCCATTACTGGATGTCACAAGATGAAAGTTTTTTTTATATTGAGAGGTCATGGTACAGTAAATGTGTCATGGCTAGTGAGGTATTCAGCTTTAAATATAAAAGTTAAAAACTTTACTTCATTTCAGCACATTTTATAATTTGTTGGATGATCATCAGGATTTTTGCTTTGCAAACACATATTGCATTCAACCCAGAAGTTCTTCGTGTGATGACTTTCCTTCTGTACATGCCATCCTTCATCCAACTGCACAAACAAAAATCTACTATGTTTTTGGCTGCCAGGAAAAGTTTTTTAAACTACCAAACCATTGTTTCCAATATATTACATTAATATGAATTTGAACAGTTCCATATCAACTCAGGCAGCTAAAGAAAAAACCTTACGTTCATAGTCTCTGATGTTGACATGTGTTAAATTTGAGGACGAAGTTCAAGTGACTGAAATGTACTGACTTTGCATATTCATAAAAGAGGGATATAAAAAACTAGTAAAAAAATACTTTCTTCAAGTTTGAATAAGAGTGCACATTTCAAGACACTGTTTCAAAATCAAGTTGTTTCCAGTTATGATTTTATGTGTTCTAAATGCTTTGACAAAATATCATCAATGACACTAACTGAGAAAGAACATTGTTTGGATGATGATTTTATCTGTAGAAGATGAATCACATTCCCTTAATCAGTCTACCATAGAGGTCGGTGTTAGTCTGGTTAAGAAACTATGGTCTGTGGAGTCAAGTTGTGAGCGCTATGCATCAAGAATTCACAGAAAAATTAGGGAAGCTGTGAGTAATTACACCAAATCAAAACTGACTAAACTCTTCAAAGTAAAAAATGTCATTTTCAGAAAAAATTAACCTGAAGCTTGTGCAACTTGCCAGGGATTTATATCAAACATAAATTCAGCTGTTGCATCTTTTTAATCCTACAATTAAATGGTGCAATTTCTAACAATTATCACAGTGTCCCTTTCCAGTGTTGAAATTTTGCATATTCCATCTTCAAAAAAAAAATACTTGGTGTAAAAGGAGTGTTTGGAAAACCAGATTCATATTATGGTCATGAGTGAAGGTGACATTCATCTTGCACAGTCATTTTATCTGGATGAAAAATGGGATTGTCCTCGCCAAACTGCCAACAAAATCTCACAAACAGTATAACAATTTCTGGGGAACAGTGAAAAGATACATATCACTCAACATTAAATAAATTTTTGCCGTATAGAAGAAGGAAAATTCAGTATCCCACATTGGAAGTTCCTAATTTTGTGCACTATGTCCTAAGTGGGTAGTTACACACCCACCCAGAGATTTATTTTTGTATGTACTGTGTCAATTTTGAACTGTGCACGGTAACTTACTTAAATGTGTGATATATGGAAACCAAACTGCCCCTGTGAAAGGAATTCAGAAGTCACATGACTGGACTCACAGCGATGGTCAAACTTATGTTGTAATAACTGTGCAGAGTGAAAATTTAATTAAGATTAACAAAGATGTATATTTGTTGGCTGTGCATATAATACTGTGACTTGCAGAAGTTATAGATATCAGTTGTGAGTTAAATTAAATTATTCTTAACTTGTGCTACCATTTGTGTTGGATGCTGGATATAGATTTCCACCAGCGAGACAGCAACATCACCACCAGTTCTCAATTACAATTTGCGATATTTTAAATATTGTGGATGCCTCCATTCCTATTGGTTCAACAGGAAGGCATCACTCAATATCAAAGGAAGAATTGAACACATATTTAGTATGTTTAATGGCTAATTATGTTTTAACCAAAGTGGTGTGCTCAGGAACCTGTTCATAAGTTTTAGAACTTCCACATTGAATGCTTTAATATATTTAAAAACTTATTTTTAATGCAAATTAAAATTCTATGACAAATAGACAAAGATTTTGATTTCCAGTATGTGATAATGAGGTAATTCGAAGAGGATAATGTGGCAAAATTTTCATTGTTTATAAAACCTGTTACACTCAAAAAAGGAAAAAGGAAGTTCTCCTTTTCAGTGCTTGCAGTATGGTATGGTACTGTTCAACAATAAAAAATCAAATTTTTTGGGATTGACATTTTTTTTAAAAAAATTACACATTTGCACAAATGGAGGGTTTTATTTTAATCTGTAATGTATTATACTTTCAAATAAAACAAAGCAACTAAATATCTTGAACAGTTCCATATGTAAGCCATTTTAAAATTTGCTGAATTTAGCACTTCAGAAAAAGTGTGTGAGGTGCCATCTTCGGCAGCTTGTATCTCTCAGGGAAGGAATTGTTTTGGACTAAACAAGTCCTGGACTCTACATCCTCCAATATTGTCATAGTGGCCATAGTTATAATACTGTGTTGAAATCTTATTATATTTATTATAATGATCTGTTAAATCCCCTCTCATTCTCTTTTACTTTTTAACTTCCAATCTAATGTGTTTGTTTGTACCTGTGTATGTATTTTTCTGTTGTTGTGACCTTTCCTTGAGAGAGACAGAGTTGTTGGCTTTGTTGGGTGTTGATTGCACTTTAATTTGAATACGTCAATTTGTGCTTGGCCGGCACACAGGTCAGACCCTCTCTCCTGGTGAAAGGGACTCAGGCTCTTGAAAATTTGTAATACTCTCTCATCTCAGTCCAGCTAGACCAACTATTGATTTCAGCTAAGTCAACTTCACTGTCTGTCTTTCATATCTAAATGTGTTAATATATATAACTTCTAATAAATATTTGAGGTTTCACTATATTATTCTATCTTGCATAAGGACTATTCAAAATGTTATATATTTGTTTATTAATGTACATATTGAAAACAATTTGTCCAATATATAACTTAACTAAGGATGGACACAAGAAAGTACCTTAATATTAAATAGTTATCTGTTGAGTTGTTATTTTGCTATTTTTAATTACAGCTTAAATAATTTAAAGTGATGTATAAAACTTAGACCATAAACATAAAATAAATATTAAGCTTAATTACAAACACTGAATTTTTCAGCATTAGCACCCGGAGACCGTCAGAAGGGTTACCAACATATCCTTCTTGGACACTGCCTGGGAATATGAATGCTACTGATTCGCCTGTTTCAAGTCCAACAACTCAGTTACATCCAAATTTTTATAAAGAGAATAGTGAAGCTAATACAAGTTTTACACAAATATCGCCAGAGTTTATGCCAAGGAGTACTGTCCTGTGCTCCAATAGTCCAAGTATTACACAAACTGAGAGTAATCGAAGCCTGTTACATCATCATACACCTTCTGTTATTCAAACAGTTAGTGTGCAAAAAAATGTAGAGAAAGAAACTTATTCAACAGATAATATACGAAGCAAGTCCCATGTTAATTCAGTACAAACAATATCAGAAGACGTAGAACCAAACAGCTTACACTCGCATTCTTCTCTTATTATTCCCCAGTATGTCAATACAGACAGCATTGTAGTAGATGAAGATTATGATACATAAAATGTTATTGTCTGGTAATAAAATGCCAATTAAATAATTAATTCATCTGTTTATATTTTGTAGCTTGGTGACTACTATTTTTTGTTATGTTATGTTTTTACTGGGTCGCAAGGTATTTAATTTTAACATGGAAATAAATTTTACCTTGTCATATTTTGTTTAAAATTCTAAATTATCGTTTCAATTATTAAATATCAACATAGATTGGGTAAAACTGTTTAAAAATCGTATAAAACTTTTACATTTACATTTTTCCTCTTTTTCATAAGAGTGAGTCCATTTTCTTGCCCTGATATATGTTAGTGAAGTTGTACAGTGAAGGTAATAAATAGTTAAACGAAAAACATAAAAATTTTAAAGTAAAGTTAGTTGAAATCGTCTAAGTTCTGATACATGTGACCCTTTTATAAGCATCATGTTTTCAAATAATAATTTCATGCATTGTTGTATTGTATAATTGATGCTACTATTAAATATTGCTATTTACCTTCATACGTTTCAATGGTAGAATTATCAAGTCTGTGTAGAATAACAAACATCAAATAGAGAAAACAATTATTAGGTTAATGTTAATAATCATAATTCTGTCTCAATTGTAACTGAAATACAAAAACAGTCAGTGATTATAATCAGTATTCTGTTGTGATTTATTGTTTTTATAATTTTTGTAAAGTTACCATTTTACATCACATATTTTTGGAAATTTTTGTTCACTGTACAGAATAAATACAATATGAAATTATTGTACACTTATTTTAAAACCCTTTTAATATGACAGTAATATATGCTTAGTATTTACTATTTGCCTTATCATTATATTTAACTGTTTTGAAAAGTGTAATTGATTAATTTATTTCTATAAAACATAAGTATACATGAAATATAAACTGTTCATTTGTATTATTCACACAAATCTAATTTTCTTCATTCATTACATGTATACATCATATAAGATAACTTATTTGTCACTCCTGAATTTTCCCCTGCTGTCCAGAAGGGAGGATAAAATAAACTGGAGTCATTAAAAAATGAAAAAAGGCAGAATACTGGTGATGTATTATTATTTCTATTTAACTCATTTTAGCAACATATAGTCAAAGTTCTCAATCCCTGTTTAATAGAAAGGATGAAGCATTCACTCTCAAACCTCCTGACAATGATTGCTGAATTGTTCTTAAAGTGCTGTATTCAGGAGTGCAAAGTGGTGAAGTCTGAACAATTGGCAGAGTGCTCCAGAAGAGTTACCTCATTTTGTCCAGATAGAACTGCTGTATCAGATTGAGCATTGTGCAGAGGCACACATCTGATGGAAAAATCACATTTCATATGCAAATTGTTTTCCAAATCAAAACACTAACAGCAATAGGCAGAAATCATAGTACAATGATTGTGAATGAAGTCAGTGTACAAAATGCCCTAAAAACTTCCAAAAAACATGTACCTGACTTGAGTTGGAGTATAGATTTAAGTAAGGTTAGGGAACATGGGTGTACTTCAGGGCACATAGAATTAAAAATGTTTCAGTGTGAGAATGAGTATTCAAGAATAATGGTTTCTGGTTTTAAGTATTGGCTGAGTTTAGAAAATGTTGGGTTTCTGGAAACTAGGACATGAATATATATTAGGAATATATTAAAAAAAGTTGTCAGGAGGTGACTGAAAAAAGCATGTGAGGTGTAGCAAGACATGTCAGTATAAGATGAATAATGGGGGTTGTCTGGAGCTCAGTTCAACATGAGCCTTTGTTTTGGCAACTTTGTAGTTTAAAAACTATTCAGAAAACATTGGCGCAAGTAAATATATTGTTTTCCTTTTAGGATATATTATACAACTAAAAAACTCTTCCGTAAAAGTTAAGAAGTATTGAGTACAGGGTGTGATTAAAAAAAAATTGCTTGTGTCTGTATATCCCATTCATATGAATATAATGAATGTTTTTAAAAATGAGTTGTATTAGTACAAGAGAGGGCTCCCACAGGACTACAATGCTCCCCTCCAGCTTCTTTTACTTCTCATATGACTTCCTAAACCTCCCCAGCTATAGATCTATTTTTGGATGAGGGCAGGTGTTTTAATTTCTTTTAATAAATTATAAATAAAATATAAAAATTAATCTGACTTGTATAAATATAAAATAGCCATGTCAGAAAATTATATAATACATTTCAAACTTATGTCCCTTTTTTGTCAATTATATTCTTATAATAAAGGTATTAAAAATTCCATTCAAGCATTAACGGAGGTTTCTACAATGTTAGAAAATAATCATCCTGTTATGCAATTTTTAGTTCTATAATACATATATAGATATAAATCAAATAAGATGTTACAAGGCCAAATTGATTAACTACTTTGGAAAGGATAGAGAAAAGTTGACTTGCCTTAAATCGGTAGGTGGCGAAGTCAATCGGAACAAAGAAAAATTTCAAATTTTCAAGGACATGTGCCCCATTCTTCAGGATAATTGGTTTGAAATAAATGCTGGCGGGGCACGAATTTTATATATATCAAGATACTAACTATTTCATTCAGTCTATGAACTACACAAACCATCCTGGTTACTGTAGATGTCTTCTGGTACACTAACATCCCCATGCTAGTGCCTAGCAGCACTTGAATATTTCTGGTCTCATAGGTAACCAAATTATTTCCTGACCACTAACTTTCTAATTTCATTCACCAAGAATTAAAAAAGTTGCACAGGTATGGGCATGAAGGTGGCTCCCTTCTATACCAAGTACGTAAGTTCCTCTCCACTGAAACTATTAACCTAGTTCTGGTTTATACGTGATATTTTCATACTATGGGCCCATGGACTAGGTGCACTTCCTGATTTTCTTGAAAACCTAAACCCCAAATTCCCTGTTAAGTTCACATGGAACTACTCCTCCCACCATAATCACCTTCCTTGATGTTGATATACATCTTAGTTCAAGCCTAATCACCACATAAGTTCATATTAAAGCCCTCATCACCTTTAAAATACTCCACTTCACTAGTTGTCACACTAAACAAGACAAATGCTCCCTCCGATACAGCTTAGCCCTTAGGAGAGCTCACATTTACTCCATTTGGGAGTCTGATCACCAACTGGATCCTCAATGTTTTCATAAATAGAAAATACCCTAGAGACCTCCTCCAGAAACAAAATCTCTTGCCCCATCCCACCCTTAATCTACATAAAAAAGTAGTCCACCCTAACCACAGCCTATTTTCTTGAACTGCAAAAACTCAACTCCTTTCTCCACCTGGACTGCAATCCAACCCAGGTATATAAAAAAACATCTTTCCCACAGTTTAGTTGGGCAAAAGAACTGATTCAAAGAGTTGATTCTTATACAAGAACCATTCTCTAAAACGACTTAGTAGATAGAGTTACGGCTCATGGTTTGAGTTGTAGATGAGTGAGCGAGTTGCTTGAGCCATAGGGTCATGAGCGAGTATCTAGAGTTTAGTCGTTCAAGAATTCTTGGAGAATGAGTTACAAGTTGAGTTGAAGAAAGATTTGACTCTGGTTCTGAATTGAAAAAGTTATGAGTCACACTCTCCAGAATTAATAGACACTTTAAAATTTTGAAGTTATAGCTTTAGATCCTTAATTATTGTTAAAATAATTGAGACATAAGGTTAATTTTGATTTGTTATTCTTACAACTTCTCTACATTCGTAACTAACATTTTATTCCCAGTGTTTATTTGCCCTTTTGATGTAGATAGTTTTGTTCAACCTCTTGAATAATTTTTTTATGTTCTCAACCCACTTACATATAAACATTAACAGCTTTAATTTACGATATAATGTACAATGAATATACAGAATAAATTTTATTCACATATATAGGTTGTGGTGTAGATAACATTGCAAATTATTCCACAAATTACTTGTATTGAATGTTTAGTTTCCAATAAATCTTGGAAGGTCTGCTAGGATGAGGTTAATGCCCTAAGCCATGGATTAACCCTTGTTCTCACAGACTGTGATGCTGTATGGCCGCCAATCTATATTTAGAAAAACTATGTTTTTTCCCCAAATGTACAATTAGAGAATTTACTTAGAGATCATGACAGAAAAAAATGAGTCGGCTCACTTCCCAAATAAAATGTTTGTTGAAATATAATTATATTAATTTTCATAAAAAAATTCTTAAAAATTATTGCACGTGTTTTTAATTTTTGTGTGCATTGTGGTGTAGATAACATTGCAAATTATTCCACAAATTACTTGTGTTGAATGTTTAGCTTCCAATAAATCTTGGAAGGTCTGCTAGGATGAGTTTAATGCCCTTAGCCATGGATTAACCCTTGTTCTCACTGTCTGTGATGTTGTATGGCAGCCAATCTATATTTAGAAGAAACTATGTTTTTTCCCCAAATGTACAATTAGAAAAGCAGATCATGACAGAAAAAATTAGTCAGCTCACTTCCCAAATGCTTTATCTAAATAAAATGTTTGTAAAATAGTTGTAGAAATATATTTATATTAATTTTCATAAAAAAAATTCTTAACAATTATTCCACATGTTTTTCTTAATTTTTGTGTGCATTCGTCCCCTCTTCTCCCCAACTTATTTTATTAATGTTCAACCTTAAGAATAGAATTGGATGGGAGCCAAAGAGTCGTTTAAAAGAATCGACTCATAGTGATGAGTGAATCAACTGTAAACAACTCTCAATAAATAGAATTGTTCTGAACATTGCTACCCACAATACTCCCCGCCTGTCCTAGGATTGCCTTCAGATGATGAACTGCATCTTTCCAACACATCTGACAGTTTAGGCAAAATCCTGGACTCTACATACTTTACTATGGTTAAAATAATTATTATGGTAGTAGTTATAATATTGCATTAATATAATAATATTTAATCCTTTTCCCAATCTCACTCACTTTTTAACTTCAATTTTCTTCAAATATGGGTGTATATTCTGTTATTTTCATGTCGTGGCCTTTCCTTGAGAGGGGGAGAGTTGTTGGGTGTCGATTTTTTTGTCTATTTGATGGTGCATCAGGGATTGAATATGTCAATTCATGCTCAGCCAGCATTCAGTTTAGACCTATTAACCCAAAGGAGGCTCGGGCCCTTGAACGTTTGAAATTTTATTTTGTCACCTGTCGATTTTAATTTTCTATACAAATGATTTAATCAATTTGACCTTGTCTCATCTACTTATGTGATTTATACATAAATGAACAATTAATCACACTTAACCCAAAACTGTTGAATACCATTTTTCCTTAGAGGAAAATTAATAATATGAAAGACAATATAAATGAACTAGTAATTCAAGATTCTTAGTAAATGAAGAAGTGGCAATACATAACCAAATAAATAAATAAAAACAAAGAAAAGGTCAACTGAAATAGTAAACTTGTAAGAAATGGATTTAAAAGGTTTTCTGGACAAGCTATGTTTTGACGGATAACTTTGTAATCGTTATTTCGTAGCTGTAACAATGATGTGCATTTGCTTTATTCACCAAGAAACATTTATTATCAAGCATAAAACTAATCTCAGTACATAGTTGTTTATCATTGAAAGTGTTATATGATTTTCATGTGTGTCCCTGGTACTCTTACATTGTAAATCTATTTAACTCTTCACTACTACACAACTTTTCTGGAACGTCAACTAAACTGTGCGGTTGTGTCACTGAGCTGTAGTACTTTTTGTGATCATCTGAAGAAAGGAACAAAGTTTACAGAAATGTTGAGTGGTATTTATATCATCACTTTATTTTTCTGTGATTTGGCTATTTTATTTTAAAACAGACTATTATATTCATTTAAACTGTAATTGTAAAATTTTGGATTATTTTACTATAATAATAAATTATGGTACTGTAATGAATCTTCTTGAAATATTAGAAGTCAGAGTTCTTAAATTAGAATAAATATCAACCAATTCAATATTTAGCTGCGCTTCAGTCTCTCATTATTACAATATTGATGCAAATATTTTCTATTTAATTGTACCTGATAATTGCCATTCTGTCCATATTTACATATATTTACAATATATATATATATATATATATATATATATTGTAATAGTAAGAATGTGACATTGTCAAAAATATTGGTATGGAAAGGATAGAGAGATAGGTTGTGGCTTACCTGAAAGTGGAGGAACTGAAGGTTGTTCTTCTAATTTTCGGAGGCTCTCAGCCTCCGAAAATTTGAAGAACAACCTTCAGTTCCTCATGGCGACACCGCACTTCACTTTCAGGTAAGCCACAACCTCTCTCTCTATCCTTTCCATACCAATATATATATATATGTATAAATTGTTTATTAATTTTAAATTATGATTAAAAATGTCATAAAACTTAAGCTATACACAATTGTGTGTCCTAAATTTTTATAAAAGTAATTTTTTAACAGGTTTTCTACTCAGGAACACTATATGAAATATATTTGTGCACTTTGCACAAGACACACGTATATGACCAATTTTGTTTTTCAGAATATTTTAGAAATATTCTAAAATGGCCTTTTGTAAGACCTATGAAACAATGTTCTGCACAAATAATAGAATAAAAGATGAATTAGAAGGTTTATTACAGGAAAATGGTTTTAAGAATTGATTATATGACTTTGTTGAACTCAATACACATAGAGGATTATATAGTTTTGGATGGGGCAACTTTGAGCAAATGTCAGATTTTTAAGCTATTAAATATATAATAATAATAATAGAAAAAGTCCTGAATCATGACAATTGATTTCAAATTACCAGAAAATTAAGTTCCTTGGCTATGAAGACTTTATAATTTGGAAATAGCTCATGGCATGTTTAAAAAAGAAGAAAATACCTTTCAACCAATTAAAGTTTGATGTCCATTATATATTTATAGATTATGAAAAAGGTTCCTCAAAGGAAGCCATTTAAAGATTGTTAAATACATGATGCAAGCAGTAATTAAAATACTAAACAATGTTACTTTGTAGTGTATACAACCTATGCCACACTCAATGTATAAAATAAATTTATTGTTTGTTTATATGTCAACTTGAATGATTTTCAAACATTAAAATATAACAACATATTAGATTGAGAATAGCAGACACACAGAAAATAATTTAATTCATTTATTTCTTTATAAATGAGTCATGATTTGCTATAAAATTGTGCATATAAAAGACAGTATGGTAACCATAAAAAAAGGAGATCATTAAATGTTTGCAATCTAATGCAATATACTTTTTTTAATATTCTTCAAACTAGTGAAATGTTACCTAAATTATTTACATTAACACAGCCGATTTGTAAAATCAATGGTCACAAATGCAATAATTTCATTAACATAAAAACCAATTTTCATGCCTATTCTTTAAATTTGTTATTACAGTTTACCAAATAAAAACACACACAAACCTTCCAAAAAAAGCACATATGCAAATTTAATTTCAGATATAGTTAAGAAATTCTGATGTTTAATTACATGAGTTTGGATGGTTGACATAAGATCTTCAATTATGCCAATGAATTACAATATCAGGATGTTCCAATATTTATACACACAGTAAAACTATTTTTTTTTCAAAAAAATTATCCATTTAGTGTCTCGTGAATACTTGAATATGCATTCAATTCGAATCTAATAAATTGTTTCACTTCGCTTCTCATTGCACATATTTATACTCAACTGAGCAAATTATGAAGTAATGTTACAAGATGACAGAAGGAGACTTACCATTAGAAAATGTAGAATCATTTAAATCAGTTAAAAAGGAAACTACATGTGTTACAAATAAAAGGATGCTTCAAAATGAAACTACTAAGAAATATGATCACACAACATAAAGAGGTTTGTTGAAAATTTGAAACATAAAATAATAAAATTGTTACTACTGTCCTTGGTAAAAACTTGAACTCTCTATAGGTTCTTGGGGGGGAAATTGCTGTCATTTAGGTGCCTCAATTATGGCATTTGCCAAACATGTCATCTTTGGATACTTAATTTTCTTTTTATCTAGTTCATCTTGTGCCCAAAGTATTAATTTGAGCAAATTTGACAATTTTGGTGTAGTTGATTCTCTATTCTCCATTTTAAGAATAGCTGCATTTAACTCACTTGCAACTTTCTGCCTGTGTGTAGGATGCAATAAGTCACTGAATGGACATTTATGTGGATCTTCAAATGCCAGAAGAGCAAGGGTCCTTTCTAACTCGTTTAACACAGTGGGATCAGACTCTGCTGCTTCAGATAACTGCTCTTGAGCAAAATGAAGTGCTTCTTCTACCTTTCCACAACGAATGAGTTCGGTTAAATGTAACTGTTGCAAATGAAAATATAAATACCTATCGTTATCTAGGAGTTCTGGATGTAACTGATTTACTAATGCTGTGGCTTCTTGAATTTTTCCACTTTGAATTGCATCCCTTATACGAATCCTGTCATCAATAGAATCTAGTTCCAAGCAAGGACTTAGCCCAGATTCTTGTTGAAATTTTTCTGCAGCTTCTTTGAAACCTTCTGTTACTAAGTAGTTCATAATAAGTCTGTTCATATCAGATCGCTGAACGTGAACTCCTTCAAGATGCTGCATCCAATCATCTTTAGAAATGTTCTCGTGCTTCTCCGTGTAACTCATAGCAGAACTCAAATGTAACAAATATTCGATGTCAGTACTTCTGTAGAAAATAAATGTCAAAATAAATCTATTAGAAATACGAAGAAAATAAATCTAACCAATAAAACACTTACAAAGTGTATTTAAACACTTCGAGGGATTAGAACAACAATTGTGACAGCTGGAAGAGAGCTTTAACTAAAGATATTCCATCGAGAATAAACTACAGACCAGTGAACACTGTAAGAAAATGAATTTGCGCTAAAATATTTCGACATCATCTGAATTTTAAGTTGGACGATTAACATAAAAACGATCCGAAGCCAAGCGTCTTGATAGGAAATGTGTAATATGTTGTGTAAAGTGTTTCGTACTAATAATAAATTAAAGCAGCAGTAGTTGTTTATTGACGTCGTACATTTTTTGGTTTCTTAATCACTACATTTACAAGGTGCCAAACGTAAAGTAATTTCTGCCGTATCTTGGTAAATAGAAAACTATCAACTTGCTAAACAAATTTAGGGCTGTATTCCTGCCATACTCCAACATCGTACACTTAACATACAATTTCACCTACCACAAGAAAAGCGAGGGCGAGAAATTTGAAGATCTACAGACAATTGCTAAGACAAAGATTGACAGTCAACATAGCCTTACACGTAGCATGAAAGACCAAATAATACGTGGCATTCGTAGTGAAGCTCTGAGACAACGTCTTATTCGGGCCTACACTGGCGGCGCAAACCAAATTCGCCTTATTTTTAGGTATTTAAATCTAAAAGGTTCCAAAATTTACGTAAATTCTGACATTTTTCCGCCCCCAAAAAGTGACAACCGGGTCGGCACCGTCACGCTACGCAACAGTCAAGCATGTTTAACGACAGTTCAGTTCATTAGGGACATGGAATCTACCGAGCTAATAAACACTGTTCGGTTTAACCAAAAAAATCCGAGATCAACTCCGTGTTTTTCTTGTTTTTTTTTGCGTTCTATTTTTTGGATTAACGATACTTGCATCCTTAGAGTTCTGTTCCGCCATCACACAATCTTCCTACTTATTCAGCAGCTATCACGTGATTGACTCATCACTCGTTAATTTGAGAAGGCTAAAATTTTATCATTAACATTTTAATCACCATCGTCACAAGCCTTATTTTTTATTATTTCGAACTTATAAAATGTATAAACAGAGATTTTCTGTTTTTCGTTTTTGAGTCAGAGGTTTACGTGAGGATTGATCTAGTGGTTCACTACTGCCCATTTAATTTGATCATTCATAAGTCGATTTATATTCATGTGTTATTCGCCAATTAATAGTCTAGTTATTTGATGATCGATGAAAGTTATTCACTTATGCCCATCGCTATTATAGTATGTTTCCCGTTAGTGATATCATGGTGTAATTTTTAGCACATTACTTTAAAATTGAATATCTTAGTTATTTTATTTTAAATTTTTCCCAAAGACATGGAAACATGACTTGCTGGCGTCAAGATGTCGGCAGTTTACAATTGCAAACCGTATTAGGAAAATGCACGGGTCCAAAAACAAGGTCTTAAAATGTTAACCGGGGAAGGTCAATAAATAATAGACGTCGGGGAGAGTATGGCCCAATGGTGAGACCTAAATATGAAATAAACTACGGCTCACGTGTCTATAATAACCTATCATTACAGTGATTTTTGGGATCCGAGAGAGACACCTCTCAAGACAGGGACAGTCTGTTTCCATCAGCCGAAGACGAGAGTCAGTTTTCATCAGCCTAGTTGTATTTCGGCGGTCTGCTGCTGTACCCTATAGAACTGAGGACTAGAGACGACCTCTGTCTGCGCTACAGTGTCCTGGTAGATCACGATCCATGTTTTCTGGGTAACTCGCCGGTTTGCAACTACAAAAAACACGGTTAATCTTGACAAAGGCAGTACATGCGTTCCTGAGTATGCTGGCGATTAACAATAATTGTTAATGTATGGGCAGATTCATTTTGGATAATAAATTCTTTGTTTTTTTAACTTAAATCGTTAATTTAATTAAATTTACCATTTTCCTGATAGTGAGTATATATGCTTTGCAGAAGGCGCCTAATCAAATATCATAATATAAATAATTAACTATTAACCCCCAAATTTTATGAAGGCCCATCACGGTGTGCATAATCGAATGATCCCTTATCGAGTAAATCTAATAATTGAATGATCACTCATTCATCCATGTACCTTTGAAATAATTTTCTATATTTATGTATACGTGCCGTATTTTAACAAACAAGCAAAGAAAGTGTGGTCTTTTTGGGAAAAAAGGCTAAATATGATAAAATTGTTACAACTCGTATCATTCAGGTGTAGAAATGCTGGGAGATGACTCAATCCGTCAGAATTTTGGAAGTCAAAAATGTAAATTCCTCCCTATTTCAATAAAATTGCAAATAAGTATGAGATGTGTTCAAAAAGTAATGGGAATTTGCATTATTTGGAAATATTCGCCATTATATATTAAGCACTTATGCCAACTCTTCTTCTAATCTCCGAAACACTTTCGGAACTCGATCTTTGGGATACCGTTTTAATTCTTTCAGCGATGTGCTTTAAATTTCATCTAAGTTTATGAAACGACGGTCCTTTAAGGTTCTCTTTATTTTTGGGAACAGAAAAAAGTCACACGAGGCCACTTATGGCAAATGCGAAGGATGGGACTTCATTATAGTAATGTTTTTGGCCAAACAGTTACGAACAAGCAATGAAGCGTGAACAGGTGTATTATCGTTGTGCAAAGGTCATAAATTGTTTCGCCACAAAACCGGGCGTTTTCTTCGGATTGCTTCACACAAACAGTGTTGAACTTGAACGTAGTACTCCTAATTGATCTTTTGACCTTGTGGCAGTAACTATAAAACTATGCTGTTAAAATTGAAGCGAAAATAACATCCACATTCGATCGCACTTGAGCTTTTTTCGATCCAGATTGCCTCCACTGGGACGATTGAGCATTCGTGTTCGACGTCATATCCGTAAACCCGTTTCATCGTCCGTTACGACTCGTTTCAGTAGTTCTGCATTATTGTGTTTTTCATTTAGCCATTCCTGAGAAACTTCAAGAAAATGTTTTTGTTCGAAATTCAACAGTTTTGGAACAAATTTTCCTTTCACACGTTTCATACACAAAAGAAACGAAAAAATGTTATGGAATGAACAATTTATATTCCAATATCAGCTGCGACATCTCTGATTGTGATTCGGCGATCATTAATAATGATTTCTCTCATGCTTTCATCGATTATTATTGAAGAGCTGGGGCATTCAAGGCAGGTGCTTGTCATCTTCAAGGTCTTCTTGGAAACACTTTTTCCACTCGTAAGCCCTTGCTAAGCAGACTCTCAAAAAGCAATATTTAACATTTCTAAAACATTTTAATGGCTAACCATGTAAGATACTTTTGAGACATGTTTACCAACGCAAAATCGAAAAAAATTCGCGAATAGGACTAACTAACTTAACTTTACTTTTTGATCTCACTTCGTATACGTCTGTGCCAGGAAACCTGTGACTTCAGAACAAATGTTCTCTAAATCTGACTACCTGACAAAAGGCGGGAGGATCAGGCTCAACAGTATGTAAATAAATAAAATCATTTTCTTAAACAGCAATATATAATTTCAAATAAATACTTCAAATTAAATAAGTCTTATTGTTTATCAACTTTCATATTTGTGAAACATGAAAAATGAGTGAATTTAAATTTTTTAAATTTTCACCTTTAGTTTTACGTGTTGAATAATTGAACGATTAATTCATATCTCGTTTATTTAAGTATTTATGTCTCGTCACTCGATGTATTATTGTCATTTGGTTCTCTTCTGTGCATATTCGATATTTCGAATTACCTTAAATAATCGAATGATCGATTATAGCCCATCGATTATGCCTATCCTCATTTCACTTGTAGTGGTTCAAATTCTTAACTCTGTATACGGCTGTCGTTCAGTGTACTACATTTCTTAGGAACAACTCGCGTTTGAATCTTAAAAAATTAATGTCATGAGTAAAATTGCAGAGGTAATTCCAAAGTGGAAAATGATTTCTGTCATTTAGTGTAGTACATTTCTTATGAACAACTCGTGTTTGAATCTTAAAAAATTAATGTCATGAGTAAAATTGCAGAGGTGATTCAAAAGTGGAAAATGATTTTCCGATATGTTAGTAAAATAATGTGATTCATTAACAGTCAACAGTTATTAACTCATTAAGGCTGACATTAAAAAAGCAGTACTATGGAAGTATTAAATATTTGTATTAATTTTTTGTGTGCTAAGGGAAAGAAAATAAACTCCACCTGTAAAACGCAATTGTTGCGAAAATTAATCTCAGAAATTCTCGTTTCTTTGCAAGTGTTTGCAGTAAATCGGCTCAATCATCAAATTATAATGTAAACTTGGAACTATGCTTGTTCATTGCTTGAAATGGGAAGAAAAATGTATTTGAAATTGTTAAGGGTCGAATTACCATTAACATTTGAAGTGTATATTAATATTAGCATTTGTTTGTTTAATGGGATCAATTTACATCTATAAAATCTCAAAGTAGTATTTATGACACTTATAGAAATTTTTACTATCTGAGAGAAATTGGTAATCTTACAAAGTAATGTTCAGTAGAAAATTCAGCGACCAAAAAATGCGTATAAAAACTGATATTTTGTAAGTTACAGAGTAGATATAGACATGACTTCATTATAAATAATTAAATACAAATTTGATAAAATAGTTAACACATTACAATTCAGGTAATATTTAACTTAGGGAATTTTCAATGGACTACTCATTCAGCACAGATATTTTGATTTGGTGAATACCATGTCACACTATTTACAGTGAAGAATTCTATGACATTTTGGATTTCAAAATTTGGAATCCCCTAAGGTCCTCAGATTTTGTGGTTACTTTTATAATCATGTGATAGAATATGGGTTAATACATTGACTTTTGGTCCAATATTACTAATCTGACAATTGCAATAAAAGAAGACTTCTCGAATTAGCATGATGCCACAATACTGGCACCCTATTCTTCAAATTCAGCAAACTCTAAGAATATGCTTAGAGGAGACAATATTGGAGGTATACTTAAGCATGAACCCAGATTTAGTTAGTAATTTATCAATATTTCAATTTGGAGAATTTTTTGGATTTCAAAATGGATACAGTAAGTAAGTAATGCTTGAAGAATGTGTTAAAATTGGTTGCCATAGACAAACACTTTAAATACAATAGAAGAAATTTCTCGCTAGTAAATTCAGAAACAAATTTGATTGTATCATGATCCTGTGACTATTTTTGATTGTTTATTATATTAGTTAGTCTGATATGTGCTGAGAAGTTAGCTGTAAAAGTTACTTCCAATACTTGTGTTTAACATAAGATTATTTTTTGAAAAAGAATAGATAGAGAGATAAAATTTAGGCTTTAATTCTTAAATTTATTTTTAAATACATAAATGTTACTACTTATACTAAAAATTATCTCATGATATTAATTTATATAAAATTCTTAATTGTTAATCAAATCAGTTGGCAGGTGAAGAGGATTCGGGAGAAAAATCACGAACATTTGTTTTTCAAGATGAAGGTCACACATTTGGAAATGCATTACGTAGTATTATTGTAAGATAGTAAGTCATTAATTAACCGGTCAATATATTTAAAACTTGATTAGTAATTTATAGTATTCATAATTATTGTCTACAAAATGAATATTATTAAATTATTTTAGTGCAACTAACAAAAAGGACAGGTATCAGGGAATTATTAAAATATTTATAGGCCTTTATTGATGTCCACAATATAAATTTTTTGCAAATTGTTCAGCAATGAATTAAACTTTTGTGCTTTTTGAACATATTCTTCTGGTCATACAAATGTTGACTACTCATAGGCAGTTAACCTACGAGGTAGTCAACACATGCACGATATGATCAATATGTCCAAATCAATGGTCCTCCAATGTTCTTAATATATCGATTAAGAATTTTTTAAACAATTTTGGTCTGGTTAAAGGCCTATAAATATTTTAATTATTTTAGAGCTTTGATAATGATTCAATATGATGCATTGCACTTTTACAGACAAGTTCTAAATTCAAACTAGCAGTATGATATCAACACAATATAAAGATTTTACATTACTTTATGATATTGTCAATACCTTCATTAGTGTGAGCACAGTAACTTGTGAAGTATTAGGTAACATTTTTAGTTTTCTGATTATGAATTTTTAAGAAATGCAAATATTGCTTAAAATGTTATAGCATACAAAGAGACCAATAAAACATTCTAAAGATTTTCAAATGGTGGATAATGTGAAACATTTTAAATTTTTCTTTTGATAAGTCACAGCACAGCATGCAGTAGAACACATTGGAGGAAATATGATACTTTTTAAAAGTTCCTTATTCTAAGGCCATATTTATTAACAGAAGATAATAAAGTTAATTGATAAAGTCTTTAATAAGAAAACTTTTTTTGCATTGTTTGTCATTACAATCTGGAAGGAAAGAGTTTGGTCATACAATATAATGCTTATAAAAATTGGGGAGCAAAATCATACCATTATGCTCAGCAAATCAAGGAATACATTTCTGAGTTTAGAAATTTTACTGCATCCTGACTTAAGAGTGCACACTAACAGTTTTGTTGAGGGAATGTAGATTATATGGAGGGCACGAAATGTACTGTTTATATTTGTAGATTACTGTTAGAGATTTATCACAATAATTTAAGCTTTCAGACTACACAAAACAAAGAGTTCAAATGAATGTTGTGTTTCTAAGTTGAGATAAGATTGATAGACTCATGAAACATTATGAACCTTAAAAAGTAATGCCAGGAGGAATGGTAAATGGCCAAAGAAATTATTTTAATTTATTCATTTATCAAAATTTAAATAGTTTTATAATAGTACTTTTTTATGGGTTTTCATGTGAACTGGTTTCTATGCAACAGTTAAGTATTTCATACTGCTCGAAGTGTCTAATTATATAAGTTTATGTAAGAGAATAGGTTATATACATATGTGAACTTTAATATTATTTTAACCTTACAGCCCAGACGTAATGTTTTGTGGTTATTCTATTCCCCATCCATCAGAGACAAAAATGCATTTCCGTATTCAAACAACTGGACCTCGGGCAGTTGATGTTTTAAAGAGAGGAATTGAAGATTTGGAAAAAATGTGTGATCATATTTCGACAACATTTCAGGTTTTTACTATAACATATAATTTGCCATTTTAAAAATATATAAATCTGGTAAATGTTTCATGTCAAGGTGGTTAAGTAATGGGTTTAAATGTGATAATGGTTCTTAGGATTTCTATAAATTATTGCAACTCATAATTACATAGGCCTCTTTACTAGTTTTCATGATCATTATTTTTCAAAAGAATAAAATGAAAATTAAGTATTCTGTGTTTTTTTTTATACTGAAACTAACTAACAACTACTAAAGTTTTATTTGTTTGTAACAGTACCAGAAATACTACTAAATATAAACACAGAATAACCTAGTGATGCAATAACTCACTGACATTAGATATACAAAATATGCAACACTAGTCCCCCATTTTTTTGTTTTTACAATATAATACAATTACAAGAGTCAGTGTCTTAGACATTTATAAATTAATAATTACATACATTACTCAAAATAAACTAAACAATTTAATAATTCAACTATTAACTATTCAAGATGTTTTGGTCGGTTGTTTGTTCTCTTTGGTTTCTCATTATCACTGAGGTCAACATCTGAATTATCATAAATGTTGATTTGGTAGTCATTATTCCTGTGCATGGTTTCAACTATCACTATCATTTTCGTTTGTTATTTGGCTATTTCATATAAATTTATATGAAATAGCCAAATAACAAACAAAAATGATAAAAATACCAGACAACAATTGAGGAAACGTTAGGTGTTTTGTTAGGTCCAAAAATTGAAACCAATGGCTCACAGTCAGTAAGCAATGTAGAACATTGTCTGAACTGATGCTGTTGAAAATTATTTACAGCAAATACAGTAGCCAAAGACTAGTGATCAATATGTGAATAATTAAGCTGAGCCTTTGTCAATTCAAAACTTATAGGTTTGTCATATACATCAGGCATAACATATGATAATACAGCACCAACGCCTACAGGTGATGTATAGATGAACAATTTTTATGGTTTATTAACACCATATTGAACCAATACATTTTTGCATTGTTGAAATGTTTCATCAAAAGCTTTCAACCTCTTCCATTTAATTTGTTGGTTGTAGCAGTTCATTTAATGGGCTCACAATCATAGACATTCTTGACAAATACTCTGCCTAATAATTTATTAAACCCAGAAAAGCACTCAATTCAGTGGTATTAGATGGAGTATTTGAATTTTTATTGCAGACAATTTATAATTAGTTGGTCTTATTCCTCGATTGTCGATAATATGTCCCAAATATTCTATACTGTCAAAAATTTACATGTTTCATGATTTAAATGAACTCAATATTTATGAAACTGTAAAAAAAACTTTCCTCTGTACCAATAAATTATATTTGTTATATCCTTTTACTGCTATATAATCCTGGAATATGGTTGCGTTCTTCTATGATCTATAATATTGTGAAATATTGCTGATGCGATATTAACATCAAACAAAAGTCGTATAGATGTATTCAAAGTAATATACACTTTCAATTCCTCATCTAGTTCAATCAATTGATAGGTATGAGGTGAACCTAATTTAGAGAACACTTTACCAAAAGAGTTCTTAGTAAACATATACTGCTGAGTAGGTAATGGTTAAATGTTATAAATTTAACAATCTGACTTCATATTTAAATTATATAATGTAAATGGCAGTCTATTAGTAAAAAAGTTAATTAATTAATTTAAAACATAATAAATATCAAACACAATGTTTTGTCCCTGATTGGGACCTTTTCAGCTGTATAGATGTTGCATTAAATTATAATTTATTACAAGTTGACCAATCTTCTTATGTTGATTTGCCCAAACATTGCAGCCACAATGTCTCCCAATCAGGAATGAATTGTTGTGTTTGATATTTGTTATGTTTTAAATTGAATAATTAAAGTTTTTTCTGGTGAATGTTATACTCAATCACTTTATTAATTATGATTCTAAAAATGACTACATACTTTAATTTTGTTAATTACTACATTAATAGTAGGTTTAGCCCATTCTTTATGTTCAATGCCAAATACATATTCCACATATTCACATAATTCATGTTCTACTGCATATAGAACTGAATGTGCCGAACAAAGTGTAGTTTGAGCACCATCATGCAAATGAATTAAAGCTGTAAAATGCTGTACACACTCCGTGGGTATTTCATACAAATTAGAAAATTCATATAACAAACCTACCAAAGTCAATTCCTTAGATACTGCTTCAATAGAGCAAACAATCTTAATCAAATCCAACTGTATTTATCTTACCCAATCAATTCCCATTAAAGTTGGCTTGTTACTCTTAACAATAATAACTGTGAGATTTTATAAGGTTTCATTGTACTTAACTGATACAATCACATTCACTACTGAACCACTATAATCATTTAATCTATGGTTGGTAGGCCTGATTTTAATTACATATGCTTTTAAACTCATATTCAGAAATGACAGTAGCACCCCCACCTGTATGTATTTAAAACTTGAAAAGTTTATAGAAAAATCAAAATAACAAACTCTCGTGCATTTACTGTTATTTAGTGCAGAACTTTAAACAAATTGAACAGATTGTCCACAATTCACTGCTTTCATACTACTATGATGTTCTGTGTATGTATTTTTACAATGAGATGCACAGTGACAAATTTTCTACATGTGTACATTCATAAACCTACTTTTATTTGAGCCTTCATTTATACTCTTAGCATGATTATGTATGGTTACAGATTTTCCCTATTTAGTATTTTCTGGTTTACTATGGTATGCCCACTCTGCTTTACCATTTTCAGGGTACAGCTTTCGTAATTTATTCATGTCATCAACAGGTTGACATACTTTTCACACTCGGCCATTTCACATTTCACTATGCTATGGATTCAATCCAGAAATAAAAATTCTTTGCCATTAATATTTATTTAAAAATATTTTATTTTATTAAACCACAAACTAAATGACCCCTAAGTGCATCATTGTGAAAAGAGCCAGAATCACAAGTAGAAGTTAATTGCTTCAACTCCACAATGTAGTCTCTGGCAGTTTGTCCCAGTATTTGAACACATTTATTAAAACTAAATCTTTCTTCCAAAATATTTGGTGCTAGAGTGTAATGTTCCTTTAAAATGGTCTAAGTTAGTTGTATGTTTTAGTTTTTGGTTGAATTGATTTTAACACACTTCTCAGTAACATGTATAGTTGTGCACCTATATCATTACATTATATAATATATTATATTATTATTATTAAATTCAATGTGTTACTTTGACATTGTTGCTTTATCTGTATTAAAATTTTATTATAATATTGAATAAAATATAAGAAAACCTTTTTGTTTTTCAGAAAGAAATGCAAACCTTCATTACAGCATAATTTCTTCTGCAGTGTTGGGATGTATTATTTTGGTTAGTGACATGAATTGAAGATGAATCGCACCATCATTTCATTTATTTACCTCATTCTTAATGTATGGAATATTTCTATAAATTAAAAAGAAATTTGTTTTATAGTCAATATTAAATATTTATTATGAACCTGCATCATGCTTTAAAGTACCTTGTTCTGCCATATTTTTCATAATGTGTAATACGGAAGTTTCATAGTTCAATTTTATAAACAACCAAGCCAATTTCCTAGGTATTTTATTTGTATTAGAATGGAAAATGAAATTAATATTAATATCTTGGTTATTTTGAATATTTTATAATGAACCCAATTACACCCTGCTACTGGGGTTTAATGTGAGATCAGTCTCGGTGGCATCACTGTTCATCTCAGTGATAACAAACACTATGGATTAAACCCTGGTATAAGGCAATTAGAACCAATTATCCTTCTGTGTCAGGGGGAGGCTGAAATTATACTTAGCTGACATGATAATGTCAGCATTAAACTCGATGACCTTTGGATTCTACACCAATCTTGTTTGTTTTGATTTAGAAATTTTGGGTGTTTGTGTATAGTAGAAAAATTTATGAGAGGGTGGATGATGATAGAGGAGTTTTAAAATTTTTTCTACTATAGACAATAATTTCTTTGCTATTGAACACCATTGTCGACAAAATTCAAAACCAGAATTGTTTATTTTTGTCACTCGATACTTTTAATCTCAATCATATCAAAAAATTTATATTTGACAATATTGGTTGATTTTGAATTCATTAAGAGGCAAATATTCCATTGTTTGCTTTTGAGAAAAAATTTCAACAACCGTGGGTGCAAGTCACTACATAGAATTAGATTAAAATAAACTAATTTTTCTCTGGCAAAACATTTAATGTCTATTGAAAAGTGTATGTGTGGTTTGAATAATCAGTTGTATGACTTGCAATTCAGTAACTATTTATGTACCAGACAATACTAAAGTCTGGAATGCATTCAACAGGAAGCATTAAAGCCTAAGCAGGATATCAAACAAAGGTAGACGTGTCTTTAAGTGTAATAAGAGTTTCAAAATTTAGATAAATATTCTTCCAATAGTAGTAATAGTTTTATTATTGGATATGATGTATGGGAAGTTTCAAGAAGCTAAGTAGTAATAGTTGTAGTCCTTAGACCCAATTATTACAAAAAGGAAATGCTTAAAAGTAAAGTTGAATGGGCTAAGAGATGTGGATGTACTTTTTTTATTTTATTTTATCGTCAACTGTGTGCCTGCCATTAAAAAGGTCTTTTAAGGCAATAAAGTCCTCTAGATTTTTCTGACCTGTGTATACTTCACTCTCACAATGCATTCTGCTTTTATACGTTACACAAGATCATCTGGTTTTCTTCTTTTCAATCTTCTGGTACAGTCTTGATTTTCCACAAGTTGTTGGACCATTGGGTTGGAATCCGGAGATCCCTATGGAGATCTGTATTTCATAATGTTTCTTAACACTTTATTCTGAAAAATATGGATGCATTAATGTTTGTGTCACAGGCTCTGCCCCAAAGCTGAATACTGTAGAGCCATTTTGGTTTTAATATTTGATTGTAAGTCAGTAGTTTGTAGGAAGTTGAGAGTTTGGAGTTCTTACCAATTAGCCAGTAGTATTGTCTATATTTTATTATTAATTCAGATATTTTTTATTAACATGCTTTTTACAGCTAAGTTTCGTGTCTGAAGTCATACCTAGGTACTTGACAGTCTCATAGGACACAATAGAGCAGTTTATTTTTAGTGATGTCTTATGATTGTTTATTTGTGAATACAATATGGATAGATTTCTGCTTGTTTAGCTTTATCTTTCATTCTTTTGTCCATTCAGCTACTGCATTGATAGTTTTTTGTAGACTTCCTGCTGACAGACTTTGGTCTTTCTGTATTGCAAGTGATGTGGTGTCATCTGCATATGTAGTTACATAAGCATCTTTCAATTTTGGGATATCACTAGTGTATAATAAATGGAGAATAGGACCCAGTACACTACTTTGGGGTACTTTGGCTCTTACCTCTTTCAGATCAGATATTCATTTAATTGTTTAATTCTGAATAGTCTGTCTGTGATGTATGATGTTAATATCTACATATTGCTGTGGGAGTATTTTGTTTAGTTATGTATCAAGCCTTTATGCCATACTTTGTTGTGGGCTTGCTAAGCATCTGAAGAGGATGCCAAGAAAACTGGTGTTTCTTCTAGTGCACTTTCAATAATGTTGGTTATACTATGCACTTGGTCTAGTTTTGAGTGCTTTTGTCTGAATCTGAATTGGAAATCTGGTATTAGTTTATTATTTTCTATTACTGACTGCATCCTCTTGAGCAGTAGTAGTTTCTCCTTCAGTTTTGAGATTATTGGTAGCAGAGAGATTTGTGTATAAGATTTAACATTATTTGGTTCTTTTTCTGGTTTCTGCAGCATGATCACTTCCGCTACTTCCCAACATACAGGGACATGTTTTAATCTGAAGGCTGCATTAAGTAGGTAGATGAACTTTACTATACTCTTCCTAGGCAGGTGCTTCAAAATCTCTCCTGTGATTAGATCAAATCGAGGTGCTTATTATGGTTCAGTTTTGTTTTAATTTAATTATCTAATTCTATTGGGGTAACTGGTGTGATATTTTCTGATCTTATGTTGTAAATGTTAATCATCGTGGTATTTGTTTATATATCCCCTTGTTAGGTAGAAATACATCTGCCAGGTGTTCAGCAAATGTCTACTTTTTGTTTATTCTCCCTGGCCTATGATACTTGTTGTTTCTAATAGGAGGAATGGAGACCATAGGTCTCTTAATTTTCTTGGTTGCATTCCAGAGTGAATAATCACTTTCTTCATCGGCATTTAATTCTTGTAGATAGGAGTATTTCTCTTCTCAGCTTCTGAGTTTTGTTGTTAAGTATCGTTATTTCTTTGGGTCACTTGATTTTTACCATTTTCTTCTAGCTCTTCATTTTATTTTGACAAGTTCTCTAATCTCAGCTGGATAGTTTATTCCTTTTCTTATGCGAGGTCTTACTTTGGTGGTGTTATAAGCCAGTTTTTGATTAACCCTTCCAGTTGTTTGGTTGTTCTAAAGCAGATATTCAAGTTGTTATTGTTCTGAACGTCTATCTGAAAAGTTTCCCAATCAGTAGTTTTATTAGTTTGGCTGGCTCTGGTTTCACTCAGTGTTAAAATAACTTATGAGTTATTGGAGTCCAGACCAAAATTCTCTTCAACTTAAATTAAGTTGGAAGCTATGTTTCTCATGATGAAGTCTAGTAGATCAGTGATTTTATCTGTATCTGTGGGCCAGTAGGAAGGTTTATCTGTTGAGTATTAATTCCAATTCATTTGATGAACTACTTTCCTTAATTCTCTTCCTTTTGTCGTGGTTATCTAGATCCCCAGTCAATATGTTTGCAGTTATAATCGTCTCCAACAACAAACCTTTCTCCTAAGTATCTCAGTGTGGTTAGGTAGGTTGCTTTCTTCATGTTGTGTCTTGGTGGACAGTAACTTTTGTTTTGTGCCCAGACCCCAACCACTGTTAACTGAATATCCTCATTCTTCAAAGTGGTTGACTGTTTCTTTTATTTCAATTTCTCTGCCACCTGTGGCTTTGTTGTCTGGGTGGAGAGCGTGATATCTTTTGTATCTTATTTTAAGATATGATTGCTTTGTCATGTGTGTCTCTGAGATGAGGCAGATGACTATATTTAGAAAAAAATGTTTTTTTGCTTATAATGAATATATATTTTATCTGTTTGCTTTATGTGACTTTCATTTTCTTTATCAGGATACACTAGCTGTACGCTATTTCTACTTTTACACAGTAGCCAGTATGTTTGTCTGGCTACAATTTTTTCCTCTTCTGAGTTTTCTGGGCTAAATGTTCACCTTTTAGCGGCTAATTCTAACTGGTTTGTACTAATTTTGATTTTAATATGCTTACTTGTTCTTACTTGATTAGTTTCATTTCATTCAGAGCCTCCTGCAATTGTACTTGTAGCTGACTAATCGTCTGCTACGTGGTTTTTAACGGACTTGGTGGAGGCATGGGAATGTTATCTCCCGGACGTGACAAATATTGGTCCGTGCTTCCCCCACAGCGAACGTGGCACCCATGCGTGGTGACGGGTGCCTGTGCTAATCAGCGCTTTGGAGCGACTACTATTTGAGTTACTCCGCTCCTGTAACAAAGTATTTGCTCCAGCTCCGCTCCATGCTCCGGTTAAAATATTCTGACAGGAATTACATTCATTTTTTCTTTCATATATAAGTACGTATAGGAAACATGTTTATTTACAACGAATATATTTATTATTAACGAAATTAACACTCGTTCTAAAATTTTACAAACAAATAATTAAAAAAATACAATACAATTTAACCTAAAAAGATTTTTTAAAACAATGCAGTATATAATTCATTAACTTTAATAAATAAAATGACAGACAGTAAATCGTCCTTCAATGCCTGCCCGTTATCACTTAAATTAAATCTAAATCTGGAAAATAGTCCCTCAACACTTGTTTGAAAAGTTGGCATGTTCGAAGCGACTCTGCATGCTCTTATGATGCGCTCAGGATAATAATCAATGATTAGGAATACATTCGCCTTTAAACTCCCCACATCCTCTATTGCATTGCAATCTTCCTCTATATGTTTTCCTATTTACTCGTTATATTTATTATGTATAGTGGAAATTCAAGGACTGTTGTCTCTTATCCATTTTTTTTTCAAAATCACAGTCTTCCGAATATATGTATGTATATTATATTACTGGTTGGCTGTGACAGTTCAACAATTGCTGACTTAAGCCAAATCAATATTTTTTGATTTGCCGATTGAACCTATGAAAGATCTTCCTCCCCCGTTTTAATTTTTCTGTCGCACTTAATAAGATTCCATACCAAGAATCAACATACATTCCAACAAATAATGTGTGTTTTGAAAAAGCTTTTCTTTCCGTCTTGGAGGACAGAACTCCTAACGCAACATATCCTCCAAATTCTTCATTACACGTTTCATTACATTCTGCTTTGCCAAAGTTAGACTATGAGAGATGCGAGAATTTTAAGTACTTAGGAGTTCTGGTAACGAAAGATAACAGTATAAATGAAGAAATAAGGATTGCAGCAGGAAATAGAGCTTACTAGGCCCTAATTAAGACTCACAAGTCACGTAGTCTGAACAGGAAACTGAAAGTGACGGTTTATAGAATAATGATAAGACCGGTGGCCATATATGACTCCGAAACATGGACAATGACCGCGGCAGAAGAAGAGTGTGTGAGAAGATGGAAAAGGAAAATATTAAGAAGGATTTTTGGAGCGGTAAACGAAGCAGGGAAATATACGAAGAAATAGGGACCTGGAGGAACAGTATGGGTATGCAGACATTGTATTGGAAATAAAGGGGAACAGACTGAGATGGTTGGGCCATGTCAGAAGACAATGAATGGGTAGATGTTTAGGAACGGGCGTTTATGAACTTGAAAAAAGCTCTCTGCACTGTCCCAACGCTACAGTTACCAAATTTTTAAAAGAAATTTGTCATGCAATGTGACGCGAGTGATTTGGCGATTTCTGCTGTACTGAATCAAGAAGTCGATAATTCCTTGGCTCCGATAGCTTTTACCAGCCGAAAATTAACGCCTCAAGAAATAAAATATACCACCTACGAGAAGGATTGCTTGGCGGTTGTTTACTCGATGCGAAAGATTTCGTTCGTTCGTGGAACACAAAGAATTCACTGTTGATACTGATAGTGAGGCCCTGTCATGATTAAGGGATCATCCCCGAGTGCAGGGACGTGTTGGATGTTGTATTCTTAGATTATCACCATTTAAATTTAAAATTGTTCACATAACTGGTAAATCTAACTTGGTGGCAGATTGTTAGTCTCGAATGTTCGAAGAACCGACAAAAAATTGCCAATATAGGAATGCGGATGAGGGAGATCCTAATTTCGTGATGGGTATTCTAACTAATTTTCCTGATTCGCTTTGTCTCACATCAAAAGGCGGATGAAGAATGCCGGAAAATATATACAAAAATTCGGATAGGTGATCCGTCAGTAAAATGATATAGAATAAAGCGAGGATTGATTGTTGTTTCTCCAAAAGATTGAAAAAAGGAGAACGTATTTGTACATTCGTTGGTTCGAAAAATACTGTTATGTTATTTTCATGATGGTATGGTGGGCGCTCATTTGGGGATATCTAAAACATGTAACAAGGTTCAAAGACATTTTTTTTTGCCTGGGATGTATAAATATGTAAAGACCTGTAATATTTGCCAAAGGACGAAGCCGGCTCAAAATTTTCAAGTGGGGTTGCATTCGGCTGATGTCACTCAGAGACCTCTTCAAAGATTATTTCTGGATTTCGTGGGACCCATGACCAGAACTAGTTCAGGAAATACAGTCATATTTTCGGCGATGGACTCCTTTTCTAAATTCGTATGGTTGTTTCCTATGAGAAAAGTGTTAGCTAGCACCGTAGTTGAACGATTACAAGTCAATATATTTGGCCAGTTCGGTATACCAGAAGAAATTGTCACTGATAACGCGGGATGTTTTCATTCAAAAACATTTAAGGATTGTCTGTTTCAGTGGGATATAAGAGGAATTTATACTTCTCCTTATAATCCAAAAAGTTTCCAAGTGGAAAGATTCCATAGAAATTTAAAGGCAGCCATGATTTCGTATAACCACCATCAACATAATAAATAGGATCTGAATTTATATCTTCTTCAATATGGGTTCAATAATGAGATTATAAATAACACTTCGGCAAAGTTATTTTTATGTCGAGAGTTAAATTCTCCTCTAGAATTGAAATGGAAACTAAACAATTCGGATAAAACCAGCACGACAGCAATGCGTAAAATTTGGGATGAAGGGGTAACAAATTTGCAGAAGGCGCACAGTAAAGTCGCTGCCTGGTACAATACTGGTAGAAAAGACGACACTTATGAGGTAGGTGATTTAGTGGTGGTTAAACAATTTCCTCAAAGTTCAAAATTGAAACAGATTTCTGCCAAACTAGATTTCAAATAGCCTCCCCAGTTAAAATTGTGCGATTCTTATCTCCCGTTACAGTGGAATTGGTTTGTCCCAAGTCGGGACATGTCCCATGTTAGCCAATTGAAGCCGTATTACACCTCTTAAAGCTTGAAACAAAGCTCTCTCTCGGAGTAATTCGTGACGTTGTTCGAAAAGTATTCAATGTTAAACTATAAAACAAAAGTGTATATTTGCTAAAATAACAAGCCGATGTTTTGTTGAATTTGAAGCTAATCACTGGAGTTTCAATTTGCAATTTGTTTTAAGCAGTTATTATGCGGGTTGTGTGGAAAAGTTTGGTGATGTGAAGAAGACATACTCAACCATAAGAGACTTATTAAAAACATCCGGTGTTTTCTTTTCTCCAAGGAATGTTTTGACCTGTTTTTTAAGTTTGATAATTTGATGGAAACTTTATGATTTCAGTTTTTTATTATGAGGCAGATATGAAATATGGACGTTGAGCTGAACCTTAAGACACTGGTAGTGCAAAAGGACATCTTCGCTGTGAGCATGTGGGGAGCTAGTGAACCGGAACAAATATTTTTCGGTCACCTAAACTCGGTGTTGTCAGTTGGCAGGGGGAGAATGCTACTCGCTGAGAGATATGATGACGTTGGCCGGCTGATAAATGTTATCTGTGAACAATATTTTACACAAATGATATATTATCTTTTTATGTAAAATATTTTTTTTTACTTTGGTGCGGAGAATATCTTTGGATTGTTAAAAAAGAGAAGTTTTTGATGAAAACTGTGTTTTTTTTGTGTGTAGACAGGCTATGTACAGGGTAATCCACATAGTGGCAACTCCCCTCTTATAGCATAGGAAAGGGGTTTTAAAGGGGGGATGTGGAAGGATAGAGGAAGGTAGCCAAGGGTTAACTAGGGCCCCCGGGCTATATTTTAAGGATCCTACCCGGCATTCGCCTAAAGAAATGCAGGACAAACCGTAGAAAAACCTGCATCAGGTAGGACGTGCATTGGGTACTTGTCCCACGCCCTTCCGATAGCGGGAGAGGAGTTCGCTGTGGGGACGCAGTATTCCTGTTCTCCGTGCCTCGACCAGTTTAGGAGGCAGCTGACCGACTATTCCAATGGGAATAGTGGACAACTCTTACAGTATGCCCAAGGTCTGTGACCCCGGAACATACACCTCTCAGAACAGGCCGAGGTGCCTCGGCTTGTGGGAACCTTAGTTTTAAAACGGAGAGGAAAAGGCATCCCCAAAGGTAGCTCTTCGTGTCTCTCCTACAAGGTTCTAACTGCGAGAGAACATCCCTTGCAGGTACTGCCTGCGAGAGAATAACCCTCGCAGACGATTCAGGTGAAAACTGTGTAGTACAGAGTTTGAATTTATAAAGTTATTTTAAAGGAAGGCTGCATGCTTAAACAAATTATTAAACAATAGATCATAGGCATTGTTGAGTCTCATGGGTTTGGTCTGAACTTTATTTGCAGTAATGTTATATTTAATATAAAGCATTTAAAAATATTGATTTTATCGTTAACGAGCGTCCGTTGATATTCAGAACGCATGTTTGAAGATGTAACACAAACTTAGTATCCCACGCTCCAAACGTTTGGCTTTACAGTGGATGTGTCTGTGATGCAAACCTTCATACGGGAATGACGATTTAAATGTTCGGTTGTATAATTTTGTGTAAATAAAATGATATGTATTTATATAGGCTTAAATGATTATATTGATTGATTGTTCATTGTGTCTTATCTTCGACGCTTTGGTTTTGAAGGTTATTCTCGCATGGTTAATAAATATTTAATCCAAATGAAAGTACTATCCTGATAGATACTATATTTATGTTTAATTATAGAGATCTGAAGTGTCATTTACATGGCCGAAAATAGGGCGTGGCGAAGTCGGTAAAGGCCACGGGCGTAACAGGCTCATGGGCACTCTGTGACTTCAAGTGGTCCGTTCGTGTAGTAAGACAATTTACAATGATATTGGTATTTCACCGTAGTTACTTGGAAAAGAAAGAAAACTTCTTAAAATATTTACGGAGGAAAAATACTTTCGGGTTAGAAATGATAAATTATTCCGCGTTTAAAAATTAGACACGATTGGAAATTATGTAGATAGAATTATAAATGTAGCATATTACGTGTGGGGTCAGACTATTGGTAACACTATCTCTTATGTAGTTTTATTATTGTATATATTAGCTATCATCGTAAAAATGGTAACTATAAGAAACTCACGAGCTGCAGCTGGTTAAAACTGCGAAAATGAGTCAGAAGTTAAGATTTGGTCCACGTCAACAAGAGGGACACGTGAAAAGTTTTCGAAGGATAGAAGAATTAGAAAAATTGTTTAACAATTCATCTTCTCATTAGTCAGGGCACAAGTGAGTAAATTAATTATCGTGGAAGATTGAACGCTATCTCTCAATTACCCATGAGAAACCACGCCGTTACTGGCGCGAAGGTCATTTTCCCTCTTATTTCCCTATGATGCCAGGACTTGTTAATTTATCAAAGGAAATTTTCCACTGTCGAAGACTATTACTATGTGACTGTTTCTTCTACTATTATATTAGCACGACTACTACTACTGTTATACTGCTATTTCAACTATGATATTTGTACGATTACTACACTATGAGACGGCTACTATACGTCTATAAGACGCTAATCTCCAGATCATGAAAGAGGCAAGCTGAACGATCACACTTTATCATGTTCAACGCCGGTAGCAAATAATTACACTTCAGAAGGCAGTAGAGAACTGGAACGTGGATTCTTCATTCCCGAGACGGCAATTGATGAACCGCAAGAAGCCAGGGCATAGAGGAAAATGGACGACGACGTTCAATTCGTAATGATTCTGTCCTCTGGCCACTGGGCGTTAGTTCCACATTTTTCGGAATTTTTCTCACTATATTCCCTAAGGTTAAAATGTTCATGTTCTCGTTGAAGCTTATTGAAGACTATGTAAAAGTCGAATTAAATTGTGTCGATCTCCTGTGGTGTTGTCGCATCACAGACGTCCCGGTTTCGAATTCCGACGAGGGCATGGATGTTTGTGTGCGTGAGAGAAACTCTCGTCAAATCAGTCCCCTGTCAAAGCAAAAAATGAGTTCCCATAACGAGTCGCTAATAACCAAAGCTGTTGATGCGACTGTAAATAAATCAATATAAAAATTATAAAAATAATTAAATGTCTGTAATATGAATAACAAACAGGTATTGAGTTGGACAAAAAAAATTTTATATTCGTATTCGTCGTTAAAAATATACTATACTGTTTTAAAATCTTCTTTACTGAACGTATGCAAGAGAGAAAAAATCATGTTGCTATAATATCTATTAGTCAAATAAACTGTATGAATTCTGGTAGCAACACCTTATCTTCGGAATTTAGACTTAAAAGATAGGCTTGGACCTATTTAATTGTATTCTACTACTCCCCTAGTTTTCTGTCAAATGATAAGATATCTCACATACATATATATTCCCAAGAGGATTGACTCTTGTCTTTCCCTCGGCGACATGGATTCTTACATGTATACTATTCTGGGAACATTATTTCTGATAAATAATTGTATTGTGCAAGGTAATTAAAAATAATCAACTAAACTCAGTTTTTTTCCAATGAAATAATTTATATATTGGTTGTTATAGATGCATTGCCCCAGCAATAGGTAATTTTATAAAAATAGTTTTCATATTAACTGCTGTATTATTCAAAATCCATTTTCTTAAATATCTTTCTACGAGAATTAAATTTAAAATTTTCATTGAATTCAATCAGAAATAAATATTAAATAAATTTATATTTGTATTTTGAATTAATTATTAATTAATTAAAATCAAATTCTGTAAATTTTTTATACAGATATCCGTTGAAAATATTCAAGTGAATTGAAGAAAATGTTAATAAAATTTATCGTTTGATTCCGACGTTTTAACATGCTAGTTAATCTTCTGCAAGATCACAATTATTTAAAATTTTACGTGTAGATTACTTAATTAATAGTATGGTGTCTTTTCCTTCCATCAATATGTAATTCGAATCTTGACTCTTATGTTTGACACTAAATAAATGTAATTACAATTGTCACTTCCCATTTATTTTTTTATTAAACAGTACATATTTAATAATAATTAAAATATTTTGTTAGCGCTTGCTAAACTTAACCATTAATCTTTATCGAATTGCAAGAACAAACGGTTTGTATTGTAAGATACATTAGAATTTAGTACTGGATGCAAATTACGCTTGTTTTTATTTTTGACTCTATTTCTTATTGTAAGCACTTTTCTGCAGCTGATAGACAGTAGATCAAACGTTTGCTACGGTGTATTTGTGAATGTTTTCTTTAACGAAAACGATTTGATCGTAGTGTATAAGTGAAACTACTGGATTGTTCGAGAAAGAACTGCGGTTTCTTAATCCAGAATCTAATAGATTCTGGATTAAGAAACTTAGCAGTCAACGACGTAGAGTAACTAGTAGCCGTTAACCTTAATTAATTTCATTCATACTTATATCTTGGAATTGTATAATAGTGTGCTGCAGAGATCTAACTCGACCAATTATTATTTTTTGAAAAACACGAATAAGGACATTAGCAATTAGAACTATATAATCAACATGTTCTATTAGTTAATTTTTTGACCATATATGACGTGAGGAGAATACATCCAATGATGTTATCCCGCATCGTGGAGTTAATTTACTTGTAGGCCACTCGACCGTTTCTTCTTTTGGAGTCTTCTGTAGGAGGATCACGCAGGGCGACGCTAGAACATTAGGATGAATTTGTTGTCTCAGTAAGTGACTGGCTCTTCTGTTAGTTCATTCATCTTGAACAGATGGAATTGGAGATCCGTATGTAGTGTCAAACTACAAAATACCATGGTTCATTAGTAAGCATTGAGGGTTTTAGATTGAAAGCATTGAATGATATTGACGTTAGATTAGGAGCAGCCCCATACTTCAAAGATATGCACCAAATTTGGCTTTATTTATCACTTTGTAAAATAATGTTTTGTTCTCAAGGGATTGTATCGAGTTTAGTATAACCGATTAAAATATACGTCTGTTTGAAAAATTAATAATAAGAAAAATAGCCAAATACAGACAAAAGAAGTGACGATATAAATATCACACAACGTTTGTGGAAACCTTGTTCCTTTCTTCAGGTGCTAAGGAAAATAAAAATACAAAAACCTAGAGCGACATAACTGACCAATACAGTTGACAACGGCTATTTTTCTTATTATCATGATAATCGATTAATTTAGGAAAAGGAGACGTGGCAATAGTGTTGTATAAACAGATAGCCGAGTAAAATATTGTGTTAAAACTAGTCTCGTAAGTCTATTCACAAAAGTGAAACAGATATAAACAAACATAGAACTAAACAGGGTTTTCCCCAGTACCCAGAAGCAGTGGCGACTCGTGAGTGTTTTACGTTATGTGCTACATCACTTCAAGCAACCATTTTTACGAGGATAATTTTGTAAAATAATAAAACTACAAGAGTGATACGAGTGTTACCAACACTCTGGCCCGACACGTAATACGTTACTTTTCTAATTCTGTCCACGTAATTTCCAATAGTGTCCAATTTTTAAACGCGGAATAATTTAGCATTTCTAACCCGAAAGAATTTTTCCTCCGTAAATATTTTAAATGAAGTTAATTTTCGAAACAAGTTACTCAGTAGACTTTCGCACTATGATGCCTCTTAAATGTTGTTTTCTTTTAAAAAATCTTAGATTGTAATTTTACGAAAAACGTACGAATATTATTATTGTTTTGAATAAATAAACTGTTATAAAATAAGACTTATAATTAGTGAATAGTTCAAATTTCGTTGCTTATGCCGCCTGATGCATTGCATGGAGTGCTCTCAGATTTGTAGCACGAAAATGAGCTTTACGATCGGCGCAGGGGGGGGGGGGGATGGGCTGAAAAAATATACTACGCAAGTGCAGTGTATCGCACTATAAGTGTATTTTAATCCCAGGGTGTTTGTTCCTGCATCGTAAGTAACATGTGAATGGTAGAAATTTCTCTACGCGTTTAAGATTGTACACTGAAATTTGTTTCGCCCTTTTCACCCCCACTGCTGGGGGTTGATCTACATCTTAACCAGTATGGTAAATGTAAGAATTGAAGTCAGTGATTTCCATAAACCCAGATTCAACACCAGTTTCAGTTGTTTACTCATTACTTTTATATAACCTCATCTCGCACCCCCACACCTAGAGGCTTAACTGGCATATTGAACAGTCAGAATTAAACTCATTGACTTCTATAATTTGGATTTGACACCAATCTCGATTGTTTCGCGATATCTATATTTAAACGCCCGCCAATAAGGAAGAATCCTTTGAGGTGATGCCTTTCAATGCTGTAAGAAGTTGAAATTATACAATAAAAACATCTCGAAAGAAACTATTAATCTCATCCACCGCGAAAAGTAATTAATCGACGCTAATATCGGCCGTTTTGTATGTTTTTTAAATTTCATCCACGTTCACCCCTTTGGAGTTGCCTAACGCTTCGAAAGACGGATAGCAACCTTAATGGGCTTGCACACAACAACTCACCAAAGTTTCATCGCAATCGGTTGAATAGGACCGCATAGGCGACTCACAGGCCTATGCCTGTATATATATATATATATATATATATATATATATATATATTAATAATTAAAATATAATATGTGAATGTGGCTTAAATGAAATACACTAATAACTTTAAAGAACAAACAAAATTTATTGTGCCAAATTTAAAAACAATTATATTTTATAATACACAAAATATTTGGGATCTCAGGGTCTTGATCTGGATTTGATAAATGGCAGAATTTAAATAATCAAAATTACATTTACCTTTTATGGAAATCAAAGCGTCTGAACATAGACGAAATTTGTTGCGGAAGAAATAATACTAAAGATTGAATTTAACAATTTCAATTTTATCAAGAATTAAGAATCTCATTTTATCGATAATTAAATAATTAAAATTAAAGAACGATCTGACTTTTATTTTTTAAACTCGGTTTACAAATTATTTTAAAGTTTTCTCTACTTACGGCCGCCCAGGTCTCATTTTTAGTTTTTCGTGCACAATTTTGGGGACATCACTGATTCTAAGTTCTCACAGACTCTAATTGGCGTTGTTTGTTAGTTGGTTTACCACAAATTGGTTGGTTCTCGATGATTTACTGCAACCTGGATTTGTAGATCTCATGACTTTAGTTGACAATGGACTTCATTGGTTTGTCTGAATATTGCTTTACTTTTTAATAACTGTAAGCATGTTTGTGACTGAGCCACAATCTTTCGTTCTGACTGCTGACTGTAAAATCCTATATGTAAAACTTTCAATGAGTTTTTTTCGTCCGTGCTATTTGCTGTCTGCTGACCGACTGTACTGTTCAAATTTTTATGCCTTGGAATTTTGGTCTTTTCTCCTCGCTGCTTACTGCCCGACTGTCCTCTTCGTCTCGTAGATTTTGAGCGCGTAGATCCTCAACAATGTTTTCTTTGCCTTGACGGATTGTTGCGGCGTCCGCTCTATATCCACTAATAATGAGTCCTCTACAATCCAACTTTCCAATTAGAACAATGTCTTAATTACCAATTACTACAATATATATATATATATATATATATACACAAGTATATAATTATATATATTATGGTATATAAATTATTGAAAATTAACAGAGTGTGAAACGTTGCAACCAACGAAATTTTTAAAAGGAAAAGATAATTTATAGGGTTTATCCTTGAATTTTTAAGGATAACAATTTTATATTTATTACAATTTCGATTTACTTTAATTTCCTGTTCATATTTTCTTTTAAAAAAATGCCACAGCTTTAATGATACTCATAACCTCAGAGCCGCTATAATAATGGTTGTGATTTGCAATTACCACCAAAGAGTTACAATAGAAATACAAATTAAATTTACAATAACAAATTTGTATAAAAGAATCTAACAAAAAAACTAGAGAAATCTGACGGTAAATTACATTTACGTAAGAGTTTACATACTAAAGTTTCTTCATACCGATTTATTTATAGCTGTTCTGCTACCGTATGAATTGTGCACTTCACAGTTATTTACTTTTAAAGAATGGTGGTTGCGGTTAAAATATCTTGGGTCAGTAGGAGGATCTTATTGTCTGGAGCTCTGAAAGGATTGAGTTACGTGTGTTTGTGCAATTGTATGCACAATTTGGCCCATATTTTAAAATTGAAAAGCTTCCTTAAGTAATTAGTGATAGTATGTTGGGCGAAACTTTGGAATAATCGAAATCGGTATGTAGAGTATTATTCTTAAATTTAGTAAAATTAATATGTTGCAAACTTTGCATAATTGTTGTACGGTCAAATTTCAATTTTGTGCTTGTATTTTTGGGGATATTATAAGTTATTATGTCTGTAATTTCAATTCAAAAATTGTCTAGAAAGTTTATATTACAAAGAGAAAATTGGAGATCAATACTTTTCATGAGGCCCGTCAAAACGACCTGAGATAAGAAAAAAATTCATGCTAATAGTTTCGGCAAAAATTTATGTAAAATTAATATCCAAAATTTATTATGTTTTAAATAAATCCTTTAAATATTATAATAATCAAATTTCTGTTTCATTATTTCAATATTAAAAATTGCTATTAAAATTTGATAAACTTAAAATTTTATCTATTGAATTTAAATTGTGCAAATTAAATATTTCATTAAATGATCATAAACTGTAAGGTAAGGTAAAATTTAAATTTATTTAAACATTTCATTATTAAATAGTGAATTAAAGTAAATTAAGGCGATATCCTGTGGAGCATGAGATTTAAATATAAAGAACCTCTTTTATTAGAAAATGGCTACTTGAAATAATACATCCCTCCAACACTCAGCATCCCCTTTAATGAAACAATTAAATTTCTTTCATGATCACACAATATAACTAATAATAAGTCATTCCGACACTTCATAAGAGGACACCTTATTTAAGCAATTTGAACTACTATACCAGCAGTAGTACTATCTTCACTTCACCTACCACTGTGAAAAAAAAGAAAGGTGAATTTATTTACAAAATACAAATTCTTTATTTATTCTTCCAAATCATTTTCATTCCCTTCAAAGTAATCCCCGTCCGAAAAAACGCATTTTTCCAACGCTTTTTCGAGTCCTCGAAACAGTCGGAATAGTCTTTTTCCGGTGTAGCCTTCAAGACCTTCTTCGATTCTGTTTTTATCTCCTCAATCGTGTCAAAACGGCGTCCCAGCATTGTCCTTTTGAGTTTGCCGAATAGCCAGAAGTCGCACGGAGCCAAATCAGGCGAATACGGTGGTTGCGGAACGATATGAGTCGAGTTTTTGGCAAAACAGTCGCGAAGAACCAACGCAGTATGACATGGTGCATTAGCGTGATGAAGGAACCAAGAGTTGTTCGCCCATAATTCCGGCCGTTTCAGACGAATAGCTTCACGCAAACGACGCAAAACGCTCAAATAATATTCTTTGTTGACAGTTTGGCCCGACGGAAGGAATTCATAGTGCACCAAACCACGATAATCAAAGAAAACTGTCAACATGACCTTGATTTTCGATCGACTTTGACGTGGTCTTTTCGGTCTTGTTTCCTTTTGCACGATATTCGCTGGATTGGTCGGTGGTTTCAGGGTCGTATGCGTAAATCCAAGTCTCATCACCAGTAATGATGCATTTCAAGTGGTCCTGATAGTCAGACAGCAAAGTTTCACACACATCAACGTGACGCTTTTTTTTCCCAAAAAATTGAGCGATTTTGACACCAATCGAAACTTGACGCGTTTGAGACACAAAACATTCTTCAAAATGGTTTGGGCTGAGCCAAATGAAATTCCAACACTATCAGCGAGATCTCTAACTGTCCATTGACGATTTTCAAGCACCAAATCTTTGATTTTTTGGACGTGGCCCTCGTCGGTAGACGTTGATGGTCGTCCAGAGCGCGGTTCGTCTTCAACGCGTTCTCGATCCTCTTTGAACTCGTTGTACCACTTATAAACGTTTTTTTTTGTGCCATAGTTTGATCACCAAAGGCCTTCCGCAACATTTTCAACGTGTCCGCACAAGAATATTCGTTCCGAAAACAAAATTTGATGCAAGTTCTTTGCTCAACAAAATCACCCATTGCAAAAATCGAAAAATTCACTTTTGGTTGTTTACAAAAACACGTGTAACTCGGAGATAATTAAACATTTTAACAAACAGACGCTTGGAAAATATTATAGACAGTCCTACCAACCTAGGAAAAAAAATTACCTGCCTTCCTAATACCCGGGAGTTTTAAATGACAATTTCACCTTACTTTTTGATCATAGTGGTATTTCTTCTTTGACAGAACGATAGCATTTTCTTCTATGTTTTATTTTTTTAAGAAAAGTAGGAGTCTCATCACATCTAGGTGGCATAGACGCAATTTATGCCTTTGTCATTTAATTGTTAATGTTATTTTTAACTGTTGCCATAGGTTGCTCACTTAAGTCTTCCTTGTGATCATTCATAGTATAGTCCTGTGAGTAGAATTGAAATGAATAATCCTTTAGCCCAGCATAGTTCTGGTGTGAATTTAAATTTTGTTCCGTGAAGTGTTGCTAGTCATCCAAATACTTTCATTCCTGTAGGAACAGCAGTGATTATGGTAGCGGAGGTGAAGTAGGTTTGTGTTTCACTTATTTTCTTTAATTGAGATTATTCTAGCCGATAAGAATAGCTTTATGTAGAAGTAAAAGGTGATTGTGGAGGACGTAATTAAAACTGATGTGGTTAGATATAAAGACTATAAACACGTCTAAAAAAGAAAGAAAAACATACCCCGTCGATACTCTGATTACCCAGACTGCTACATGAAGCGTATTATCAAGAAACATCTGTAATTCAATATTGATGAATCTCACTAAGACTATTCATTTCAATTATACTCACAGAACTATGCTATGATCACAAGGAATAATAAAGTGAGCAACCTAGAGTATGCAGTAGGCAACTGCTTCCTCCAGCTCATGGGGTCTACGTATTAGATTGTAGGTCTATGTGACTTCTTGTTTATTGTTGTGCTAAATGTGACTGTAACTGCTGTGTGGTGATAGAACATAGTTCCTAACCAATATAATTGGATGACATACCATTTCTGATAAAAGAGTCTAATAAATCTAGTGTTTCCTCCAAATCCGAGGGCCAACACGTGGACTCACCAGTGGAAAGGTACGCGAAGTCTCTTTCGCGTATTACGTTGTATAGTGCATTAGACGACAGTCCCAGTAGGGACGCTTGCAATTGAAGTCTCCGTCGTAAAGTAGTGCCAAGCGATTGGAAGAATGACCGTAGTAAGTGGTAGAAATGGTTAATGTATTTGGTAGTTTATCAACTTAATTTACTTGCTTGAATAAAAGGTTCTGAATGGTGAGGAAATTATTGATGGATGATTAAACTTTTAATTGGTACAGTAATTGGTCTGTAAAGTGCGTTTGTGATACCAGTAATAAATCTATGATATTTAAATTTATGAGCAATTCCATTTCATATTATCTGGACAGGATGCCTTTGGCATTCCATAAGCTTATACGTATGGATTTGGCTTTGGGGATTTCCCGCGTGACTGCGGTTCGGGCTACCGAATTGTTGTTTATCCTTTTCACAGCATTTACATACGATGTAACAGAAAACACATTGTTACCGGTGTCCTTCGGATAAATACGTTACCACGGCTCAAGTTCAAAAATGATAAACATGAATGAAAATGAGTATAAAATAGTTCAAAACCAATAATAATAAATAAATTGATAAAATCTATGAATAACTCAAAAAGAAAAATGAACACGTTAAATTTAGAAAACTAAATACTGTAACTGTAAAATAAACGAAAATAAAATAGCATAACGGTGAACAAATGTCTAATGTCTTAGAGTCTTAGACCCTTTGTAACTCTATCATCCTTCACATAACCCTCCAAATTGTAATTATGTTCAAACGAATACAAGTGTCTACGCTGATAATACAGAATAATTTTTTATATAAAATATTCTAATTAAAATAGGTAATATGAGGGTAGTCCAATCTAACAAGGAAAATATGGAAATCTCTATATTTCTCAATTTCTTTAGCTCGATACATTTTTCCCAGCGATGCTCAATAGCTTCGATATCGTGTTTCAAGTAAGAAAAGTTGATCTCCTCAAGCTTTCCTCCATCAGCAGAGTCCACTTTTTCGTTGTTTTCAAATCTTTTACCATCGAGCCATTTTTTTTTTCAAGTGAACTAAATTTGGCGAATAGGGTGCTGGGGAAGCAATTCGAACTAACTCGTGATAATGGAGGTGTGAACTGATGCATTATCATGATGAAGAAACTTACTTTTTCGCCAAATGCGGCCGTTTTTCTTGATTTCATCACTCAAACAATGAAAATTGTTCGCATAATACTCGCCGTTAATCGTTTCCAGCAGGTCTTCGAATTCTATGTAGCCGATTTTCACTTCTCAGTCCATTGTTTTGACTGGTTCTACGTTTCAGGTGTGCAGTGTTGGACCCAAGTTACATCCTTGGTTATGAACCGACGCAAAAACTCGGCTTGATTGCTGTGAAACATCGTAAAAAACTTGATTGAAACATCCACACGACTCTATTTTTAATCCATTGTAAGCAAACGCGGCAACCAATCTTGCGCACAGTTTTCTCATGTCCAAATTTTCCCAACACTATTAATAACGTTAATAACATCTTACGTTTGTTTCAATTGCTACTGCGGGAATGTAGGCCTGAGACTGTTGACTCCGATTTGGAGTCATGATTTCTACTATCTCCAAGAGAATTGTCCGTTCACTAATTTCGAAACGTTATCTGCTAGATTTCAGTAAATGTATAAATTTACCCAAGTAAATTTGTTTCAAATGTTAGCATAATATTAACCGTTATTTATGTTTTCATTAAGATAATTGTGTAGTAATTTTGACATTGATGTAAAATGAACTTCACATTGTTTTAGGTCTCTCAACACAAGGTATTGATGTCTTTCCATATCGTGATTCTTACGTGATTGCTGATGAAGATTTCTTTTTTCATGTAACGAAAAATGTGATGAATATTCAGAACTGTTCATTGAAATTGAAAGACGAAGAAAGCATTGAATTATATAATGAAGGTGAAATTGTAAGTCACGACGAATACAGATATTGGAAGAGTAACTCGGGTAATAAAATTTAATAGATTTTTCGTATAGACTAGAAATAAATTACTCTACTATATAATATGTTTGTTTGAAATCGCTCACATTTTGCATTCTAAAATAAATATATCAATATATTTGTATCGATAAATAAATCATAATATACAGTAGCAACATCCATAGTTTATATTATCCCACTTCCTGTAGTTTAAGCGAAAATTAATAGCATATCTGCTATATCATACTTGCATATCTGTCATATTGACGAAAAGATAACTATAGCTGGAGGGGTATAACAAGACGTGTTAGTGTGCGCAGTAAAGGGAGGGAGTAGGTGGAGTGGAGTGTTGCAGTCCAGTGAGAGCCCGCTCTTGGGGCAACGCAACTACCGTTCTTAAATACAATCATTATATTCAAACGAAATAAATAGACAGCAGTGAATTCTCTTTTCGCACCCTTAACTCAACATCTCTTAAAGTTGACGGGTTAGAAGTCTACTAGGTTAATAATGAGGCGTGACTAAGGACTTTCCTAATCAACATTTCAGACGGACTGCAAATGAGACGATAGCATACACACATAGGATCTTTAGGGGTGTTTGGGGTTGATGAGGATGGCATTTTAAAAATATTCAACGTAATTTTTAGTGTCGGATAAAAAGTTTTCAGGATCGATTAATTTGATCGTGCCATTCTAGAAGTTATAACTTTTTCTTCTTAAGTGTAACTTGTATTTGGATTAGTACAATAAACTCGTCTTGACAAAACGACTGAACATCTATGTTAACAATTTATAGGGAACTGTGGAGTGTGGGTGAGGTCTGTAAAAAAAAATCAAAGTGGATACTGGAGTCTTAATGCCCAAAATTCATCTGGTATTTACGTTGGACAATTGTTTGTAAAAATTATAGGTATGTTAAATTTTTGTTTCTATTCTGAGAAACTTTTTGGTTACAATTTACCTTTTCAAAGTAATATAGTAATTGGTTATAATAAATCACTTTTTTAGATAAAATAATTCCTGAAAATAAGAAGAATGTAATAATCCTTGGAGATAGTGCAGTCATTAATTTGGGTCCCCCTGAAGTTGCATATTGCAAGATGTATCACCCATCTGGAATCAATTTAGGCACCAAGTACGAGAAATGTAGACACTTCCTGCATTCTGTCAGAACTATTGATGCTGGTCAATGGACGGCCAATTACACTGTTCATGGCAGTTTGAATGAGTTCCCAGCATTTGCCACTTACACAATTGAAGGTAATTTATGGAACTTTATGTATCATATAAATTTCAGAGATTTCATTTTATGAAACTAGTTACATTTTGTTTTCCTTGTCACTATGTTGTTCAATAACAAGCATATATTATTGATAATGTTTCTATCTGAAATTATGAAGTGTTGATAAGTATCCACTATACATCTTTATCCAAATAATTTTGTTGCAATGGGAACTTTATCATGAGTTAACAGAATTCTCCATTTTGAAATTATGATGTATTTTTTTTAGGGATAAGTGAATCCAGAGTCATTGGACGCTTTTCAAAGTCACTTACAGAAGAAAATGCTCTCAATATAATGTGTCAGTTGATCAAAAGCACAGCCTCAATTATTTCCTGTGTATTTGAAAGACCTGATGGTAAAGGTTTCTTGTATACTGAGGGAGTTGGAAAAGGGAGATACAGGTCTTATAAGTTTGGTAGTAGAAGTGATGAAACCTGTGGTCTTACAATTATTAATCCTATTGAAGAGGACTTTGGAATTTGGAAGTGTGAAATGAATTTACAAGATCAAATTAAACCTAAAGATGGAACATTTATTTACGTCAAGAAGGATGAAAATGGTATATTTTGACAAATTATTTATTCCTCTAAGAGTATATAGATAAATATTTAAATATATTAAATGAATAATTAAATATACAGTAGTATAGTGCTATTTTAATATATTTATAATAATTTATTTGATTTGGTTGTCAGTGAATGATTTAAAGTTTATATTTAAACTCTAATTTAAACGAAACGAAAAAACAATTTAAATACATATATAATATAGTTAAATCTATTTGACTACTATTTATGTAAACAATTTAATTGTTACCTCAGATATGCTTTACTGTTAAGATTGATAAAAATATAAGCATGAAAACGGAGCGACTATAATTCCCTTAATCTCAGAGCGCCCTCGGGTTTTATTGCGTAGCAGAAACAGACGATGAGAGAGTTCGTGCGCGTTTAGGGCAAACGCGCATTAACATGTCGGACTGAAGAACAAGTGGTGCCTTATTGGAACCCGCGCACTAGGCAACAATTAGAACCGATACGACTGTACGGCTGTCAATTGGCTGTCCGCAGCCAGAAGAAGACAATGTGAGCTTATGAGGCTGCTTCCATCTCTCTGCGTTTTTCTTTTCAACTAAGGTTCCCACTCTATTCCCATTGGAATAGTCGACCAGCTGCCTCCTAAACTGTTCAAGGCAAGGCGAGGGTAAAGCTGCGACCCCACAGCAAACCTCTCTCCAGCCTTCGGAAGGCCGTGGGACAAGGTTTTTCTAGGATTTTCCCTGCATCACTTTTAGGCGAATTGCCGGGTAGGATCCTTAAACCACAGCCCGGGGGCCTAGTTAATACTTGGCTACCTTGCTCTATCTTTCTGCATCCCCCCTTTCACTCCATTTCCTATGGTATAAGAGGGGAGTTGCCACTATGTGGATTACCCTATACATAGCCTGAATACACCTTCTTCTCCGCTTATTTGTTACCCTAACCAAAAATTCGCGATTCGAAAGGCAATCTGTGATATATATTCAGAAGAATATAGTGATCATGATGTGAAGAGGAGCTGAGACAAAATCACAAATATAATGTGTGAGGAGAATTTTACAGTCTAAAATTAATTTTTAAATAAACCATTTGAGCGCCGTTCAAAAATTGTGTATGTATCCAATTTATTCTTTTCGCTTTGAGTTTTTTTCGAGACGAAAGGTAAATAATTGTAACATTTTTCACGTCCATCTCGCTTGACTCAACAGTCACGACAAGCCTACGGCCACTGGCTGCTGCAACAACTGACAATATTTCGGTTGCGGCATTGTCTAATGCGCGGTTGCCCTTACGATTTATTAGATGAACAGGTGTGGTTCCTACTTCCTTCATGTTATGGCTGCCTTTCAGGTCGATTCGAGAAAATTATGGTGCGGAGGTGTTGGCCTGCAGATGGTTAGGCTTGCTCTTCCGTCCTCCTTTGCTTCTGATGGGCTGCTAGATTTACGCGGTGTTTGCTGCCCACGTACTTGAATTTTTTCTGTCGTTATTGGCCCGAATCCCTTGCCCTTCTGCCTTTTGTATGAAGCAGTTACATGACCTGTTAAATTCAAGAAAGTAGTTGATACTGGTTCACGACTTCTTCCGATGCTTGCTCAGATGCTCGTTCCATATTCCTCGACTGCTGGTTAAAAACTGTTCTCCCTACGCTCTGTTGCCTCCAAGGGTGTACAGACATTGCCATTTCATTGGTCCGACAAAATTTGACCACCTGACAAATTTCTCCATTGGTTATAGCATATTCTCCCGCATTTCTCTATCGTCACGCCATGAGAAGAGCTAGAAAAGGACGCCAATTCTTCGATATTCCATAACTCCAGCCGTAGGCTTCAAAATAAAATCTGTAGATAGATAATGCAATTTTTGGCCATTTACAAACAGTATTTATTTATTAAATTAAAAACACTAATACGGTCATGGCAAATACAGTGCCTAGTCGTGTGAAAACGTTCCTCGGAAGAACTTCTAAAATTTTCTGATATTTTTAAATATAGTGTGAAATGTTTTTTTTACATCTAGTTATAACTAGGAAAGACCTGAAAAAGGTACAAACACGAACCGAAACGTGGTGTTTTTAATTTAATAAATAAATACTGCCTCTAATTGGTCCAAAAGTGCATTATCTACTTTATATAAACAGACGTAAAAATATAACGTTTAAGAATCTATAGATATTGGAATTACAGCCGAGGTGCACTAATCCCATCGCATAATGGATTCCTTCTGATATAGCGGCGTCTTTTTTGATGGCTAAGTTTTTCCGCATAGCTGGGCAGCTGCTTCTACGGCCGACAGTAAAACTGAAACCCAACCCGAAACAATATACTTTTTAAAATGAATACTACTGGCTTTAAAATCACGATTATAAGAAATAAAATAATAATTACATACACGTTATTGACGAATAAATTTAATAGAACGAAATTAGCGTTACAGTGCACGGCCCGGTAGCTCAGTTGTAGAGCATTTGCGTACAGGTCAAAAGTACTTGGGTTCGATTCCCGGTACTGCCGAATAATTTCACTCTGGCCTTTTTCTTCCTTTCCTCTCTACGCCTTGAACATATTCCTTCTTTGAGCATATTACTATGCCTAAAGCGTATGCTTCCTTCAGAGTGTATTCTCAATCTTTGTCCTATTTTTCTATCTTTCCTCATTATCCAATTATCAATTGTGACTTTGTCACTTAATAATAAAAAGTCCTCCATATATATATATAGTGACCCCCAATGTGTAATGAAATGATTTTTTTGTAATTTCTTTAATATTTATATTGTCGGCGTAATAATTATGGCCCAGGTATTGTAGACATCAGTCAGCGTTGCGAATGTGGAGTGCTTGAGAGTATTATTGTCGGAGTTTTAGATGTGGGAAAGCTTGGACGAGAGAACAGAACAGTCGCGAGTCTGGAATAGCAGGTGGCGGTCATGTCCAGTCGGTAATGGGGGACCTCCAGTGGTGGACGTGTACAACCCCCGTATTAAATGAAATAGTAAAGTGTAGTCTGCATTAAGATCCAGGACAGTAAAGTTCAGTCGGCTGGTAGATGTTGGATGAAAAATTTCTAGAATTAATGTTGGAGTCGCGTCCTTTGGTCAGTTGTCCGGAAATTTAGTACAGTAAAACTAAAGTTATGGAATAAGGGTTTGAAAAGTGTTTATAAATTGATGATGAGAGAGCTATAACTCAGCAGCGATTCAAAACTGATAAACATTCTATAGGACTTCATTGTCTGTGGTAATGTAGAGATTTGGATTTTTGGCTTATTGTGGTGACATAGGTTGTGAACAGTGAAATACCATGGCCTGTTAAATAAAATCCTTTTAAATTATCATCGAAGTAAATAATTAGTGCAGCTCCAATGATGGTATGTACAGAATTTCCATTGTAAACCTGGTATAAAAATTGTGTACTACCAGATTTCTTTATATTTCACGAAGTTTACTTCAGATTTTTTATGTGAACATTTCTCTTGTAAATTTAATCAACTATTTTGTACATTTTGTTTTAATTTAATTTGGTTTTCATTGCGGACTGTAACTGTTAGAGGCCCTGAAGAATTAAGAATTTTAATAAAGCTGTGGCTTCTATGTAAAAGTTTATGTACAAAAACCAAACTTAATATGAATTTGTAGTAAATGTTTTATATCTAAAAGTTAATTGTTTAAATTCATTTATAAATCATTAATTTATCACATTAATTGGCCACATTGTTTGTTTACCATTAATGTTTGAGGCCTTATTATATTATTCTAATTTAATATTACAATATAACTTTGTAATATGAACCTATGCACAGGCCTTTAATTATGTTTTGTTTTATTTTACTTGCCCACACTTTTAACTACTTAGTAAAATTAATCATTTTTAACGTGTAACTTGGAGCACTCTGACGCGACAAGAAAAGTCACGAAGGCTTGCAGGGATGTGACTAACAAAAGCAAAAATTTGTGAGTCCGGCAGTGTAAAGTTTGGAAAGTAAGCGAGACAAAAGATGTCTTTCTACTTCCATTCCAAACATAGCATATTTCCTGCCTGGTTAGACTGAGGTCTTTATATATGCTAGGCCAAGTACCCATCAGTGTTACAATTGACAAAATTAACTAAAATGTCTTAATCCTATGGGGTTATACTTCATAAATACCAATATTAAAAATCAGTCATATTAAATTTTTATCCTGAAAGAATAAATTATTAATTTTCGTTTTTTCTTTCATCTTGTTGCTATATTTTAAATCCTATTTTCATGTCTCATTACCATTCTTAATCTATTAAAACTATTGTCTATTCCTTCATGCACACCTTTTATGTAGTTATTTTTTAAGGGAAATTATATTGTTTATCTTTGAGACAAAGTGCAATACATATTTGATTTTTTTTAAAAACTGACTGATTGTGGTTTTTCTCCTTTATCAAATAGTAAATAACTGGTACCAGTAGAATTAAATATTTTTTTTACACTGAGCTATACTATTTAACAAAAGATTTTAAATTCTTAGTCATAGTTTTCTTTAATTATTTTAATTTAAATATGAATATATGTAAAATGCAATTTTGTTTCCAGTTTTTAAAAGTTTCTAGATAAATTATCGAAACAATATTTATTATCTCTTTTTTTGTATGTCAAACGTGTGTTTAATGTATTGATGCAATTAACATATTTCAGAGAGCTTTCCAAGCATGGATTTATCCACTTTTCAATCAGAAGTAGTTTCTGTAGCAGGATCAAAAGTGATACTCGGCTGTTACACACGCTATACATTGTCCAGTTGTTGGTTTCGACATCCAAAAGGAAAAATATTCAACGTAGAACCTGAATCAGATACCAAAGATTTTAAGTACTCAGGATACAGCCTAGGTTTAGGACAGTGTTCAATACAGTTGAAGAACGTTACAACAGATGATGTGGGTGAATGGTGGTGCAATGCTGCCCTGAAAAATCAATCACTAATGGATCTTTCAATACCTATAGCATTATATGTTGAAGGTACCCATTTAATTATTTTATTTAAAGTAATTTTGGGAGATTGTGGAATGTGTTGTAAAATTACAGGGAAGTTGAAAATAATGCATTATGAATATACATATTATTATACTATTGAAGATGATGGTAGTGAACACCATCGAAACGTTGGAAATACAATTGGTTACTCAGTTAGAAGCCTGAGAAGACTTTATTCATTCTCTACACTGAGAAAGACTACATTCTTTATTTATATGCATATTAATTTGAAATATCAATAGTCAAATAATAGACAAAAATTAGTGCTATTTTAATCAATTATTTAGCACTTAGATTTGTCTGTAATTTGACTATTTTTTTATTTAATTAGTATACTTTTAACACAGACATTTTATGTTTCAATTTCAATATGGCATAATATTATTTTGATTATGTTAATAATGATTGTTATAACCTTTATTCTCCCTACAGATTAATCCCTATTTGGAATGTAGAAAGCTTATGATCACTATTTGGTTGACTAGTCATACATCCTCTCATAACACATAGAAAATTGTTAATTGTCAGCAAAGTTTCCATGTTTTCTGATAGGAGTATGGGATATTTTTTAGCCTTGAGAAAAGGCTATAAGTGGATGTACTTTAATGGATGTGTGAACACAAAACAACAATGATGAGCAACTAGTGACAATCTTGTACTAATTCTGCACCCTGTATCATTCACATCTCACTTTTCCCAATCCCTGCACTTGGTCAAACTTCCATCATCTGCTATTCTCATCAGGTCAAAACCAACTCTCTTTTACTACTACTTTTTTTTTGCAATTAGTTCAAAACTAGGACTTAAGAAAGTTCACTCATTTCTAATACAAAATGCAGAAGCTAATGCAATAAACCCAGAATATCCAAAGCACAGAAACTGCTACTTAAAGAACCTGAGGGCTCTTTACAATAATAGGTACAAGTTGGACAATTGAGGTTGATAGGTTGTTTCCATGTAAGATCTTGTGCAACAAATCTAAACTATAAAATACTTTTTAAGGGGATAAAATAGAAAGATGGCAATCAACAAGTTACAATATATAACATAGACACATGCAAGCATGTACATACAAACACATATATAATTGCGATATTGGTCTGGAAAGGAAAGATAAATATCTTGTAGCTTACCTGAAATTGACGAACAGTGTAGCCATAGGGAATCGAAGGTTGTTCTTCAAATTTTCGGAGGTTCTCAGCCTCCTTCTTCAGGAAGGAGTATTACACCATTCTGTGCATTGACTGATTGCAATATATATATATATATATATATATATATATATATATATATATATATATCAGAAATTGTTTTCTGATGTTTAAATTCTGTAATCATTTAACATCCTTTCACTTAAAATTTAATAAATAAATACAACCGTTAATTCATCTATTTAATTTAATTTCTTTTGATTATTATATTTTGGCTTCACCAATGTGAGGCAGAATCATATAATATCATTTAATTCTTTTAGTTATTTGTTTATTACATTTTGGCGCACCAACATGTGGCCAACCATTTAATTAATTAAAATCTTTTAAGTATTACGTTTTGGCCCCTCAACGTGGGGCAAACTAATTGTTTAACCATTTTAAATGTAATATGATTATTACAATATATATATATATATATATATATATATATCATCTCCATGCATTCACCATATGAATTCCTTTGTGCGTAATTCTATGCTTGAGGATATGTATTCACATAAAGCAAATTCCAATTCTCATATCTGATTATATCTTTAACCATTATTCGAAGTTCCAATGTGACTTTGTCAGCAAATTATAGTTCCTCACATAGTTTTTATATGTATGTATGTCTGCAGCTGGCCAGTGCACAGAATGGTGTAACACTCCTTCCTGATGAAGGAAGCTGAGAGCCTCCGAAAATTGGAAGAACAACCTTCAGTTCATTATGACATGGTGACACTGCACTTCACTTTCAGGAAAGCCACAACCTATCTCTCTTTCCTTTCCATACCAATATTGCTATTATATATATATATATATATATATATGTACATGACTGGATGTTCAGACCTACCCTCCTGAAGAAGGGGGCTCAGGTCCTTGAAAATTTGAAATATGCTGACTTACCCCAATTGACAGTTGGCATCTCCAGGCTGGGAAGCAATAACGTGTTAAATTTTCAAGAGCCTAATACTCCTTTCTCAGGACACTAGAACTGAACGGTGTTAGACAGTGGATAGGGATATTTGTTTTTGGAGGAGGTCTGAAGGCTATTGTCTATTTATGTTAATATCGAGAATCCAGTTGGTGTAGGTCGCCAGACTGTTCCAAGAGGAGAAAATGTGAGCTCCTGTAAGAGCTAAAATGTATTGGAGGGAGCTTTTTGTTTGTGAACTGGTGAAGTGAAGATATTGTAAGGTTGTAGTGTGCTAATGTGGACCGAACTGGTAATTAGGCCAGAAGTGAGGGGTATATCAACAATCACTATCAAGGATGACAAAAACACCTTCTGACATTTTAGATATATATTTTTTCAGTAGGAGTTAGCTGAAGGCAAAAATGAGACTGAAAATGACCAAATAGGTCAAAAGCTTGTGCCCATTAAACTTTTTTGTAACACTATACAATTTGGTATGAGTTTTTTTTTCTCCTTAAATATTAATCTTTGAACAGTCATCAATAAAATCAATAGATTATTTTTAAAAACTATATTCCTCTCCACAATATTCAGCATTGTTGTGGTCAATTTTCTGATCTATTGATTTTATTTATAAATACTTGGCTTTTCATTGTTAAATTTTTAGCACGTTCTGTTCCTTGTACTGAATATAAATATAATTGAAATTTTTAATTAGGCCATGATAAAATTTATTTTGAAAGAGTATTTCAATACTAGTATCTAACGTTATATTTAAAATGTACATTTCCAGACCAAGAAATTTTTGCCCCGCTATCAGAAGTTAAGTCTTATGTATCTGGAAGCGCAACACTACAATGCCACAGCACAGATACATACCAGCCTCTCTCATATTGTCGTTTCATTAGCCCAAGAGGAAAAGGCTTTACATTAAATGATAAATATAGGTATGTATTTTTTACGAACATATGGTTAGTAAAGTGTTTAATTATCATATTTATGTTTTAATAAAATATAATACTTTCAATGTAAACGAAGAAGGTTTTAAACAAAGAAAGAATCATTTTACAAAATTCAATTTGTAATTAACTATATAATATAGAAACACATACTTAGAAATGTTTAGCATTTGAAACACCCACAGTCAGTTCCATTCAATGCCTATAATGGAACTTTTTACTGTTATCACGAGTAGTACCCTAAACTTGAAGAACGTTTTCCTCGCTAGCAAGTATCTAGTTCCACTATGCTTGCGCAAGTATAGCGGAACTAGATATTTGCGCGTGTGACCGAACACGTGGTTCCGAGAGCGAGTCTCTCCTCGACCGTGCCGCCATGCAGAAGTGTCTGCTCACGCTCATCGAACCATAAGATTTCGCCAACGAGCTATAGGAATTGTTTCACGTCTGTGTTTCATGTGCTGTGTCCTGCATCCGATTGAAGTTTTGACTCAAACTCTGACCTATTGCTTGGAGTCATGCAGGTTCAGTGCGCCCAATGCACGTGAGATTCATTACGACATCGCAACCATCGACAATGTTGACAGGGCCCGTTAAGATTCCGCCTTTGTGGTGAAACACTGAACGCCGCACGTGGTCGCAGCGCTATCAGCGGAAACGACTAAGTTGGTTCGTGATGTGATCGTCAGCCCCACTCTCGCTGACCCCTTCAAATAATTGAAAGATGCCCTCATCGTTAGTAGTCATTTTCCGGAAATGCGACAAGAACTCAACATTCCCGTTTGAATACTGGTGGGGGAATAATGTAGTGCTCAAAACTTGAACGTTTTCCTCGCGTGTAAGCATCACGTAACTAGATTCTTGCACTCGTGCACCGAACACGTGGTTCCGAGAGTGAGTCTCTCCTCGACCGTGTCGCCATATAGAATTGTCTGCGCACGCTCATCGAACCACGTGGTTTCTTTACGAGCTATATGACATGTTTCACGTCTGTGTTTCGCGTGCTATGTCTTGCATCCGAATGAAATTTTGACTCATTCTCTGAACTATTACCTGGACTCACGCAGGTTCAGTGCATCCAACGTATGTTAGATTTATTACGATAGATACTTGTACATATAGAATAAAGTTTGTTGTAGGGAATGTTCTTTGTTTCCTGTACCTCAGGACAGAGGCCTGCCTCAAGACACGAAAATGATGATTCCATAGGAGAAGTTAATATGTTTGATGTAGTGTACTAAGAGTGAATCCAAGTTGAAGTACAGAGTAAATTCTACCACAAATTCTACAAATAATTGCCTTGTTGTTGCATAAATTATTAATAGAACATATATTAATATGCAATATTGACCATTCTCGCACATCACATGAGAATTTATGGGTCTTTTTGAATCCATAGCACATAAAAATGTTATTCGATATAGAACAAGTTGATTTAATATTACTTGTGTAAAAACATTGTCTCTCCCTCTCCATCTCTCAATCCCTCAACTATTCACTCATTGGATATAAACAGTTCATCACTGCAGTGAAATTAAAATTAGAAGGCACTTGGAGTTTTCACTTGGGGGAACCTCTTGTACCATGTAGCTAAGCACACAACATGTGGTAACAAAATTCACTTTTTATACAGTTCACTGAAAACAATAAACTACCAGTTTAGGAGGCAGCTGGCCGGCTGTTCCAATGGGAACAGGGAACAACTCTGCCCAAGGTCTGTGACCCTGGAACAACTCTCAAAACAGGCCGAGGTGCCTCTACATGTGGGAACCTTAGTTCAAAGAAAGCAGAGAGATGTGAAGGTCTCCCCAAAGGTAGCCTCCGCCAGAGGTCTCTGGGAGGGTTCGTCCAGCTTTATTTTTTGGGTGTAGACAGGCTATGTATAGGGTAATCCACATAGTGGCAACTCCCCTCTTATAGCATAGGAAAGGGATTTGAAGGGGGGGAATGGGAAGGGTAGAGGATGATAGCCAAGAGTTAACTAGGGTCCCCGGGCTATATTTTAAGGATCCTACCCAGAATTCACCTAAAGAAATGCAGGACAAATCCTAGAAAAACCTGCATCAGGTAGGTCGGGCATTGGGTACTTGTCCCATGCCCTTCCGAAAGCGGGAGAGGAGTTTTATGTGGGGACGCAGCATTCTCTTCTCCGTGCCTCGACTAGTTTAGGAGGCAGCTGGCCGACTATTCCAATGGGAATAGCGGACAACTCTTACCATATGCCCAAGGTCTGTGACCCCGGAACATACACCTCTCAAAACAGGCCGAGGTGCCTCGGCTTGTGGGAACCTTAGTTCAAAAATGGAGAGGAAAAGGCATCCCCAAAGGTAGCCCCTTCGTATCTCTCCTAAAAGGTTCGACCTGAGATAGAATATCCCTCCCAGGTTACCTGCAAGAGAATTCTCCCGCAGGTCTATTCTAACATACACCTATTTTTTTTTTTTTAGGGCAACAGGCTACATGAGGGTGATCCACACTGGGCAACTCCCCTTTAATAGCATAGGAAGGGATTAGAAAGGGGGGATGCGGAAGGGTAGAGGAAAGTAGCTCATATTTAAATGACAAATCTACGTCTGTTTTGAAAATTAATAATAAGGTAAAGAGCCAAATACTGACAAAATAAGTGATTATATAAATACCACTCAACATTTCTGGGATCCTTGTCCCTTTCTTCAGGTGCTATGAAGAGCCTAGCTCTTATTATTAGTAGCATGCACTTGAAGACAATGAATTGTTGAAGATTTAAAGATGAGTGAGACATTCTTGAACATCAGAAAACAAATCTTGTGTTAATGTACTCTTCAAACTACATTAAAAATTGTAATAAAGCTAAAAGGTTAACAATAACAGACAGTATAATTATTTTGTCCTTGACACCATATGTATTACACATAAATTGAAATTGAAAGCTGATATTTTATTTGGTGTGCATACAGTTGTTTGATTATATATATTTAATTATTGTCAATTATTCATAAAAAATCATAACAAAGTACTACTTTTAAATATATTAATTATTATTACACTTTTCAGTGTGCCCGGGAAGTACCAATATGCTGGGAATGGTCTGGATGCAGGAGATTGTGTTCTTAAGATAAGTCCTGTAGAAGAAGATGATTTTGGTACCTGGATATGTTCTGCAAGTCTTGTTAATAATCGTACTAAAGAGGCTCAAATACACATTAATTTGTTGCAATTAGGTGATTATATTTAATTATTTTTAATATTTTAACCACAGTTGTGAAACTGAATTAAAGTAAGAGGAACATTATTTTTTATGGGTATATTGTAAGTATTGTTTGACAATAATATTAAATACACACTAGTTAAAATTAACATTAACATAATTGAGAATAATTTATGTATGTGATGATATAACTACTATTTGCAAGATTACATATAACAATCAGAACAGTGACAGATTATTATTGTAATTAAACTGGTAATATGAGGAATCTTAATTTTACAATGACATCACAACTCAAAATTAAGGAAATTATAAAATCATTACAATATTACAATCATTACTCCTCAGGTTATTATAGTACATCAAGCATTGTTTTTTTAAAAAATTCAGATACTATCAGTCCCATATTAACTTAACAATGTAATCAGTCATTGGTTAGTGGAATATTTCCTGATAGGTTAAACTATGCAATATTACATCACTCTTTCAGAAAGGATGAATGTGGTAATCATCTACCACCACTGCCAGTAATTTCTAGATATTTGAAAAAGTTGGCTATAGAATCAATTAAATAAAATAACTTATCAGTTTGAAATTTGGATTCAGGAAAAAGGGTCAACTGCAAAGCTGTTTTACACTCACTCGTGGTATCTTAGAACAACTAAACAAAAAGCAAAAGCCATTATAAATGTTCTGTGACCTCTCCAAAGCTATTAGTGTTTACTTTCTAAACAAAATAAAGTATTACATAATTACTGGCAGTTCAAAATCTTGGTTCTCCCTTTATCCAGCCAACAGGAAACAAAGAATTACATTGAAGGACAAATTCTCTCACTCATTATGGGGTCATATAAAGCTGAGGTTACTCAGGATTCCATTTTAGTAAATAGTAAACAAAATAGCATACAAATACCTGACAATGATACATTAACTGAGTTGCTTAATTTGTTTTCACTCAATCAAGTAATTGCAAAAAAGGAACTTCAAGCAGTTTCAGACAGAATGCTACATTGAATTCAGTCACATTAGGGTCAGATAATCGTATGATATGTAAAGTGGAAATCATATCTGTTAACAATAAATTTAATTGGAAATATATTAATATACTTCCAAAAAAATTAGAACTAAATAAGTCTTTCCAAAGGTGAAAGCTTGATTCTACAGTGGTTCAGAAAATACAAAGAAGTATTATACAAATAATTTTTGAAATGAAGACAAAATTCAAGTAAATGTCAGTAATAGCAACAGAATTACAATTGTAAAAATTTTTCATTTTAACAAATATTTCATAAAATTTTCTTATTTGCAAAATTTTTTAGTGTTGCTGCCTAATTTTGAAAAAATAACTTTTTGACACTGAATCTGAATCTTTAATAAAAACTAGATATTTCTATGAATATTTCAAAATTGGACCTAGGAAGAAAGTTTGTAACACTAAAAAAATTCAATATCTGGTATTTCCCAAGAAATATTCGCTGTCTAATATTTTTACACATAATGCATATATGACAATATAATTATATTATTTATTATATGGTTATACATTATTTATATTTTTGTAGTTTTCACTATAAAATATTATTTTTTATAATTCATTTGTTGTTGCAGATAACTATGGAAGTTCTGTTGCAGTGATAACAGTAACATCTGTCGTTGTTTCTGGTCTTGTAGTAGCTCTTGTATTTGTTCTATTCAGGTTAAGAAATCGAAGGAGATATTTCTCAAATGTTGTTTCATCCAGCTGAAGTGGCAGAGAATATTTTCTGTGCTTCTAGGGATTATTAAAATGATACAAACAATATTTTAAATTAACATCTTGGTTTCAAGTTAACTCCAGTTTCTGTTCTATATTTAGTAAGAAAAGTATCTGTGAAATATTCTCAACACGTTTCCTTAATGCATATAATCCATTTATGGTCAAATATACTATAAATAAATATGGCATTTGCTATATAATATTAGAAGAGCATTTCTATTATCTCTAAGCCCCTTCAAGACAGAACAGGTCTGCACCCTTGGCCAGTTAATATTGTAGTGTTTAATTAAAACTCTGGTGGCCAGTCATCAGATAGAAACAATTGACATCCAGCAAAGGCAACAAACTCTTTTTCTCTCCCCTTCCATTACCCTCTCATAATAAGATGGACATCATATACATAAAAAAATAATTTTAAGGATATTAGCATGCGGTAGAATTGAAAGAAGGTTTGAATAACTATGTCAAGTTTGAATTTAGAAGATACAAGGATATGAGAAAATTTTTTTGTTTTGCACTTATAATAGGAATTAACAAAACTATGAAACCAAGGAAAAAATGTCATTAGGAAGTACAATACCGAGAAAATTGAATGCCATTGCTAATATTTTCAGTCAGAAAAAAGAAATGGAGAAATATATTATAATTTTTACCAATGGTGGCTCATTATTATTCTTTAAGTTGTGTGGTACATCACCCCAAGCAACCATTTTTATGACGATACCTCTGAAAAATAATACTAATACATCAGTGATAGTGTTACCAATAATCAGATGCAATGTGTAATACACTACATTTCTAATTCCATCAACATAGTTTCCAATAGGGTCTAATTTTTAAAAGCGGAATAATGAAGTAGAAAATTGAAATTTATTTCTTACTTGAAAGGATTTTTCCTTTGTACTTATTTTAAATAATGTTAATTTTTGGATCAAACCAAGTATCATGGCAATATTTTATGCAGTGTCATGTTGCAGATTTTCACACAATGATACTTCTTATATGTTGTCTTGGTAATAATATTTGATTATGTTTTTTTTAATATTGCTCAAAATGTATAAATATTTATTTTGTTAAGAAAACATTAAGTACTTTAAAATAAGATTTATAATAAGCAAATGGTTTCAATTTTTTTGGCTTTAGTTGCCTATACTGCCTTATGTGGGTGCCTGTTTCATTGCATGGAACAGAACTGCTTGGTTGTCAGGTGATGCCTGATTTGTAGCACAAAAATCTGGCACTTTGAAGAACTTTACAGGTGGAACATGGGCATGGGCGGGGAGGGTGATAAGGTATACTGTGGATGGGCATTTCTCAATCAAGCCAGAAATCCTGTGCTGCTTTAGTGGGAGGGAGTGCGTCACAAGGTGGGGAGTTAGTTTTCTATATCAAAGCATAGATTTGCAGTGTTAAAATAATTATTAGGAATATTCTTAAAATTAAGAAATATTAAGTTTTACTAAATTTATTTATGTGATGTAGCACCTGATCACATGTTCGTCAGTCATGACTGATAATTAAGATGAAATTATTTTAAAAATTTAATTCAAAATGTAATTAATTATCTTTCATAACAGGACTACTTAAAATAATCACAAGAAAATCTTAAACATTTTTATTACCATACAATTATGAGTTGGTTCAAAAACAATATTTTACTTGAAACAATAAACAATAATCTATATATCTATATAATATATGTGTAACTATGTTAAAACAATAATTAAATGTTCAAGGAGCATTACAGTTAATTAAAGCAATGATTATATTTTACTGCAAGGAAAGTACATCTGAATGTTTAACAAGCAGTATTAGAATTAACTTCCATCAATTTAAGTTTGATTTATGTTTCTCTTTCACTAGATGGAAATGTTCATATTTTGTTTGAAAGTTTAGAAACTATGATCTCAATAGTTTAAACCTTATATTTAGGCAAAACCTTATTATTGTTGTTAAATCCTTTGGAATGAAATGGAAATTGATTTTCAACATTCATTCAATTTAATAATAAATGTTACCAACAAATAGATGGATCTCCTATGGGATCTCCATTATCACCTACTTTTTCTGAATTTGTTATGACATATCTTGAAGCACTATGTTTAAATAAATTAAAAAGAGAACCTAAAAATTACTATAGATATGCATATTATGTATTTGCAATAAGAATGTGATTAATTATGTAAAAAAATTTAATAGTTATTATCAAACTTCAATTATCTTATCAACTGGAAAATAATAACAGAATTAGTATTTTGAATGTGTTGATACAACTATTGTATTGATGAAACTGATTAGTTCCGAAAATGAACATATGTACGACGTGTTTTAAATGTTTTGTACAATACATCATAAAAAGCTATGATATTTAATCTCGTTGATTAACTATAATTATTATAAAATTAAAAGTAACAGAAAATATTAAAATTGTTAAGCATATTTTAATAAATATTATATTTATTTACTAAAATACACGTAACAAGATATTTACAATAGCTCATGAATACAACATAATTGAACAATTACACAAATGTGAATACAAATAACATAATTATGTGGCCAATTGACACTTATCAGTACATTCTAATGCAACATCTACAGGTGAAATAACAATTATTTAACCTATTGCACACATTAAGTCGCTTATACACAACAGAGCCATTTCTTCCAACCATCTGCTCCTCAGTCTCTTTTCACTATATTTCCTTCTTCCCTCTCATTGTACGGAGGCAACAGTCCTACATTGACAAATTTTATTCCGTTTCCATCGGCGCCTAGAACTTCGTAGACGTTTTGCGGAATGGCCCTTTGAGAATCGGTAGCCATTTTCCACACGTCCTAGTCTCCGCGATCTCCATGTCCCTGTCGGGCTTTTCCGGATCCCGAGATACTGGCGACCTGAGCCGGTACCTTTCCTGTTTCCGCATAAAAACTGTCAGTCAAATGTCTCTCTATCTCTTCTAACCGGTCCACCCACGCATTATGTCGCTTATTACATAGCAGTCTTCATCATTGTACCTAGATTGCGCATCTGCCGCTGCGCCATGTTTCCTTGTGGGTGATACACTGTACAATACACTGGCTTAATTCCACTTCGCAATGACTATATACCAAAGGAATTGTGATCCGTTGTCAGAAATAAGGCGTCTCGGGTTGCCGTGCTTCCCCACGTAATCCTTGAATATATTTCCTAGGCAAGCCTTAGTAGTTGCCTTTCGCAAACTGTCGAATCGAACAAGTTTTGAGAACCCATTTATGACCATCATATACGTAGCCATACTTTCTTCTGAACAGTGGTCCCTCCGGAATCACTGCTTGGTATGGTCCGTGGTATGGCAAGTGCGTTCGTAATATTTCGTTGCTTTCGCCATTCCTGACCAATACACCAAGCATCTTAATATCTTCGTCAGCTTGTAGACCCCAGGATGGCCCATCACCTCTCCCGCCAGCGGAAGGGCGTGGGCCAAGTACCCAGCGCACCGACCAAACTTAAGCAAATTTTCTAGAGTTTGTACTGCATCACTTTTAGACGAATTCCGGGTAGGATCCTTAAACAGTAGCCCGAGGCCCTACCTTTTCGCACCCCCTTCCCTCTTTCAAATCCCATTCTATAATATTAAAGGGGGTCTGCCACCACGTGGATTATCCTCATGTAACCTGTTACGCTAAAAAAATATCCCGAAAGCAAAGCACAGTCTAGTGATGCGAATGCTGCTAGGCGATTATTAAACGATCACAAAATTTCTCTTTCAGCTTCTCTTTGACTATTTTCACCGACGGCTTTTCCGCGGTAATTACGTCCATCACCTCATACAGGGAATACTGACAGTTATCTTTATCACTGTAGATTTCTTCCATAGCAGTTGCCACATAATCATTGACAGGAGGTCCTCAGTTTTCACTGGTTGAAAGTTTCTTTGAAAATAAGTTTTAGCAGCAGTTGTCATGGTAAATCCCCTCAGCTGCCACCAAATAACCACCAGTACTCATCCTCCTTGATACTTGTTGACCACATTCGTACCCCCATCTTCGCTCCTGTGATGCGTACTTCGTAGACTTGCTGACGTATGTCAACAGGTTTTTTCTTGTTTCCGATTAAACTCTTCATCAATCTTTTCACATCATCAACAACAAAAAAACTTGCATTTGAAATAAAATTGAGACTCACTAGAGCGAAGACTTCGTTTGTGAGGTCGATGACTTATTTCTCTAAGTAGCAGTAATGGTGTCTAGTCTCGTGTAATTTTTTTTGACCAGAACTGTGAATAATCCCATGCGTTTAGAATTTGAATAGGTCATACTTCCCATGCTGCCTTGTAATGCTGGCCTTCGTTAGCCATTATGAGGCCACCAATATATGTAATGAAAGGATTTTATAAATTATTTAATATTTGTATTGTAAACGAAATTTATGGCCCAGCTATTGTAGGCAACAGTCAGCATTGCGTAAGAATGTGTATTTTTCAGACGGTATTATTGTCAGCAATGTGTAATGTTGAAAGCAGTTAAGAAAAGCACAGTCAGTCTGCGATACAACCTGAAAAGTGAAGGTTGATCTGAGTCTCTGATACAGGTGGATCAGAAAAATGTTATTGAATGTGGCAGTCAAACCGTGAGGACTGTTTGTTAGAATTGTTTAAAAACAACGACGAATGCAAAGTCAGTTATTAAGATTATTGGCATTAGAAATTGAAGGAGACACGTGTAAATTGTAGGAAAAGTTGTACTGGCTGTTATTGAACAGATAATATTGGTAGAATTCATAGGAGTTGTTATTTGGAAAGTGTAATTCCTTGTCGTCAACATTTTTAATCTTTGCCAAAATATTTGGAGATCAACAGAGGTTTGTCTGTGGTGTTAGGCATTCAGTCACTGACTTAGAATGCGTATAAAGTGTGATGCTTAATTAAAGCCTTTTAAATAATTTGTGAAAAGATAAAATGATTGGTGAAGTGAAGTGAAGTGTGACACGAGAGCTGCTCCGATGTCTGGTATGTACAAATTATTGTAAACCTGGTATAATATGCCGTACCGTCAGATTTATACATATTTCTTATGTTAGTAATACGCAAGTTAATTCAATTCAATTCTTTGTAATATTTTGTTTACTAAATTTGGTTATATCATTGCGGGTTACTATTAATGTTGGATGCCTGATAAGCGACCCATAAGGTTTAAAGAATTTCGATAAAGCCGTGGCATCTATGTAAAACTTTGTGCATAAAACTAATTAAATATACATTGTAATAAATGTTTCTGTATTTAAAATTTAACTGGTTAATAGTTATTTCATTTTCCAAATCATCATAAACGCTGGGCGCCAATTTGTAACAAATACAAATAAATTACTGGTTTTCAATTTAATTTAATAAAGAAACCACACGTTGAAGACACCAATTGTGTATTCACAAATATTAAAATGATTGGATGTTTTAGTAAGAAATCAAGATTTTAAAATAGACAAACAAATTAATTTATTACCAAACAAAACAATTGAATCTACACAAGTTATCAAATGAATTTTTAAAACAGTTAGCGATTAATGTTTTACAATAAAATATTCTATTTCTCAGGCTCGTTTACTGGGCCTTTAATAAAACAAACACTCGTTAAACAATTTTTACAATGCAATAAAGAAATCACATACAATAACCAAATTCGAATTCTGAAATCTGACGATTATACCTTTACTTAAAAAGTTTACAAATATGAATACTGTGAAATATTAACTTACAGTCTCTGGTAATCCATGAAATTCGGCTCACTCGCGTACCACAGTTAATTCACTTTAAATACAGGCCATAATGAGCCCCAAGTTGTACACACACTTTACACTGAACACTTTCGTCAGTACAATTAAGCAGATTGTTCACGTAACGGCAGACTATCACCACCCGACTTCTCACGACGCCTTCTCGACGACTCTTTCTTACGACGACGACTTATATTTATCAATGTCCATTAAGACCACCACCGACGAACTCTCCTGACAGACTCTTCCTCTCACGACGACCTCCTCTGCTCTCTTTCACGACGAACTCCTATTTATTTCGGCCACCTATCGTGGTCCAATGTCCACGAGAACCAACACCAACGAAAGCTGCTAACAGACTCCCTCTCTTTATTCTTATGAAGACTTTTATCTCTTTCTTTTTCACACCGCACCACGAATCCGGGCGCACTTTTTCCCCCTCCCCACAGAGTTCGGGAGCACTTTCCCCACACCCTCGTCTAATTTGCCATCTGCCGCTCAATTATCCCCCATTACATCCTTGGTTACAATTCGTGTGCCTTCTGCCGTTGACCTCGCGAGTCCAAATATTTGTTTATTAATTAATGATTGCTTTTTAATTAATTTTTAATTACCATAATAGTTTCACCGTTTCACGCGAAAAGTAAACATTAGCTAACTAAGACAACACTAATAAAAACTCACGAAATAAACAGAGCGATAGACGACTACAGAGATTGTGTGTTTGTATTCAAGATGACAATGGGAAGGGTGAGACAAAAGAAGAGGTGTGGATGGGGCGGGAGATATGTTCAACCAAAACCAGCCCGTGGCAACCCCCTTTACAACTGAAGCAGTTGACCTTGTAAAGCTAATGTATCCAAAATCATCGGTCTACCCCACAACATCGTTTTTTTATTCTGCATATTTTTCATTAGTAACAAATATTAAAATAATCCATAAGCATATGTTATTTAATATAAAATGAAAACGATATTTAATATTTTTGATAGTTACTCGATCCTATAACTCCGAAACCGTTGGTCTTACATAAAAAATATTTGAGAAACTTTTGTAGGAAATTTTATCAGCTTCAACTTTTATACGAAATTTTTTTCGCTATGAATGATCTATTCGGAGCTATGAACAAAAATCTTAGTCTTGACATACATCCGGTTCGTAGTGTGTATTTTACGAAATGTCAAGCATTACAGTATTGTCTCGCTACAACCTCTCATAGAACGTTGCCGAGATTAGTGGGTAAATAAATCTAAAATAGCATTTTGAATGTTACCCTGCCACGTGTAAACAAATTATACTAATGTATTATAATGCTATGTAATAAACTTCCGGTATATATACAGCTTTAAAAATTGAACAACTTCAAAAAGAACCTGAAAAGTTTCCTAGTGTGAACTGTTTCTATTCAGTGAACGAATTTTCAGAAACGATACTTAAAATGTTTTTTTTTAAAAAAATATAGATTTATTTACAAGTCTCATCAACAGCTCTGGTTATTATGGACTCAGTATGGGAACTAAAATTTCCTTGTCGGGAGGCTGACTTGACGAGAGTTTTCTCTCACGCTCAAAAAACATCCAATCCCACGAGGGGATTCGAACCCGGGACCTCTGTGATAAAGGGCAGTCACGCTGGCCTCTACACCACATGAGGTCTTTTAAATAGTGTTATTGTTATCATTATGTATTTTGTTAAATTCCTGTATGTTATGTTAGTGTGTCTGTGTGAGACAGTGAGTGAGAGTATTTTTAATGTACTGTATACGTTAATATATTTAATTGACTTGTTCTATATCTAAGAACATTTCCATGTGCTATAGATTTAAAAGGACCAATATAAATATTATCTTACTTACTCTAAAAGGCGAATTATCGGTTTATCAAATTACATCTATCTACGAAAAAAAATTTTCGACTCGAAAATTTGCATCGGATCAAAACTCAAGATTTGAATGTTTTTAAAATGAAAATAGTTAACGACTTTTCTAGAATTACAAATCCGTTAATTTCGTGATCGTTGCTTCTTTTTCTTTCTTTCTTTTCGCAACATTTTTTTATAGCTTATCCTGCAGATGAATCTCAAGATCAAAAAGCAAAGTCGTCCAGAGATACGATGTGAAGTTCGGGTACATGAAACAGCCTCTGAGAACTTTTCTTTGGCAGGTGAACCTTTCTGAAGAAACGAAGAAGGCTACCTTTTGGGATGCGTTTTCCTCTCTCCGTTTTTGAACTAAACTTCCCACAAGCCGAGGCATTTCAGCCTGATTTGAGAGGTGCATGTCCGAGGACGCAGTCCTAGGCTATACAGTAAGAGCTGTCGGTTATTCCCATTGGAATAGTCGGCCAGCTGCCTCCTAAACTGGTCGAGGCACGGAGAAGGGAAAGCTGCAACCCCACATCAAACCCATCTCCCGCCACCGGAAGAACGTGGGACAATTACCTAATGCCCGACCTACCTGATGCAAGTTTTCTAGGGTATGTCCTATATCACTTTCGGGCGAATGTCGGGTACGATTCTTAAACTACAGCCTGGATGCCCTAGTTAACCACTGGCTACCTTCCTCTACCCTTCCTCATCCCCCTTTCAAATTCCTTCCTATGCTATTAAAGGGGAGTTGCCACCCCGTTTTTTACCCTCATGTAGTCTGTTACTCTATAAAAAAATTGTGAAGTTGAAGATGCTGGTTAATGTTATGTTACTCGTAAAAGGGTATTGCAGTTTGGCAATTGTAACGAGAATTGGAATGCCAATATTCTGGCGACTTGTGGTTCGTGGTAGCGATAAAGAAATGTCCCTGGTATGAATTTTATTTTACTACTGGTGTAATACGCCACTGAAGTTTTCAGAGTACGCTGGACAAAAATATTTGTATTCTATCTTTTCTGAGCATTTTTCAAAAAACCAAACATCAAATTTTTTCGAAATTATTAAAACGTCTGTATTAGATGAAAATTACAAAAATTTAACCAAGGTTCCAATAAGTGGCTTTTGTTCGTGAAAAAGTCGAAAGAGCTGTAAGCCAGATTCATATTACGATTGCAATATCAATCTGATCGTACATAATTATAAATATCAACACAGGCATTGAGGAATTTAAGCGGGCGAATGTTGAGAACAACAAAGCATCGGAGCATTATCGTTACTATGGTTTTGGACGTACTTCAGTAAATCTCCGCAATACCCCAACACCGGCATCTTTTGATAAAAATTCAGCGAACTGTTCCACTTTCGACTTGAAAAAAAGGGTTCAAAGTAGTTTTTCGCTTCTAAATTTTCATCAAGATGTATAAACCATACCAGACCACGTATAAAGCGGCTTATAATGTTCATAATTTGTGAGTATAAATTAGAAAATTCGTATGTTTTCCAATAGCTAGATCAACGTTAATTCTAAAGATTTTTTAATTGGTAAAATTAAAAATTATATTTTACTACTGTTATGAAATATCTAAGTTAACTAAGTTTCTAAGTCAAATTAACTGTTTTAAAACTTAAAAATAAATTTTGACTTCAATATTAATTTATTAAACGCATAATTGTTATTAACTTGTAATTGTATTTCAATTATTTTTTATTAACGAGAAATTTTTATTGGAAGAGGTAAATTAATGAAACACCCTTTTTGAATTAATTGTCTGTCACTGAAACGATAGACGCGTTCGAAATTATTGCGTTAACGTTGAAATGATATTCGTGTGACAGAATACTACTTATTGTAATACGAGGAAAAGAAAATATGTTTTGGTGAACCTCAATTTAATATTTATTTTACGAAATGTCAAACGTCTTACCAATCTACAAAACTAGCAAGAACAAACATGACCCTGATAGCTACAGATCCATAAATTTACTGTCCGCTTCAGCCAAGCCACTAGAGAAGGTGATCCTCACTAGACTGCAAGAATACATACACGAACATGAAGTTATACCATCTCATCAGTTTGGGTTCAGACAGTCACACTCGACTACTCACCAACTCATCAGAATAACAGAGACGATTGAAAAGTGATTTGAAGAGATGAAATTCACTTTCTAGATCTGGAAAGAGTCTTCGACAAGGTTTGGCTGGAAGGACTCTAGTATAAAATGATTAAATTAAACATTTCGGATTACATAATAAAAACCATAGAATCCTTCCTGACCGACAGGACGTTCAGAGTAAGAATCAACACATCACTATCTAGTATCAAAACAACAAAAGCAGTAGTTCCCCAAGGTAGCCTATTGAGACCAACAATGTTCAACCTCTGTACACGATGTGTCGTCAGTGAACGACTCAACGCTGGCCATGTTTGCCGACGACACCGCGATACTAACACAGAGCGCCAAAATAGAAACTACAGTTCAACATCTTCAAAATGCAGTAAATGTAACGTGTGATTGGTAGAAAAAATAGAAAATAAAAATTAACACTACGAAATGCCAAGAAAAGATGTTCACACTCAAGCGCTACACTCAACTACCGACACTCCGACTGCACAATAATGAAATATCATTGAATCCAAAGGACTCAGCGATAAAGTATCTAAGGACCCACCTAAATGCAAAACTCAACTGGAGATACCACATTCATAAAAAACCTAAATGAGTGCTACGCAATCTCATCTTCCAGTTGAATCCTCGCTCCTAATTTATAAATAGACTAGCTGGGTGCCCGGCGTTGCCCGAGATGTCATTTATCTATCATAAGACTCCAATTTTGGTTACTTTTGCGCTATTTTTATGTAAAGCTCCTCGAACCCTATGCCTAAATGTGCTCACCTCCCATGCCGAAGGGGGATGAAGTCATTGACTAAATATATCGGCCGTTTTTACATGTTAGAAGATGACCACCCCCACAAATATGCGATGATGAAAAAGAATGTATTCCACGCAAAAATCGGCCGATTACATTGTCTGAAAATTTATTCCCCCGCCCAACACCTCCCAAACCCGTCGCGTTACTCAGGTTGTCACAATTAGATTCAGCGACATTCATAGTCTCGGAATTGATTCGATTCTCGGTTGTTTTTGCGGGATTTTATTTAACGTACCTCCACCCCACCTCTAAGCTTGCTCCCCTCACAGGGGTTAAATTATACACAAACAACATTGGTATAAATACTATCAAAGTAATTAACCCCAGGAAATAATTATCGCAAATATCGACCGTTTAACATGTTTGAAATTTTTCACCCCCGACCACTCCCGCTTCGGGGACTTAAACGGTCAAGTTTAATGTCATAATTAAACTCAGTGACAATCCTGATAGTTTCTGGTTTATTTTTATCTAATGCTACTTCCACGCCAACCCTTAAGGGTGCACCCTTTCGAGTCCGAAAGGGGTTGAAATTATACACAGAGAACATGTAGGGAAATTTTATTAATCTAATTCATCCCGAAATATATTTAATTGACGAAAAAACAGCCGGTCAACTCATCCCAACCCAGCCGATACCCGCGCGTTATCCAGATTGTCATAAATAAATTCAACAACATCCATTACCTTCGATTTGACTCTTATCTCGGTTGTTTTCCCGTTATTTTCAAGGAAATTAATTAAACTCAGTGACAATCCCGATAGTTTCTGGTTTCTTTTTATGTAATGCTACTTCACGCCCACCCTTATGAGTCCGAAAGGGAATGAAATTATACACAGAGAACATGTAGGGAAATTTTATTAATCTAATTCATCCCGAAATATATTTAATCGACGCAAAAAACAGCCGGTCAACTCATCCCAACCCAGCCGATACCCGCGCGTTGTCCAGATTGTCATAAATAAATTCAGCGACATCCATTACCTTCGATTTGACTCGAATCTCGATTGTTTTCCCGTTATTTTCAAGGAAATCCTCTCCAGCCCCACCCCTATCATGCCTACAAACAACATCGGTAGATATACTATCAACGTCAATGGTCCCGGCATTTATTTATTCCACGCTAATTTCGATGATTTAACATGTTATAAAATTTCCATCCCATCCACTCCCGCCTCTTGGGGCTAAATGGACAATTTGATGCTATAATTGAACTGGACGACATCCATAATCTTGGATTTGACTCCAATCTCGGTTGTATTCGCCTTCTTTTATTGCAGCGTTCCTCCGCCCAACACCTAAAAGTGCTCTACTAATAATCCCGACCCGCTTCTGGGGGTCGTAGACGCGTCTCACCCCAACAATCGGTAGAAACACTATCAATATCTGTGGCCTCTAAAAATATTTATCCGACTGAAATAATGACTGTTTTAGCATGTTTAAATATTTCCACCCCCGTCCACCCCTGCTTCTGGTGTGTGGTAGACATGTCTCACCCCGACTGTGTTTGTTTCCTATCTTTGACCCCTAAAAATATTTATCCGACTGAAATATCGACTGTTTTAGCATGTTTAAATATTTCCACCCCCGTCCACCCCCACTTCTGGGGGTGGTAGACGCGTCTCACCCCGTCAGTGTTTGTTTCCTGGTCGCAAAGAACACGTGTACGAAATTTGGCGAAATTTGCTCTACCGGTGTAGATTTGTATAACGAACATACAAACATACAAACATACAAACAAACATACAAACATACATACACTCTTTTTTATTTATAAGATTCTCCGACCCATTCCTACATACAGGACAGGTCTGCGAGGACTATTCTCTCGCAGGCAATACCTGCGAGGGATGTTCTCTCGCAGGCAACCGTGTAGGAGAGATACGAAGGGGTTACCTTTGGGAATGCCTTTTCCTCTCCGTTTTTGAACTAAGGTTCCCACAAGCCGAGGCACCTCGGCCTGTTCTGAGAGGTGTATGTTCCGGGGTCACAGACCTTGGGCATACGGTAAGAGTTGTCCACTATTCCCATTGGAATAGTCGGCCAGCTGCCTCCTAAACTGGTCGAGGCACGGAGAAGGGAATGCTGCGTCCCCACAGCAAACTCCTCCCCCGCTATCGGAAGGGCGTGGGACAAGTACCCAATGCCCGACCTACCTGATGCAGGTTTTTCTAGGGTTTCCCTGCATTTCTTTAGGCGAATGCCAGGTAGGATCCTTAAAATATAGCCCGGGGGCCCTAGTTAACCCCAGGCTACCTTCCTCTACCCTTCCGCATCCCCCCTTTCAAATCCCTTCCTATGCTATTAAAGGGGAGTTGCCCAACGTGGATTACCCTCATGTAGCCTGTTGCCCTAAAAAAAAATTCCTACATACGCCCGTTCCCAGCTTGGAGCAACGCACCTACAAGTTCGCTCAAGAAACTTCAAACCATGCAGAATAAAGTGCTACGTATTGCAATAAACAGCCCGTGGTTTATACGAACAGTCAAATACACCAAGAATTAAAGGTTTCCCTGTTAACAAACTACATTCACAGCCAAAGCAGTAACTTTTTCAAAAATATAGTCAAGTGTAAAAGTGCAAAGAAAATAAATCTATGACAAAAAAACACCCATGAAAGACTTTCACAAGACTTCCACAAATAATTGTCAACCTGTAAATTACTTAACCCAATGTAATCAGCCAGAGGTGTGAAATATTCACATAACCCTCTCTCCAAATACTCTTAGCAATATGATTCCTTATTATATCATTGCAGTGAATTGCATTTTACTTGCAGAACCTGCTAAATAAACTTAAAAAAAATTATCTGCTGACAGGAATGGAAATAAATTATTATCATTCAGGAAGAAAATGCATTACAATTATTAGGTTTTGAAATTATTGATGTTGAATACACATGTACAAAGCTTTACCTAATAAATAAAATTGACTGTTTGTGTGTTTGTATATCGAGGATGTTGTCAGGAGACTGCATATTATAAATTACGCATTTTGTCCAACTTCATCTTCAATTAATTGTTTTGATAATGTAGTTATATAATTATGTCTGTGGCTTTTTCTCATTCCTTCATATAGATCGTATGACGTTTCTTTTTTCCAAGGTATTTACTAATATTTACATATAGGCGACCGATTTATCTGAAGAGATTGGTCTGTCCTCAAATGTAAGTAGCAGAACGTTCTCATAGATTCAGTTCGCTTTTCTCCGGAAAAATGTCCTAATATTGATCTCATTTCATCTCTTCTTCGTATTTGTTACTCTGCCTACTTCCGTTTTTCTAACTTTTATTCAACATCACATTTCCAAGTATTCCAGTCACTTACTTCATTTTCGACATAACGTAGTTTGAAATACTTAAGATTGAAGGTTAGAAATGCAATATATTTTGTGCTCATTAGGAAACCAAAACGATGCCCTCAGGACGAGTACTGGATGCCGAGACTGGGATCCTGGATGAAAGATCCCTCAATTCCGCACGATGTGATGTCTACCTACCGACACGATTATGTGGCTGAAACCGTGCCGCAATCGTGCAGTGGAGACAAGGAACGCGCTTACAATGAAAAGCAGGAAGAAGCACGAAAGGTACAAGGGACTTCCAAACTTTCAAGATCTCACAAATCAACATAAAGTGCATTTCAACCTATCAGGCGCGAAAATCAGTGATACAGTATTAGTGATTTGATGTACTTATACAACCATTTGTATTTGATAACTTGAATAAAAACATATTTCTGTTTTGATCATAGTTTGTTGTATTTTCAGCGTGCGGGATATGTTCCCGAGAAAGACTACGGGAAACTTTTATGCTCTACCTACCACCACGACATCTGTCGAGAAGGTACGTGATCACAATTGTCTCTGTTACGTTACTGACATGACCAATCGTTTCAGTTACAGTGACATTAGTTAGCCCGTGCAAACTCCGCAATCCGCAAATAAATAAATGTTTTGATATAACGTTGCGTGATTGAAAAGACAGTTTGAAAGGTATGAAGTACATAATACAGATAATTCATGAAACGTAAATAGAAAAAAACTATTCAAAGAAACTAAGTATAGCCTATGAATTCAAACGACGGTGGTTCGATAAGTAACGCCTCCTATTTCTTTCTCCTTAAATAAGTTAGAATGTGAAAATTTTGAATTCGGCGCGATTTATTTTTCTACGATCCACTGCAGTAACAACTTCCTAAGTCTACTGGTGGCAGCACTGCACTCTCTTCTAAATGACTGACATTGACGTACGTATTAGACAGCGTCTGTTATTGAAATATTACATGCGGAAGGCATTCAAGTAAGGCTGAAAAATGTGTGTGATGATGCGATAGTGCACGTCAGCACTATTCGGCGATGGATTCATCGCTGTAACGAAGCTGAAGGGCAAGCACCGTTGGCTGATGAAAAGCGAAGCGGCAGGCCGGTTATTGCAGTGACTCCACGCAACATTCAGCGAGTCGATGAGCTTATTCGAGAGGACCGTCGGGTAACAAATAATGAATTGTGTCTCACTCTGGCCATCAGTATTATTTAACATCTGGGATACTCAAAAGTTTGTGCACGGTCGGTACCATAAATATTAAACGACCAGAATAAAGAAACAATAAAAGCAATAGCGTATTAACCCTTGCAACACTTTAATTTGGAGGGCGATGTGTTTTTGGGAAAAATTATGACTGGATATGAGACTTGGGTTCATTTCTTTGAACCTGAATCAAAGAGGCAATCAATGTATCTCACAGCCTTGCCGAAGATAAAAAATTCAGAACTGTGAGATCGGCAGGGAAAGTCGAGTATTCTGGGACGTAGAGGGCGTGATTCTGGTTGCCTTTTTGGAGCAGGGTGTCATGTTCTAATTTCAAGTTTTTTAATTTAATTAACCGTTTAACACAATATACGTTACTTATCTTTTGTTCAGTAAGATACTGATCCTCTCAGCGTCCACGTAGGCTCGTGTTACTGTGTTGATGTCTTCCAATGCCGGATCTAGTCGTATTGTTATGTTACTTGTGAAAAAAACTACAATAACTTATTTGAGTTATCAGTTTATTATCCTGAACTACCTCAAATTACATCTCTTAAAAAACCACTATTCTCTCTTTCTCAATATCACAACACATTTTCTATTCCTCCAAAGATCACCTCCTCCTTTCTCCTCGATATACAAAGATATACGTTACAAGGAATGCTCAATAAATTCTGTCCAATACATCAGCGCCCTCAAAAATACTTAAAGCACACCTTCAGAGAGTTCGCCCTACAAAAGCAATGACGGATGTTCTTCTTTTGCATGACAATGCAAGACCACACTCCCCTCTTATAGCATAGGATAGGGAGTGAAAGGGGAATGCGTAAAGGTAGAGCAAGATAGCCAAGGGCTAAATAGGGTCCACTGGCAATGGTTTAATGAATTGTTTTTAGGGTAACAGGCTACATGAGGGTAATCCACATGTTGGCAACTCCCCTTTAATAGCATAGGAAGGGATTTCAAAGGGGGGATGCGGAAGGATAGAGGAAGGTAGGCAAGAATTAACTAGGGGCCCTAGGGCTGTAGTTTAAGGATCCTACCCAGCATTCGTCTACAAGTAATGCAGGACAAGCCCTAGGAAACCTGAATCAGGTAGGTCTGGCATTGGGTACTTGTCCCACGTCCTTCCGATGGCGGGGAAGGAGTTTGCTGTGGGGACGCAGCATTACCTTCTCCGAGCCTCGACCAGTTTAGGAGGCAGCTGGCTGACTGTTCCAATGGGAACAGAGAACAACTCTTACCGTCTTAACAAAGTCTGTGACCCCGGAACATACACCTCTCAAAACAGACCGAGGTCCCTTGGCTTGTGGGAACCTTAGTTAAAAAACGGAAAGAGAAAACGCATCCCCAAAGGCATCCTAGAAGGTTCTACCTGCGAGAGAGCATCCGTCGGAGGTTCTGCTTGCGAAAGAATAGCCCTCGCAGACCCTTGTAGCTCATGGTTTAATGAAGAAAGGAGATGGTGTAGACAGGCTATGTATAGGGTAATCCACATAGTGGTCACTCCCCTCTTATAGCATAGGAAAGGGAGTGATAGGTGGGGATGCGGTAAGGTAGAGTAAGGTAGCCAAGGGTTAACTAGGGCCCCGGGATATGGTCTAAGGATCCTACCCGGCAATTCGCCTAAAAGTGATGCAGGGAAAACCCTAGAAAAGCCTGCATCAGGTAGGTCGGACATTTAGAACTTGTCCCCCTCCCTTCCGATGTTGGGAAAAGCGGTTTAATGAAAGTTTATGGGAATATGAATAATAATATATTTCAATCAACGTCTATAGGTAAAAATTAAAATAAAATTCTCTAGATTACAGACTGGATTAACTGAAAGTATTTTTGAAACTTAAATGTTGCTGTAGGTCTTGTCAAACACGAGATTAAGTTCATATTTTGTTTATAAGTTCATCTTATTATCGTATTATTTGATGAGACCTGCAGTACGTCGTAACTGTAAAATATTTTCTGTTATTATAGGCCAAATATATTTTTAATAAATATTATAATTAATTTGAGTTTATGTATCAAGCAGGACCGGTTTTTGTTCATTGTCTAGACAGATGTTAAACCGTGTGAATTTGTATTATTATTTTAGCACTTTAATTCACGCCGCAGAATAAATAAACAGATTTAGTAAGTGGAAAAAGTGTATAAAGGCATCGGCATATATTGGAAATGTGTTATTGTTTTTATGAATTAAAAAGCATGTAACGGGGAGTTGCGGAAGGGAGAAGAAGGTAACCAAGGGTTAACTATAGCCGCAGAGGTTTGTATAAGGATGAGATACAGGGAAAATTCTTGAAAACTTGCATAAGGTAGGTCGGGCACTTGGTACTTGTTGGCTTTGACGTGGGACGCAAGCAATTTTTTTCTCCGTAAACAGTTTAGGACGCAACTGATCGACTGTTCGCACCGGTGTGTCTAGGAACCTCATATTTTTATTTTTTTTTTAGGGTAACAGGCTACATGAGGGTAATCCACATGGTGGCAACTCCCCTTTAATAGCATAGGAAGGGATCTGAAGGTGGGGATGCGGAAGGGTAGAAGAAGGTAGCCAAGGGTCAACTAGGGCCCCCGGGCTATATTTTAAGGACCCTACCCGGCATTCGCCTAAAGAAATGCAGGGAAAACCCTAGAAAAACCTGCATCAGGTAGGTCGGGCATTGGGTACTTGTCCCACGCCCTTCCGATAGCGGGAGAGGAGTTTGCTGTGGGGACGCAGCATTCCCTTCTCCGTGCCTCGACTAGTTTAGGAGGTAGCTGGTCGACTATTCCAATGGGAATAGCGATCAACTCTTACAGTATGCCCAAGGTCTGCAACCCCGGAAAATACACCTCTCAGAACAGGCCGAGGTGCCTCGGCTTTTGGGAACCTTAGTTCAAAAACGGAGAGGAAAAGGCATCCCTAAAGGTAGCCCCTTCGTATCTCTCCTACAAGGTTCTACCTGCGAGAGAACATCCCTCGCAAGTACTACCTGCGAGAGATTAGCCCTCGCAGACCCCTAGCCTAGGAACCTCAGTTCAACATCAGGTACTCAGCTCTTACTCACGTAGGCTGCGAGAGCTAATCTCATTAGAGACCGGCTCTCACGTTATTGTATTTACTACAGAAAATAAGATATATAAATTCGAGAAGTTTAGCTTGAAAATATAATAGATATAGATGACCGGGAGTAGAATTTAGTTCGATCACAAATGAATTGATTCATTTATATTGAAAAGGAAAATATGGTAAGTACACGTGACGAGCCAGGTATGTAACCGATAATATTGGTGGGGGATCAACGCATGACTGCTTAATCAACTTTGAGTTGTCGGGCTGTACTAATGTGGTATATTTATGTAAGCTTATCTTTGTGCATTTCAACGCGTTGGAGTCGGACAGGTTTTAGTCTAGGTGGTTTCAAATGACGAAACCACATGGCTATAATTATATGCATGCGGTCGCCCGCAGCTAAGTTAAACAACTGTCTTGCTGTTGCTGTAACTTTATCACCTCGAGGTGACCCTTCACGCCCATCGTACATGTTGTGTTTCATGGGAAAATCAGCTCACACATTAAAAAGCTCAGCCTGGTTCGGCTTACAAGTAAGTGACAACGGTTTATGATGAGCTGTAATATCCTGAGGTGCTGAACCGTGACATCTCAGATTGTCTCTAATAGTACGTAGGGTAGGAGAATCAGTAAACCAGTCCTAGTAATAGTCATACGGAACAGAAACGTGTACTATAAACTGCATTATTGTACACGAAATACAAGATGGGCTTCAAATTATGGAACAAGTTGGGCTCGGAAACAATTTTCTCGAGTATTAAGATCATAGTTCTTCAATTGGTGAAATAAATTATACGTCTGAAATGGGGAGGTCTGATTTGCGAAGATAGAAGATGTCTGCATGTTAAAGAATATATCCGAACGGCAACCCACGAAATCATAGACTGTCACGAGAACATTTCATACGTCGGACTAGGATATTAAGAATACAGCAGACACTAACTGGAATCATGTAACCCAATCAAGAGAAGATTACGAGAAATTTGAAAATCTTATTTGGTAATTCAGTTCGAATCATTAATGTGAGTTTAACCCCACAGATTTTTTGTGAACATGAATTTAATTGTAAATTGTGGTTTCTTCTTTCGACCAACTTCTTTGGTCAAAGATTGAAGCCTTTCCCGGTGCAGTTGTTCAATATATTGTTCTCGGAGTTCAACCGGGTTTTGCATAATTATATTAGAACGCAACGTTTCGACGACTAAAAGCTCTGCCGGTTGAACTCCGAGAACAATATATTGAACTTCTTTGGTAATATTGAATTAAGGCTTGTGGTTGGAGAATTAAAATAAGTTGTTATTCCATTCCATTTTTTTCTTAAAAAAATCTTCTATTGCCCCAAAGTTCAAAAGCTTCTATTCTAGTCATTTCAGTGTCTCATTCACATCCATACAGTCCTATTCTCCAACACATATAATTTCAGAAACTTTATCCTCAGTCTAAATTAAATGTTGGGCATTTGTGGGTTTATCTTCTTGAAAAATTCTCTTTTAGCGTGTGCTGTTTTCCTATTGATATATTCTTTGCTTTTTCCATTTTTAGTAATACTTTACGTCCTTTACGAACGTCGTAACCTATATTCATATTAATAAAATTAGTGAAAAATAGCCAAAAGTAAGAATATATACATTAAAATTTACAATTAAGTAGAAAATGTGTCTGCCCTTTTGCTTACGGACCTCTTCAGATGTATATAAAAATTAATAAATAGATATAATTAAAAATACCAAAAAGGTTGAATACCAAAAAGGTTGAATCCCAAACAAATAAATTTAGGATGACATGGTTTCTTACATAATTAGTAAAACAATTAAAATATAATGTAAATTTAAATAAAACATCCTTCATCAACTTCTCTAGCTGAAATTATTGTTATTAATTTTTATATACACTTGTACAGGTCACTAAGAAAAGGGAAGAAACGTTTTGTAAATTTTAATATCTATTTCACATTTTGTATTTTACACTAAATTTCTTTATATTTAATACAAGTCAGATAAAGTTTCGATTTTTATATATTGAAGTATATATGTAATTTTCTGTTTGTTATTAATATTATTTCCATTTATATTTAGTCCGAACTTTTCTGAGATAAGTTGTCCATTCCTTGCAACATATCGATTCATTGCTTCTAAAATAAAAAATCATCTGCATTGGAAGTTATTTCCTCTTCAATGTTTTTTTTTAAACGCCACATTGATTAAAATTTATATAATAAATGCTGGCTAACACCCTTTATCAGCTATATTGTCACTTTGATCTCCTTTTACTATTCTCACTTGGTTTTCATAAAGGTTTTAAATCTCTTTTATGTGACGATTTTCGTTGGATATATCTTATTACGATTGAAGTTTATGAGTTTAATAAAATCGTAATAATGATCAAGTTTATAAGGACAAGTGCAAAGTAAACACTATCTTAATGATTAACTGGCAGCTCTCAATACTACGATTGTTCCATTTTATAATTATAATTATCTGATTTCTTTTTAAATTAAATATTTGAAACAACAGCCTCCTAGTCAGAAAATTTGATTATCCTATTTAAAACATAATATTTATCAGACACAACGTTTGGAATACAGTCAGGTGTACAGTTATAATACAATTATAATTTTATAAGAAAATTTAATTTAACAAATTTCTAACGTCTCGGTCGAAATAACATTTTTTTAATATTCCATTTAATATAACGGGTTTGTGTGAGATATGAAGACATTTGTCTTGATGCTTTAATCTAAGGATCGCACAATCTAACAATTTCCATAAAATTACATGTTTTTGTGTCACAGTTGCTTTTCCGACAAAGGAGAATTGGATTTACGGAAACTACGAATACGAGTGGATGCAGGGGCTGCAGGAATGTCCCCCGCCTGACAAGGACTGGGGGGTTTTCAAGACAGCAGAATTCCCGATGCGTTGCTACCGAAAGGATTTCCAGACACCTTTGGTGCTGATGACAGCTCTAAATAAAGAACACGCCAAGAAATCCAATTTAGATACCAACAGCAGAAGTAAGACTTTATTAATCTGTATATATATAAATGAGTGTGTGTCTGTGTGTCCCCTAACCACTCCTTAACCATTCATCCCATTGCGATGAAACTTGGATGAGCTGATTTGAGCACCCCCGCGAATGATTCTGTTGGATTTTCGAAGAGTTAGGAAACTGCCCAGGGGTGAATGGGGGTGAAATACAAAAATGGCTAAAACAGTTTTTAGAGTAGAATAATTAGTTTTAGGGGTCGATGAGATTAATAGTTTCTTCTTCCGATGGTTTATAATTTCAACCCCTTACAACATGGGAAGACAGCAGCACTAAGGGACGGGGTGGAAAGGCTTTACTTAAAATAAACGTCAAGCAACCGAGATAGGAGTCAAATCCACAGTTATAAATGACAATGAGTTTAATTATGTCATTCACTATGTCAGTAACGCTGAAGTTCTGCCCCTAGATATGGGTGTGGGGGAGGATGTGGGGGAATTGCCGTTACAATGAAGTAATGAGTAAACAACGGATACTGGTATTGGACCTGGGGTTATGGAAGTCACTGAGTTTAATTTGGACATTTACCATATTGGTTAAGATGTAGTTCAGCCCCTACGAGTGGGGGTAAAAGGGAGTGAAACAAATTTCGAATTACAATCTTAAATTTTTAGACCAAATTCTACCAAACTTTATATACATGTTACTTACGATCCAGGAAAAAACAATGAGGCGTTAAGACGCTCCTATAGGAGTGCCTGTAGTGGTGGGGGTGGAATTTAAAAACATTCACAAACTGCCATTATTAGCGTCGTATAAATGTTTCTGTGGTCTCTTGATTGTCATTCTAGAATTTTTATGTCTAATTTCAACTCTAAAAGGCTGGGAAGCACCCTACTACGGTTATGGTGGTGTTGTAAGGGGTTTACATAATAAAGAATGCAAAAAAAAAACTATATTAAGGGGATTCCGGGGTTATATGAGTATCTGAGTTTAATTCTCGCATTAATCATGACGGTTGATGAAATGTTATGTTCCACTTCGTGGAGGTAGACGTGGTTGACCAAAAATTACCATGAGTAGTTTTGACCCTCTTAAGGTACCGGATGTTTTTATTTTCTTAGGGTACCCCCTATATTTTGGGCTCTGTTTAGTTAACAGTTGTAATTCTTTACTGCTTTAAATTACCGGGAGTTGTTTCAGACTTTATTAAGTTATCGAGTATTTTTTACTGTTTTAATTCGTCGTGATTTTTTATACACTTTTATTTTACGTAATTGGAGAATTCCCGGATACTGTCAGTCATCTTCGTGGTTTATTTGAAGTTAGATGCCGAGGGTTTAGGTCGGGAGGGGATTGTAAGAGGATAAATGTTCCAAACATGACGCTTTTAATGCTGGTTAAATTAAATTTTCACCAAGAGGTTAGTTTCGAATCAATTTCTACTCCGGCTTAATTTAATTAAAAAGCCGACAACTCAGCTAGTTTATTTATAATAACCTCGAAGGTCACCCAAAACTACTTCACAGCATTTATTTTAAAATTACATTTGCATCCTTCAGCTTTCCTATTTTTACATTCTGTAGATAAAAAGTTTCATTTTTCACATAACCCCATCCTTGTCAACTATCTTCCACCTCCGTGGAACTACTCCCATGGTAAAAGTCTGGACAAGCTTGTTTGAGGCACTGCTTGGTAGAGTTCATTTAGGTCTCATCATCATCAATACTCGATTCACGAAGGGATTAATTCAGTTTACCGAAGAGACGGTAATCGAATGGAGCCAGGTCAGGACTGTAACGCTGGTTTTTCAAGGTTGTCCATTAACGTTTTCTGATGTCGGTCGTGGTTTTCTGACTGACACGTAGCCTTATTCTGAAGGCACTTTATTTTCTATCTCAACAATTCTTTCACTGTGATGCCGAAATCATGTCGTTAATTCTCTGCACATTGTTAGGAGTTAGTGCAGTGTGCGGCCTGCCGCTGCGAGGAGTATCCCGTATATTGGCGTGCCGTCTTTCACCACATAATCTGCTTCTCCACCGACTAACTGTACTGCGATCGACAACATCATCTCCATACACCTTTTCAACTTCTTGTGGATGTTTCCCACTATCTCGTTCTCATAGCATAGGACTTCTATAACAACACGTTGCTTTTGTCAAGTGCATGAGCCATCTTGAAGACATACTATGATAGCGCCACTCACGGGAACGGGTTGAAATAATTTTTAAAAAGAGTGGGTGGGAAGGATGTACGTATCTATGAACTTCATAAATTGAAAAACATTGCATTACTTTTGCAGTGATTCTCGTATCCAGCAAGAAACCGTGTTCGTAAATTGATTTTTAGAACATAAATTTAAAAAAATTGTTATGAGCAAAGCCTGAAACATTGGAGCATGAATATGATTTATTGTGTTTGGACTCCGCTTGATATAAACGTATAAAAACATTTCGTTGTATATCGTGTATAACGCAAGTAGTCAATTTGAATTCATATGGACTCAATGTCTGAACTATGGCCTGATTTCCCTGTGGATAATCATATGTATATTGATATGCTATCATCGTTGAAATATGTACTTTAATGGCACAGCGCCGGTCACAGTCACGATATATACGACTTTACCACATGATAATACACGTTCATGTAAACTTAAATGATCCGATTAAAATTACGGTTAATTTATGCACCCTGCTAGTTTAATTACGTCAACATCGCATTTTTAAGAGTTTAGGGTATCCCCCATTCAAATTTCTTTCTATACTATTAAAGAAATGCTGCTACCACGTGGATTATCATCATGCACCCTGTCATTCTAAGAAAATATGGCACGACTGTCGCTGTACCTAACAATGTATCGCATGTAATTGATGTAACCTTATTTTTTTTTCTTTCAATTTTTAGTGGGCATGATGCCAGAAATATCGAATCCGACAGTCTCCGAGTACATGGACACCATCAGCAAAGCTGGTGGAAAGAAGTTTCCTGAGGGCTACGACTTCATGCCGCCTGATAAGCCTCCGAGTTGCTCTTGCAACAAACCCAAGTAACGCACAGAAAGAACAGTTCGCAGATTAAATTTTCAGTAATTATTATGCCATCTTCAATCATATACTGTTACCGTTTAAAATATAAAAATCGAAAACCAAATTCGTTCAATTAGTAAACGATAACTACTTTAATTTCCCCTGTGAAGTTTACAATCAGTGTTGTTGCATTGAAGAATGCATAACTCAACACGATCCGTTTTCAATTGGTTCGTTGACTACTGTACTCTGCTTATTACGTTGATCTTTGAATACGATTTGTTTCTGAGTATCCAAATTGTATGAGCCGACTAGTTTCGTGAAACTATTTTTATTTTACATATAGTGTAAAATCATTAAAATTCATTAACACGAGACATTATTAATGGTTTCATATTGAAACATGCCGCTTTGACAACTAGTTACTTGAAGTGAGCGTTGTGTTATGTATCTGTGGAGAAGAGATCTCTTTTAACAAATGATATCTTAGAAGTATGTTTTTATCTTTGTGCGATAGATATGTTCAAGCCAAAGACATATATAAACAACATAGACTGGACAAGTCGCCGCCATGTTTGAAGCAAATTGAAAACTCAGCCGCCATGTTTTATACTGTCAGGTGGGCGTTCCCCATCGTCTGCTTGCCTTGAACTCTGTCGCACAAATGACCTAAAACTAAATCTCTAAGGACAATATATTTTAAGGTTTAAGAAAATATAACACATTTAACGCATGGAAACATTTGTTGACCTTTAAATAATATCAGTTTTGTATACAATTGCCTAATATTGCGTCCTCTTTCATCCATTGCTTTTTCTTTACACATATAACGAATTCTGCAATTTAAGTAATGTTTTAATAAAACCTTTATTAAAATTGAGTAGCGAGTTTCCTCACTAAATTCGGCCGAAACTATTAAATAGTCGAATTCGCAAAATAAAATTTGTTTATGTCCCAACATCCAGAATACCTGCACACACAATTTTAATAGCAAATTCTTCTTTCATATTTGTGCTTCGTTATTCCTCAATACTTTTTCAGCAAGTGTAAATAATTTCACAACGTCTTTAGACGGGTTGATTAACTTGTCTTTAAAGTGCTTTATCTTAATCAATCCAGTTTTTCTTTGAGAGTGAGGAGCAAGGAGAACCTCTAAACAACCTAAACACTTTAGTGTTTTTACTACTATCCTTACAACACTTCCTGAAATATATTCTACCACTTTTTCTGAATATAATGTTAATCTCTCATATTCAATCATGATCAAAATTGTGACCTGTACAAAATTTAAAATTACTTTTTTCAAATGGTACAACCAATGTCTCCAAAATTCCTCCCGTACTATTGGCACTTTTGGATGGTTCCATCTGCGTAATGCATTTGGATTATTTCGATTTCTCCCACATCTTCGTATGCAAGAAAAGAAGAGTTCTAAATGGTCCTGGCTCATTCTCCTACTTAATATAAATTTGAGAACTGGAGAATAGTTCCACACATACTTCTCTGTCAGTTGCATCGAACTGAGAAGATCTAAAACAATCCCATACACACCCATCTTCCTCCCTGACAAATTAATAAACTCCCATCGTACAGCTTTAAATTCATAAAATACTGTACAGATCTTTCTATTGTGTTGCATATTGTCACTCTATAACCTCTAAACACAGGAGTTTTTGTAGCCTTGTTCGTAACATTGCACGAATTCAACAAATCAAATACTTTATCTACCATTTTCATGAACTTTACCGTGCCCTCACAACTTACAAATTCAGACAAACCCAAGTCTCTACAAAAAATCTGCTACAGAATTGCTTAGTGTCTACCATCATTTTCTGTGCATGATACTGAATGTGTAACCTCGTCATTCTATTTGCAACATGTAACCGTTCCTAGTCTAGAGCGACACAACAGCACCACCAAAGCTTTTTTTTTGTCAAATGACGAGTGCAGTTAGTCGCTCTAGGCTCTTCTTAGCACCTGAAGAAAGGACAAGGATCTCTGAAACGTTGTGTGGTATTTATGTTATCACTTATTTTGCCTGCATTTGGCTATCTTTCTTCTTCTTATTATTATGCTGATACTTACTTAAAATACGATACTTCATGTGTTTTAAAACTACGATTATTACAATTGTAGGCTGAACACACGCTTGGCATGATTTATAATAACAAACAATTTATTTTAACAAAAAAACTTCAAAACTTCCACCATCAGTAGGATCACGCAAATCGGGTTTTAGGTGAAGTGGACCGACTAAAAAATGGCCGCCAGTGTTGTTTGTTGCTGCCACCCAGGGCGCTGTAACGCTGATATAGCCACTCTATTATGTTTATATATCTCTTTGGTTCAAGCGATACTTACGAACTTTTACTAAATGTTCGATTGTTCACAATAAAGGTTCGTTTATTACTTATTGTAAACGAGTTTTTAAACAAAAAGTAGAGGAATTTCAAGAGAATAATGTTTGCGTGTATATATATCTATATATATATATATATATATATATATATATATATATGTAGATATAGATATATAGAAATAAACACACACACACACATATATAAAATGAAGACGGTTATTTTCAGACACTTGATCGTAATTATAAACTTATCTATTAACTCCTTCAGAATATTTAAATTGAGTAATTAACCACTTTTTTATTAAGTTTATAATTGAAAATTCTTTATTTTCCATCAGTTATATTTGTTACTGTTAAATTCTGCGTTGTAATGATTGTGATTCATTATGGAAGCTCCAAGTTATGGCGCAAGTCATCAAGAATGTAAAAAAATTCGCGGAGTTTTCTATAATATAAAATGCTAATTAAGAAACGGAAGCGACAGTCAAGGGAATTGGAGCGTAAATTTAAATTGTTGACTAATACGTTAAGCTCTAGAAAAACGATATAAAGACTTGTGGGAAAAGGTTGAATAAAGCAGTGTTTTCATGAAAGAAACTTCGCGTCTCTTTGATCTTCATAAGTCTTTGACTTAAAAAAAATCAAATCTAAAATATTTTTATTGTTATGTGCACTTGCAAGGATTTCTGTTTCTAAACCTGCTTTGTGAGTAACAAAGTTCATTTAACTTCGCCGGACCTAGCGACCCAGCCGTGGAGATCTGGACAATCAAAATACAAAGTGGTTTTTCGGGAAACGATTTCGGAGGTCCATCAAGTATGCCTGTACCTAGTTACTGTACGCAGCTATGAGTATTAAGCTATCCAGCCTAAGTTCCTAATCAGCTGTGCAGATCTTTCCTGCTTCATGTACGCCGGTTCGAGAACAGAGAACAGTAAAAGTAAGAGAGTGCCAATTTACTTTATATGCAGTCTGAGGTCAAATCACGAAGTTTTTATAGCCGTAGAATTCAGCCTGCAATTATTGGAGATATTTACAGCATCCCAATTTAACTCCATAATGAGAAAGTGTTTTCATGTCTACCGACCTTTAACTTAGCTAGAGTCTTATACAATTTTGTTTGTAATTAACTTTACAATTTTGAGCTATTAGAAAATTTGCATTTTCCAATTTTGTGTAAATAAAAGTGTTGTTTTGAACTTATCAATCATAACCAACCCAGTCCAATTAATTTAAAATAATTAATTAAATAGTTATTATTAAATATATATATATATATTGTAATACTAATTAGAGGCCATTAATGATTTTGATAATTCGATAGTTATTATGGATTTTTAGCGGACAATTTCAAATGCGAGAATGTATAGGCGAGCTTTGTTTGGCCGCGAGCGCTTTCAGAAATATCAGTGGGTGTTGGAAGTCGAAAAATCGGGTGTTGGAAGTCAGACAGCGAGCAGGGTGGCAGGCACAAATTCATCCGGAAAGATTAAAAGTTAAATTTGAGTAAGAAGTTTTGGACAGTAAATTTCAACGTTAAAGTTACAAGCAGTAACTGTGCCCGCCACCAATTCCAGAGAGAAATAATTCGGAACAATTTGTCCAACCAATAATCCAGAAGGAGTTTGCAGCTTTCAGTTTCCAGCGGAGATCCTGAGTTACGACAGTGTTGTTTAATAAAATGTAAATTCAGTGATTTCATGGCCTTTTTAATGTGAATAGTGAGGTGAGCCCGAGCCAAAGAAAGTTAAACCTGGTACCAGCAGATGTTTGTAAGTACGAACAAATTTGAGCAAGTTTTGAAAACGATATTTAAAGGTAAAGTCGTCAGATTTCGATTTCACGTTTTATTTGATTGTTTAACTTCTTAGGTTGTAAAGGAATTTGATTGTGTAACGTAAATATAAAGGTTGTTTCCTTACTTAGAAGGCCCAGATAAATGACCCTGAGAAAAGAGTTGTAAAATCTATAAAATTGTAAAATTTTTAAATATAAATAATCTCATATAAAAATGTTGCAAATTTCAACTGAATAAAAGTAAATTGGCTTGCAAAGTTTCTAAAGAAATTCGTAATTATTTTGCAATCCTTCACTTTTAATTAATTAAATATAAAAGATTTATAAACCAACTATGGAATTCAAATCATTAATTAATCTTTCGCAATAAAGTGTTTAATTAATTAATTCTTAAGTGTTCATTACATATTTGGCGTCACCAACGTGTGGAAAATAATATGTTTAATAAATATCTTTTTTAATCATTACATTTTTGGTGCCTCAACGTGGGCCGATTGAATAATGTTACGTATTAATTTGCTCCACGTTGTGGTGCCAAAATGTAATAAACTACCGGATACCTCTTAATTCACCCCACTTTGTGGTAGCCAAAATTGTATTAATTAAATATGATGGGCTTTTAAATGAAAAATTATAGACTTTATAACAAACAAAATTTATTTATCAAAAATTTAGCAATTATACAATTTAATATTATAAAAGCATCTCTCTCTCTCATGGGTCTTTACTGGGTTTGATAACGGACAGAACACTTAAATAATTAAAGAACCCAACATTTATCTTTAAATTAAACAGAAATATTTAATCACCTAGACATCGACGAAACTTATTAACGAACTTAATCTACCAGATTGATTCTAAATTTAAAAGAGTTTATTTTATTAACACAAAAGAAAAGAACGATATCTGACTGTATCTTTTAATTCCGTTTACACATATTAATACCATGAAATTTCAACTTACGATTACTCAGGAACATTTGGATCGTTCATTACACACACACTTTATAGACTGGACGCTTAAACACTGACTCTAACACACACTGTTGGTTTGTTGAAAGCTGGTTCTCCGTTCGTGAAGGACATCTCACTTGCTCGTGGTGAAAACTAATCGACGCTGGATGCAGTGTCCTGGTCTCCTACCATCGAAGACAGTGGTCAAATTTCGATATTACTACAGATTAAACTTCTGCATACAAAAATGTTTATCGTTGCTATTTCTCTCGCAGGCTGCAAACTTTCTCCAGACTCGGTGCTCACAGCATCCCTCTTCCACGCTAACTAACTCACAATAGCTTATCTCTCCCTTATATACTACCAGTCTCTTCATTTTTCCTTTGTTCCAAAATTACGTCGCAACTGCCCGTTGACAGTTTCCTCCCGAGATTTACGTTATGCAGCTGCAGTTCCTTAGCATATAGCTAGCTACTCTGTCATGTCACATCGAGACAGGACCCGTAATTACTTTGCACTTGTATTCTCACCCCCGCACTCACACGTGCGCGGTTCTAAATTCTTCAGACATGCCCAAACTGCCCCTCGATGCTAAGTCAACAAGTGACCTGTCCAGGCCATTAATCAGAAACAATGCCTGCCTTAACCAATTTATCTTGCGACAGGCCACCCTGCATGTGCCTTGCTTCCGACGGCCCAGCCCATCAATCAGCAACAATGCCTTTCCTTCAAGACATTACAATATATATATATATATATATATATATATATATATATATATATATATATATATAGTGCTGTACTTTTTAACCTTTAATTAATTTCTGAATTTACTTTTGAATTTATCAATTGTTAATGGCAAATCTTAATCCAGTGACAGGTTGAAAAACGTGATTAAACTGACATTTAATTAATATAAAATATGAAAAATTTATTAAAACAGAAAATTTAGTATGTAAAATTTTTATATAATTTTTCCACGGCTATTTAATTTGTGAGACTCTTATTTTTCTCTTAGGGCGTTTCATCGGGCCTCAGAAGAGTTATAGAATTACCATGAAATATAAAATTTATAGGAAAAGCTATTCAAATCAAATTACAAATGTTATACAAAAATATTCCCCCCAAAAATACAAACAATAAATTGAATGAAATATGAAATTTGTCGGTACGAAATAATTATACTACGTTTGCAAAGTAGTTACCGAATTTAAAATGATCTTTAGATATCATTTATGATTAGTCTTGAATTTCACTTGCAAAGAATACACATAAAACTCTTAATTTGGAAAAATTGGCTACATTATTTCAAAAGCACTTTCACTACACATACAGTTAAATCCTTTAGGTTGCCGAACTGATAAGTTACGCTCATGCTATATTTCTATACGCGAAATTTTCTATAATGGAACCGTTGTACAACAGTGATCAAACTGTACCTAGATCACAAGTCTTTAACCGCCAGATCGTTCTATAGTTCGAAATATTTTATATAATTTTAAGTGGCTTCTTGTAGGACTCTGGACAACCTTTCCCTACTGAATTTATAAACCATTAATACATTCCAATAATTGACTCTCAATAATTTCAATACCACATTGTCCGTCATTAGGGCTTCTCCTGCCCTCCGACAAACTCTACTCTTAATCCTCCACCGATGAAGGAACACGACGAACTGATACATTTTTACCTTTTCAATCTCATCCCTTCTATCTTAAAATAATATAGTTCACACACTCGGACCATAACACGCCGGTCTATTTCAGTCGGTCACATTTGAGAATTCACACGGTTGCCTGGCCAACACCAAGAAAGAACCGTCTGGGAACAGTATAATTTCCGCGTTATCACGCCACCCAGACTGTTCAAATTATCTCACAATCTTACACAACAAATTCTATAATTAAACAATTTTGAATTTTATATTATACACATTGGTGTATACCACATATATATTGTAATACTAATTAAGGAGGCAATTTAAAAAGGCAATTATTTGTTAAAAACGACCATTATTTGTTTATATGGGATAATTATCTGACGAGGAGAGGCGGAAGCCAGCTTTTATCTATTTTGATGTTTCCGAACGACTTTGTCGGCTTGTATATATTTTTTTTAGTGACAGCGCAGACTGGGAAAGTAAGCCGAATTGTATTTTTTGTCTGTTCTATGTCTCGGATTTTCTGTTTCACGGTGTCCGGAACAAAGAATTAGTAAAAGGCTCTGTTGATTCAAAATTAGTCTGATTGGCATGTGGATCTTCGTCGCCAAGACTGTGGGATCAAAATACTGTGGGAAAGGCGGATATGATCTGTGTGTCCACGAAAGATCGTGGGAAATGAGAATATTCTGGAGATTTTGATAGAAATAGTCAGTAGAAAAGCGGAGAGCGGACGTGGTGGTTGTGGTGTCTGGAGCAGCCGGAGGTCGGTGCTCGAAGGTGAAGTTCAATTGGAAGACGGAGAGCAAATAGGATGGATGTAGTGACAGAGAGGATATATAGAATTTAGTTAGTTGGAAGTCGGAGCCTGAGGGAGGCGGATGTTGGAGTCGAAATGCAGAGAGCGAAGGAAATGGACGTGTTAGTTTGATGTTGAAAGTTGGAGCCTGAGGGAGGCGGATGATATTATGTTGGAAAGAGTAGTTAAATGCAAGAATTGAACTCTGGCGTGGTGTATGTTGGAAGATATGGAACATTTTAAATAAATTGATCGTTCGGGAGTTGACAATCATACTGGCCAAACTGACTGGTGGCTGCGGGCGAAACATCTGTACGAGGCAAATAACCATTGCAACCGAGTCATCAGAAATCTACAGTCTTGAATAAGGATACAAAATAGGATAAAGTGCTGTGTTGTGAAACGTATGTTAGTGAAACGCCTGTGTAAATTCTATGCACAGAATTGGCCATCTTATTTTAAAAGTGAAAGATGTTCCTGAACTCCGACACAACTTGTAAGTAACGATTTAATAATAAATAATTTTTGTAAACCGTAAATTAAAGGTGAAAGGTCAGATTTGGTTTTCTAGTAACTTCATTAAATTGTATTTTCTATATTCTGTAAATTATTCAAATTGTAATTGGATTTTCGTTCTTTCATTCAATCCCAGTAGAGACCCTAAAATATTGAATTTTCATTTCATTGTAAAAAAAATAAAGGTATAATTGTCTTAAATGTCACAAAATGGTAAAAATTAATTCTTTGTTAAAATTTGATATAAATGTGACGTAAAGAAATAAAGTAGATATTTAAATTGTATTTTAAGTAAATAAATTTGTTTTTGTTTTATTGAATTTAATAATTTGTTTAATTCAAAAGTTACTGTCTAATTCATAGTATTTTGTGCTCCAATGTGGGCAAATTAATTAGCCTTTTAGTTGTAAATAACATTTGGAAACAACTGGAAGCAATTCTTATCATTTGTCGTTTATTTATATTTTGGTGCGACAAAGTTTCACATCTATTTAAATTAAAGTCTTTTATTTGGTTATTACATATTTGGCTTCCACAACATGCAGCAAATTAAGATAAATTCAGATTGACAAAAATTTATATTTTTTTAAAAATTGCTATATTTTATTTGGTTATTACAAATTGTCGCCCAACATGGGGCTAATTTAATTAATAAAGTTTATTTATTTTGTATATTACAATATATTGTAATAAACAAATGAAAGTATTTAATTAATTGGTTTATAAAACAATGAAATATTTAATTAACTTGAACTAATCATTGAAATTATCGAGTGAAAGGAGCATGGAAATCATTTATTTATTTAATTTACTTAAACAATTGGTTTATTATGCTCAACTACTTACCTTATAAAACAAATTACTTGTTGAACTTAACATCAATTTATAAACAAAAATGTCCTTCTCTCTTACCTCAAGGTCTTTATTGGGCCTTTTAAATAAAGAACAATTAAAAAATTTTGCATTTCACTACTAACAAATATTTTTATAAACTCACGAAATTTAATCAAAATAAAACTAAATGAAATCGAAATCGAAATCTGACGATATTCTACATTTTATTAACGTTTACAATATGAATATTTAAATGTTTCTTTTACTCACTGTTCTACCGGTACCCAGGGCAACTGTAGAGATTTTGCAGCACATTTTCACCTCGAACACTTTAACAGGCAATGTATCACTGACTTTACTTTTCTTCACTTTGCCAAACTGCGGCCGATTGACCACCGGACACAGTTGTTCCGAAACTTTCGTTCCACCGTCGACTTTACTCCTAGCTCCTCGATATCGCAGGCCAAATGTGGATTGACGCTCTCGTCTCTAATCTCGGCCCGAATTATATTTTGTTTTGTCCTCTACTGATATCCTTCACTAACTGCCAAACTCAATTACTCTGTATTCCACAATGTCCTGTGGCTGACCAACAAATTTTCTACTCCTACCGCATTCAGCAAGGTTTGGTGACTGACTGCCGCTCTGTCGACTTACGCGCACTAAAACCAGCAATGTCCTGCCTGTTCAGTATTCTCGACCATTATTGTATCTCTATGTGTTCGCCGGTAACAACTTAGTTCAATAATCTCTAATTATTAATTCTTTTAATGGCCCTTTTATAATTACAATATATATATATTGTAGTAATTGGTAATTAAGGCATTGTTCTAATTGAGAAATTGAATTGTAGAGGACTCATTATTGGTGGATATAGCGGACGCCGCAACAAACCGGCAAGGCAAAGAAAGTATTGTTGATCGGTCGAGAAGGTTTTACGCGCTCAAAATTTACGAGACGAACCAACAGTCGGGTAGTAAGCAGCAAGGAGAACAGACCAAAATTCTAATTCATGAAAATTTGAACAAGACAGTCAGGCAATGAACGGCGAGGTGTAAAGACCACAAAATTCTAATACACGAAAAGTTGAACAAATTAATCAGTCAGCAGCGAGAATGAAAAAGGTCTAATTTAAAGAACGAGAAAGTGTTCTAGTAACCAGTACGCTGTTATATCAAAAATGCAGAAATTGAACTAGTTTTCAGTCAACAGACAAAACCAATGAGGGGCATTTTCAACAAAAATCCACGAGACCTACAAATCCAGGTTGCAGTAAATCATCGAGAATCGACAAAGTTATTTTAAACCAACTAACAAACTACGCTAATTAGAGTCTGTGAACATTTAGAGTCTGTGAGCACTTAGAATCAGTAATATCCCCAAAATTGTGCACGAAAAGTTAAAATGAGACCTGGGCTGCCGTAAGTAGAAAGAAAACTTTAAAATCATTGTACACCACGTTTAAAGGATAAACGTCAGATCGTTCTTTAATTATCGATGAAATGAGATCTTTAATTATTCAGATCATTCTTTATTTCTTGATAAAAATTAAAATTGTTTAAATTCAATCTTTTGTATTATTTCTTCAACAACAAATTTCGTCTATATTCAGACGCATTGATTCCCATATAAAGTAAATGTAATTTTTGTGATTTTGATTATATAAATTCTGCCATTATCAAACCCAGTTCAAGACCCTGAGATCCCAAATATTTTGTAATTTGAATACTTGTTTTAAAATTGTTAATAAATCTTGTTTAATAGTTTTCACGTAATAGTTCTTTTCATTTAAAAACGCCGCATAATTCATATCTTGAATTATTATCAGAAGATAACAAAAGCTAGTTAATAAATTATTACAATATATATATGTATATATATATATATATATATATATATATTGTAATAACCACATAAATACGTATAAATAAAAAAATAATATTTATATTTCTTTAACAAACAATTTTTATTAAACTTTATCAGAATTTACAATTATACATTTAATATTTTAAAAAGATCTCTTTCTCTCATGGGTCTGTACTGGGTTTGATAACGGACAGAATTTTAACGGACAGAATTTTATTTTATTATCAAAAGAAGAGAACGATATCTGACTGTTATCCTTTAATTACGTTTTCACATGTTAATACCATAAATTTCAACTCACGGTTTCTCAGGAACCTTCGGCTCGTTCATTAAACACGCACTTTATAACTTGCACGTTTACACACACTGACTCTAACATATATTACTGGTTCGACGATAGCTGGTTCTCCATACCCAGCGAAGATATCCCAGTTGCTCGTCGTGACACTACTCGACGCCGGTTGCTGTATCTTGATCTCCTACCATCGAAGACAGGTCAAATTCTCATACTAATACAGGTAGAACTTCTGTATGTAAAAATGTTTATAGTTGAATAATTTTGCTGACTGATGCTGACTAACGCTGACCAACTCTGACTCAAACTCAACTCACGATGCACACAGCACGCTGGCTCCACTCTGACTCTCTTCTGAGTATACTCGCGATGCTCACAGCATCCCTCTCCCACGCTGACTCTCGCTGACTGATTCACAATAGTTTATACTCTTAGCCTCCTCGTTCGCTTTTGTTCCAAGACCAACGTCGCAACGGCGCGGTGACAGAATCCTCATTACCGAGATTTACGTCCTGCAGCTGCGGTCCCTTCGCCAGCTGCTAGCCCACGTTCTGCGTTGCGGATTCTCCACACAGATCCCAAATCAACAAGTGACCGGACCCGCAATTACTTTGGACCCGTCGTCTCATCCGTCCTTTTGACCAGCGCTCTCTAGAACAAATTGCAGCTTCCTGTTCTGCTCCCAGACCCGTCATCCCAAACAAATGTCTCGTCGCTCTGTCACACCGAGACAGGATCCGTCCTTACAAAATTACGACTTCCTCTGACGGCCAAGACCACCAATCAGAGATAAATGTCCGTCCGCTCCGTCTTGTCACATCGTGACAGGACCCGCGATTACTTTTCACTCGCATTCTCTTTACGAAATGTGCGCTGTTTTGATCCAATGCATTCCTTCAATGCATCACATTACAATGCATTCCCTCAATGCATTACAATATATATATATATATATATATATATATATATATATATATATATATATTGTAATGCCAATTAATTGAGAAATTTTTTAAAAAATAAATTGTTTGAGATTCTTGACGGCGGTACTGAACACAGCAACAATGTAGCCAAGTATTGTTTCCTTTGTCGGAAGAAGGAATGCGCACTCAAAATTGAGATACGGTAGTTCAGTTGGCTGGAATGTTTGGTCAAGTTCAGGTGGTATTAAAATAGACGAGATATTCTTTTAAAAAGTAAAGTTAAGTAGAAGCAGTAAGCAGTCAGACACGACATAAATTGGTCGACTTGAAATAGACAAGACAATTTCAAATATTCAAAGGAAATTTGCAGAGAAACATCGAGAATTACCAATCAACAGCTTTGATTGACCCATGAACAGTTTGCTCAAGCGAAATATTCACTTGAGCAGAACTACGAAACCTGCTAAAAACAAACAGTTTTTGGTGCACTTAGCCGAGCAAAAGTCAATCGAGAGAGAGAGAGAGAGAGAGACGAAAGGAAGATTATCCTGGTTCCCGATTTTTGATTTAAAAATATTAAATTTAGAATCTGTGAGTTTAAAAGAAGTGCAAAAACCCGTCATAGTGCTTCGTAAATCAAAGGTATCCCGGAATGAGTACCGTGAGTACAATTTACAATCAACCAAGTATGTAAACCGGATTAAAAGATAGACGTCAGATTTCGTTCCTCCCTTTTAATAAAATTTGTTAATTAGAATCCATCTTTTTAGTTTAATTTCGCTGACAAGTAAATTTCGTCATTGTTAATTGATGAGTAAATTTTTTCTCTTTTAAATTGGAATTGGTGTTTAAGTTGAGAATTAAAAAATTATTCGCCATTATCAAACCCAGTAATGACCCTGAGATAATTTATAAATTGTGTAATTGTTTTTAAACATTGATAATTAATAAATTCGTTTCTTTGTAAAGTTGAATAATTTTTCATTTAAAAGTCCATTAATTAATTATTACAATATATATTGTAATACCGAACTTGTTGATAATTATTGTTATAGGAATTTAGATTAAACAAGTTATTAAATTTTATTAAACAAAACAATTTTATTAATCTAGAATACAACTCAAGAAAATCTCTGTATATTTTTATAGCCTTTTACCTCAAGAATTAAATTACACTAATAATCCAGTTACATTTTATAAATCAGACTCTGTACCCCAGGGTCTTTACTGGGTTGATAAGGAATCGAAAAACTATAATTTACAATTTAAACAATGCAATTAAATCAAATGAAAACGAAATCTGACTGATAACCCTTATTTAACAATTGACAGAATTTATTACTGAATGTCTACTTACAATTTTATTTGGATTTTTCAGGAATGCACTTTACTCTACAATGCCCTTCTGTGCACAGACTTTTACACTCGCTTCACAGACACGTTCAGTTTATCCTTTTAGATAACCCGACTCCTGAATGCTTGCATGGACTAAAATGTTTTTTTAGTCACGGCCACCATTCAATATGACCGAATATTTGTCACCAGCGCTAAATGTTCAGTTTGTTTGAAATATTTTGAAATGACCAATAATGTTTATCTCCAAGCTTTCTTCTTTTCTCTCAAACAGTCATTGATTAAATCCTTCCATAAAGTCAGTAAACCACCATTTATTTACACTTCAGCATCTATTTTCTATTTTCCACTGCTACAGGCTTCACGTCCTCCTCTTTTGAGGTCTACAGTCCAGCACTTTTATGTGCAGATTCTGGCACCACACTAACTTTTCTATGCACTTCCCCCTCTCCAGAATATTCTTTTTTTTCACAGTTTTTGAGTTTCCACGTTCGCCAAACAAACACCAACTGTTGGCTTTCTCACACCTCCGAGAGCTTGTTAGTACAATTAAAATAAACTTTTCCTTTTAATATAATAGTGTGTCCACAAAACTTCTGTCATTATGCCTTTAGGGTTTCGCCCCGATGTCTGTCAAAACCATTAGCTCTAAGAGCCGCTAAACGTCCAATTATAGTCCTCATCTTCTCTAAGAGCCGCTTATCCATCATTTTATTATTATTTTTTTTTATACAAACCATTCAAGAATCTCCAGTCTGGTAAACAAATCTGATGAAATAAGAACAAAATTTATGTCCTTCTTAACTGGGTATTACAATATATATTGTAATAATTAAAAATCGAGGTCGTTTATTAAGCGAAATGTTTAATTTATTTGTCCCACGTTGTGGAAGCCAAAATGTAATAAACAAAAGGTTATTTATAAAGCTTTATTTAATTTTTGAAGAATTCGATCCCCACGTTGTGGTGCCAAAATGTAATAGTTATCAATAATGAGGCTTATAATTTAATTTTAATTTAAAGAATTTGCCTCTTGTTGAGCGCCATTTATGTAATAATCATATGGAAGGCGTTAATTAAATTAAATAATAATCAAAAATTAACAAACAAAAATATTTATTTATTTTGTGGCAATAAAGATAATTACAACAAAATTTGAGATCTTTCTGTCAGGACATTGATTGGGTTTGATAATGGATACAACAAATTGATTTAAAAATCTTGTTAACAAACAATTCACAATTTATCTAAACAATATGTCGATAGAAAGAAATTTAAAAGTAAAGAAATTAACTGTGATTGGAAATTTAAAAGAGAACGAAGTCTGACCTTATCCTCTAATTAACGTTTACAATTAATCATTAGTTTTGGTTTTGTTACTTACATCTGTCCAGCTGGTACCAACATTATTTTTGGTTTCGAAAGTACACTATGGCAAACTTTTACACTGATTCTGAAATGTCGACTCACAGATTTTACCCTATTAAAGCCAAAATTGATAGGCTCACAGGAACTCGGGTGATCCTCCTGAATGACAGCTATCTGATGTCTGCTCGCCTTTCCGGAACCCTATGATTCGTAGATTTATTAGTCTTTTACTGAATTGGATGTAAACTGCAACGTATCTCCTTGACGATTTATTTTAACTGTTTATTCTTTCGGAGCGAACTAACTTTTCTTTAGCTCCTGGCTGTAGACTTAAACTACTCTTACTTATCAATTATTTACGCTGCAATACTTGCGGCGTGAATGTATTCGTATTAATTTACAACTTTAACTAGTTATACATTGACGATGTCTAGTCTTTGCTCAAATTATATTTCTTGTTCTGCTCCTCATAATGTCTTTCCGCTAACTAACAGTGATATAACTTGTCCTGCTCCTCACGATGTTTTTCCGCGAACTGACTCCTAGTTCTTCTTAGTTTTAGTGCGCATACGCCATTTTTTACTTTTCGACAAAGCAAAAGTGAGCTCGCTTCTCTCATCGTTGCTTTGTTCGATAAGACTGCTATAATGGATTTCTCAAACAATTCAAATTTTATGTCGAAACTATTAATGGCCTAATTAATTGGCATTACAATATATATATATATAAGATAAGTACGCGAAGTCGGTTGTTTGAGAAGAAAGAAACCAAGTTTTTATTATTGAATTTAAGGTCGCGCCAACATTGCTAATTATCTGCGACCCAGTGTACAGAATAACAACTTATAGATAATTACATCAAGAATGGGACTGGTATTGTCTCTCATTATAATTTGTCCTTTAAGTTTATTAACTATACGGACTTGATGAGTTTCTGTATCACCTTCTTGGCGCAGCACAGATCTCTCCTATTATGCAACTTCTTATGGCGTCGATGTTGCACGCCTATATTACATGTTGGATTGTAAGCAGGATCTCGCATGCTGGCCTCTTCTTTATCACTTCTTAGGATGTTTTACTTCCTGTATGTTATTTACATCCCTGTTGAAATTTCCTATGTTTTCGCTTTCCATTCTTTTCCACCATCTATCCTCCGTGATGTTTTTATGGGTTTGGATAAGGTTTCTGCTTGCGCCTACGTTGATGTGCTCATCTCCAATTATATTCGCTAAATTTGTTGGCCATCCTGTCCACACTAGTAAAGTGATAATCACGATAGGCGCTTAACTGCATGGTATTGTTAACTTAAAATTCGAATATTGTACCGCTACATATACTGGGTTCTAGAGTCCGAACCTTAACTATGCCAAAAATATTTTGCTGGCCAAACTCCACCCTATTGAATTTATTTATAAGTACATAAACATTAGAATAGCTCAAATTAATTTTGGAGTGGGGTAATTACTAAGATGAATAATAATTGTGTAGTCATGCAGCGTTCTTTTCAAACAACTTTATAAGTCCCAACTTCTTTACAAATACTATTTCAACCAAAACTCCTCTTTGAACTAAAACAATGATATTCCCTAAACGAAAGTAATAAATAATTTTCATATAAAAAGATAATATACAATTATTTAAATATAGATTACAGATGACATTGTATCAGCTGGCCAAAGTCATCACACCTCGCAGTAAGTAAAAGTCTCCCGCTGCTTACAGGAGACGTCGGATTTGGGTTTAACCGTTTCTGTGGTATTTTATAATTTTATCTAATGCAATTGTTTAAAAAACTTCAATTATAACTTATTTTTCTGGTTTCATCACATGACAAAAAGATCCTATTACAAGTTTTCCACTAGCAATGTTGTTTATAAAATTAATTGTTTAAATTCTGTCTTTTCTTATATCGGCATAACATAAAGAATTTTAAGTACAAGAATAAAAGGTAATAAATCTAATTTCAACTGTAAACTTGTAAACCCAGTCTTATCACCAAACAATGAATCAAATGTAATCACAGTTTCGATTTAGACAACACCTCTCGTTTTGACACTGAACCGCATTATTGGAGAAGATTAATTTATGAAATTCTGTATATTAAAAATCAATCTAATACTGTTAATATTAAGCACGACGCAGAGAATATTAAGTTATATGATGTTTTATTTTAAGTTATTTGGCCCTTATATATTTATCTTTGATTTTAGTTCTGTGTTCAATTACCAGAAAAAGATGCCAATCCGTTTCAAAACGGCCGGCACTTTTAAATTTAAATTTCTGAGTTTTTGTTTTTTCATTTTACGTTTGTATGTATGAAGGTCGTTTATAGTATTATTATTTTTAACAGACGTTAATTTCCTTGTTATTTTTAACTTTCAATTCTATCTTAGAATTTTTTTAATGTTAATATTTACGCTTCCACTGTAAAAAGAATTAACTGCTCGTGTTATAAGTAATAACTGGCTAAGCGAATATGAGTACTGTGACTTTACCCAGTAGGAAAAATTGATGGCTTGTGATTACGCAGGAGCACCCTGGCTCGATTTTTGGTTGCTTTTTGGTCCATATCCTAACGTCATAACTACGATTCCTCTCTTACTGGTTCTGCGTCACATTTTCGGACGAAACATATCGATTTACAAGACATTACATTTGGGATTAATTATTCTAAATTACGAACTTTTATCGGACAGATCGATGATTGTCTTCATAAAATGTATCTGCAAATGTTCAAAGTTGTAAGCGGAATAATTTGGAGTAATATTTACACACGAGTAATTGTCGTTTGTTGGGTGAGAGTGGCATATCCTCTGTACCTTCTCTATCTGGCGCGCTGACTCGCTCTAACTTTAGCGCAGCAGATCTCTATATATACACACGCGTTGCTGACGTCATCACTGTAAGCACTATACGTCACCATCGCCAAGTGACACCGTTTCTCTTCATTAGTTGGCTAAACGCTTCTTGGCGGTTGATTACACTCGTTAATGTGATTTTTCTCTCAAGACGTCTAAATAGTGAGCCTACTGCATTGTTTCATTCTGTATTAAGATATATAATAACCATCTTTCCTTCTTGCATAGTTTCACAGAGGCCTCTACTTCTTAAGATATTATTTTAGCTGTGGTTTTGACTTGTCGTAGAAATCTTTAGCTTCTTTGTATCAGTTTTATTTATTATTTTGAATTATACGTTGTTATATAACAAAAAACACAAGACAAGACGGCTCAGGTTTGTTCTCGAGTGATGTTTAATATTTAGTTAATTTTTAAGCACATAACCACGAATTTCATTACTGAAAAATTTTCTTCGTGTAATATACTGTTTTAACTAGGGTAAACTAAATTTTCCTGTGTATGGGACACAGGAGATAAGAAGTTTAAAAGTTAGAAAATTGCGGCTTATACGAAATATTCAGCATTGAGTGCGTAAAAATGGGTCAAATGTCCCTGTAGTGAACCCTGAAAAGTACACTTCGTTTTCAGATCGCTTTTGTTTGTTACCACTACATTGCTTTTTTGTTAAGCTGCAATTGAAGAAAATCGACCGATCATAGAGTTCTAGTGCATCACGATAACGTACTACCTCACGTCGCTAACAAGACGAAAGCACTCACCAACAACTTGGTTAAGCCACGTTTCCAGGCTATACTCTCCCTCCATATTCTCCCAAACTTACGAATATGGACTTCCACCTTTTCCATCCTTTGTTCATCGATGTTGTGTTTAAAATTTATAAAATATAATTTGTGTGTTAATTTAATTAAATTAATTAAGTGTCCTCATAATGAAATCTAAATAATTTCAATTTACTCACACAGGAATTTAAATTTAAAGTAATTCACAATAACTATCTACATTCAATATTCAGGGATAATCAACCTTTAATTCGACACGAAAATAGACAAGCAAGGGCACAAAACTGGGTTGTGTTGAGGATCGCTTACTACGTGCTGAACCCACCGTGGGGAGTAGAAATGAGTAAACCAATTTTCCTTGGCATAGTAAATTTGGGAGAACACACACGAATGAGCACAATAGACACAGAGGTTTTTTGCGGCTTAAGAGTTCGTGGCCTGAGCCCCACCGGGGAAGCATCCGTTGCACTGGTACGAGGTACCCAACGAGGCCGGAGGACGCGGCCCGCGCCGGACGTAAGTGCCAATAATGCCCGGTACACAGCAGGTTCCAGCTCACTTCCACTACGGCTCTGAGCTGGTTCCTTGCTTGCTACCACAACGTGGACGGCGATTTCTTCCCTTAAGTGTATATATATATATATATATATATATAATTATTTAAATATTTGGATTGTTTAGCGGTATCATTTTCAAAGACAACAATGTGTACGCGGTCTTTATTTGCGGGCTGCGAGCGCTTTCTAAGGCCAGTCTGTCTGAAATCGTAGGAGGGAGAAGAAGTCAAAATTTCGAGAGTGGCGAACAGCGTGGCTTATGTTTAAAATTCAACCGAGAGAGTTATAAGTTTTAAAATCCAAGTATAAAGACTGGACATTGTAAAAACCGCAAAGCAGAATCAAATATTTAGCGCCACATTCAGAATCCACATTTTCCACATAAAACGTTGAGTAACGGCTGATGACCCGGAGGTGAAGCAGATCGAGTTCCCGGAGGAGTGTAGAGTCAGTGATTCATGGCCTTTTTAGTGTAAAATTGAGTGCCCGAGCCGAGGAAACTAAGTCTGGTACCAGCCGAACATTTTTGTAAATAGAAACCAGGTTAATTAAGTTTGTAAACGATAGTTAAAGGTATTCGTCAGATTTCTTTCGTCACATTTTGGTTTTGAATGTTAATTTCTTAATTTTTAAATTCTATGATTGTTCGTTACTTATCAAGCACAGGTAAACGATCCTGAGAGAAGAGTTATGAAATTTCTAAACATTGAAACTTTAAATGTATTTAACCTCAGAGAAAATGTTATAAATTTCGATTAAATAATAAATGGTATCGTCAAGTTTAAAGTAGTAATTATTTTTCGATCCTTCCTGTTAAATAAAATAAATTGTTTCAGAACGAATTATCAATTTAATAAAAGTGAAAATTAATTGTTTAAATAATTTAATAAAAATTTGTTTGTTACTTAATTAATCTCCTCTTTTTAAATTCATTACATTTTTGGCGACTCAAAGTGGGCCGATTTAAATAAATCACTGTTATCTATTTATTACAATATATATATATATATATATATATATTGTAATAAACAACCGTGGGTCATAATAAAAAAATAAGATTTATATTTTAATATACAAATTTTATTAAAAATTATCAGAATTTACAATTATACATTTAATATTATAAAAAGATCTCTTTCTCTCATGGGTCTCTACTGGGTTTGATAACGGACAGAACACTTAAATAATCAAAGAACCCAACATTTACCTTTAAATTAAGCAGAAATATTTAATCGTCTAGACATCGACGAAACTTATGAACGAACTTATTCTACAGATTGCTTCTAAATTTAAAAGAGTTTATTTTATTATCAAAAGAAGAGAACGATATCTGACTGTATCTTTTAATTACGTTTACACATATTAATACCATAAATTTCAACTCACGATTTCTCAGGAACATTTGGCTCGTTCATTAAACACACACTTTATAGACTGGACGTTTACACCACTGACTCTAACACAAATTATTGGTTCGACGCTAGCTGGTTCTCCATACTCGGTGAAGGACATCCCAGTTGCTCGTGGTGAAACTACTCGACGCTGGATGCTGTGTCCTGGTCTCCTACCATCGAAGACAGTGGTCAAATTTTGAAACTAATACAGATTGAACTTCTGCACATGAAAATGTTTATAGTTGCATAATTTTCTATCTCTCTCGCAGGCTGCTTTCTTTCTCCATACCCTCCGCTCTGGCACTCATCTCCAACTAACTTCCAAGTTCGATGCCCACAACATCCCTCCTCCACGCTGACTAACGCTCACTGTCTCTGACTCCTGCATACAGCACTCCTCTCCCACCCACGCTGACTAACTCACAATAGCTTATCTCTCGCTTATATACTACTAGCCTCTTTGTTTTTCCCTTCGTTTCAAGACTATGTCGCAACGGCGCGGTGACAGAATCTCCATTACTGAGATTTACATTCTGCAGATGCAGTTCCTTAGAAAATAGCTAGCCCCTCTGTCATGTCACATCGAGACAGGACCTGTAATTACTTTGCACCCTCAATTACTCTGGACTTGTCGCCTCATCCTCACAAGACTTGCGCTGACCCCTCCTTACAAATCCTAAGTAAATTATTCCACTTGTCAGGCCATTAATCAGAGACAATAGCCTGCCTTAAAGCGATACCTCTTGCGACCGGCCACCCGCGTGTCCTTTTTTTGCTTTACAAATCCTAAGTACACATTGCAACTTCCTGCGCCGGCCAAGACCATTCATCCGAAACAAATGTCTTGCCGCTCTGTCTTGTCACATCGAGACAGGACCCGTTATTACTTTGCACTTGCATCTTCCTCCCAACATGTGCGCTGTTCCGAAACAATGCATTCCCTCAATGCATTACAATATTTATATATATATATACATTGTAATACAAATTAAACAGGTTATTAATTGTTTTTAATATCATTTAATTGTTGGCGGTAAGGGTGCTTAAAGACGATAATCAAGGCGGGTCTTTCTTTGTTAACAATCGAGACTGGAAATCGCGCGCTCAGAGAACTTAGTCTGCGGCAAGAAGCGAAAGGAAAAAGTCTGCGTCAAGAACTGGGACATAGCAGTTCCGTCCACATAGAGAATTGAAAACAGTAAAAGTCTGCGGATCCAGAATTATGAATAGGGCTATCTAGGAAGTCCAACAGCGAGATATAATAGTTAACATAAAACGCAAGTAAACAGTTTTGACGGAGAGACTTATAAAATCGCAATTTAGAAGCAGAAGTTTTGCTACACAAAAAGAACTACGCCTGGCAACTGGCTGAGGGTGAGCTAATCCAGGTTCCAGGATAGCAGAGATGCAGAGCAACTACCGTGTGTTCAAAATCTAATAAGTAGAATCAGTGTATATCGGCCTGTTTAGTGGGTGTTGACTTCAAAATACAAGAGTCCGAACTGGTACCAGTAGCACTGTCGTGAGTACTTAAGAATTATTAATGACTGTAAACGAAAATTAAAGGGTATAGTCAGATTTCGTTCGCTTTTTTCTTTTCATTCGTTTTTAATATTGTATTCCGTTAACTTCAATGAGTTTGGATTGTAAATATTTTAGTGCATTGTATTTGTTCTTCGTATCAAACCCAGTGGTGACCCTGAGATAATGAGAAATTCAACGTAATTGATTGTACAAATATAAAGTTGTATTTTCATAGAACGCCACGATTTAATAAAATAAAAATTGAAGTATTTGTTTGTTAAATTGACGGAATTTGGCGTGCAAAGCAGGGCTTATAATGTGTAGTTATCAACAATAAATTTGTAAAAACATAATAATTTTTTTAATTATTCCTTTTAATTAAGACCACCTTTTTTATCATTACAATATATATATATATATACATATATATATTGTAATGATCACAATGTAGGATGATTAATTTGCCTCACGTTGTGGAAGGCATTTATGTAATGAACAACATAAATGTTAGGGTTAATTAAAAGAAATGATTAATAAAATTATTAATATTTAAAGTTTTTTTATATCTTAAAATAGCACATTATTAGCCCTATCTCTGTACGCCGGTCTTTGATAAAAATTTACAAAACTTTACTTTAATTTTTTACAATTTATTTTGTTCTAGCAAATACACATCAATATTTATAATCCAATATGTTGAAAATCTTTTAATCTCAGGGATTTTACTGGGTTTGATAACTAGAACAATATCAACGTATAATTTGACTATTAACAATTCATATATAAAAAAATTAACCTAAAACAACATGGAATATAAGTGGAAAGAAAGCCGAACGAAATGAACACTGAACGAAATCTGACTCTACCCTTTTAATTATCGTTTAAAAAGTTTGGTTACTTACGGACCCTCGGTCTGGTACCAGAACAATCAATTTTACCACGTTCGGACACTTTTACACACTTTAATTTTTAATATCAGGCCATGGTTTTCACTGATTCTACACTTCACTTTAAAATTTGGCAAGATTGGCTATTTCGTTGACTGTTCCGCTCCACATTAATTGACCAATGTTCTTCTGGAACAATTCCTCCACGAAGATGTTGGAAAGTTCTATTCTGACATAAACTGCTATTACTTTCCAATATTTACGATGCAATACTTCCGTGAATGTTTTACTTTGTATTCATTCACAACTTTAACTGGTAATACATTAACGACGTCTAGTCTCTACTCAAGTTTTATTTGTTCTGTCCCTTGCAATGTTTCGCTGCCAACTGCTGTCCTAGTGCATACCGAGTTTTAGCGCGCATTTCCCATTTCGGCTTTCAACGAAGCAATAGAGTTCGGCGCCTTTTTTGGTTTTGAAGCTCCTGCCGCTACAATTAAATTTTATTAAAACCAATTAATGGCCTAATTAATTGGCATTACAATATATCTTTCCTTCTCTTTTGCTGGCCTTCTTGGTTTTTTTTCGGGCCAAAGGCCCTTAAAGGCCGTGCCCCCTTGAAAGCACGCACGGCCAAGCATGAGGGTCTACCACTTTCTACACCCCCTCTGCACGTGTAGTTAGTAAACTAACTTGGAACACAAGGAATGAGAACTTGTGTCTGATCCGCACCTGTCGGCATAATACCCTTTAATCCGGTCATTCACGGAGATATCTTGTGAGAGAGACAGAATGAAGAGCGTAGGGCTGAGGGAAAATAGTGTCGATAATTCAACCTAAAGGGTTTCCTTACCGGGAACGTCGATCCTCTTCTCGTTGTAGACTCCGGATCACCGTACACGTCCTGTAAAAAACCGTAAACAAGCGTGGTCAGTTATTGTATTATGAGACTATCATGGGGGGTTGGGATGGACGAGGGGGTGTTTGGTGACGCAGGTGTAATCTTGTTTGCTCAATCGCCTTTTGATAGTGTTGTGTGAGAATTGTGTCTTGCTGTAGAAGCAGATATTAATGTCCAGGATAAGATCCTTCCATACCAACCTCTGGCATGCTGACCTTTTTTGCAGAATACCCCAACCCATGTGTAGTACCTGCAGCCAATCCGTCACCATTAACACGTGCTCTTCGAATGCAGAAAATACGAAGAAAAACGAAACATGACAATAGTCAAATTCAATACAAAGGACTTCTGCACTGATCCAGAAACAATCGCTTCATTACTAGCCTTCTTATCCAGTGCCAAAATCGACCAAATAATTTGAGAAGAAACTGAATTCAAGCACAATCATCGCAGTAGAATAAAAAAAATATTATGTACCATATCAGTTAAATAAAGTAAAAGGTCGCCAATAACATTTTCGTTGACGCGACCATAAAATGTCAATAAAAAATCCATTTAATGTATTTAAAATAATTTTATTTATATTGTTTCTTTAAGCTTAGCAATACTCTCAACAGCTGTAAACATAACAGAATTTTCGCCTGTAATGTGTAGGCATTTCATGTAATTAATTGTAAGTAATGTTCAATAAAGTTTTAATTAATTGCATTATAAATTATCATGTTTGTAAAATCTTGCTTTGTTGGAATTTTTAGAAACACGGATTTTGAAATTAAATCTTTTAATTGCCTTTAAAACACCTGAAGAGGTCCTAATAAATTAGGGATTAAACTTTGAGAATGTATTTTCTATTATAATGTTTAAAAATTTAAATTAATAAGTAATTTATAACTAAACAGGTTGATGTTTTCATTTATTTAAGGACTTCAGATAAATATAACTAAAAGATTTGTATCTTAATTGATCATTTCTGAGCATATTTATTAAACGAATCACTACCAAATACAACGCTTTCCATATAATAGTTAGAAATGATAAATCCAGATAAGTTTCAGAAATGTTATACATTAAACTTGTATTACATTCACTTAATGTTAAAACCAAGACTGTTAAAGTTGCTCTTCGGAAGACTTTATATCTGCTCGCTCAGCGGTCAGGATTAAGAAAGTGGTCGGGTGGCGGGGACAGAGGGAGGTTGTCCGCTGAGGGCACGGGCGCTCAAAATACGCCTGCCCATCTTGGAGCAACGCACCTAAATCTTCGCTCAATAAACTTCAAAACATGCAGAATAAAGTGCTACGTATCGCAATTAACTGCTCGTGGTTCATACGAAATAATCAAATACATCAAGAGTTAAAGGTTCCAAAAAGGTTCGAAAAAACACTCATAAAAGACTTAACTGCAAGCTACCACAATAATGACTTAAATAATTGTTAAGCTGTAAAATAACTGAATCGATTTTAATGAGCCAGAGGTGTGAAATAATTTCACATAACCTTCTCTCCGTAGTTAGCCATATAGTGTCTTATATGCCAACCGTGAATGTATATTACTTGCAGACCCAGCAAAATAAAGTTAAAAAAAATTAAATATACGTGGATTTGTATCTATGATGGGGAGAATATTTTTAAAATTGAATTATGTTAATCGCTGTACAGATCATTATTAACAGATGCAAGTTTGAAAACATCTTGAGTGATAAGTACTAAGTTGATATGTTGTTTCAAAAAAACAGTTACATTCATCCTATTATCACAAAATTTAACCTATTATATAATACGTTAATTAATAACCAGGAATAGCATAATAACTCTTCAAGTTTAATACTTGGCCCGCCGGGCCTAAAATATTTACGATCTGCCATTTTTTTTTGTAAGTTTTCCGACACGTTTCAGGAAACCCCATCAGCCATATTCTTAATATTTCGGAAATAAAAATTCAAAATTAGCGTTATGTGTTCTTAGACGTTCAGTTCGTTTACCTAAGATGGCACAAATTAAAAAAGGAACACACATGTTCGCAACTGTCGAAAACATTTAAAAATACATCTTCATGCTTCATCACGGCCCTCGGGGACATCATTCCTATCTTCGAACAGCTTCAACGAAATTAACCAGATGGTATTATCTAAGAAATGTAAATGCACTGAATGAGAACATTTCAGAAGGAATAAAAACACAGGAAGGGAATCATTAACAGAGTGGCAACGTCGGCGGATAGAGTCCTCAAATGGACGATGGACATCTGTCTCATTCCTGACATCCCAACATGGAAAAGGAGAAAACATGGAGAGTTAGATTATTATCTAACTCAACTCATGACAGGGCATGGATGTTTTCTTAAATATCTCTATAGGTTGAAGATAGTGGACAGCCCCATGTGCTTAAACTGTGGTAAGGAGGAGGAAGTGGTTGAACACGTTTTTTTCAAATGCCCTCATCCTGAAAATCTAAGAAATCTAAAGATTGAAATAACACCTGCCAATCTGGTTTCTGTGATGCTGGAGTAAGCAGACAAGTGGAAGGCCATCAGCAAACACGTCGCTATGGTTATAAAGGAGTTACGGAAAGTTGAAAAAGAATAGCTAAGACCGCTTCCTACGAAGTAATACTTAACTGCAGTTCTGTAGGAAGCAATAATTGGTCATCGATGGAAAGAGAGGTGTTTTTTAGTGGGCAAGAATCCCACACTACCGTATGGTGCGGACTGCTACCGGAGTCTTTTTGAAGATTTTTCACCTACCCTCGTTAAAAAAAGAGAGGATATTTATACAAATATAGCACAATTGATGAGTAATGTAAATAAGAGAAATGGCGCGGTGGATATAGTTTACCGTGAGTGAAAACAGATGGAAATCCAAAAAAAAAGGTCTTTCGTGGTTTAACACGACGACGTTATTGTTGTGAAATATTTAAAAGTCGCTGAATTATTAATGGGGGAAAAAAACATGTAAAGTAATAAATATATAAGGCAGCCTGAGATTTTGTGGGAAAACATTGCTGGAGAAACTATTCAGCTGGTAAATTCTATTCTGCGTGGATCAGAGAAAGAACGACACCTGTGTGTGTTAAGGACGCATCTGGTATATACAAACAAGAAGGACGCGCGGTTTGCTTGAGAATCTACTCACCACATAACCATTCTGTCGGTGTATATTTTCGTATCAAACGTTGTTAGAATACCTATATAAAAATTCATCAATACTCGCAGAAATATATGAGTACACGGAAAATCCAACTCGGCGTTAGGTAAGGTGATCTACCATGGCAAAAAACTATTCGCAGTAATACTTGAGAATATTAGGGAACTATTTGGAGACAATAACAGGCAGGAATAAAAATGAACTGGGATACCAGAAGGTCATTGTCGTATTCGTTAAAATAATTGAGAAAAACGGGTACACCAATACCGAAATTAAATATAACCTGTGTGGTTGCCTCGGTGGTTTATTGGCTAGAGATTTATTTGTTTTAAATAAATGCAGACAAGTTTGATTTTAAATATAGTGGTATTCCTAATTAAATGTGTATGTACTGTAAAAGCTTATCCGCTCCCTCGAATCAGTTAGTTGACGGATGCCGGCCCTTGATCTCCGTATGCAGAATGAATTTATGTATCTATTCGCGACAATCGTCTTATAATTTCTTTTATTGATTTATTTACAGTCACATCGACATCTCAGATCATTAGCGATTCATTATTGGTACTCACTTTTGCCTTGTCGTGGGTGTAATTGACGAAAGTTTCTCTCACGCACACAAACATCCATGCCCTCGCCGGGATTCGAACCCGGGACCCGCTGCCGCCTACACAATAGGATGTCGATAAAAATTCAAATAACGCGATCCCCGAGATCCAACCGAGGAGCTGATAAGCGACCCCGAGCGACGTGAGTACTTGAGCCGAACATGAAAATCTGTAAATTTAGTATCTCTGGGTTCCTGACTGATCAATTGCGAGAGTATTAATTAATAATGTGAAAACGTTAACATTTAAATACAATTTAATCCTCAAATGTATCTACAATCAACCCCCATCAGGTGAACCACACGGTTCCTCAATCGTTGATTACTGCTATTATATTAACACTCACATACATCCAATATAAACAAATTGTGAACTGGACTAAATAAATCGTACGCGTTCACGTTTTTTTTGTTATTTTCTTATGATGAATAAAAAATCTGTTCACCAAGCGTCTATTAGCGAGGAGTCGCTTTGCGATCAAGGTAAGAAACTTCCGGCATTTTATTAAAAAGTTTGGTCAAAATTTATTTAGTTCAGAACGTCCTTGAGGAGGGTCTGCCAGTTATTTGAATGCAAAGTATGTCTCAGAAATAAGTCACGAACTTGTCACACACCGAAATATTTTGGGAAGGCGAAGGCTTGGTATTCAAAGGTTTCGGTGCAATCAACTGGACCCAGGCACTGGTCTCGTACCGGTCTGGCGTAGGCTGTCTGGTTCCTCGACGCCACAGGCATTTTTGTTTTACAAAGGTTGGTGGGAATCTGCAGCCCCGTACTACACAGAAGTGTGGGATTTTTACCCACTAAACCCAGCTCCCTGTGCTGCATACTCGGACCCCGTGGAACTGCCGTGGAAAGTGGAAAAGTGTAATTAATAGTATTTCTTTACACATGAACATAACAAAACATTTAGAAAGTTGGTGTTCTTTAAAAACCTGAGAATATATGATATAAAAAAATGAAATAATTTTTCAAGAGAGAAAGTTACAACGTTTTCATATTCATAATTTTATTTATGGTTCTTTAATTATTTTATGAATTTTCCATTTATAATTTGTATTGGATTTATATTTTATTTTGTGATAGAAAGACGTTGGAAAGCCTCAGGAAGGTGCGATCTCACGAAACGTACGTTTTAACAAAACTTCGTTTTCAGGTTTGGTTTACACTGAACGTAAGATGACTTATCCATAATTTATTTCGTTTCTAGACTTTGTTTGTGTAAGTAGGACCATCGAAAGCCGCGGCGAGGATGAGCGGCGTGTGTACATTTGCATGTTGGCTGTTCTATTTTGGTTCTTGGAGCAAGGAACAGCTGGACGGTGGACGGGCGCTGTGAAGTGTCAGCGAATCATCGTGAGCTTCCCAGGTGGCCTCTCTCTCACCAGCGAGGGGTCTCTAATTGGTGTTAGATACAACACCGGCAAGTGTTGATCTTTTAAGTAAACACACAAACAACGCGGAATCACAAAACAGCCTGAACTCTTGTCTCCAGTAATCAGTTGGATTGCATATAGTAATGTCTTTTTAGGCTACAGCAGCTTAAACGTATATCGACACAATGTTCAAATAGACAGCTGGAACACTGGTCGGTGAATATTCATTCATAGGAACAGTGTGTGCAACGACGTTGGTGATCGTCACATCGAACACTAGTTGTAGATGATCAGAATATTAACCGTCATTATGAAAGAGACAAAAAAACCTGTGAAGTTTAACTGTAAGCAAAAGTGATTAAGTTCCATATTCGTTTTATTTGGCACTAGCTGAGATCACGGCGTTGCCCGGGGGTTTATTTAAATTAATCCGGAGTAGGAATTGATTCTACATTTACCTCTTGGTAAAAATTTCATTTAACTAGCATCAATAGCGTCACAGTTTGGGACATTTACCCACTTAGATTCCCCTCCCCGACCTAAACCCTCGACATCTAACTTCAAATAAACAACGACGATGACTGACGGTATTAGGGAATTCTCCTATTACATAAAATGAAAGTGTACAAAAAATCACGACGAATTAAAACAGCAAAAAATACTGAATAACTTAATAAAGTCTAAAAATACTCCCGGTACCTCGAGGGACTAACGAAATAAACCTTTTTTGGAGTTAAAATTAGAAACTTATAAATTATACAATGGCATTATGAAATAGTTTTCTTCGACATTAATAATGGCCGTTTATTATGTTTTTAAATTCCACCCTCTTCCCCCCCACTCCTAGAGACGGTATGTGTTTTAATCTCTCAGTGTTTGTCCTGGGTCGTAAGTAACATTTGTATAAAGTATACTACAATTTGGTCAACGGATTTAAGATTGTAAACGGAAATTTTGACGTCTCCTAGGGACTGAACTACATCTCAACCAGTATGGTAAATGTCAGGATTATAGTCAGTGACTTCAATAATCCCATATACAATACTAGTCTTTTACTCATTACTTTTATATAAGGGCCTTTCACCAACTTCCTCCTCCCCTCACTCCTAGGGACTGAACTATAACTTAACTGACGTAGTAAATGTCAGAATTGAACTCATTAACTTCTATAATCCTGGATTTGACACAAATTATGGTTGTTTCACGTCAATTTTATGTAACGCCCCTCCACCCCGTCCCTTATTGGTGCTTTAAGGGGTTGAAATTGTTCACTAAATACATATGGACAGAAATTATGAATCACATATACCCCGAAAAGCAATCAATCAATGCTAATATTGACAGTTTTAGCATGTTTTTAAATATCACTTCCGTTCACACCTTGAGAGTTTCCTAACGCTTCGAAAACCCGACAGAAACCTTAGCGGGGCTGCACACAACTAAAGTTTCATCGCAATCGGATGAATCACGCCTCGCAAAATTACTTAAGTGTTAAAAACCTGTTTTGAAATGACTGTAGGTCGGACACGGTATATTTCCGGACATGGGTTATTATTGATAACACGATGTACTTAGTCCCCTGTATTATCCCTAAATTTTGTATAATGGAGTAAACAAATAAGAGATAAAAATTAAGTTATTTCCAATGAAAATGCTTCTCCGTACCTCGGCCAGTTTTGGAGGCAGCTGGCCGAGTTTTTCCAATGGGAACAGCGAACAATTCTTACAGTATGCCCAAGGTTTGCGATCCCAGAGAATACACATTTCAAAAAAGGTCGAAGTGCCTCAGCTTGTGGGAACCTTAGTTCAAAAACGGAGAGAGGATAAGGAATCTCCAAATATATCCCTCTCCGTCTCTTCAGAAAGGTTCTGCCTGCAAGAGAACAGCTCTCACAGGCTTTACATGGGTTTTTAATTTTTTAAATTAATATATTTAAAAACATATTATGTTTAAAAACATATTATGTTTGTTAGTTTCTACGAAGCATACTGCGTTAATAATATTTATTATGAATTCTAAAATGAATTATAGCATAATATTTATCACACTTCAGCCCAATAAAATAATATATTGTAACTAAACTGAATCGGGGTAAGACCTTGGCATGATTGAAGTTACATCTAACGGTTCTTTTTAATTCTGCGTTACATAATGGCACTTTTTTATTTAATAGAATGACAATATGGTATGTTGTTATTTATTTTATGTGCATATACATTTAAAATCAACAATTTAATACTGAATTTTATTCTCTTTATAAACAAAATTAGTGTGCAAGAAGTTAATAAAGTCTTAAGACTTCAAGCATCATCGCATCTTAATGTTCAATCATGTACAAATGTTTTAAATCAAAATATGAACATTAATGTAAATTTATGAAAATATTTATCAAGGACAAAGTAGCAAATAACTCAATAATTCTCTTAATATTGGAATATGAATTAAAAATAAAATAAATTCATGATGAATATATTCGATAAATCAGTAAATAAAAAAATAGGTCACCTAAAGGCGTTACATAGAATTTGTTATTTTAAATTCCAGAATATTAGATTAATTATACTACTTAACAAACGTGGCAGCGATGGCGCTGGGAGTATTTTCTCATACAAATGTTCTCACTCTCTTCCGATATCTTTGCATTCTCAACAAGATCGTGTATTTCAAATCAAAGATCTTTAAATAAAGCATTGTGGATTTTGGGGTGGTAATTGTTACTGTTTCTCCTGAATATATAATATAATCATACAAAATGGAGTTCGACCGTAGTTAAATTGAGCTGCCCAGTTCTTTACCGAATAATGTTTAATAGATGGGGAATTGATTTAATTTAATGCCGTAGGAAATGGGATTTACTAGTACAATAAAATGAATGTGATTTTGAAATCAATTAATAAAAATGTTAATTTTATTATTAAAATTAATAATTATACACAAATCAATTAAGTTGGCAAAAGTAAATAATTTAGTTTTGATCCTTATTCAAAATACTTGAAATTACTAAATTTAGCTATTATCTATAAAACGGTCGATCTAGGGGCAATAGGTGGGTTTTATATTTGTGGGCTCTATTTAATAAATTACTTTTTCAATTATACTTTTATGGGAAGACAAATCTTGTTTTGGAAGACGACCCTGGATAGGAGAAAGTATTGTATGTTTACTGTTTTATACTTACGAAACCGCATTCTGAGGTTAGTCGTATCTCGAAGAATGCGATGCTTTAGCTGTGGTAGCGAAGTCCGAAGATCACTCCTGCTCGATAGTGAGATGGTGATAAGACCTGATGCAGGTTTTTCTAGGGTTTTCCCTGCATTTCTTTAGGTGAATGCCGGGTAGGATCCTTAAAATATAGCCCGGAGGCCCTAGTTAACCCTTGGCTACCTTCCTCTACCCTTCCGAATCCCCCCTTTCAAATCCCTTTCGTATGCTATAAGAGGGGATTACCCTATACATAGCCTGTCTACACCCCCCCCCCCCTTAGGATGACAGTTGGATCTCTCTCGCAGGCAGAACCTTGTAGGAGACATACGAAGGGGCTACCTTTAGGGCATACGGTAAGAGCAGTCCGCTATTCCCATTGGAATAGTCGTCCAGCTGCCTCCTAAACTGGTCGAGGCACGGAGAAGGGAATGCTGCGTCCCCACAGCAAATTGCTCTCCCGCTATCGGAAGGGCGTGGGACAAGTACCAATGCCCGACCTACCTGATGCAGGTTTTTCTAGGGTTTGTCCTGCATTTATTTAGGCGAATACCGGGTAGGATCCTTAAAATATAGCTCGGGGGCCCTAGTTAACCCTTGGCTATCTTCCTCTACCATTCCGCATCCCCCCTTTCAAATCCCTTCCTATGCTATGAAAGGGGAGATGCTATTATGTGGATTAACCTCATGTAGCCAGTTACCCTAAAAAAATGGATGACAGTTCTGCTGATTGTCGATCTCTGCCGAAAATATGTACTCATGCATGGGGATATCAATTGTTCAGCGTCAATTACTATGTCCCAAGAATATTAATTTTAATTCCCCGCAAATTCCAACTCCTCTCCTATTTATACTTATTTTTCCTGGTTTGTTACAAGCTCTCATACTATTCGAAATAACGCCACCATTATTTATTCCCTATAAAGTGTTACATCTTAAGTCGAACATCCCAAAGGAACCATTAATTCAGCCGTCAAGTCAGCCTTATTGTTTCTCAAGCTCATGGTTTCAAACTTTCAGCTTCTGACCGTTGTCATTATTTACAACTAATCGAAAGTTCTTCACTAGCGACCCAGTATAGCCTAAATCTTATATTTGCATCCCTCATCCATTCATAAGTTACATTAGCCTTCTTACCCACATAAAATTAGGGCGTATTTTCACTTCGGTCTAACAAAAAGAACATGTAACTAACTCCAGGTTCCGCCCCCCCCCAATTACCTTTACGACATGTCTCTCTCGCGTATCAATTTTTTTTCACTACAACTTAAAAGATCTTAATTATTCGTTAAACATGAATCCTCTTTTATAAAAGTCAAGGTTAACGAAGTGTTTTATAACGGATGAAATTTGAATTTTATCTATACGATGGTTTGATAAGTCTGCTAAAAATGTAAAAAAATATTTTGTTTTAGAATTCTTACTTTATTTCTCACCATAGTCTCCTTGGCTATACTCTTGGGCCAGCGAGTTTCCAATTTTTTGGCCCATCACAAAAATGGTTTTTGTGAAACTGTGCAAAATACTCAGTCACTTCCTCATTTGATGAAAATATATTCCACCAAGCCAAATTTTCAAGTTCTGGAACAAGAAAAAGTCACTTGGTGCAAGTTATGGTGAATAGGAAGCATGAGAAACCAATTCGAATCCCAACTCGTACACTTTCGCCAACAAGACTGCTGGTGTGTGCGCTGACACATTGAAATTGTGAAACAGCACTTTCTTGCGCGCCAATCTTAGTCGTTTATTAATAAGCATCCGTTCCAAACGATCCAGCAGAGCAGCACAATAGAGCCCAGTTATGGCTGAGCCCTATTCCAAGAAATCTATGAATATTTTACCCTGAGAATCCCAAAAAACAGTGGCCATCACTTTTCCAGCTAGCAAAACAGTCTTTGCCTTTATTGGTGCACTTTCACCAGCTTTTGTCCATTGTTTTGATTCTATTTTAGTCTCTGGAGTCTCCAAATTTCATCGACGGTTACATATCTGTGCAAAACGTCTTGTGGGTACGCCTATACATAGTTAGATTCTGCGTTGAAATGTTTTTCCGAATCCGGTTTTGGTCCAATGCCAACAGTCGTGGCACCCATCGCCCACAAAGATTTTTCGTGGCCAGTTTTTCATGGAAGATGAAATGCACTCGTTTAGTTGAGAAGTCTACGGCATCAGATACCTGACTCACTTTTAGTCTGCAATCTTCCATTATTCCATCTATTAGAAATGTCTTTGAAAGAATCATGTTTACTGATTAACCAGACTTATCAAACAACCCTCGTATTTTTGCGCAACACCTATATAGAATACAACCATTAAAGAGGCGCAATTGGAGCTTTACAGTATGTCATTTAACTGATACGAGACTACATTAACTACGAGTAACAATTTGTCTTTCCTAATATCATCGCTACGTTAGGCCGAGAACTTTCCGAACGAACCTCGATTATATGTATATGCGGTAAGATATAAATGAGTGAATGTGTGTATAAGAATATATATTAATATGTCAGCAGTAATATATATATATTGTAATACAAATTAGAGGCAATTAGATATTTGATAATTGGAAATTTGTGGTGGATTGTTATCGGCGAAAATATAAACACAAGAATGGATAAACATGTACAGGCGAGCCTTTGTCGGCGGAGAGCGTTTTAAAACTCCAGGCTAACGGCCGCAGTGGCGGGCAGGAATTCATGAAGTAATGTCGCGAGTAGAATTTGATCAAGTAAAGGTTGCAGACAGAAATTCATCGAGTAAAAGTTGTGGACAGAAATTTATCAAGTAAAGTTGTGGGCATATAATTCAATAAGTAAAGCCACACGTAAAAATTCAATAAGTAAAAAGACTGTCGCAATTTTTTTTTTTTTTTTTTTTAGGGCAACAGGCTACATGAGGGTAATCCACTATGGGCAACTCCCCTTTAATAGCATAGGAAGGGATTTGAAAGGGGGGATGCGGAAGGGTAGTGGAAGGTAGCCAAGGGTTAACTAGGGCCCCCGGGCTATGGTTTAAGGATCCTACTCGGCATTCGCCTAAAGAAATGCAGGGAAAACCCTAGAAAAACCTGCATCGGGTAGGTCGGGCATTTGGTACTTGTCCCACGCCCTTCCGATGACGGGAGAGGAGTTTGCTGTGGGGACGCAGCTTACCCCTCGCCATGCCTTGGCCTGTTTAGGAGGCAGCTGGCCGACTATTCCAATAGGAATAGCGGACAACTCTTGCCGTATGCCCAAGGTCTGCGACCCCGGAACATACACCTCTCAAAACAGACCCAGGTGCCTCGGCATGTGGGAACCTTAGTTCAAAAAAACCAGAGAGATGTGAGGGCATCCCCATAGGTAGCCCACGCCAGAGCTCTCTGGGAAGGTTCACCTGCGAGAAATCCTCTCGCAGGCTTACTTGTCGCAAATTTCATCGAGAAGGAGTTGATAACAATCTGATTGAACATTAATTATAACGAGAAATACCATATTTGCTGGAGAGAGAGGGACTTAATGCAGAGGACCACAGGAGTTGTACGGAGAAATCTTTCCAGTTGATAGATACCGAAGTTTGGACAGTGTTTTGAAATAAATTTAAATTCTTTGAAATCATGGCCTGTTATATGTGAAAAGTGTGTAGTGCATCTGAGCCCAAAACGAGTGCCTGGTACCAGCAAAGTAACTGTAAGTAAAGAGAGAAATTTTATAAAGGTTTTGTTAACGTTAAATAAGGATCAAATCATCAGATTTCGGTTTCACGTTCATTTTATTGTTTAACTCTAATGTTGTAAAAAAATTTTATTGTTAATTTAAATGTAAAAGGTTGGTTCTTTATTTAAAAGGCCCAAATACACGACTCTGAGATGAGAGTAGATAAAATTTGTAAAATAGTAAGAAGATAAATGTAAATAATCACATCAAGAAATTTTGTTATGTTACTTTTAATAAATTAATTGTTTTGTGTAGTTTAAAATTTGGTAGAATATTTAGCATCCTTTTCATTTTTAAATTTTAATAAAATAAATTCATCCATTAATCAATTGCTTAATTTAATTACTTAAAGTTATTCATTACAAATTGGTGCCTCAACGTGGACCGATTAAATTTAATATTCTATTTTAATTAACATATTCATTACATTATATATAGTGGTAATTAAAAAGAAACATGTAATTAATTAATGAACAAGATTTTGGGACTTGCATTGTCGGCGACGTAAACCTAAGATTTGTGTACAATAATATGGGGCTATAATGCTTGTTTGCTTGCTGTGTGTATTGTCATGAATCATTGCTGGACGCGCGGAACTTTAGTTTGTATTTGGGAGGCAAAGCAGGAGGTAGTCAGAAAACTCAGAAATTCAAAAAGTGTAGCTTTGGAAGCTCAGATGAAAAAGTTGTAAGAGCGCGTTTTTGGGAGTCCTCAGGATACAGGGCTGAAAGTATTTTGTCAGACCTGGAGTATGTTAGGAGTCGCCGGTTTCCAGTCTCCAGTCTACAATTCGCAATGGTTGTCTGATGTTGCGGTTAATTAGATGCTCAGGTATATCAAGCTAATGTGAGCACGCAACGAGAGGTAGCAAAACAATTGCTGTGGTCAAAATCAGAGAGCCGGAAGTGTTGTATGTGGAAATAATAACCACAAGTAAATTCAGTGAAACATTGCCTGTATTTGAAAGTGTTAAACAATAATCGAGCGTGTACGAGCCCTATTTTCGCACAGTAAAACGATAAGGTAAATTAAAGAATTTATTATATGTAAACCTAACTGTAAATGATATTTATCGTCAGATTTCTGATTTCAATATTTCACTGATTGTTTAAATTAAGAATTTTCTCACTTTGTAAATTTTAATTGTTTGTCGTTAATATTCTTTATTGGTGACCCGATAGTCGACCCTGAGATCAAGCCGTGGAATATCAAGTTTTTACCAATACGTAACAATTTCAATTATGATAATAATTTGGTTTTAATAAATTAACTTTGTTGTATATTTTAAACTCTGATCTTTTTAATTAAAAGCCAATTATTTTAATTTTAATTTGCTTATATAAAACGGCATTTAATTTTGAATATTACTGTTGGTTCCTCAACTTGAAATTTAATTGTAATTTTAATTTAAAAGTAATTACTACAATATACATTGTAATGAATAAACAAGTCTTTAATTGATACTAATAATTAACAAAATTATTATGTTTTTAAAAATTTACTGTTGATAATTACACATTATATACCCTGATTAGCACGCCGAATTCCGTCAATTTAACAAACAAATATTTCAATTTTTATTTTATTAATTCGTGGCGTTCTATGAAAATATAGCTTTATAATTTAACAATCAATTACGTTGAATTTCTCATTATCTCGTGGTCACCACTGGGTTTGATAGGAGGAACAAATACAAAAAACTAAAATATTAACAATCCAAACTCATTGAAGGTAACGGAATACAATATTAAATACAAAAGTAAAAGAAAACGAATGAAAAGAAAAACGCGAACAAAATCTGACTATACCCTTTAATTATCGTTTACAGTCATTAATAATTGTTTTGTACTCACGACAGTGCTACTGGTACAAGTTCGGACTCTTGTGTCTTGAAGTCAACATCCACTAAACAGGCCTTTATACACTGATTCTACTCATTAGATTTTGAACACACGCTAGTGGCACTGGATCTCTGCTATCCTGGAAGCTGGATTAGCTCACCCTCAGCCAGTTGCCGGACGTAGATCTCCTCAAAGTCTCTCTATGCGAAAATTGGTTCTGTTTGTGAAGCAAAACTTCTGCTACTAAATTGCGATTTTATAAGTCTCTCCGTCAAAACTGTTTACTTGCGTTTTATGTAAACTATTATGTCTGGCTGTTGGACTTCCTAGATAGCCCTATTCATAATTCTGGATCCGCAGCCTTCTACTGTTTTTATTTCTCTGTGGACGGAACTGCCATGTCCCAGTTCTCGACGCAGACTGAGTTCTCTAAAGCGCGGTTTCCAGTCTCGATTGTTAACAAAGAAAAACCCGTCTTGATTGTCGTCTTTAAGCACCCGTACCGCCAACAATTAAATTATATTAAAAACAATTAATAGCCTGTTTAATTGGTATTACAACATATATATATATATATATATATATAATGAAATTATGTAAAGAAAATGCTTAATATTATACTGCGTTCAGAAACTTGGATACCAGCACATTAGTTCGGATTCCGTTAAAAAACATACAATAGTGCAACAAGTTCACCGAATTACCCAAACCATAATTAAAGAATTTGAAAGTAAACAATATTGTAGTGGAGTTTTCCTTGTCATCAGCTAAGCCTTTTGATAAAGCCTGGAATCCAGGATTAATTTACAAAATCATGCGTACTTTTCCACCAGCATACTTCAACCTCCTGAAATCATATTTGAACGAGAGAAAATTCCAAACTAAAGTAAGTGAAAAAAAATCCGACTTCCTTCTGATCAAATATGGAGTGTCTCTAGGTAGTGTCTCGTAAGCAAAACGTAACAATAGGAACATTTGCCGTCAATACTGCTATTCTCTCCTGTCATGTGTACTCCCAGTAGCTTCAAATATTATACAAAGTTATCAAACCATAACCAAAAAAATGTTGAAAAAATGGAAAGTAAAAGTGGCACGAGAACAAATATGTACATATTACATTCACTCTCCGCAAAGAAACCTGACCTAGAGCCACAATATACATGTGCAGATTCTACATACACAAACAGTAAGATATTTAGGACTATATTTGGATAACCTCCTCAATGGCACACCACCTTGACGTGGTGAGGAGGCATGTGTCCAAATGACCCTTGGAGCTATGCCGGCCGTAGTTTCGGCTCCTGGTAGAGCAACCAAAGCCGGTTATGTCTAAGGTGATGAGCCAGACTAAATGAATGAATGAATTCAAGAACATTTAGATAAATAACTGACTTGGAAATACCATATAACAAAAAAGAGAAAACAAGATGAGATCAAGGCAAGAAACTATAGCGGCTGATAGAAAGAAAATCACTGATATCTACAGAAACTAAAATCCTGCCTACAAAGCAGTCATCAAACGAATATAGGACTATGAACTTGGACTTGAACTAAATAAAATATAGCAATCATCCAAGATACTCCGCCAAATTGCGAACGCTTCAAAGTCGAGCGATTTCATTTAGAAATGTTTAGGAACTGTCTATATACATATATACAGACAATGTATATAGTCAGTGTAGAACCTTGTCGCGTGTACACACTTGAATGCCTTGATTCAGAATATTACAGTAGAAATAACAGGTGTTTGAATGCAAACCAAGTATTTTGTACAGGAGATGCCCCGCTCTTCTTCGTCTATTTTTTTTATGCTCCCGATGAAAAGCTGTTTTCAAATTATGTGTTTTTTCTACGTCACCTACGGACTCTTAATATTTTTTGGCCAGCTTAGTACGATTTTCATATTCAGGATTAGTCACTTCCCACAGACAAGATGATAATCTTCTATTAAAAGTTGAAAATTCTTTGTTGACCATATCTTGATAATAAACAAGCAAAAATAAAAGAAAGTAACGAAGCGTTCTCTAGAACCGACTTGGGTAATTGGGTACGATGCTTAAAAAAGCGTCCACAGTCCGAACTATTGCCCAACAATGTCTAACAATACTGAGAATTTTCTCAAGTCTCCCATTTGAGACGTGACACCAATGTTCTGCGATTTTGTTCTAAATCGCTTTATTGTCTACACATTGTCTAGATAAAAAAACACTCAAGTGTGTACTAGGCCTAAAGGGGCCTGTAAATGAGTAACTTTTTACGGCAATGTGTGGCCGGCAATACCGGCCGGGCAATATTGCTCTCAATTCAGCAACATTTTCGGCAATACATACATATTTCAGTATTGCCGGTCAATGCTGCCAGCATTTTTAGTACTGGCCTGCGTGTTGCCGGTGATATCGGTCCTGTGTCGAAAATACGGAAACATTGCCGGGCCACTATAGTTCCCAGACCTCATCAAGAGGACTCTGTAGTTAATCAATTGTGGCGTCAATTAATAGTTCACTTTGTTCTCTGGGTAAAATTATTCAGTATTCCACTAATGAATTCGTCCAATGAAAAAAAGTTTGAATTTATCGATGAAGTTCGCTCAAATGCAGCATTATGGGGCGTGAAGTCTACTCAAGATGGAGATCGCCAAATGAAGAAAGATGGTTGGCAAGCAATAACCAACAAATTTGGCATCAGTTATCACGTACGCGAAATATGAAAATAATAAGAAAAGTTAATTTCTAATTTTTAAATTAATATTTAACAAATAAAGAGCCTAGGCTGTGCATACTTTAATAAATTCATTTAATCCTTCCACTCAACCTACTCATACTTCTAGAACGATGTGCGAAATTGAACAATCGTATAATCTGATTATATATTAATACATCAAAGATTTAGAGGCTCCCGTTGTCAGGAATCTAAGGGTGATCGGTATTCATGTCATTTTTCTCAATCATGGGCCCAATTTTTAAGCAAATATTGAAAGTCGCCTTTCGACATTCTCGTGAAATTTTCAAAAAAGTAATTTTCAAGAATTAATTCGTTGCTTAAATTGTGAAGTGCTTCTCGTTTTTTTGAAAATAAGGTCGAATCCAGGTGCTTCCCTTCTTTAATTACTTGAAATTTTTTTATCACAATTAATGCTGCTCTAATGAACACTTCATTTTCGGCAATTATTATTGTACTACGTGTACGCGGGAAATTCTTTGATTCCACTGTGGCCGGAGTATTGCCGGGATATTGCTGGCAACATATTGCCCGGCTATACTTGCCTGAAACACATTGCCGGAAATGTTGCTGGGCCATAGTTTCCTAAAATATTGCCGGCAATGTGCAATTTTTGTTGCTCGTTTACGAGTCCCGTAACGAACCTCACGCTGCGTACAGATCTAAACGTTCCCACGGTACATTCGTAAAAAAGCCACCAAGTATCACGAAGTTCTAAACAAACATCCTAATCCACTACTGAACCAACTCCTAGGACCACTGACCAGCAACAGACTCAAAAAGATGTTCCCTGGTGAATTAATTTAAGTCAAAGTATTTCATGTTTTAAATTCTACATGAGATATCATTCGACATCTCCCTGATAATGTCTCCTATTACAAGTCCATCACGCAGCCTCCAGCAATTTAGATTACAGATTTATCTGCTATTCTTATAGTTAAAGTTGTAAATTAATACGAAGAAAACATTCACGCCGCAAGTATTGCAGCGTAAATAATTGAAAAGTAAGAGTAGTTTAAGTCTACAGCCAGGAGCTAAAGAAAAGTTAGTTCGCTCCGAAAGAACAAACAGTTAAAATAAATCGTCAAGATGATACGTTGCAGTTTACGTCCAATTCATTAAAAGACTAATAAATCTACGAATCATAGGATTCCGGTAAGGCAAGCAGACATCAGATAGCTGACATTCAGGAGGATCATCCGAGTTCCTGTGAGCCTATCAATTTTGACTACAATAGTGTAAAATCTGTGAGTCAATATTTAGAATCAGTGTAAAAGTTTGCTATAGTGTTCTTCCGAAACCAAAAAGAATGCTGGTACCAGCTAGACACTACGTAAGTAACAAAACCAATGATTAATTGTAAACTTTAATTAAAGGATAAAGTCAGAATTCGTTCTCTTTTAATTGTCAATCAGAGTTAATTTCTTTACTTTTAAATTTCTTTCTATCGACATATTGTTTAGGTAAAATGTGAACTGTTTGTTAATAAGATTTTTAAATCAATTTGTTATCAAACCCAGTAGAGACCCTGAGAGATTTTGTTGTAATTATCTTTATTGCCACAAAATAAATAAATATTTTGTTTGATAATTTTTGATTATTATTTCATTTAATTAACGCCTTCCATTTAATTATTACCTAAATGTGAGGCAAATTAATTAAATAAATTAAAACTTCCATTTTTGATTATTACAGTATATATATTTGTTTGTGAGTATGTTACTCATAAAAATCTACACCGGTGGAGCAAATTTCACCAAATTTTGTACACGTGTTTTTTTAGATAAGGAAACAAACACTGGCTGGGTGAGAGACGTCTACCACCTCCAGGAGATGGGGTGGAAATATTCAAACATCATAATCAACCGATATTTGATTCGGATAAATATTTTTAGGAATCAAAGAGATTGATTGTGTTTCTACCAATGTTAGCTAAGTATAATTTCAACCGCTTATAGCACGGGAAAGGAGATGCTTTACAGGAAAATTACTCGAATACAATTGAGATTGGAGTCAAATCCAGGGTTATGGATGTCACTGAGATTAATTATTACATTCAACGCAGTTTAATCCCCACGGGTTGAGCTGAACGTTGGTGGATATTTTCAAACATGTTGATCGGCCGATTTTTGCATGGAATTAATACTTTTTGTTTAACCCACAGTAGCGCGGGAGGAAATTTTTGAACATGTTCATACGGCAATATATTCGTCGAATCAAACTATTTCAGGGTCAATGAGTTCAACACCATTCGGAATGGGAGGTAAATACATATAGGGATAGGGGTCGAGTTGCGTTACATAAAAATAACGCAAAAGCTACCTAGATTCGAGTCAAGTCGGTGGTTATGGATAAATGACATCCCGGGCAACGCCGACCACCCAGCTAGTAATATTATAAAAATGTTGACATTTCGGACTACTCAGAAATACTCTACAATGATCTGCGAGGAAAAACATTTGAGATATTTAAACAAGAGCACCTATCATTGTTACGTTTGTTCGTCCAGTTTACGTACGTGTGAAATGTCGCTCGCTACCAGGCCGCCTGCGGCAGACGGAGTGTATGATGGTGTCGTGCTGGGGGGGAGGGGGGGGGGCGGCAGTGAGGGTCCGCGCTGTGAATAGTGCGAGTGTGAGTGTGATGGTGCGAGCGCGTGCATGTCTGGCGGCAGGCGGAACACCGGCGCCAGCAAAGGTGAGATCTCTCTAGTACCCGTTTTCCTTTCCGTGCTCCGGTGAGTTCGACCTCGATTTCCGCTTCACGACTCACAGTTGCAATTTTTCTTACTTTTTGAACGCGGCGCTAACGAGCTTTCCTGTTTCTCTTTAATGCCGATACACTCCGGTAAAAACTGCCTCAGGTGCGATAACACGGCTCTGACACGGCGGCAGGAATCTATGTTCTTATTCAATTACCTTTTTTCATACGTCTTATCCGACGTGTTTAGTTGTTGAATGTGTCGCTGAATTGACAGCTGTTCGTGCTCAGTTCTTTTTTCAAAAAATCCCATGAAGATTTCATATACGACATTGTAAATCATAAATATAAAAAAGTTCTGCAGCCTAACTCGTGTTAATTTGATCGTCCAGACATTTCCTCTCTGCAAAATTGTATACGTTGCAATTAAGCGAAAATTACGGGATAAATTCAGTTAAATTTTGTAATTATGTTGCTTCTCGTGTAAAAACCCCCCTCAAAACTAGAGTCTTCATGGTTGTAGAATGATGAATATTTTAATAAAAAAATTTCGTTGCTACCATTTTCCGTATCACCATTGTACCTGAAATCAATTTTAAGTGTCATTGGCTCTGATTTTTACAGACAGCAAGTCCAAATTATTTTATCTTTGTAAGTAATATCTCTTTTCACCTCGCACCTTCCAGACGTATAAAATCTCCGATGGCTGTGATAACTTTTCAAGCTCCTAAAATTCGTCCGATGTGACGTGAGCAACTGTTAATGCTCAAGGTTGGTAGAACATAGCGCTTAAAACACCGTCTGTAAGGATTGTAGAAAGCGAAGTATTTTTTCTTTATTAATTCCATCCAGTTTTAGGGCACAGGGAAGTCTTCGTCGACGTTGTAAATTGTTAATAGAATCAGGAACGATTCCCAGTGCAGCCTTTTCCTTTGTCGGTTGTGGTTTTCTACGCAATGCATCCATGCAGCTATTCAGTTCGAATGAAATCATTGAGCAACAAAACACCGTCTACTTACGATACTACAATCATGAAGTCGTCAAATCTCTGATATACTTTTTTCGATTCGGATTTACCCTAAAAATTTCTTTATAGCATAAAAGGCATAGAATACTTTCTATACCTATTATTTAACCAAAAATGCTTCTGTGTATTTTTATTAGTGATTTAACCAAAAAGGTTTCTGAGTATTTTTATTAGTGAGGTGCAAACAATTTAAAGCAAGATACACAGTTCTTTACGCCCGCACACACAACTGTTGCATTCACAGGCCGTAACAAAGTGCTTTACGACGTGGAGATAAAACAAATAAATTGCAGTAGTATTCACTACGAACAATCAGGGACTTGGTTTTTAACTACTCCATTTTCACATTTTTTTTTATTCCCGGTCGCCCGTACCGTTTTTATCTAAGCTTGTGAATACTTAGTTTTTTATATATCAATACGTTTCTATGGAGCAGATGACTTTTACTTCAGTAGGAAGAGACAAATAATAATGCACCAAATAAAATTTTCGATAAAATATGCCGATACAATGTCATACTTTTTCCTGTTGGATCCTCTCTAACATTATTATTTTTATGAAGCTATTCTTCACTACATGATCATTCTTGCTAAAATCCGAAATCAAAAATTCAAATGCAGTTATTACGATCCTTGGGATTTTAGGCTTTTAAGTATCAATGGTTGTCTGTGACATTAGTAGATTTCATAATATGTAATGGCCAAGAAGTCATTTAAAAGTTAATTATAAACTTCCACATTATTATATTAACAAAAATTTCTAATACTCTCTACAATCCGTAGACTTCAATACATGTACACTACTAATAAACTGAAAGTTTATTATTAATTCTTAACTGACTTTTCGGTCATAATGTTATATTACTAATTTTCAATGTAAATTAGTGGGTTTAACTGAATGAATTTTAAAGTTTATAATAAATTAATTCTCAATTTTGTAGCAAAAATTCTTAATTGAAAAATAACTTTAATATATAATCTACGCAATATATATTTTTGAAATATTGTTCAACAACTTTTGATGATATTAATTTAATATTTTCACTCAATTAAAAGAACCTGAAATTATTATTTTCTTGCTTTCCTGGAGGGCTTATTCACCTACGTAAATAGATTTCATGTATATATTTGTCAAAACAACACATACAAAATAAGTGATAATATAAATACCACACAACGTTTCTTATTCTTGAGTTGTGTGATGATTATTTCATTAATTGGTTAATAAACCAAATTAAAATATTTACGGGAAGTCGTTTAATAAACAACAGGGGTTGGGAGCCACAAAAAGAAAATAATTTAATTTATATATCTAAATTAACAGTTTTACCGGTATTTTAAATACCAAAGGGGGGATGTTTCCGTTTAACTAAAATCAGAGCTATGTTACTTAATGATTGAATTATTATCAATTTAAAGCATGTTTCATCGTTTCCACCCCTCGCCTTCCTCTTCCACGGGCACTGCTTCAGAGAAAATTCTTCCTCCAGCCAGGAAGTCTATGATACTCAAATAATGTGGATTCTTACTTCTTCCACATATTTATATAATTTATTAATGTTAACGAATTTTATCATTCAACATTATGAGTGAGAAATAAAATCCAAAGACAACTTCTATATCGCTGATCTCAGCGAGTCTCTACCGATGCATCGACTCTCTGCCAACGCGCTTCTGCAATACTTACAAGTTTTTATGACATATTCACATTATATTACATATTATAACTCGTGCTCATTACAGTAATAAAATCAGTTTTAATTACAATAATTAAATTTGTGTTTCCATTAGAATAATTAAATTTGTGTTCATTACAATTGATCGTAGAAATTCCACATTTAATGTAAAAACGTAGTGTCGTTAATAAATAATAATTTCGTCAAAATTAAAAGTTCATATATCAACTCAAATATTTCTTCAAATCAATTAAATAGAAAGACACTTGTATTTCATAGATAATAATATAAGTTTTATCATAAAAGCATCACATTGTTTATTTTAAAATTTAAATTGAAGCATTTGGGATAAAATCACGTGTATACTTTCTTTAATTTTTCACAATAAAATGAAACCAGAGTATGGGATACCACTATGAAAGAAACTACAGACCAAGGACTATTTTATAAAAGTATTTTATTTTGTATCCTGACAAAGTATTTTAAATAATGTTCCTTTTATATGTAATAATTATTAATAAAGATTTTTATCGTGAGATGGGTTTGGTTGCACAATACGTTCAAGCATTTCCAGTATATTAGCGAAATCTCAGATTAGATGACGTTTGTTAAAATTTTGTCCTCGCACAACGAGTGTTTCTTTTCTTAAGAGGGCGAGTAATACAATTTTAACTTCAGCTAGTCAACAAAGCCAAGTAGTCGTAAAATACGGAGCAATAAAGTATGACGTAATCGTTTACATGTGGCGTCGTAGTCAATTCGTACGTGAAAAGAACGAGAAAAACGTTTGTATAATTCGCGATAAAAATTATTTCCAAATTTTAGTGGAAACTAAAACTGATTTACACCAAAGCATAGATATAAGAACTTTTATACTCTTGAAAACCTCCACAAAACAATAAATTTAAATAACTCTCTAGAAATAAAGTCAGGGTATTGGTTTCTTGTAACACTTTTAGACTGTTTTATGGATTTATACCGTATACGAATGTTCCGTTAAAGGATGTTATTATTATTTTCCTGATAATGATTTTATATATTATTTTTATTACATATGTACTTATATCGAGCCAAAATGACTTCAATATTACGAGAAGATAAATTACTACAAAGTTCCCAAAATGTTCTATTAAATTCCGAGCTGGTTGTTATTATCACTACTTTCTTCCGTAGTTAAAATATTTCTGAAAAGTGACCGGAACGACCCTGGATTGCTATTCTGTAGGGCATTACTAATAGAGTAGACGTGGTATATAAAATATTTTTAGCATACAGCAGATCGAGCTGTTTGGCCGATAATTTATTGGTATGGTGGCTCCATTTTAAGTAACTGTCTTGACAGAGGAAAGACGAGTGTCGTGATTATTTTTAATTTTAATAAACAGAACAAAAATTTGTTATTATATAAAATTGGACTCAACCACAAATTCATGTGGTTGTTTGCAGTCAGAGCTTTTGGACTTAATTTTTTCCAGGCTACACATCCTATCGTTTTCGTCAAGACGCAAATACCAATTTAGAATTTAACAGCCGCATGTATGACGCACTAAAGATAGTTGTTTATTTTTTATTACATAATTTTTCTGTCTGTGTTTTCGATGACGGTTTTTTCAGTCGGTTTTGATGACAGGAAATTTGATGAAACATATTCAGTGTATTTCTCACTAGGCTATTGGTTCCTGATTCATCTCAGATTTTAAGTCTATGTAGAGTTCGATGATTGCTTCAGCAATTGTCCTGACAATAAATTAGTGCTCTCACACGTTTTCAAGTCGTGTTTGAAGAGAACGAATTATCATAGGAGAAAATAATATTAAATGTCCCTTCAGTCATAGTTTGCAAGTCTTTGTCAATGTCAATCTATTTATATATCACGAAAGTCAATTTTATCCGCATCTACTTATACCCCCACATATAATTATATCCAAAACTGACTTGATTTTGACTTTATTAATATAAGACAATTTCACAAACTCAAACTAAGACCTAGATTCTCATTTAGTACAACGAATTTTAATTCACATATCTACAGGTCCCGAGAAACAGCATGAAATGTTAGATGCGCAGAAGGAGAAGGGAGAAGAAGATGAAGGGGAGTATTTTTGTGCAGTGGAAACTCCATCTGGGAACGAAGCCACTATAATTCTTTAAAACAACCATTATATTCTTAACAACAGACAGCGGCAAGGTCCTTTTACCACACCATGCACTTATCATCTCTTAACTTTTATGGATAAGTTTTTTGACGTACAACAGATCCTGAACTGAACATATATTTCCTTGAGTTGTTTTCAGAATAGTTTTTACACTTCCGTAACAAAGGTTCGTGTTAAAATGAGCTCCGGACTACCCCCACTTACAGTGCAGTGGATGACTGCGCATCGTATTTACACACGACTAGTTATTTCTCATCCAGCTTTGCATTGTTTCCTTAGTAATAACTTTACTGTACCTGAACGTTCTATTTGTCATCAGCCATATGAATATCTTAATACTTTCAACTTGATTCATACTTCATATATACATCTTTCCGTCAAAGACTGACGTCATGTAGCTTGAGAGAGGATGGTATTGGTAAAAATATAGTCTCCGGTACTATTTATTGCTTGAGTTAGATGGATTGTATCATATTAATTCTGAAAATATTTTAATATTCTTGTTTTTTATATAAAAAATATCTAGTACACGATTAAACAGTAATGCTTTATAATCTCTTATTATCTTATATATGGAATGTTTACTATTTTGACAGAGGCAAGTTCTTTCATTCTTAATTTTAAAATATTTTTAGAGAAAATAACCAATTTAAGTTTCTGTACCTTCTCCTTTAAAAGAATTATTAAACTAGGGAAAGCCCAACCTTATGACTTTTTAAAAATAATTATTACAACTTTTAGTCAAATGACTTTACAGTTTTCCTAATTGTTCTACAGTATTTACATAGTAAATAATTAATCCGTATACATGTGGTGTTGCAAATGTCCAGTGACATTCCAAGTTAAAGACGGGAGAAACATAGGGTATTGCATGTGAGCTTTATGAATTTATTCAGGTGTCTGTATAAGAGATGTTATACGATTTTTTTAAATGATTTAGTGCCTGGGAAGGATGCGTGTTGTGGAATAATGCAGTTGGGTAACATGAAGGTTTTTTCGAAGTATATGTGAGTTAGGTGCCAGCTAGTAAGGGGGAATGCTTTGGTTATGGAATGTCAGGATGGTTTTGGGGAATGATAAGGTCTATAGGATATTTTCTTTTGAGCCTGCGGTTTTCACGGAGGTGGCGCGGGCTTGTTGTGAAGGTCTTCTGTGGTATGGTTAGGGTGATTTAGTGAGATTTTTATCAAGTGCGTTTTGAAATGTTGTGGATATTTTTGGAACGAGGATGTATTTGTGGATTATTGACATACGAAGATACCAGGGGTAGTTGGATATAGTTCTGCGGATTTTATTTGAATTTTATTGTAATTGGAATGGGCGGTGATTCCCCATATGGATCAGGGTATGAGTACATGTGGCGGATTAGAGATAAGTAAAGGAGTCTTTCAGTATCGTGTGACAGTGGTGATTTTCCATTGAAGAAGGATATAGTTGATGGAATTTGAAATTTATTTTTATTAATAGGTGATTTATATGCGGTTTCCAGGATAATTTTGTGTCAAGGATTAGACCCAGATATGGAGTGATTTGTTGATTAGGGATTTTGGTAAAATTGATAAAGAATGAATGGTTAAGGGTTTGGTTAGTTTTGAGGGTAAAGGTAATAATGAAAGATTTGGAGGGGTTTATACAGACTTCACATTTTGGACCATTTTTCGATGTCGTTTAGGACTATTTGGAACGTTCTGGAGCCCGATTTGAAGGAAAGATTAACAGTATGACTGCTACAGCAAATCCGAACTCCGCAAACAAGAGAAATCTTCAAGTGAAACACGTCCATTAATTCAATATCAGAGAGATATTATACGAAACACATCATAACAGTCTCTTAATTCCAAAGGCTTCCGAGGGCAATTAGCTAAATCTCATCTATGCTATAAAGACCATTCCGGCACTAAGGCACCAAAATTCCTGCCAGCGGCGCTGAATTCGCCTACGATATTTCGAGCGAGCTCCACGATTGTAATAAATCCAGAAATAGTGTTATAAATATCAGACTCTATTTCAATTTAGAAATTATAAACGATTATTTGGAATGTAGCTGACTTCATATAAAGTAACAGACGTTACATTATACAATCGTAAGTCACACATTAAGTCAGACATTAATTTCATGAATAACAAATAACAATTGTAATATTTTGTAAATGCTAAGGAATATGTACAGAATATGTAATGAATTTAATTATATCCAGTGTCACGTCCGTAGCTAAATATTATATTATTTTTGCCTCCATATTTGCCGGATTTAAATTCAATATAAAATGTATGTTTTTGCTATCTAGCACGCCATAAGAAAAGCTCTGCGGAATTAGTTCATTGAAAAATAAATACCTAAAGTGATGGATACAGAGGTTAGTATAATTTGTTAAATAACCGAAAAGTTAGTAAATATGAAGAGGGTTATCCCTCTATATATAAAACTGAATATCTGTGTGTCCCCTATTCATCGGATTGAGACGAAACTTTGTTGCGTGCACTCCCGCGAAGGTTTCTGTTGATCTTTCGAAATGTTACGAAACTCCCAACAACATTTAAAAATGGCCGATATTAGCGTTGATTAATTACTTTTCGGGGTCTGTGCGATGAATGTTTTTTATACAGATGTATTTAGTGTATAATTTAATCCCCTTAAAACACCAATGAGGGAGGGAGTAGAGCGGTGATACATAAAAATAACGCGCAACAACCGAAATTGGTGTCAAATCCAAGGTTATAGAAGTCAGTGAGTTTAATTCTGACATTTACTATGTCAGTTAAGTTCTTGTTCAGCCCCTAGGTGGGGGAAGAAGTGGGTGAAATGTCGTTATATAAAAGTAATGAGCAAAATCGGAGACTGGTATTGAATATGGGGTTATTGAAGTCACTGACTATAATTCTGACATTTATCATACTTGTTAAGATTTAGTTCAGCACCTAGGAATGAGGGGGGAAGGGGGCGATACAAATTTCCGTTTACAATATTAATGCGTACAGTAATTTGTAGCATACTTTGTACACGTGTTACTTACGATCCATCAACAAGGGTTTAAGGAACATCTACCGTCTCTAGGTATGGGGGTTGGAGTGGAATTTATAAAAATTCATAAACGGCCATTATTAGCGTGGAATATAACGATTTCGGTGTCGTTTAGTGTCATTATAGAATTTTTCAGTGTATAATTTCAATTCCGAAAGCCAAGGGAGGAAAGCACCCTTACCGTACGCGTAGTGCTTGAAAGGGATTTATATAAAAAGTAATGCAAAAAAGACCGTTATTAGTGTCGATTGCGGAGTTATAGGAGTGGCTGAGTTTAATTCTCGCATTAATCATGGTTATTAATTAAATTTTATGTTCCACTTCGAGAAGGTGGACGCGGTTAACATATTGTTACCCTGAGTAGTTACCGAATAATTTTTTGATTTACTTAGGGTCTGTATTTAGTTAAAGACTGTATTTCTTTAGGCTTTAAGGTACCGGGATTATTTTTAGACTTTATTAAGTTTGCGAGTATTGTTTACTGATTTAATTCGTCGTGATTTTTAGACACTTTTATTTTATAGTAGTAGGAGAATTCCCGAGTTGTTAAAGTACCGTCAGTCATCATCCTGGTTGATTTCAAGTTAGATTCCGAGGGCTTAGATCGGATTGCGAAACGTGAAAGGGTAAATGTTCCTAACATTTCCGGTTAAATGAAATATTTAGCAAGATGTTATTGTAAAATCAATTCCTACTCCGGGTTAATTTGAATAAAAACCGGGCAACGCCGGGCACTTAGCTAGTTGTGAATAAAATAAAGTTAATACGTTTTTCTAACAGAAAAGGAAAAAATGTGTGTTTTAGCCAGATTATTCAATAAATAGGATTAATAAGTTTTTTTTAGTATTTCATTGTAATAATTATAATAAACGTTCAAAACGAGAGCTATTAACCTGAGCTCAGAGCCGATATCGGCGTTGCAGCGAGTCCCTGCGTTCGCTGGAAATTGCGTAGTGTGTTCTGCATGCGTGTCGTCGCTGGTAGAATTCTTGTAACTAATTCCGACTACTCTGTATGTACTCATGTAGCCTCAGAGAAAAATTTCAATAAGGTGAGGTCCTGGGATCTTGCAGGTTAATGTAACCCGTATGGTTATTGGTGCACGGTGCGCTGGGGCCGTAGAATGCTGAAAACATATACAGAGGTACCTCCTCTAATAACGTAGGCAGTAGAAAACGGGACTTTCTGCTACGTTAATCATGCTGATTTTGAACATTTTTTATATTAATATACAATAAATCTCAACCACTCCCAGTAACATTGTTATTAAAAAATAAACATTTATTTTTGTATCCATATTACCTATCAGTTTGGGCATTGCGCTTTACTGGTAATACCTGATTTGCAGATTGTGGTCTGACGATCTCCAAATTCTATACAATTTTCCTCTACGACATCACTGAAAACATTAATAATGTACATTTAAACTCTTTTTTACTCGTAACCTATGAGAATAATTCTTTTTCGTGTTTTCACAACGTTATTTTTATGTATCGCCCCTCTACTCCCTCACTCATTGGTGTTGTAAGGGGTTGAAATTATACACTAAGTACATCTGGATAGAAAGCATTAATCGCATAGACCCGGAATAGTAAAAGTACTGTTAAGTTCAGTTAAACGAGTTTTTGTTTTTGCTGTGTGAAATGGACAATAGCCAAACTGATTAACATCGTTGTTCAGCAGCGTACGACGAAAATAATATTGAAAGAAACAGGAAAATCAAATAATTCTATTAGCTGCTCTGAGAATGATAAACGAACAAGGAATCACTAAGAAAAAGAAATGGGTTAAGACAAAAAAAAAGTATAATAGAAATTATCAGGCAAATATCTAATTTGACAAACGCTGGCCAGCTTTATTTTGGGACGAATTAATTTACCTTTGTAGTGTTTATTTTGGAAGTAAAAAATTTACCAAGTAGGAAAAATTTCCACAGAGAAATTTACTATCTTTAACAGCAAAACATACCAGGAAAAGCATTAGAGATAGCGGAACGGTAGACTGGCTTTGATATGATTTGTAAATTTTCCGCTCGACTACTATGTGGGAGCAAAGAATCCACCGTGTTCTACCACGCTCTGAATTGTTTAATCTTTGGCCAAATAAACGTTATTGCAGAGAGGTATTGCTGCGGTTCGTCATTAGACTTCGTACGATCCACATCTATCTACATTGTTCTATTCACAATAAATACAGATGTTTACAAAGATAATGTTTATGATATAATATTTGTATAACTACATACAGGATAGAATCAAAAGTTTTATTTATATTATTTTACGTGCAAGTTTCAACATGCCCAATATTTCGCAAACAGTTGTTTCTACACGTTCATTTAATTAACCATTATGCTAAAGAATAGTTTTTTTCTCCTCTTTCCTTCAATCGAATACAAAGTCAGCGTCAAAACTAAGAGATGTCTAAGTCAAGCCGAGCCTCTCCCTTCGGACAGTACAGTTTTTTTTCTTCCTGGAAACGTGACCACTACTCCCTCTTTCGACTATTTTACATTTGTTTCTCAGTCAGCTTATTCAAATAAGAAACAATCTCTATACTAACACTATAAATGTCAATATATTTCAACTCGTAATCCTGCAGCTCCTGAGAAATGAGAAAATGTCATGGAACGTTAACAGATTCAAAATATTTGAAGACAAATAGAATAGGCTGGCGTAATTATTTACCATCTTCTTTGCACTAGGCTTCTTATAATCTATTTACTCAGACTTATACATTTTCACTTAATTAAAGTATTTCTCGCGTATAGGCTTCACTTTAAAATGTTACACACATTTTCAAGGATCAGTTACGTTTATTTAAACTTGTAGCGATCCTCATTCATCTCGCCCTTGGAATGACTTCGTTGAATTATTTAAATATTGCAAATATGTTTTATTCAATATTAGTCTGAGTACTGACAATCCTCTAGGATAGTGACGATACTCCCTTGCTAGGAAGCCGGAGGCTACAACCGAATGGACCATGGAGTTTTTTCCGTAGAAGAAATAATAAGAAGGAACGCTGCTCGCAATTTCCGGATGACACCTGATGGTTACGAAAGCAAATCCCGGAGTTATCGTTCATTACCTTTCTTTAAAAAGATATCAGTTGTCATTTCATTACAGTTTGTTCGCATTCCACCCTGAGATTTTCTAATGGAACTGTGCGTATTTTGTATATGTGTGGGTGAAATGTATAATATTTTGGTATAATTGTGAATCAAAATAATTTTTTTATCAAATTAATTAAAATTCATTATTTATAAAATTATGAGAGTTTCAATAAATGACGTTCTAAATTCTGCAATTCACGATGAGCATAACTGTGTCAGGAATATTCTGATTTCCCCCTTATTGTAATTATTAAACTCAAAAGCACACGAGCTTTATGTGGTCCTACCATTCTTTAAAGCCAAATTGATAAAACCTCAGCATTTCGAAGTTCTTATCAATTCTTTACGTGAGTTTTCTAACTGAGGATAAAATGTAATAGTAAAACTGTATTGGAATATTCGATGATAAGTCAAAAAGTAAATACACTTTTATTGTAACCATCTGCAGGATATGTGGCACCATTGCCTTCGCTTGTGCCGGATTACAGTGTTATCACTTGAGTTCGCTGTACGCTGTTGCAAAATAGACAATGTTGTTATATTTTCTGTCTCCACAACATAAGAAAAGCGTTCCGTAATCCTTTTTTTCAAAGTCTGAAACCGTAAATGGAGCTTAAATCCATAGATGTCAGCACCACAAAACAAACGTAAAGGACGAAAAAGAGCGGACGTCCAGCCGCAAGCACTAATGATGGCAACATACAGCAGGGCCATGTACTGATTTTCAAAAACCGCCGAGTGACTATTAACGTCCTAAACGTATGGATATATTCATGAAACATGCTTTTGAATATTAAATTCTTCATAAGAAACTCAATAGTGTGATAAACAGCCAAAGGCAGAGGTGTATACTCGGCTTCCTGTTCAGCCGAAAATGTTTTCTCTCAGGGTTTCCGAAATCATGTGGAACGATTGACCAAATTTATTGAAAAGTCGGGTAATTGTGTTGAAATAATTTTAATTTTTTTTTATTTTTGATGTTAAAATTTTGAAAAATTCGGTGCTGCCAAGGGGAAAAGACGGAACTGCTCTGTTAACGGTTATTGTAACGAGTATTAAACTAAGAAATGGCGTTAAATATTTATTACATGTGATTGTTAGTAATAATACTTACTCTTGAATATTTAAATATTTGAATATTTAAGTTTACAGCAATTCAATACGACATACGTTTATATTATAATTTTATGGCAGGTTAAAATTTATGTCCGTGGCAATTGTAAGGCTAAAGCATGGCACCAAAGCACAGCTTTTCCATGGAATTTTATATTTCTTCGAACTAGTATTAGAACTGCAATTAAAGCGCAGCAAAACCCGCAAGCGGAAATAGATTCAAAGTCCTATTCCGAAGTGCACGTGCTGAGTCACTTTCCACTTCCGGTGCGTGCATTCGCTGCCAAATGATGGCTCCGGATGTCACGAGGCTCTGTTTCAGTCCTCTTACTTTCCCTCTTCTGCAAGCGCATACCGTAACAAGTCTGACTGTTCGACCGATTTCGAATATTGATTATGGATTCAATACGGCCATATAAATCATATTCGAGTCTTAAATTGTTAATATAAACAGTTTTTCTACGGTCAAATTCTAAAGTGAAGAGTAAATTATAGTTAACTAATTACGATAGTCGTCCCATAAGTGCCCGACCTAGCATACAAAACATAAGAAATTTGATAACATATTGTAATAATCAACTACGAGGCGTTAATTAAAAGAAATTTGAAGAATTTGCCTCTCGTTGAAGCTATTAATGTAATAATTAACTGGAAGGCGTTAATTAAATAAAAGAATTAATAAAAGTTACAAACAATATTTTTATTGTGGCAATAATTTAGAAACAATTACAAATTTAAAATATTAAATGTCAGGGTCTTCACTGGGTTTGATAATGGACACATCAATTATGTTTAAAAATCTTATTAACAAACAAATCACAATACGTCGACTAAAAGAAAAGAAATTAACTTGACAATTAAAATAGAACGAAATTAAAAAGTAAAGAGATTAACTCTGATTAACAATTTAAAATGAGAACGAAATCTGACTTCTATCTTTTAATTACGTTTACATAAATAATTATTTTGTAATTTGTTACTCACATCTGTTCAGTTGGTTCCAGCATACCTTTCGTTTTCGAAATACACTATTGCGAGATTTTTACACTGATTCTAAGATTAACAGATTTTACACCGATTCTAGCCAAAATTTATAGGATGTCAGGAACTAGGATGATCCTCCCTTTTGTTGTCAGCTATCTGTTGACTGTTTACCTTAGGTGAATTATGCTTGCCTTAGGTGAATTCCGTGGTTTTTAGATTTGCTAGTCTTTACTGCTCTGGACTTAAACTGAAATTTTACTATTTCTGGCTGGCTATGGTCGTAAAACTGCTTTTACTTAGCAATTTTCGATGTAATGATTTCGTGAATGTTTTACTTTGTCCTCAACTCACAACTTTGTTTAATAGTAATACAATAAACAACAGCTAGTCTCTGCTCAAGTATCACTTGTTCCGTCCTCCGAAATGTCCAGGCACCAACCAACTCTGTTAAATTCTAATCGCCAACTCTGTTAAATTCTCCTCACCAACTAACAGTTATACATCGACGATGTCTTTCCGCGAACTGAACTATCGTCTTGCGTTTTAGCGCACATACGCCATTTTCGGACCTTCCGACAAAGGAACAGAGCTGGGCTACATTGTCGCTATGGAAGCTCCTGCAGCAATAATAGATTTCTCAAACAATTTAAAATTTTATGTTTCTAAAATTTTATGTTCCTAATTAATTGGCATTACAATATCTTTATTTCTCAACGTACTCTCTTTTAGGATCGATAAACTTTTCCCATCTACATTAACTAGCCCTATTTAAAGTGAGATCCATCGAACTCCTCAAAATAGTCATAAACCCCAGACTACACTTCATTATTGTTGGCAAATATTTTACCACCGAACCTTATTTTTCAAGTTTGTTATGAGAAAATAATCCAATCTGTCGAATAAGACGCGATTTAGGGCATCCTGATAATAGATGAATGAACGGTGCATTGACGTGATGAAATAACACTTCTTTAGACCAAATTCTGCCGTTATTCTTAATTCATCGTTGCAATCAGTGTGCATAATCCTCACCGTTGATATTTTTGTAAGATAATCAAAAAATATATTCCACGTACTTCCCAAAACACAGACACCACGCCCTTGTCAGCTGGTGGAACTGTCCTCGCATCCTTTGGAGCCGATTCTCTCTTTCCATTCCGTCATTTTGACTGTTCCTCCCTGGTTTGAAGTGATGGACACATTTTTGATCTATGGTTATGAATCGACGCAAAAACTCGGTCCAACTGATGTGAAACATCGCCAAACACTCGATTGAAATATGTTCACAACGATTTTTTTGTTTAACTGTACGCAAATTCGGATCACATCTTGAACACAGCTTTCTCGAAACCCACATTTTCAGATAGCACGTGCACTTTCAGTCAGAGGTCATACATTACCATTTTGTGGATTTTTGTCACTGGTTCAGGTGTGGTCACTTAATTTCGACGATCACTGCGCTGGTCGTCTTGGAAGCCCGTACGGCCGATCATTTTTGTAAACAATGGAGCAGATTCGCCCAGAGTAGAATCCAGATCGACTTCAATTTTGGTTGGACTAAGATAGTTCAAATGAAAACATTGTATCATATAACGATAACCAATTTTTTCCCCCTTGTTTACAAATTCACTTAGAACGTTCACTTTTTATGGCTGTCAAACAAACACTAGCAATGTAGTGGTTCCAAACTTAGCTTTTAATATTATAAATGATAAAACCTTTATATCACAGTCATATCTATACATAAAATTTATTTTAATGTAACTTACATTAAAATGTCAGCATTTAAAATTGTACATCAGAAGTTTTCGGTTACTTTAACCCTATTCATCTGATAATTTAATTAAAATATTTACTTAGGCCAACTTATTTGCAGACATGGTTCAATATGAACATTGATGCGACTGTAAATAAATAAATATAAAAAGTACATTAAAATAAATTTTATAAGTGACTGTGATTTAAGGGTTTTATCATTTATAATATTGATAGTATTTTATCGGTATATTAGACTTAGCTTTTTTATTAAAAGTTTATTTTCGCGTTAACTAACAAGTTATTGGCGACCCTCTAATGCGGATTGCATTATTGCGTTGCAGAGTGCATTGAGTGTCTGTGTTTCTTATCCGAGTGCATGGACTACGAGTTCAAAATGTGGTTGTCAGCTGAGAGTTGGAGACGAACTCGAGGAGACTCTTGATAACCAAAACTCTGGGGAAGTCTTCCGGTGAGAATTTATGACCTCTTTTGTTTTTAAAACATCTTTACGTCCGGTCGGGTACTTCCAAGACCTCGTAAGCGTACTTCCTATAGTTAAAAATTATTGCAGTCTGTAGGTTAAGCGACATATTTTTAGCGTTATAAATGCTATAATTATTTTGTTGGGTCATCAAATACAACTATATTTCTGTATTAATCTACTGAATTTGAATAGGTCGTATTGTTATTGGAATACGTAACCAATGTCACCTTAATTACTGACTGAACCGATGAATGGACTCCTTTTCAGAAAAAAACAGTCTATTTAACTATTTTTATTATTATACCGAGTTATGTGAATCTTCAAATTAATTGAAAACTTTCATCTGGAGACCAAAAGGGGTTCTTTCCAAAACCTTGATTTTGTTTTCTTTTAGTAAGAAAATAGTAAGGTCGATTTCAATTAAACATTTTTGTTGTTATACATCATTATTTTTTATACATCATTATTTTTTTTAACAATATAAAACTGAAATTAGTATAGTGAACATTCCCAAACAGGATTTTTAACTGTTTAGATAAATATTTTAATCGCTTTACACAAAATCAACTAAACTGATTTCCTCTTAAATTCAGAATTTGGAAAACAGTAACCTTAAACATTAATTTGCTTTTGACTTCCTGTGGTGTAGAGGTCAGCGTGACTGCCTCACATGACAGCGGTCCCGAGTTCGAATCCCGGCGAGCGTATGGATGTTTGCGTGCGTGAGAGAAACTCTCGACAAATCAGTCCCCCGCCTACAAAAAATGATTTCCATATTCAGTCGCTAATAACCAGAGCTGTTGATGCGACTGTAAATAAATCTATATATATATATATATATATATATATATATATATATATATTGTAATACTCAAATAATTAAATGATTTATTATGGTTAATTAAGGATGAATATATTTATTAAATTTTGAGTGAAAGGATGTTAAATAATTACAAAATTTAAACAACAGTAAACAATTAATTTATTTAAAGTAATAATAACAAATTTTCTTGTTGTGATTAATTTACATTCGTGTTCTTACTATTTTACAAACTTATTTACTCTTGTCTCAGGGTCGTTAACTGGGCCTCTTAAACAAAGAACCAACCTTTACCTACTCTCAAAAATTAACAAACAAAAATTTACAACATTCAACTTGTTTAGAATTAAAACAATAAATGAACTTGAATCCGAAATCTGACGATTTATCCTTATTTAACGTTTACAATAAATTTGATAAAGTATCTCTCTCTACGTACAGTTTTCTTTACTGGTACCAGGCATTCGTTAGGGCTCTTTGATACACTATTCACATGTAACGGGCCATCGTTTCACAATTTAATTTGTTTCAAATCACCGTCCAAAACTTTTGTATCTTTCACCTGACACAATTATTCCGTACAACACTGTGGACCTCTGCATTAAGTCCCTGTCTCTCTCTCTCTCCAGAAAATATTGAAGCTCTCGTTCTGATTAAGGATAAATCAGAATGTTGATCACTCCTTCTCCAGAGTTATACCGATACTCGACGAAACTTTGTAACTGCCTTTACTTGATGAAATGCTCTCTTGGACTTTACTTATTGAAAATTCTGCTTGTGACTTTACTCGACGAAATCTGTGTGCAACTGCTTTTAATGAAATCTTTCCTGCAACTTTGCTCGACGAAATCTGTGTGCAACTGCTGTAAATCCCGTAGCTCACAACGCTCGCCGCCGACAAAGGCCCACCTGTACATATTTTACTCATTATTGTGTTTATATTCTCGGCGATAACAATTTACTGCAATTTCCCAATTATTAATTCTGTAATTGCCTCTAATTATTATTACAATATATTGTAGTAATTGTTAATGAAATGAAGTTAAATTAAACAAAGTTAAAATGTGCGACAAGTTGGTGACGCTAATTTGTAGTAATCACCAATTAATGAAAGTTAAATCGCCACGTTAATGCGTCAATTTAAATAATTATAATTTTAAAATGAAAGGAAGTTAAATTAAACAAAGTTAAAATGTGTGACAAGTTGGTGACGCTAATTTGTAGTAATCACCAATTAATGAAAGTTAAATCGCCACGTTAATGCGTCTATTTAAATAATTATAATTTTAAAATGAAAGGATGTTTTAATAATAAACAAGATTTTAAAATAGAGAAACAAATTAATTTATTAAAGCACAAACAATTAAATTTTACAAAATTATCAAATGAATTTACAGCAGTTATTAATAAATCAACTTTCAGTTTTTACATTATTAACTAATATTTTACAATAAAATTTACTCTTTCTCAGGGTCGTTTACTGGGCCTTTAATAAAAGAACTATTTGTTAACACTTACATTTTTATGAAGCTATTATGGACATACTTCATCAATGTATTATTTACAATGCAAAGAAGAAAAACATAAAATATTAACTTTAATTTCTGAACGACATTCGAAATATGAAATCTGATATATATACATATATATACAGGCCATTTTTATCACCGATTCTAATAAACACTGTTGGCTTGACAAAAGTTGGTTCTCTGTTCGTTAAGTAAATATTATTTGCTCGTTCTGAAGATTATTAGACGCTGGATGCAGTGGCCAGGTCCCCCACAATCGAAAACAATGGTATAATTTGAGAATCGAATAAATTAGACTCTGCACTCAAAATGTTTATCGTTGAATATTTAAATATTTTTCTCGCAGACTGCAGCTTGTAAAAAAACTGTTCTAACTTTTCTAGCTGTTCTACCACATGTATCTGGACACTTTATGAATATTTTACTTTTGTTCGTCCACAGAAATCTTTCCACGACGACTTTACTCTGCTATATTTCGACGACGACTGGCGATCACACCGCCTTTAGCAAACCAACAGCCTACAATACCCCAAATATGTGGCATTATTGCCCATTATTATGTGCATCTGGTGTGTTTTCTGCCGCTAACAATTCGAGTCCAAATTTTTCATTATTAATTAATGATTTCCTTTTAATGACCAAAAAATATATATATAAATTGCTTTCATTTTAAGGGTCAAGTATTAGTAAGTAATCAAATTATTTCCTGACAAGAGTAGTTGAAAATAATATGAAAATAACGAAGAAGGCACAAAGAAAATTCAGTAAAACAGATTTCATACTAGTTCAATGAGTCACAAGTAAAGCGATAAAGAAAGAAAATATACCCAGGCCATATCCTATCAATAGCATGCATCGTACACAAATCTTTGTGCCAAAAGCTAACCGAAACGTTAAAATCCTTGCGCAATGTTTGCATTCCCGTTTGAAGGATGGAAAAACGCTAGCGAAAGGACTCATTCAAATCTGAAAAATTTTAGTAGGAAATTTTGTATATAATAATAGCATGTAAATTAAAGCTTGGGCAAATCCTTACTTTCTACTTTCAAAATTAAATGACATCAAGCGTCAAATTTCAACCAAACTCACAAGATCGGATGAACGCCTCGTCAGATTAATGAGAATTGTAATCACTTTAATCGAACAAAATATTCAAGAATTAATTTTTTAAAACTCAATTCAACATTAATTTTATTATTATATATAACATCTATAATGAAATTGCGTACATAAAATTTACGAAATGTGTGAAAATGTTTCTAGCCCTATAGAAAAAAATTCATCAAATAGGAATAAATAATTGAATTATAGTAACAATATTTTACGTCCTTTTCTCATATCCTATCGTTATTATTAAGTTATTTTGAACGGTCAAAACAACTTGTCTACTACTAACAACGTCCATGCAAGATTAATAGTCTTTCGCTAAACAAATAGAACATGTGAAAATGGTTAAAAATTTCAAACATTATTAGAAAATAATAATAATAAATAAAGCCAAATACAGAACTGACAAAGCTTTTCAGTTTTTTCAAATGACTTGTGCAGTTGTCTCTCTCTAGGCTCTTGTGTTTTTTAGTTTTCTTAGCACCTGAAGAAACGTGTGGTTTTATATCTTCACTTCTTTCAATTTATAATTATGAAAAATGTACATAAGACGATACATATTTAGGAAAGCCGAATATATATTTTGAAGAATACATAAATTTGAAATACGTAAATATGAAGATGGAAAGTAATTGTACTATTTAAGTAGTACTATAAACGTAAATAAGAGATCAGTCAACATTTATGGACATAGGTGACGAAGTCTCGTTAGAAGAACAGGATGAACATGAGATAAACAATTCGGAAGGATCAGTTGTTCACAGGAACTAAAAATATTTTTGCTTATTTTAAACATATTAACACCATTCTTTTGATGAAACTAATATGTGTTCGCTTCAGGCCAATTTATGAATTGATTAACAGAATAATAATCGTCATTAAAGTCACCGTTGGTAGCAAATAGACTTCCATTACGCTTATGAAATTCCACAATATACCACTGTGAACAAAAAGTAAGGTGAACTTATTTATAAAATATAAATTCTTTATTTATTCTTCCAAATCATATTCAACCCCTTCAAAGTAATCCCCGTCCGATAAAACGCACTTTTTCCAACGCTTTTTCCAGTCCTCGAAACAGTCAGAATAGTCTAATTCCGGTATAGCCTTCAAGACCTTCTTCGATTCTGTTTTTATCTCCTCAATCGTGTCAAAACGGCGTCCCCGCATTGGCCTTTTGAGTTTGCTGAATAGCCAGAAGTCGCACGGAGCCAAATCAGGCGAATACGGTGGTTGCGAAACGAGTTTTTGGCAAAAAAGTCGCGACGAACCAATGCAGTATGACATGGTGCATTATCGTGATGAAGGAACCAAGAGTTGTTCGCCCATAATTCCGGCCGTTTCAGACGAATAGCTTCACGCAAACGACGCATAACGCTCAAATAATATTCATTGTTGACAGTTTGGCCCGGAGGAAGGAATTTATAGTGCACCACACCACGATAATCAAAGAAAACTGTCAACATGACCTTGATTGTCGGTCTTGCATGACCTTTTGCACGATATTCGCTGAATTAGTCGGTGGTTTCAGGGTCGTATGCGTAAATCCAAGTCTCATCACCAGTAATGGTGCATTTCAAGTGGTCCTGATAGACAGACAGCAAAGTTTCACACACATCTACGCGACGCTTCTTTTTTTTCCAAAAAATTGAGCGATTTTGGCACCAATCGAAACTTGACGCGTTTGAGACACAAAACATTCTTCAAAATGGTTTGGGCTTAGCCAAATGAAATTCCAATACTATCAGCGAGATCTCTAACTGTCCATCGACGATTTTCAAGCACCAAATCTTTGATTATTTGGACGTGGCCCTCGTCGGTAGACGTTGATGGTCGTCCAGAGCGCGGTTCCTCTTCAACGCGTTCTCGGCCCTCTTTGAACTCGTTGTACCACTTATAAACTTTTTTTGTGCCATATTTTGATCACCAAAGGCCTTCCGCAACATTTTCAACGTGTCATCACAAGAATATTCGTTCCGAAAACAAAATTTGATGCAAGCTCTTTGCTCAACAAAAACACCCACTGCAAAAATCGAAAAATTCACTTTTGGTTGTTTACAAAAACACGTGTAACTCGGAGATAATTAAACATTTTAACAAACAGACGCTTGGAAAATATTATAGACAGTCCTACCAACCTAGGAAAAAAATTGCCTGCCTTCCTAATACCCGGGAGATTTAAATGACAATTTCACCTTACTTTTTGATCACAGTGGTATGTACCAGCTTACGTTGAAATTACAAGAGTTTTGAAAAAAGTCCCATAACTTTCTCTACGATCCTATATATAGATCTATAGTTGTAAAATATCCGCATAGAGCGAGAACGAAATAGCCATCTCGTAATACCAAACCACATGTTCGAGCGGAAATATGCATAAAATATGGTTTTACATGTCAAATTACCAATTTGATACATTAATAATTAAAGAGAGTAACAGATTGATCTAAATTTACTTGATAATACTATAATGTGTTTATTCCATCTAAACTTACAGTAAACTTGTACTCCGAGAAATTGTGCACGATTGGTTCTCTGGTTCGAGTAATCGGAACAATTTTTTTATGTATCTTCAGTGCCAATTTATTTTCACGCAGCCCACATATTGAATGATTTTATGAAATTATGACATTCCTTATTATTACGAAGTTCGTGTTCAATTCTTATTATGTCAGTGGTTTATCAGAATGTGCAATTTATATTGAAGGTTCCAATTTTTATTCATATTCCAATACAATATAGTGTGTGAGTTCTCTTACAAGTTTTCAAAGTTGCCCAAGGCGTCATATTATGCCCACATTTTACAGTATTTATAAAAATATGGAACACGTCTACTTTTATTTTTCTGATTTGTTATGGACATCTCGAAATGTCCTATTTTTTAAAGTTTTTTTTACCTATTTCGATTTATGTCCGTTATATTGGCATCCACCGCCCAACGAATAATGTCTGAGATAAAATAATTTTCTTGGAATCTTAAATTTTAAACAAAAAATGTGTGTTCACATTTACCATTTAAAATTTCTCCTAGTTCCCCCGTATTTCTCGTGATATTTGACCGTTCCGGGACTTTTCCGCAACTGGTATGTGTACATGTGACCAAATTTATAACATTTTAAGTTTCTGATTATATTCAATACGCCATATATTTAGCGGGAATAATAATATTGAATTATCAGTCTTTATTTCGCATTATATAACAAATAATAAACGATTTTTGTCTACATAAGCTGAAAGTTTGGACACCCATCTCTTAGAGAGTTATTTAATATTTATTTGACAGGAAATGAAACGTGATGATAATAATATACACGGAACGAAATTGAGACTTATGTTATATAATAGACAAAAAAATGTAATTACTTTATTTTATATTTAACTTCGAATTTTAATATTTAAAAAATTTAACCTTGATTACAGACAAAAATTACTGATACTGTTTTTGAAAATTAAAATTACTTTAATCTCCAGACTGCAATACAAAAATAGTGTACATTATACAGGGAAAGGGTAATTATATTTTCAAATTTCCATGATATTTAAATTTAAACTCGTGAGGAAGTTTAAATTTAAATTGAATTTCCAGAAGATATGCTAAATAAGGGCCCATTATAATTTCCCTCACAAAAAACGAAATATTGTAATAGAATGAAGTTCAAAGTTAAACGAATATAATTTTATTTAATAATTTGTATTTCATGCTATCTTAAGAAGATTTTTTTGTGTGCTATGAAGAATGCATTTGTAAACCAGGATTAAAGCAAGATGTTGAAGTTTTGTTAATAATAAACCCGTGAAACCTTAATAAAAGGTACTCTCTGTTGATTACACAGGAAGATATAACTAGAGAAATAAACTGTAATGCCAATTAATTAAGACATTAATTGTGAAATTGAAAATATAAATTGTTTGAGAAATCATTTGTAGCGGCAGGAGCTTTTGAAATAACAATAAAAAAGCCGGCTCTGTTCCCTTTGTCGGAAGGACCGTCAAAATGGCGTATGCGCGCTCAAATTGCGAGACGAGGTACAGTTCGCAGGAAGGTTTGATGAAGGACAGTTTTCAGGAAGGTTTGGTGAAGGAGAGTTCACGGAAAGACCTCGTCGAGGTATAAAAGTTTTGGAAGGAGAATTCAACAGGGTTGGCAATTAGCAGGACAAAGTAAAACATTCATAAAAGTATAACGTCGAAACCTGCTAAGAAAAAGCAGTTTTTGTGTCCATAGCCGGCCAGAAATAGCAAAAGTTTAGGTTTAAGTCCGGAACAATAAAGACTACCCAATCGACAAATCGCAGAAGTCACCTAAGGCGAGCGGTCAACCGATAGATGACGAAAGGAGGATCATCCGAGTTCCTGACAACATATAAAATTTTGGCTTAAAAATTTGGTGTAGAATCTGTGAGTTTAGAAGAAGCAGTGTAAAACCTCACAATAGTGTTTTCGAAAATTAAAGGTACGCTGGAATGCTGGGCAGACGTGAGTAACAATTTTAAAAAAACAATTAATTATGTAAACGTAATTGAAAGATAGCCGTTCTCTTTTTGATTAAAATTGATAATCAGAGTCAATATTTTTACTTTTAATTTCGTTCACAATTAAATTTCGTTCTAGTTTAATTGAAGAGTAAATTTCTTTTTCCTTTAATTGTAATTTGTTGTTGATAAGATTATAAATATTATTGATTCGTCCATTATCAAACCCAGTGAAGACCGTGAGAAATTCAATATTATAAATTTGTAATTGTTAGAGTTATTGCCACAATAAAATATTGTTTGTTAAGGTTATAATTCTTTTATTTTAATAACGCCTTCCATTTGTATTATTACAAAACTTTTCTGCAATATCTCACTACAGCATCGCGGGTTAGTTCTGAGAACGAGAATTGAATGAGGGAAAAGCATTGTATTAAACATTAATCTTCCCCCTCTGCACTACCATTGCATTCTTTGGTTCACGAACTGTGTTAATCGGTTCAAATTTGGTGACTGGCCAAACGAATCTGGTCTGAATGGGCATTTCGTGTGAATCAGGAGTCTGATTTAGCTTCCATAAGTGCCTTTGCCAATTCCACAAAAATTCTGTGTGATTATTGACGGACCAACGATGATCATGGTTCAATTCATCTTACAGCACCTTACTTGCTTTTTATAAAAACAATTGCAGATTCGCGATGGTAAAATTATTTCTATTCAGGTTAAAGATTTCTAAATGAAATTCATTCAAAGTACTGATTGACTAACGGTCAAGTTTTTCCACCAGAAATGTAAGACTTCAATATATAATTTAAATGACAAACATCTAAGTGCATTAAACATGGCCGAAACGAAACTGAGGCCGATTCCGGGTATATTTTGCGAGATTAAAACTTGTATATTGACAGAAGTTGACACTGTCACTTTACATTTTTCGTGATGTGTTTGTTGCAGTTTTGAAGTGTAACCTGTTCTATCGTGTGTAATCAACGAATTTCATGAATCAATTTTTCCAACACAAGTAAACTGTAAACAACTTAAGATCTAATCAAAGCGCACAAAGAGAATGCATTTGGATTCGTATCAAGCATTTCTAATTGGCTATTATTTCCTGATGATTCGATTGAGACAAACACCAGCATGTTTTGCGTACAGACTTTCTCAGAACTTGTGAATGATTCATTCAATCCTTAAGCCACAGTGTCATTCCTACATTATCAAATTGAATGTATCCAGATAAAACAGTACATCTCCACGAATTAGCGTCTGAAATACACCATTTATGCAAGTAAACATGTTCGCAGTCTAATCAGACGTTGATGTCGTTGTTACATTCAATTGTATAGTTAATAATCAAAATATTGAAAGATATTTACAGTATGTATGTGACAACAAAATTCTACCTCTAACACAGTTACTTTAATTTTAGATTTGGATGAGATGGACGTTGATAAATATATATTGGATGATTGCATAAATTAGAAGCCGATTCTGGTACATGAGAAAACTGCTTGTGCTTCAGTGGAAAAGTTTTTTTTTAGGGCAACAGGCTGCTTGAGGGTAATTCACGTTGGGCAACTCCCCTTTAATAGCATAGGAAGGGATTTGAAAGGGGTAGAGGAAGGTAGCCAAGGGTTAAATAGGGCCCCCGGGATATATTTTAGGATCCTACCCGGCATTCGCCTAAAAGGACAAATCCTAGAAAAACCTGCATCAGGTAGGTCGGGCATTGGGTACTTGTCCCACGCCCTTCCGATAGCGGGAGAGGATTTTTCTGTGGGGACGCAGCATTCCCTTCTCCGTGCCTCATCCAGTTTAGGAGGCAGCTGGCCGACTATTCCAATGGGAATAGCGGACAACTCTTACCGTATGCCCAAGGTCTGTGACCCCGGAACATACACCTCTCAGAAAAGGCCTCGGTGCCTCGGTTTGTGGGAACCTTAGTTCAAAAACGGAGAGGAAAAGGCATCCCCAAAGGTAGCCCCTTCGTATCTCTCCTACAAGGTTCTGCCTGCGAGAGAATAGCCCTCGCAGACCCTCATAGTGGAAAAGTCTGAATCAGCGCTTTAAGACTTACGTTTGTTCCGGGACTTGAAGGAAAAATGCTGAGACAGTTGATATTCACCTCATGAAGTTTTTTCATGATAAAATAAAGCTCATTAATCAAAAATGTAATCGAAAAATATATAAACGATTGGAAAACCATCGCAGAGAGCAATGCCGAATTTAGATTAATAACATGGTGTTCTTCAAAATATTGGGTATTATTTATAAATCGGACATGAACTTATGAAATCGTCCGTTGTTTGCACCTGAAACACTTTAAAAGTAAGTCAAATATTCAGTTATTATTTATTCATCTACAGATGGCTAAATTCTCTATTTTTACAGGTTAACTTTTAAAGTGCCGGGGCGTCCGCGATTCCTTTTATTTAATTAATTTAGTTAAATCAATCATGGATTATTATATACATATGTATACATGAAATTGTATATTTCACTTGCCTTATTTGAACATTTATTTCATACTTTCCAATAAGTTTAATGAATTATTTGAATATATATATATTGTAATACCTATTAACCAGGCTATTAATAGTTTTTAATAATTAAATTGTTAGCGGTACGAATGCGTAAAGGCGACAATCAAGGCGGGTTTTTCCTTTGTTTAACAATGGAAACTGAAAAACCGCGCGCTTGGAGAAGTCAGTCTGCACGGAGATACGAGACAGAACGGTCCACATAAAGTAATAACACAGTAAAATTTGCTAACCTAAAAGCATAAATAGTGTTATCCACGAGGTCCAACGGCGAGATATGGTGGTTTATATAAAACGCAAGGAATCAGTTTAGCGGAGAGACACATAAAAATCGCAATTTGGAAGCAGATGTTTTTGCTACCCAAATTGAACTAATTTTCGCATCGAGAGACTTTGAGGAAATCTACATCCGGCAACCGGCTGAGGGTGAAATAATCCAGATTCCCGGATAGCAGAGACACGAGAAGGCAAAGACCACGTGTATTCAAATTCTGAAGTGTAGAATCAGTGAGTAATGAATGGCCTGTTTTAGTGAGAGTTAAATTTAAGCAAGAATAATCCAAACTGGTACCAGAAGTACTGTCGTGAGTACAACACAATTATTAATGACTGTAAACGATAATTAAAGGGTATAGTCAGATTTCGTTCGCGTTTTTCTTTTAATTCGTTTTCTTTTGTTTCTAGTATTTTAATTTTGTATTCCTTTAACTTCAATGAATTGAATTGTTAATGTTTTAATTGGAGTGTTCTTATTATCAAACCCAGTTATGACCCTAAGATATAGAGATTCGACGTATTTGATTGTAATGATATAAGAACTGTATTTCATAAAATGTCACGAATTAATAAATGAAAAATTGAAGTATTTGTTGTTAACTGGATGAAATTTGGCGTGAAAAATAGATCTTATACAATGTAAACTTATCAACGATAATAATTTTTTTAATTTAAATCTTTAATTAATTTTGTTAATTATTTCAATGATTTAAGACCACCTTTATAATCATTATATATTTGACGTCTTCAACGTGTGGCTAACTATCATTCAAATTTTAATGAATTTTTTCTGTTAATTAATTCATTTAGTGAACCCTATTAAGGTGTTTATTACATTTATGGCTTCACCAAAGTGGGGCAAATTAATCGTTAAACTTGTTTATTACAATATATGTATACATATATATATATATATATATATATTTGTTGTGATAAACATTATAATACAATCAGTGGAGGTTCGTGAGTTTTTTAAGTTATTTCCTACATCACCCCAAGCAACAATTTTACCAATGTAACAATGTAAAATAAAACTACATGAGTGATAGTGTTACCAACACTCTGGCCCCACACGTAATATGCTACGTTTGTAATACTGTCTACATAATTTCCAATAGTGTCTAATTTTAAACGCGGAATAAGTTAGTTTTGTTTTGAAAATATAACTATTATAAAATGAGATTTATATTTAGTGAACAGTTCAAATTTATTTAGATTTCGTTGCTTATGCGGCCGACTCTCTGTCATTGTCCGACACGGCTCTGGAGTGTTCTCTGATTTGTAGCACGAAAATGAGAGCGTTTGTTGAGCTTTACGGGTGCCGCAGGGAGGTGAAAAGGTTTACTGCGCATGCGCAGTTGTCAATAAATCGCCAAACCCTGTGCTATCGCTGGGATAGCTGACTGCATTAGGAGCGATGCGCCGAAAGACTGGGTGTTTAAATTCTTCAATATCGATGCATAGATTCGCAGTGTTAAAACGCAATTATTGTGATGGTCCTTAAAATTGAGAAAGCTTAATTCTTACTCAATCAATTTATTGTACTGTAGCACATACGCACGAGCCGACACTGAATACAATCATTCCTTATTTTAGCATAAAATAATAGCATTTGTGATGTAACAATTTTATTAACTTATGCTCCGATTTTTAACATTTACTTTTTATTCATTTTTACCTGCTTTTTACGCAAAAAATTGTTTATACTGGTTTTATCAGGAAATGTTTTCGGTTCATTCTAATGTCATTGATTTGAAACTATTTTCTACTAATGCAGTAACTATATGGAATTGTGAATAAGCACTACATAGTTGGCTATATTATTTAATTTAATTCATAAAATACGTTGCAATAAAGGTTTTCTATTCGATTTAGTTTTAACTTCAATAAACAATACCCGTCTTTTTGTTTTGTGGTTCCGCAGCATATATATTATATTATAGACCTGACCTCACTGGTAATATCTGTAACTCACACTTTTTATGAATACGGACTGTCAAAATATTTATCACAGTTTCAGAAAATGTTTAAAGTAGATAGCAATGCGTGCTCTGTCATCGTTTATGCATTTCTTTACGCTAGCGACAATAGAGAGCCGAGAGGAAACAAACAAAGGCTGAAGGGAAGGGAAAGTGTGTGAGGTTGTGTAACAGATAAAATGATTATAGCTTAGTATAGCTATTTCACACTTTTAGAAACTTTACAGTAATATTTAAATATATTATTACTATAGTGTTAATTGAATTTAAAGACTTTTTCTCTGATCGTTGTATATGGATGCCTGCAGGCAGTGACGACTCGTGAGTTTTTTGAAGTTATGTGCTACATCACCACATGAAACTATCTTTCAGATGATAACTATGTAAAATAATAATACTTCAACATTTCTAATTCCGTCTACGAGTAGTTTCCAATAGCGTCTAAAATAAAAGCGGAAAAATTTAGCACCAAGTTGACCCGAATTTCAATCTAAAAGTATTTTTCCTTCGTGCACATTTGTGCACATAATAATTTTTGTCACAAGCTACGCATGCTGGAAGTATTGTATGCAGGTTCGTGCGGTATATTTTTGCCTCTTAAATGTTTTTTCTTTAAAATAACCTTTGATTGTGATTATTTAAAAAAAAATACTACCAAAAATGTACGAATCATATAATTGTTTTGAAAGTATGCAAGACTTTAAATTCAGGTTTCTAATTACTGAATGGTTCAAATTTATTTTCATTACGATGATTGTGCAGCCTAATGAGGCCGTCTGTGTGTGTCATTGCACGGTACTGAATTGTTTCTATGTGGTTTTTCTCGGTAGCCCAGGAATCGGCAGTTTATTATTAAGTTAAAATGAATACTGCGCATGCGCATTTGTCATTCCAGAGAGGATTTCTGTGCTCAGCTGCTCGTAGCACAGACATGAATAGTTTATTATTAACATTATCGGGAACGAGTGCGACACAAGGCCGATAGTTTAAAGTCTTCGATATCGCAGCAAAAATTTGCATTGTTTTGAAACATAATTATTATGAACGTTCTTAAAATTAAGCAAAAATAATTCTTCCTACATTAATCTATGTGCTGTAGCACATGAACACATATGCTTGCAGGCTTCCCCGCGGTTAGAGAATCATGTTGAGGAATAAATTAGAAGGTAATTCCCTCCCACATATTTTCCCTCGATTGGTTTGAAAGATCCGTAGTTTTTTGTAAAACACATGATGACATAAGTCAAATTTGAATTTGAACAGATGGAAGTATTATAATGTTAGTTTCCGAGAATATGTCTCCTAGTGTTGCAGTGAGCGGTTAAGGTGATATCCAGTAAGTTTATCTGGCTCCTCCTCCCGTGACTCAACCTGCAGTTCCACTCAGCAGCTGTTTCCTTGTCTCTTTATATCGCTCTGAGTGCGTCATTACTGCTTATATCTTCATGGTGTCGAATGCTTTACCGTAGTCTGTTAATGCAATTGATGGAAATATTATATATTATTTATTACACATTCATTTTCTGATCCATAACTACTTATTAATTCTGTTTCCTCGCTGTGTCGACGAGTTTTTATTTGATTGTAAATCTGTTTGAAAAGCTGTATTTATGCACGAAATCACTATTATGTTACCAGAATATAGCCAGAACTCCTCTTTTGTCCCTTCCTTGTGTGCAGCTGTATTCGTTTTCTGCCGATTACTCATGCTTCTCTTGAGTGTTCCATAAAATACGAATAACGTAAAAGTATTATTTATAATGAAAATATTAAAACGTTTGTTTTAGTTAACAAATATAATCACATTTATATATTTCATCAATCAGTCCTCGGTTGAGGAAATATGGCAAATCAAAAATGACGAAATAAAAAAAGAAATATATAAATACATAAATGAGAACCGTACAAAACAATATACGCTTCACATATAATAAAAATTATATAAATAATATTAAAAGTAACCAATAAGGTTATGTAAACAAAGTCTGCAGAAACATTGTGTGGTATTTATTTTATAACATAATTTTGTCAGTCTATTGGTTAGGTCATTATCTGATAATTACTAGTATTGAGTAAAAAAATTACATACGTTTCGATTTTGGCCCATTTTCAATACTGAAACATATAACCAGAACCCTTACCGTAATACAAAATAAACGACTATAATTAACCTTCAGTAAAACAAAGATAAAAGCTTTTGAGTTCGTCACCTGGTTTGTGCGGTGTCGTTCTCGCGGCTCTTGCGATTTTCAATCACCTGACGAAAGTAACAAGGATTGCAGAAACGTTGTGAGGTATTTATTTAGCACTTATTTGTGTCTGTCATTTGGCTACTTATTTATGTAATTATTAAAACAAATATATCACGAAATAACATTACACACATTACACATTACAAAGATGTTCAATAGTTTGCGATTGTCATTGTGTTCCTTAATCCTGGGTTTTATAGTATGCTTTGTTCTTTCTACACAATCTGAGATCAACACTTACATTTGATTTACATTACGTATTGGCCATTTATTCAGCGTGTTTATCTCTCTATATATAAAAATGAATGTCTGTGTGTCCTCTATGCACTCTTAATCCATTCATCCGATCGCCATGAAACTTTGATGAGTTGCTGTGCGCACCCTCAAAAAAGATTCTGTCGGGTTTTCGAAGCGTTAAGGAAACTCCCAAGGGGTGAACGGGGGTGAAATTTAAAACATGATAAAACGGCCGATATTAGTGTCGACTTTTAGGCGTAAATGCGATTAATATTTTCTATCCAGATGTATTTAGTGTATAATTTCAACCCATTTAAAGCACCAATAAGGGAGGGGGTGGAGGGGCGTTACATAAAAAAAACGTGAAACAACTGAGATTGTTGTCAAATCCAGAGTTACAGAATCCCATGAGTTTAATTATGACATTCACAATGTCAGTTAAGTTGTAGATCAGCCTCTAAGTGTGGAGGTGGGGGAGGATGTTACATAAAGCAATAAGTAAACAACGGAGACTGGTATTTAACCTGCGGTTATTGAAGTCACTGCGTTTACTTCGGGCAAATTTCCGTTTAAAATCTAAAAATCATAGACCAATTTCTATCAAATTTTATACATATGTTACTTACGATTCAGGATCAAACGCTTAGGGGTTGAGACACACATATCGCCTTTAGGGGACAAATAATTTGATAGTGTCACTTTAGAATTTTTATGTGTCTAATTTCAATTCCAAAAGGAAAGGGAGGGAAACACTCTTATCGTACGGGTCGTGGTGGAAGGGGTTAACATAAAATATAATGCAAAAAAGACCGATATTATTGTTGATTCCGGGGTTATAGGAGTCCCTGAGTTTAATTGTCGCATTATGGTGGTTGATGATATTTTATGTCCCTCTTCGTGGAGGTAGGCGCGGTTGTGAAATGGTTACCCGGAGTAGTTTTGACCCTCTTAACGTACGGCTAAATTTTTTATTTTCTTAGAGCTCCCGCTATATTTTGGTCACTATTTAGTTAAAGAGTGTACTTCTTTACTCCTTTAATGTATGTGGAATTGTTTTAGTCTTTATTAAGTTATCGAGTACTGCTTTAATTCGACGTAATTTTTTAGATAGTTTGGGATCCCTCCTACTACATAAAATAAGTCATCGTCGTTGTTTGCTTGAAGTTAGATGCCGAGGGTTAGAACGGGGAGGCGAATAATGAGTATACACTGGCACTATTGGTGTTGGTTAAATGAAATTGTTACCAAGAGGATAGTTGAATCAGTTCCTACACCGGGTTAATTTAAATAAACCATAGGCACTCAGCTAGTTTTATATAAAATATGACACTTTCACTTGGAAGTATATGAAGTGAGTTCCGTTGTTCTATTTCTGTTTTTCTACTTTCTTAACTCTCTGATTTAGGAACTTATTCGACCGCGAAGTTTCAATTCAAACGGTCTCATGCACCTGAAACTGCTCGTCCGTCACCCAACGATACCCAGAAGCACTTATGGGTTGTAGCTAGTTTAATATTGATAAAAACGTTTTATTTTTAGGGCAATAGGCTACATGAGGGTAATCCACTTTGGGCAACTCCCCTTTAATAGCATAGGAAGGGATTTTAAAGGGGGGATGCGGAAGGGTGGAGGAAGGTAGCCAAGGGTTACTATGACCCCCGGGCTATAGTTTAAGGGTCCTACCCGGCATTCGCCTAAAGAAATGCAGGGAAAACCCTAGTAAAACCTGCATCGGGTAGGTCGGGCATTGGGTACTGGTCCCACGCCCTTCCGATAGCGGGAAATGAGTTAGCTGTGGGGACGCAGCATTCCCTTCTCCGTGCCTCGACCAGTTTAGGAGGCAGCTGGCCGACTATTCCAATGGGAATAGCGAACAACTCTTACCGTATGCCCAAGGTCTGCGACCCCGGAACATACACCTCTCAAAACAGGTCGAGGATCCTCGGCTTGTGGGAACCTTAGTTCAAAAACGGAGAGGAAAAGGCATACCCAAAGGCAGCCCCTTCGTATCTCTCCTAAAAGGTTCTCTCCCGCCTCTATTGATAAAAACCTTCCATCGGCTCTATATATAAACAAAAGTTTCGTCGAAATAGGTCAAACAATTTTCTTGCGATAAGCGAGAAAAATCAGCGTGACAGACAAAACTATCATTTTCTTTACAATTTCAATACGTTTCTGCTATGGTGTATGGTCTGGTTCTAATTCTGTCATGTGTGTATCTATTTAACTTTCAACTGTATCTCTCAACGCATTGTGAGTTCCCGCTGCCCACGTTCGCTCAATAGACCACTCCATTGCGTCCATCATCATAACTGATGTCGTGTCTGTAGGAGAAGACAAGACATGCTCACCTGATCTAAAACGAAAAGTTCAAATAAAAGTGAAGCTTACAAAAAACAAACAAATGTTTTCTTTAGGTATTAAGATATATAGTTACACAAGTTTCAATGTTTCGTCTCCCACAAAATTTACATTATATTTTGTTAATACTGAATGCTCGTGATCCACAGTACGAATATGCTTTCCACCTTGAAAATTTACTGAATAAATATGCGACAGTTCTGTTCAGACCTTTTGATTCTACTGTATATTGTCTGGTAAGTGCTATTAATTGATTCATTCCATTAATCGGCCGCTCCTTACAATTTTGTAGATGACACTATTATGTCATTCTGTTGTCTGATTTCATTTACCAGTCTGCTTTTGTCCAAGAGTTTAGTTCTCGTCAGAATTAGTAATATGTGCTTTTAGTCTTGTTTTATTTCCGTAACGTTTCCATAAGACGGTTTTAGGATCTCTCGTGTTTCGTATAACCTCGGCAATTACTTCCACAATTTTTACTTTGGGTTGTATTATTCTCAAACCAAATTTCCGAAAATTAGTTTCATCCATAATTTTGTCAAGTATCACAGAACGAGAAAAAGCTGCCTTAATTAAAACTACAAGTACAGTATCCTTCACTGTTTCCTATTCGTCCAAATAGACAATTTGGTTAATTCTGTCATTTGCTTGACCTTTTGATTTCCAATATTATAATTATGGAGCTTAATAACATTTAAAACAGTTAAAAATTAATTATATATAAGAATTACTTGCACATTAATATATTAACAAAATTTTTTAATAGATTACGTTTCTTCCACAATCCGTGGACCTCTTCAGGTGTACACTTCATATAAATTGAAAAAAGATGTACAACAATATCACATAATATTTGTTTTCATAATCTAATATTTTTACATTATTAAAATATAAACTATGACTATTTGAATTGATATGATTTCTGAGAACTAAATTATTCTTACAAGATTATTTCAAATTAGAAATATGTTGTTTAAGGCGAGATTTTGGTGGCCTTGAAATATTTGGTTGAAGCGAGTTTCTATTGATCATTAGGTTTGTGCAATGTAACAAACTTCGAAGTCTTTTCAAGAAATTTTATATATTACATTACACTTAATTAAATAAATAATTGCTAAACCGTTGAGTGGTAAATACGTTTTAACTTTGATGAAATGTTTAATTTCATTTTTTCCTCGGTGTGAACAATACTTGTGAGACTTTTAGCATATCAGACTGCCAATATTATAGATGCGTTTAGAGTTATCTGGGATTGCGGAGGCACGTGGCCAGTGCGCCGATTTTCTTCAGTCTCATCCTCGGTTTTACCGGGTTATTTTTAGTGGAATCGGGAAGGAAGCGGACCTGGACTTCATCCCAGCATTTGCCTGAATGACTTGGAGAAAGGAGCATAAAACTCAAATCAGGCTTATCGGAAGGTAATGGAACTCCATTACAACATGTTGGCGTTCATACAATGTTCTAATTTGTTTGAACCGTAATCTTGCTTTACTTTTCGTTTGTAACTATGGTAACTTTAACACGAATTTGTTTTATTGGGGATTTAGACGTATTAATCGTGATTTTGACCGGCAATGCGTCACGATAGTATTGTATTTATGTAAGAGTGTACAGCTGAAACTTAATACGTAAAAATATTCATGCTCGGATGCTTAAAACTAATGTATAATATTGTTTAATATTCTTGTGTTTCAGACCCGGGTCCTAAGTACGACTGGATCCGACCCATGGGAGTTCCTGCCGCCCTTCAGTTTATCGAGACCCGGTCAGCGCGGCTTTTTGGTGAGTTTCCCTAATCAACTCCAGCACAAGCTGGAACTGGACACACGTCCAAGTCATTTCTCTCGGTTTAATTACTTATAACTAATATAGGTCGTATGATAAGTAACAATGGAAGCAACAATTACATTGTTTCAAAGGATAAAAAAATTAATTCCCGGAAACTGTCACATAATCTTATTCATTTTTATGATATTCTTCTTATTTTTTTGAACATTAGATTTTATTCTTGAGAATTTAACAACACAGATTGGAACGGATGTGGCGTGGTCTGCGGTTAAGGTTACCGGACGAATAGACAGTTTTCACCCCGTTTAGGATTACTTTGCAAACCTCGTAGAAACCCAGTGTTAACCGATTTGAGGGAGCCCAGCCACAGACCACGACAGTTGATCTGGACCTTTTATTTGGTCCCCTACCTTAACGCAGGTTCTATCTCTGACAGAAGAGCCCCAAACTAAAAATCAGTCTTTCAACCGCCTTCTTGGTGTAAAGGCTCCTGGAGTCTTTATAGTCCATTCTTTTTTTTATTAAACTTCATCATTAACTTCTTAACACTCTTTGATTTGTTAATTTCTCTTCATCAACTGTCTTATTTTCTATCCTAGATATCGTCCTCTCAACGCTGAAGAAGAGACGGCGCTGAATTTTCCGACGTACTCTTATGATCCTTTCCGTACCCCTGGGCCCCACACAGAAATTTATTAACAGCCTACTTATTTTGGTCTCCTATGATTTACTGGGTACAATATTACAAAACACAATTGTCTACCGTTACTGCTATTAAGACTTCATTTTACGCAGGTAACTTATATCGAATTGAATTCCAAATCTTCACGTCAGAAACCCAGTTTATGAATTAATGGCGTTAATATAATGTTTTTGTATGGTGCATCAAAAGGAAATAATTTTACTCTGTTTTATAACGAATGCTTGAAGTACAAATTTATTTGAACAGTTATTACAAAGAAAATCCATAGAATCAACCAGAATCAGTTTCGATATGATTTCCAACTGTCCAAATGTGTATTCTTAAATGTGAGTTCGACATCTGAATTGTCAGGTCTAAGTACTGGAAATACGAGCGTGGAAGAAAATATCCATTTATTGTAGTGAGCTCGTTTTCTACCCTTGACTAACCATAACGATCAACAAATTCTCCTTGGTAATAACATAAATCTTCAAGTTGTTTGGTAACAGAAATTCGTATGTTCAATGTAAGACAGTAAAACGGCTTACGTACATTGTCAAACTCAGATTATACAAGTAAACCACCTATTGCGAAGTGGATAGATATTTTAAGGGTTAATTTCGACTACGCCGAAATGTAGGATGATTTAGCGGACACATATTTTAATTCGTTAATTCGTGTGTAGAGCGGCAACATTTCAGTCGAGAGGCCGCATAAAGTTGCTATGGATTTAAATATAGCAGTGCGTGAAATACAGCTATTGGGATCGGTAACACGTGGTAGCTTGCGGGAATATTTCTGTCGTTCAAATGGGTAAAAACTGTGTGATAATGGAATTTTTCGCAATCTGCTTCCAATAACTCCAGCATAAGAACATTTGCTTTGTGGTCACAAAAATTTTATTCTCAGTTATGTTTCACGGCGGATGTTTGCAGTGATTGCTTATCGTAGGTATTTTTTCTTTTCAATACATGGCGATCTTTCGCACTTGCAGTTTTGGTAAATTTGTTGTTTGAAATGTTTCATGCAAAATATCCTTGCTTCTTTCACTATTCACTGGTTCGGAGCAAACATTTAGGGCGACCGGAATCGAAAGTTGTAAGGATTTTATGTGTACGTCATCCTTACATTTCGTGAACTCTTTGGAACAAGTTATAATTAACCAATCATCGGCCTGAGGCTCATTAAAAGCCCCACAGCAGCCCATTGTTACTAATATTAATATACGGAGAAATTGCTGTACTAAACCTCTTTACATCCTTTCTTTGCGTGAAAGAGAGAAATATGGTTGCAGCTAAATTTCCTAAAAGTAGCAGTATTAGGTTTTGATATGTAATCTTCTTCAGAGACTATTTATTTTTCTGAATTTCTTATGGTAGGCCTAAGGCGATTTACTCAATATGTGCATTATTAATAACTGCAGTGTTCTGCTCTGTAATTCTGAGATAACAAAGGATAAATTCTTTTTCAACAGGGGGTGTTATGCTTTTTTATACATATATAAGCAGGGGATGGGGGTGAGGGAGGCGAGTTCCTCTGAAATACTTAAACGACGACGTATTATAAGTTTTTTTAAATAATAAAATTCGCTTGTATCTGCTATAGTTTATTGTAACTAAATATAATTTTAAATTAATTATTACATAATAAATGCAATAGCCAGTAATTCAGAAAACATTTATTTAGTGAGTTACTTATGTATTTTTATTTTCGTATTTGAAAACAAATCAGAACGATTCCTGTCTTATTTTGGGGACTTCTTAATGTGATACATTTTCGAAAAATACAAAAATTGTTTATTTGATGAATAAATTTCTGACTTACAGGCTATTGAATTTGTTATATATATAATTTGTTTCAAGCAACGGCTTAAACTTAGGAGAATGGGTATGTGTTATTATATATAGTCGGAAATTTCAGCAAATAATACTATAATGTCGCATCGAATCAACTCCACAGTGAAACATTTTCATTTAAATACAGCTAACTCGGGTACGTAAAACACTGTAATGTGTTACTTTGAGACATCTGAATGTCTCTCATAATAACACTGTTCCCTTGAAGATATAAACTATCGTTATTTGAATATATTGCTATATTACTTGGTTTTACTTCTATTTAACACAATGGTTTGCCCCTTTTGTAAAAATCATTCTTTGCAGTATACGTATTTTTCAATACATTTATAACGATGGGGAAAACCAGATTAACTGACATAGATTCATGTTTAAAGTATTAGGATAATTTTTTCACAGAGGTTTTAGAGTTATAGAGAAATTGTTAAACTGTAGATAACTATTCGTCATAATTGTCACATTAATATTTGGTCAAATATTACAAATCTGTAATTTTGCATCATGTATATAAGTACCTAAAAGCAGGCCATAGTGATGTAGTTTGAACAGCAATGAAATAATATATTAACAATTTCAGAGTGCTGTACAAAGTGACAACAATATATAAATGCAAAAAATCAACCCCTCCGGATGCAGGTTTCGAATTCAAGACAATAGAATGGCTTCAGGTGATTTAATGATACAAGCGTGTCTTGTATATTCTGTAGAAGTTGTTTTGGAGTTTTCCATAGCCTAGATCGGTTTTAAGTGAAGGCGGTTAAGAAAGGAACAGATAAGATGGATGAAACAGGCCAAAAAAATATAGGAATAAGGAATTACGAAACGAGAGAAACAGAAACCATGAATCAAAGTGGTTAAAAAATAAAGGTATAGCCGAGATAGCCGTCTCTCTAGGACTGGGCTGAACCGAGTAGGTCCAGATCAATAACGGACTGTCATGCGTCTTCTACCCTGAAGATGAATAGAGTTTTATTACTGTAAGAAACGCATGTTTTTACTTTTTTTCTATTTCTCATTAGTATGCTTTTATCTTTGAACCCTTTTATTTCGTGTTTTCTATTTCCCTGGTTTCGTAATTTCTTATTTCAATATCTGCGTATTCGGCCTGTCTCGTCCATCTTATCCGTTCCTTTATTCTTAACCTCCTTTACTTAAAACCGATCTGGGCAATGAAAAACCCGACAATATCTACTAATGATTCCACACCCCCGCCACAAAATTTCAATTCAAAATTGTATATTCTGACATAATAAATTCATAATTTATTCTAAATTCAGTTCTCTTTAACACAAAGAGTAAAATTTGGAGTACGTCATCAATTGGTGAAATAATTATTTTCAAATTGACAAGAAAAATAATCTTTTATCAGTAGAATATCATCCTGTTCTAGTATTCTCAATCAGAAAGTATCATTTTTCTGTTCTACCTTCGAGTATAAAGTGTATCTCGTAATATGTATCTTCTTATTTAAACAATATTGTGTATACAGCAACGATGTATTTTTACATCCTCTCGCATTTGCCAAGTACATAAAGTATGCGACAAACAGAAGCAGTAACACTTACAATTATTTAAAGGAGCATTATAAATACTTATGGATATCAAGTTTTGATTAGTGCAGCATGTAAGACATGCGCATTACAAAATAAGGATACTAATTACGCTGCGAGATCATTAGCAATACGCTCTTAAAGAATGTGGAATCTATCCGGTTACGTATCCTTCTTACGAGGATGAAAACATAGTTGACAGTTAAATATCGAAGATTTTCCAGGTGAATATGTTGTATAAGTAACTCTTGGTCTTCCACCTCTGTAAGTATGGGCTCAAGCCATTTGTAAAGTGAATGAATGTCATTGAAACGTCGTGGTGTAAGCCCATATTTACCCGGGTGGAAGCCCAAGAATTAATTATATAACATAATTCACGGCTCTTAGCGTAAGGTTTAGCTTGTATTTATTTTTTAATGCGTTACGCTTTAACTAATTGTTTCATTATAATGTTTTTCTTATTAAATAACGTAGACTTTCCTTGTGTATTGATTTTATAAACGATTGTCTGTTTATCAACCTTATTAAAGCACAACGTTTCAGCGAAATTCATCTCCGCGGTGTTCGATCAGTTTGTATCGTAGACTCCTGTCAGCCACGTCCAGTCAGGTGGCCGGAGTTCACATAATTCCGACTTGTTCTTGTTGCGATTAGTTAAAATGTTGAACGAAACACTTTCTGTATAAATTGATCCATATTGTATCCGAACTCCAGTCACATGACGACAGCGGAGATGAATTTCACTGAAACGTCGTGTTTTAAAAATCGATTGACCCGGTTGATAATCCGAGAATGTTTGATTAAATATTTTATTTTATTACATATTTGTTAGGACTTTTGTTCACTTTACATTAATAAAATACTTACACAATGTTTTACATTTTATGACAAAATTACATTTATAATAAATTATTTTTCATAATTATTCATAAAACAAAATCTTATGTTTAATCAACAACAAATAAATATATAAGCATTAACCAAATATGACATTCTTACTGTGGTATTTTTTTAACGCTTATTAACATATAATATTACATTATTGCCCTTTTTTAAAAATTAAAAATAATTGTTAATCTACCATTTCATACTCCGTAAAAAGTAAATTTAAAATTTTTCAAATTGAGAATGAGAATTTTAGATAGATTCAGAGTCGATTGCTGCTTAAGTGATAAAATAGTCAACCATTTCTATGTAAAAAATATCTGCAAAAGAAATTAAAACCAGTGTTTGGAACGTTCGCCATTTTTTGTAAGGATTGCGGATAGCATTTCTAATATTGGTAATAATGTCCTTCCCGGCTCCATATAACCACGGAAAAAAGTTTAATAGCACAAAGAACAAAGAAAGGATGTAGGTGACATCGAAGCATGAAACTAAACTATGTAACAAAATTATTCGGTTCTAAGCCATGTGATAATACTATTATTTTATCGATGTGAAGGATTTTGTTCGATAAATACGCGTTTTGTCAGTGATATTACCATAGATACTGAATAATCCTATTCCCATCCGACTCTCGGTCAAGAATAATTATTTCTGACCACATTAAATGACTGCTAGTCAAAGAATAGCATAAACACGTGTAGCTGTAATAATGTACAAATTTCTTGGAACTTTCATAAAGATTGAAATTTGCCCAATATCAGAGTTCAGTGTTTGTGTTTTAAAGACGGTAACAATCAATATAATATTTTAACGTGGCTATTTTTACCTAGACGGTAAATATAAGAAATACGCCACGTCATACTAGATCGTTACGCACAATGGAATAGAAGGCACTGCTACGGCGCCGATGTGATCTCTCTCGCAGAACTTCTTCATCGGCGCCCCCGACTGGGCTATAAGGCTATTTTTCAAATACATATATATCTTTGTAATTCCAAATAATGTTTAAAATATTCATAATCGGAACTCTATTGTCAAAGTAAATAAATTTATTTAAATTTTAACATCATTTGAAATAGTTTTTTGTGAAGGATTTCATTTGTGATTGTATAGTTCTTTAAATTTTGTGTGAATGTAATTAAAAGTTGTAATGATCCAACCAGATTATTATGATGTATATTTTAAAGAGTATACATATATATATTGTGGTAATTACAAATATGTAATTAATTAATAAATAAATTTTTATCATTCATTATTGTCGGCGTACCTCTGAGGCCATTGCATTTTGACTTATGGTATTGTCGACGAGAATGCGGAGCCGGTAAATAGACATGCAAAACTTGAGCAGATTTCAGAGGTCACTAGAATTTAACAGAGCGTGTGTGATTTGTGAGGCTGATGAGTCTGTATTGAGAATGTAGCCGAGTGTGTTTTGAGAGGCTAATGAGTTGGTCACCAGAAACTTTAATATGGCAATTGGTCACTAGAACTCGTAGCAGAGTGAACAGAGAACAGCAATTGGTCTGAAAGTGATGCTTAAATCAAAAAAAAAATTATATAGTCAGAAACAGAAAAGACGGCCACAGTGTTTTAGTGTTTGCAACCAAAAATAGAATATAATCAGTGCAAATGGTCTGTCAGCGAAAAGTGTTAAAAACAAAATTACGTGTGCACAAATCCCAGAATCCCAGACAATGGTACGTAACTACAAAAAAATTTATCATCTGTAAAAACATGTAAATATCTACCGTCAAATTTTAATACGATTTAATTTAAATTATATAATTTTCAAGTTAGGAATAATTGTTTATTGTATATTTAAATTTCATTTTGTTGTAATATCTTTATTGAAGGCTCGATAGGTGGCCCTGAAATTAAGTTCTTAGAAAAGCCGTGGCATAACATTAATAAATTGTAAATATCAACAAAGAGTAAATTTTGTTTGTTTAATTAATTTGTTATTTTTTAAAAAAGTTGTTTAATTTCAACTTCCTTTCATTTTGATTGCTACATAAATTGACGCCTGACGTGGTGGTTTATTTTAATTTAATTTAATTTTGATTATTACAATATATACAGTATATATTAATGTATATTTATTACTACGTGGGCCGTAAAATTACTATATACTCTGATATAATAATATTAAGTTAACGCTGAGTAAAATTCTCATATTATGAAATTTACACACGCGTAAACACGCTAATCAATAATTTTAAAAAATTAACTTTGGTTTCGAAAGTATCGTTATTGAAACAAATGACCAAAATGTTTATCTAGGACTTGTGTTATATTTTCTGATTAACAAATGATGTTAACTTTGTAAATGTATATGTATGCATATGTGTGAGTATCCTCGACTGTACACAAGTCCACACAAATTTTCGCACGGCTTTGGTTTAGTGTGGATGGTTAATTATTTATAAATATTTAATTATTTCCTAAATAAACAGTCTTAAGCTTTTTACGAAGAATAGTTAAATGTTTAGCCAACAAAACCCATATCCAAAATAATAATGACAGAAAAAGAGTCTATATTTTAATATTATATATTAAAGCATTTCGAACAATTAAATATAAAAATTAAATATAAATGAAAGTAGAATAATCCTTTCCATAGAACAGAAGTGGATCAACTAATTCGTTTAATTTTTGTTCGGTTTGTACAATTCGAATACTCCGTACATCTTCCTTCTGAGCGTGGAGTTGGATTTAAAGTTGGCCTAATTTTTCCTGCGTAGAGTGACGCACGCCACAGTAATGAAAGGTTAGTGAAACGTGACCCGATTACTCAAAACCTACACAGTATCGTCAGTGCTCGTTAATTTCTCATCCGGTGTTCGTCACGTGCGTTCATTGATTTCACACAAAATAAAGAAGACAAGAGACGTTTCAGAGGAACAATATCTGTTACTAAAGTGCTCGGTGTTACTGACTCAGCGCAGCAATTACGCAATTCTTCGACTGAGTCAACGATAAAACGATGTAGTTGTCTAAAATTCCTTGAATAATGTAGTTCTGGATAACAGCAATTTTTCTGAATCATTGTTACTTTTTTCAATTATGCAAACGAATGTCATGAATTGTTAAATTTTTTAGGGGTTGTAATCATTGAACTCTGTAATAATAACACCTTATATATTAAGTTACGTTATTTCAAATATTGTAACAGTAACAAAATAAATTTAACACAAATGTATTAGAATCAAAATTGAAATCTTTAAGATCATTGACGTTTTAATATAGCGCCAAATTAATCTGAAAGAATTCCTCAAGTCCTCTTTGACTGCCCCAAATATTGCGACATAAGATCAACCATAGCCGCCCATTTAATGATGGAGATCTGCAACTCACCAACAGCCATTATGGAATTTACTATGAAAACTGAGTTAGATAAAGTAATTTAAATGTTTCGCAAAGGTTAAACATAACAGATGTAAGTCGCTAATAACCAACAGGTTAATGCTACTATAAATTTCTACTGTAAATTTAAAAATTAATAAAAAAAGTAATTGTGAAAACAGACATAGTCTGAAGACGGAGGTAGAGAATGACCCCAGAAATTTCAACGTCGATAAATCTGGTGCTCAACCACGAAACATTTATTAACAATTTATACCGGGAAAGTTTACACTCATTAATTGTGAAAAGAGTTTATTTTAAAATTAAATGGTAAATTTGGAAAAAAATTATTAGTTTAAAATAAGAATCCTATTTTTTTAGGGCAACAGGCTACATGAGGGTAATCCACTTTGGGCAACTCCCCTTTAATAGCATAGGAAGGGATTTGAAAGGGGGGGATGTGGAAGGGTACCAATCGGAAGCCGGCAGGTCAACGTATGTATTTTAAATATATGTTGTGTATTAATCTCTCATTAGGTGGTATTATCAACCCTTGGCTGCCTTGCTCTCCGTTTTTCATCTCCCTTTGAAAATCCTTTCCTATGCTATTAAAGGGGAGAGGCCATCACGTTGAAGACGCACGTGTATTATGTGACTCTAAAAAAAATGAAAAGATAAAGATAACCCGACCAGTAAGAGCTGGTATCTCAAAGATCCGTACAGGAGAAAAGGAGCCGGTTATCTCCGGAATGTTTTCTTCTCTTTCTGGTTTTGAACTACGCCGAGAAACCCTGGTCAGTTTTGAGAGGTGTATGATACGATGCCGCTAGTTTCTCAAAACAACCGAGAACAGCATTACATGCGATTTTTTGTCTTTTAAAATCATGAATCTGAATAAACACTATAGATTCTAAAATTTAGAATATGGAAAGAAATATATCGACTTACTTAATTAGAAATCTGAATAATTATGACATTAGCATTTGATAATTATGTCGAATTTAGCTTGTAATAAACAAATTTTCCCCATTTAATTAACATAATTTACCAATTAAAGGCTATTAACCGAAATGAAACTAATTTCTAATTTTATACTGTAAATAAACAGTGTGAATATAAGTTTTCAGAACAAGTAAAAAATGAAGCGTCATAAGGGGTGTACCAATAAGTGTCAGAACTTCAAACGGTCTCGTTGGCAACGGTTCTTAAAATGTTGGCACTCTGCTGTAACGGTCGTTCTAATTAGTGTTTCGCAAATCATCATAAAACAGGATTATCTGTGTGACACATTTCGTGCGTAGCGGCCACCAGTAGCAAATGCTGATATAAACAAAGTTTTCTTCCAAGAAGAAGGTGCCACATGTCACACAGCCAGCGCGATCATCGCTTTATTGCACGAAATGTTTCCAGTAAGGATTATTTCATGGAATGGATGTGAACTGACCGTCCAGAGCGTGGCATCTCACCCCTTTGGACTTATTCCCGTGGACTTCTTGAAAACGACGATTACGAGAATAAGCAACGGAACATTACCAAGCGATATGTGTGAAAGTGGATCGACATTTAGCCTCAACATTCATTTAAATAAAGCAAAGCCTTTGGCGTTTGAATGCTATTATTTTCTAAACGCATATCAGAAATATTGATATGCTATAAAGTATTATTGATTACTAGGTGTCGTATTAGCATTCCAAAACTGTTAAGTCGTTACTGTCTCTTAAACCACTTAGATTGGTTAATTATTCATCAAAATATGTTTCAATGAAAAAAATTACACAAAAACATTCATTGCCTTTAATTTAACTGTAAGCGATACAATGTCTCTGATCATATAATATATTCCATGGCCCTTTATTACAGTTCGCGTGTGTATTTTACCGAAATCGTTCAGAATCCAAAGTAATTTACAAGTGTGTTTAGCTTAAAGCATTTAAAATACCTACGTTGCAGAATTTCGGTACTTACTTCCAATATCGTTCCGTAACTCAGTATTAAAAATATAAAATTCCTAATTTTCTGAAGATTTTAATTTTAGACATGTTTTCTTTAAGAATATACCAAGCTTCAGGTCTATGGAGAAGAAGAGACAAAAAATCGAAAATTATTTAGTGACAGTATGTCAAGAATTTTGCGACAAACTGGACGAACAGGACAGAATCGACGTAATAATAATATATTTTTCAAATGCCTTTGACATAGGGCCACATCAGCCTCTAATACATAAACTAAGTGTTATGGGAATTGATACTAGTTTCGGGAATTTTTGACTCTCAAAATTAGAGTGAATTCTGACTTGTCCGATCCTGCTGAAATAACTTCTGAGGAACCCTCTGCGAAACGTTATAGGACATTTACTGGTTTCAGAATGTATAAACGACTTGTCAACCCGTCTCCAGACAAATATAAAACACTTCCCGGACAGCTTAATTATTTATAGAGAAATTAAACAGCCAAACGACATCTTGCTCTTCAAATTAAACAAAATATTAAACTGGATTTGTGAAATAAAAAGAAAATAAATGTTTCCAAAAGCAAAACTGTTGGCTTATAAAGTTGAAAAATGTTTAACGTGTAAATTACAAACTAGAGGACAAATTAATAGAAGTGTCAAATAGCTGCTAGTATTTGGGTATAATGTTTAGTAATACACATCATGGGGAAACATGTGGCAAATAAGAGACGGACAGTGCTAAAATTCGTAGCAAAGCTGAAGAAACATTTGAACTTGAGTATTGAGCACCTTGTTGTGATCCGCTAGGAAGGAGCATATTCGAGCACTGAAATTATCTTGTACAATTGCGGAAAATGACTTACAGTCTCTGGAAAATGGAATTAAACGGTCAAGACTTTGTGCATTATTCGGGGCACACGTCTGGAGAAATGGAAACGGTTTGCTTTTACCTCCCACCTACTTATCTGATGCAATCATTCGTAAAAGATTAGACTGAGAATACAACGAACTAATGGGCCTGAATGGACATTTTCTTTCCTAAATAGAACCATTCGGGACGGGAATAACCTGTCTGCAATGTGCCCATAGAGTATAAAACAATTCAAAAGATGCTTATGATAGGGACTTAATTTAAAAAAATCAGATATATTTACAAAATGCTTAACGAATTATGATAGGAATTTGTTATAAAAATAATCAGATTTATATTCACAAAATTGAGTGAAATGAAGTTGAAACTAAAATAATATTTTAATGAGTGTATGGTGTTTGGAATTTGGTGCAATCTATAAATCATCGCAGTGACGTGAAGTGCAGTGAACTGTAGGACGTCATTTATAGTCTTAATGATTGTTAATCTTTACATAAAAACGTTTATACGTTTAATGGAACCATTTTTTGCATATTTGTTTTATATTTGTATAGTATAATTTATTGCACGCTTCTTTGGGTCATTTAGTTGGCGCCCCTGCATGTACAGAATTTCTTTCTTTATATTATAAAACTTAAGCTGCGCGATCCAAATCTGGGAGCTGATTTCCAGGATTTTACCCGACCTTCAGAAACTGTAAATCTCTGGGATCTTGGATTTGATCAATTGTGGGGGGAATAATTAATAAGGACAAAATATTAACTTTTAAAACAAAGTTTAATCGACAAGGGTAACTACAATTTATGCCCAACAGTTTCTCAATCGTTGATTGTTGCTATTCATACCACATAAATATAAAAAAGTAATTTTATCCAGAATTTTCTCTACAACTTTGGTCAAAATTTACACAGTTGAGCTCGACCTTGAAGAGGACGGCCGGCTATTGAAATTCAAACTCTAAGGTCTCATAGGCACATCAACACATTATGGTAAAAACGATTGTTGACGCAGACGTTGATAAGTAGAAAAAACCAAAAACAGTCTCCAAGTTTATAACTTTATTAAATAAATAGTCGGAAGCTTTCAACTCTTTGTTATAATCATCCTGAATGAACAATAAAAACGTTACTACTTATATAAAAACATCAAGTTACGAATACTTTGCTACACCTTCAGCATAACATACCTTCTTGTCTTATAATTAAAATCACATTAACTTTTTCTCTACTCCTCACAGATCAACACGTGTCCCCCGGCAATTTATTTAGGGATGCGGATGGCTGTCTCCCATTGTCCAGCTAGACTCAGGTTGGCGCACCTTGTGTAGGTGGCTGGTCCAGGACGATCAAGCTCGCATCTTTTAAGACGCGTCCGACTTTGATCGCTCACAACCGCCTCCCCTCCTTCTCCCAAAACCACGCGTGTTTTTCTGCAGTCAGCGGTTCTCAAAAACTCCCCCACCTCGGGAGGTTTTTGAAAATATATGCATAACTGGTTCCGTCACAGCTGTGGCGGTTGCTCGGTCACCATTTTTCACTTATTACCGTTCCTGCACTTGGGCGCACATAAACGGCTTTGACCCTTACAGTCCCACCGAGCCGTCTCTAACAAACACACTTTTAGTCTCATTTTGGATCATTTGAACTATAATGATAATTGAATGTTGGATTTTACAATGTTGATAAATATAGGAAGAACACTTTAAATATTTGTTTACAAACACGATTTATTTTGATTTTCACACTTAATGATATTTTTATATTACAATGCACACAACAACATGAACAATACTTCGTAAACATAAACGTCAAAGATACAACTAACAACTACCTCAGAATCCTCCTCACACTGTCAATTATCTATTTCTGCCCAAAGAACACACAAACGCAGAAATATATAAATTTGAATTAATTAACAAACATGAATATCATTACAGAACAAATGACCTGCGTGCCAACACACACTCAATAATATTTAAATACTACATAAATAAAACCTTAATTGCTTTTTCACTCATAAGAACATAGTTTGTGTACCTTCATTGCATGTAATTGAAACATTGTCACCGGACTTTGCCCAATGTAATTAAATAAATCTGGCTGTCTAACTGACTACCTGTATTGGCTTTCAAAATAAGTAGCATAACTTCACTTCATGGTTGAATGCATCTATATTTCATGAAAAGAAGTAACCAATTAACGGACAAAATTAAGTGATAAAATAAATAATACACAACGTTTCTTTGTTGTTTTCGTCAGGCGATTAAAAATCGTCAGAGGTGTAAGATCGGCACACCGCACAATCATTGCGACGATTGCGTAGTATTTATTTATAACACTTAAATTTGTTAATTGGCGTTTCCTTTATCTAATTATTCTTCATATAATTTAGACATTTTTGTATTTTGAGCATCTCAACTTTATTAAAAACCCTTAACATTAAATGTGATTTTGATTTAGTTATCTTGCCTGACCCGACCTTTTTTTTATGAATTATGTATTTGTGCATTATAAATGTTTGAATAAATAATTGAATTTATTATGACCACTCTCTGACATTGGAATGAATATTAATGTGGTAAAATGTCTTATAAAAATTGTGACCGCTGTGAGTTGTTTACCGTAATGTCGGCATACATTTGGAAGTATAATACGGAGGGAACACACCCTCTTCTTTTGAGAGCCATGTATATTTTTGAAGCAGAACTTGGCTCAGCGATATCTTTAGAACGATTCATCAACTCCTGATTCCAAAAGGCTAATGCTTGCTCACGAAACTAAAATAAGGACCACTATGACTTGCAGTGTTTAAACGGAGATTGTTTGGGATTGGGGAATTAATTGGACTCACGGATCACTCCAATTAATTTCAAAGTTACAATTGTTTAATTTAATAATATTTGTGAATATATATCAGTTTTTCAAGGAGACTGATTTGAATTACATTTTGCATTGAAATTGATACTTAATTTTTTATTACTTTCGCCGATGTATTTATAACTCTGACAGGTGTATTGGTAAACAAAGTAATACAGCCTGCTTTGCAATCTTATCACCACGGAGCTCAATACATTTGGTCACGCGAGATTCTATTTTCTTGTTTTATTGATTAAGCGTAATAGGAGTTTCCAGCAGAGATCATAGCTTTATTTAAGAACGCCACATGGGACCAACTGAGAATAATAATGCGGATGAATTATTACGAAGCCCATGACGTGCATTTTTCCATCGCAATGGTCGCTGTTTCAACAGTTGTGGTACTTTGTTGATCATTAATCTTGGTCCCTTCTGGTTCAACTTGCAAAGGAAGCTGTCTAATGTTCCATAATAAGAGCCGTTACCGTACAACAAATCCCCCTGAATATTCCTTGTGAATACCAAATCAAGTTGTCATCAATTATCTGCCTGACTGAACGATTTTCCCACTTGACCATGACCAAATCAATGTTTAGTCTCTGGGGTTCAATGATGGAAGCACGTTTCGCCAAATCGAAGATACATGTTATTAGGAATAGACAGACATTTTTCCAAGGAGTTTGAAACACCTTTCCGTTAGTATCTTTGATTTGGATGCAACAAGCGTATTGCTGTTTCAATTGCAGAACGTCTAGCAGAATAGTGTGCTCCTTCATTTTCGATTTCAATCTCACAAATCTAAGTGTCTTCTATCACTGTGCCTTCATTTCAGTCAATGTTTACTCAAAAGAAATTCAATATTGTGCGTCTTACATGTGAATATTCCGCAACAGCGTTCGTAAGGCCACCTTAACATTTATTTATTCAGTAATAAATTGCGTAGAGTCCCCATGAAATTCATTCGACGTTTATAAATATCTAGTAAATTAACTGTTTACATTCCGGTTCTCATATCTGAGTTTACAGAATTATTTTCGTTGTCCGCAACACTACTTTTGTATCGTTAGGTATTTTCTTACGCACAAAATATTTATATCATTTGGAAGATTCGGTACCAAAAAAATTTAAGCAGTCATAAGTACAAAATATCCAGTGATTGAATTACAAATCCATTGAATAATCAGCAGACTTCCAGTAAATTCTCTACTAAAAACACTTAACTAATACAAAATATATAAAAATAATATGAAGTTAATTAAAGTTCTTTAGCATTATTATCAAAGTTAAATTAAGTAGTACTTACCTCTAGACTAGGCTATGGCTAGTGCACAGGGGGGGGGGGGGTTGTAGACAGGCTATGTAATCCACATAGTTGCAACTCCCCTCTTTGGGATTTGAAAGGGGGGATGCGGAAGGGCGGAGGAAGGTAGCCAAGGGTTAACTAGGGCCCCCGGGCTATAGTTTAAGGATCCTACCTGGCATTCGCCTGAAAGTAATGCAGGACAAACCCTATAAAACCTGCATCAGCTAGGTCGGGCATTTGGTACTTGTCCCACGCTCTTTCGATGGTGGGAGAGGGGTTTACTACTACAGCTTACCCCTCGCCATGCCTTGGCCAGTTTAGGAGGCAGCTGGCCGACTATTCCAATAGGAATAGCGGACAACTGTTACCGTACGCCCAAGATCTGCGACCCCGGAACATACACCTCTCAGAACAGACCGAGTTGCCTCGGCTTGTGGGTACCTTAGTTCAAAAACGGAGAGGAAAAGGCATCGCCAAAGGTAGCCCTTTCGTATCTCTCCTACAAGGTTCTGGATGACTATTGCACATAAGAACTGTTGATTTTACAAGGCTTCCTCAGGAATGGAACAGTGAAAAAAAACAATGTTCGGATGCCATCTGTAAAGATCAAGTGGAATTATTTTAGTTCTGAAGGAACATCGAAGTCTTATTATTCTAGTTTATATATGATCGTTGACTGGGGGGGGGGGGGTCATTCAATGGATAGTTTAGCGCACGACGTTCGTCTTCGTCCATCTCTAGTGTACGTGAAACTCCGATCACGTAACATCATACAATGAAACGGATTTTTGATGTTTCCAACGAATCAATTTACCAGTTTGTAAAACAGTATTCAATATAATTATTGACGCAAAGTATTCGTGTGATTAAGAATTAAATCCAATTACCTGTGAGTTTTGTGAAACAATCGCAACTTTCACTTTGAACGAAGTATCAAAATATTAAAATTTCAATTCTATGGCATAAAACGTCATTTAATTTACTAATTGTTCATCTGAACACTTATTTTCTGACATATAATTAATAAAATAATTAAAACATTATATTTTTAATAATATTGAAATAAAGACAAAACTTAACACGGAGTCGAATTTGAGGTCTTTCGGTGAAAACAAAAATTTTATTGGCAATGTTCAAGCGGAAAAACTCTTCAAAGCAGTTTTTCACAACACCGCTACTTCACGGATAAGTAAAATCGTCTGTCCAGGTGAGATCACAGCGTTGGAGCGTAGAAACTTCATATGTTCAGAGTCCATCATGAAAATTATTCTGCCGAACACAAAATTCACTCCGATACTCAACTGACAGCAGAACAGATAGTTTAGATTTTTAAATCAGTTTGTGTCTCTTGCTTTCGGCAAGCCATTTCAGTCGATTAATATATTGTAGTAAACACTATATCTCTATGAGGAATATCGAGCATGATGGGCGCCAAATTGTAGTAAACACTTATTTATGTTGAATATAGTCCTTGTTGGGCGCCAAATTGAAGTGTTCATGATATATTATAGTAAAAATGCTTCACGTTTGAGGGGCAAAATATATGGTAATCTCTAATACCTACTATTTTCTAAATTACATGCACTTAAATTAAATCAAAATCAATTACTATTATTTCCACGGCTATTTGAGTTCATAGGATCAGGGTCTCCTACGGGCCTCCAATAAAATATAGGAATTTACAAAAATAGAAAAAGAAAACTATAGAACGTTTTACAATGTTTATTATAGAAATCTAACGCGTAATTATTATGCACAACTAAAACTAAAGAAATAACTTGGAACGTCAAAAGTGGTTCTCAAGTGACCCAACACACCTCAACGTATGCTTGTAACTTCGTTGTTCGTTAATGTTCAGAACAAACTTCGGAGATCTGGAAATTGATTGAATCAATCCGAATGAATCGGCTAGGCGGCGAGCAAAATGTAGCTCAACACGCTTAGTTTTAAAGACCCAATCTCACAACCTTAAATTAAACACCCTTCTCCACTTTTCTACAGCAAGCTCTATTGCCCAGAGACACCATAGGAGGTGTGGAGATAGGATTCGTTGGCAGATATATCATAGATAGACGGAATTCACAGGATTACCACCTCGCGTGGCCTTGTAAGTTGATCTAAACCTGGAGGGGGGAGATTAGTTATACTAAATCCGCATGCAAAAACAACTTCCTTAAAAATACAAGTTGGATCAATTATAACGCAGAAAATTGCTTAGGATCAGAATTATTAAACACTCAAATAAAAACCAACGACGCACCTGGGTTGAATGTCCGACTTTAGTCTACTCGGCCCAAAACCTGACACTCGACTGACCTTTCTCAGACAGAATGTAAATAACACCAACAGTGACTCGGCTGACACTGCCCTACTGCCCTCGGGCTAGCCCTCGACTGCTGCGCTACGCTCGACTGACTTACTGTGTTTACTTGTCAAGGCTTTTATACCTTTACCTCGGGACACATTTTGACCCAGGGTTAAATGTTCGTAAACATTGGGCGTAAAGTAAATACATCACCTGTATTGCCGAACTGACGACAGAAAATCTTAAATAAAATAAATTCCTTAGTAATCTCCACAATATATATATATATATATATATATATATATATATATATATATGTACATATAAACATGTTTTTGATTATGGGAATAATATATATATATATATATATATATATATTGTAATAATAATTAGAGGCAATTAGAGAATTAATAATTGGGCAATTGCAGTAAATTGTTATCGGCAAGAATATAAACACAAAAATGGGTAAAAAAGGAAAAGGCGAGCCTTTGTCGGCGGTGAACGTTTAAGCTACGGGGCTCTCAACAGGAGTTGCACACAGCATTTCATCGAGTGAGTTGCAGGTTTTCATTAAGAGCGGTTGGACACAGAATTTTCAATAAGTAAAGTCGCAGACAGAACTTCACTTACTAAAGACAGTCACAAAATTTCGTCGAGGAGTAGTGGATAACATTTTGATTGACCCTTAATCAGAACAAGAACTACAATATTTGCTTGAGAGAGAGAGAGGGACTTAATGCAGAGGTTCACAGTGTTGTACGGAGTAATTGTGTCAGGTGAAAGATTCAAAAGTTTTGGACGGTGATTTGAAACAAATTAAATTCTGTGAAACGATGGCCTTTTACATGTAAATCGTGTATAGTGTATCAAAGAGCCCAAACGAATGCCTGGTACCAGTACAAAACTGTAAGTAGAGAGAGATACTTTTTAAAATTTATTGTAAACGTTAAATAAGGATAAATCGTCAAATTTCGGATTCAAGTTCATTTATTGTTTAATTTTAATTAAGTTGAATGTTGTAAATTTTGATTGTTAATTTGAATGTAAGAAAAGGTTTGTTCTTTATTTAAAAAGCCCAATTAACGACCCTGAGACAAGAGTAAATAAGTTTGTAAAATAGTAAAAACACGATTGTAAATTAATCACAACAAGAAAATTTGTTTTTATTACATTAAATAATCAATTGTTTTCTGAGGTTTAAATTGTGTAATTATTTATTAATAAATAAATTCATCCGTTAATTAATTGTTAATTAATTAAAATCATTTTAAGTATTACATTTTGGCGCATCAACGTTTGGCCAACCATTTAATTATTTCTTATAATTATTTAAGTATTACAATATATTATTCCCATAATCAAAATCATGTTTCTTCGTTGCTCTCCAAACGACAATTACATTCATTAAAGTATATATACGACTCCCTCAGATAAATAATTTTCTCCGAAGGCAATTAATTTTATTTTCAGCTCGCGTAAGATGAGGTAAACGAAAGATAACAATACCTCTCCTCGAAATAATTAACTGTTAAATAGTAAAGAGAGGCCAAAGCTGCATAATATCAAATTTAGAAGTTCTGTTGTTGGAAAACGCTTTTTATTCAGGAAGTAAGCATTGTACATATTAAAATTCACAGATACACTTATATATATATATATATATATATATATATATATATATTAAATAATCATGATTGAAAAATCTCAACCGGGAATCGAACCCGGAACGCTCATTTGGTATGCAGGTGCTTTACCTCTGACCTAGGAGCTATTCGAGTCGACTCCACGCCAGAGAAGTCTCATGCCTGGCCTGAAGTCTACTCGAATAGCTCATTGCAAAAGCACCCGCTGCCCAAGCGAGGATTCCAGGTTCGATTCCCGGTCCGGTCGAGATTTTTCCATCATGTTTCTTTAATTCAGATTCACGGCGTATATGGATGAGCTTCATTTGGAAACTGTTCTTTCTGTCCTTGAGTACATATACGTATATGTATACATTCTTCAGTTTATAAATTATATTCACTTGAATAATATTTCCATGTTTTTTTTTCATATCGTATTGCCTATTTGCCTTTTCAGTGTCTCTATTTAACTAAAGGTAATATCATCCTCAAATAAGACACCTGATGCGATGATCCTTGGTTTCTCAAGTTGAAACATCGGCTGCTAAGCAGAGACTTCGTACCGACGATGTCTCGAAGTTCCGTGACGTGTTTGGGTAAAGGACTGTGACAGAACGCGCTGCCCGCTGTGTAATTCGGGGGTTTGATCTGCGAGGCGTGAGGAACGCTTAGCTATTTCAGTCCGGCCGTGTCCACGTCACTTCAAACACTTGCCGCCTTTTGTGAGTCCCGGCGTGTTCTTACGTTCGTTACGATCCGAAAGTGATGGACTACGGAGTAGAGTGAGGTCATCCGTCCGAACATCATACTAGGAATTTATTTCTACCATATAACTTTATAAAAAATGTAAGTTAACATTAACAAACTTCTGCTTTTAATCAATCCAAACATCATAATAAATTGCACTGACAAGAAATTAAGGAGTAAAGAAAAAACATAAAGTAGTTGTACTATTAATAGAAAATTTGTGTCTAAGAAGTTTGGGGAATGCGTTTAAATATAATTGCAAACCAGATTGATAAAGGTGACAAGAACAAAGGGGAAATGAATAAGAATAAGAAAAGAAATGTATTAAATAAAAATAAAATTGAAGCGAATAAAGAAGGAATTTATAAATATTTTGATATTGATAGAAAATACAATTAGGCAAATGGGGAAGCTGGTAAAGAGGAAACAGTGGGTGATAAATGTTTGAAATGTGCATTGGATAAGTTCTGATTATAGGAGTACATCGTACATTGGTGGACTAACTCATAATATGAAGCAATTTATTGATAAACATTGATTTTAAGAAATTCGTATAGACCCATAAATAAGATTAATACGGTTATTAATAACATGAAAGACGATATTGATATTATGCAAGAAATGTGATACATAGAATTAGTTGTGTGGGATGTTCAAAGAAATGTATAAGAGGAAGGATGTATTATCATAAAAATAATTAAAATTATGAATGACTTGTCGGGCAGTTTCGAGTAAAGAAGAGTGACCTTGTACGATATGTATATATTGATTGTATGAATTAAAGCAATGGAATTCTTTACTAAGTAATGATATTCACTAGTGTAGCTTTAACTGTTTCCTTTTGTATACATTGATGAGATATAATATGAAGAACTGCCTATTGTAGAAACAACAGTTGTCAATAGGTGAAGTTTAGGAAGGGAATATGCTTTCAACTGTTGGCTGATTTGATAAAGACTCACTTAAATTGAAGGTCTACATTTAAGTTTTTCTGTTTACACCTTTTTAATAAGTTTGACAGTGACCGGAATGATACCACTTATGCGAAGAGAAGTTAACTTGGTTCAGATAATTTTCTTTGTTTCCTTGTCGTCTTCGTTACCTTTTTCTGCTAGGTATAACTTCTAATTATTTATAATTGTAGCATTCAATTATTATATTGTAATTTTATATATTGACGTAACCTGTTTCCTCATACGAGGACTAATGGGATAAAATAAATCAAATCAAATCAAAATAGTCTGAATAGTTCCGATAACAACATCGCTACATTAGTTGATCTATCTACAATACGCGGTTAGTGAGAATTTCTTCATTCGGATAAACTCGGATTAGTTCGAATTTTCATTCTTGAAAATCTTGTTTATACTAAATAGCTCAAACACTCAGAGGTCTGTTAAATGAGGAAAGATTAATAGTGTAGCGCGATAGGTTTATTATTGATATATATAAGTTTCATTTTAATATAATTAGATATTAGCAAGGGTTGAGAGCTTGGTAAGTTGGAATTTGAGCAGGCGCCGCCGAGACGGGGAGATAATCCCTTCAGTCTGGAAATGGACACGTATGATGTCGACCCATGGAAGCTACCTGGACTGTCGCACCGTAGGAAACGTTCCCTGAAAATCCCAAAAATTTGAATTAACACGTGACTGCCTGAACCAATGACAGTTCTTGGTTCAGGAAAGATCGATCCAAAGATGATCGAGACGATCGATTTTTGACATCCAGCGAGGGGCCTAAAAAGAAAAGTAGGGACAGACGTGCAGCCTCAACTTGTAGTTTCGAGAGTACACTTGCAGTTTCGAGAGGACCCGGGCAGATCGAGGGTGCCACACGATAACGTGTAGACCATGATTAACTGAGATTAAGGGATCAGATTGATTTGTCAGGCTAACTGAACACTTTTATTTTTTGTCCATGTTCAGATAACTAATAAATAAATTCTGTAAATTTTTAAAAACCTACCACTACAATAGTACCGGGTTGTGAATATATTATTTAATATTTATACTTTGTGAATCGAATTTTGAAGTCGAAACTATCGGTGACTTTTATAAATGAGCCGAGGTTATAAAGAAGGCGAGATTTAGCAGAGTGCGAAAGCTACTCCGTGACTACTCGTGACGTCGTCAGTATTAGATCAGCGCTCACGTACACAAAATATAGTAATATATTTTTAATTTTTGTATCTATTTTACCATTCTTAGTAAAGGCAAAGAATACTAATTAATATCTGCCTTGGGTAATTTCAGTCGCTCCTACAATTTACTTTTTAAAATATGGGGTGTCCATTTATTATCTGTACAACTTCAGACTTTATTATTTAGAAAACTATTCGGGACAATAACAAACGGTTCTCAACACGTGCCATGATACATAAATTTTTGTTTCCTAATTTATACACCTCAATGTGTGCACCGCGTGTGGCACGGGTATCGTCCAGTCGGTATTCCATTTCTCTCCATATACGCTTCAGCATATCCAAGGTGGCATTTTTAAATGCATTGAGAATACGTGTCTTTAAGTCTTGTAGGCCTGTAACCTTGATTCGGTAAACCAGATCCTTTACAACACCCCTCAGAAAGCGTGAGGTCGGGTGATCGTGCCGGCGGCGGCTACAGAAACGGACAATCTTGGCGAATCCACATATCTAGAAACATTCCATCTAGAAATTGACGGACATAGAAAATATTTATGTGTTATCGTGTCACATTTGGAAACCATTGGTTATTATCTGGTATAGTTTTGAAATTATTTTAGTCTAAACTGGTAAATATAATTTATGGACACACTGCTAATTGGTTTAACTGGGTGGTTTACAACGGACCGCTGTTACTGGTCATCATTACAAAGCGCATGATAGTTTCTGCTACTGCTGAAACTCATTATTATTATACTTTCAAAATTACATTATAGCTTCTTGTAATATTGGGAAAAAAACATCTGTTAGGGTTTTCAGTACGTATTTTCTCTCTTGAGATCTTGATCCTCTTTCTTGAGAAAATATCTTTGGTCACAGGGAATAAGAATCGCATAAAACCACAAATTTTCATGGATGATAAAGCCAAAGAAATTGCATTATTTTACGAGGTACCAAAAAACGCATACCTTTATAAATCGTAAAGTATTAGAGGCGTGAGTTGCCAACTTGTTCAGAATGCACATGGCGTGTATGATGATGACAGTACTGTTGCCTATAATGTGTCGCTTAATAGCCTATGTAATTATCATCCAACGACTAGGATGAATTTCAAATCATTTTATGATTAAGCGATAGAAAAATATACCTTGATATTTGAGTATAAATGTATGCATAATTCTTATTATCGTATTATACATAAATATAATTTAAGAAAAGAAATATATATCTCTGCAACAAAAATGGCAGCACCAGAAACAGGTGCAGGGTAACATTTCTTCCGTGAATGACTCAATGGATAAATATGAAACAGAATTGCGTAAGTGCGATTCTGGCGATGAGCGTCGCTTTCTCAGGCCGCAACACGCAAGGTCGTTGATTGACTGCGATTTATTAGCTTTGGCTGGAACAAAAATGACGTCAAGCGGCCATATCTACCAACGGCTTGCGTGTCTTGCAATGGCAAAGCGGGAATCCCGCCAATCGGAACTGCGGAGAAGCTCTTTCTAATTTACTTAAGTTTTGAATTACTTCTCTTTAACAACCTAGTTTATTTACAGTTTTAGAGGATGTTTTTCATTTCATTTGATTGGTTGATTAATTTATTTAATTATTGTTAACTTTGTATATAGTTTATAGAGAAGTATTTTATACTGAGGCTACAGACAATCAAATGCTTGACATATTTGGAATTGTATTCTCCCCGGTCTTAACATCGGTTTCCCTTCTCAATTTCAAGATTATGTTAAAAGCTTCCCTGAGTTGTATTAGGACTAATTATTTTGGGAAACTGAGAGAAACGTCTCACTATCACCGAATCGTGTGTCGGCGCCATCTCTCTAGGAGAGATATATCATTAATTAAATTTCCATATTTGCCCTCAAAACCAAATAAACAAACGTGGTTCTATAAGTAACGTAAACCATTTGTAAATAGTCTAAACGCAAACTAAACGAATATTTATCAAATTATGAGACTTGTTGAACGTGAGCCTTTATGATTTTACAAATTATAGTCGCGCACATAAAATTAGTTTTTGAGGTGTTGTTATTTATACTCTAGTAAGCCAATTCTACGGTCGATATAGTAAAAGCAGGTCTTTGTATGTTGATCTTAAGTCGCTTTTCCAGTCCTATAATATCTTACCCTCATCTCCAAACCCAGGGTGATATATACATATCGTTTACATCTAATATTGGAAAATTTTCTGTAAAATGCTTGTATGTTTTTTACCTAATGTTGGGAAGACTCTTAATCAAAACACCGCGAAATAAGGACTTAACTCTAAAGAGCAGTATTTATGTATCATGAGGAGTAGTTTTCGGGTAGTTCAATAGACTTTTCTGTGGAATTACAGCACGTAAACGAACTATACTAAAAAATTAATTGCAAATTGGCAGGTTTTCGTAACGTTTGAAAAGTATTGTGACAAAGAAGAAACGCGAACCTTGGAAGAATTAATTACCAGTACATATAGGATTCGATAGTATTCAGATAATTTCCAAATTAGTTATTCATAATAAATGGAACGTTTGTAATTGAACACACTTAATAATAAATGCCAGTTTGTGTCTGTGAAATGTATCTGAAAAGATATAAAATATTTTAATGAATTAAAAATGGGTAATAAGAAGATACATACAAAAGAAGTGACAATATAAATACCACAGAAAGTTTCTGGGATCCTTTTCCCTTTCTTCAGGTTTTGTCATCTGACAAGTGCAGTTGTATCGCTCTGGGCTCTTCTTAGCACTTAAAGAAAGGGACAACGATCCCAGAAACCTTGTGTGGTATTTATACTATCGCTTCTTTTGTATCCATTTGACTATCTTTTTTATTATTAATTTTCAATTAGACGTAAATTTTTCATTTAAAAAAGGGCAAATTAAAATATTATTTGAAAAATTTACGTAAATGCGGTATCAGTTATATTTATTGCATAACTTACGTAATAGTACAAGATGTTTATCTGTAAGAAATATTTAACATAATAATGATCTTTATATTCTGACTATTTAACATAATTTATAAATAAACAAAAGCCTTTTTAAATCAGAAAAATGTATTTAATGGAAATTACACTACGTTTCGTCACTAATTTGCGACCTCTTCAGGTATGACTTATTTCGGCCACATCAGTTAACGCAGAACGTCCTCTAGAACGTTCCTCCAGGTACAGTACAGGCTTCACCTTTTTTACTTTTGAGTATCCTTACAGCTATCCGCTAACCATATATGTCGTTGCAGCCTTATTACCGATACTCAAACTGTAATTTAAACTGACTCTCCATTTTCATCTTCTACATATAATATTATTTTATCGTTTCGATATACATAAACTAACTTTGTATAATACTGCCGTACTAACCACCTTACTCACCTACGGAAGATCTCTTACTGACAATATCTCATTTTTTAGTAACAGGCAACTTTAGGTCCATTCACGCCGTTGCCACTCTCCTATAATAGCATAGGAAGGGAGAGCAACGTGACCAAGGGATAACTACGGCTGGAGTTTAACGATCCTACTCGTAATTGGAGTAAATGTGATACAGGAAAAACCAGATTTGTGGGGCAATAGATCGTCTGCTCCAATCAGAACAGCCAACAATTCTTACTGTATGCCCAACGTCCACGATCAAGAAACATTCACCCCTCAAAGCCAGCCTGGGTGTCAAGGCTTATGGGAACCTTATATTTAGATTCCCTGGTTCAACGCCAAGGACAGGAAATTAGACCTTGTGGACGTTCTCTTCCTCCCTTGTTTTGTGATGACAATCTCTTACAATGTCGGCGATTTAAGATTTATAACCCCCTGGTCTACAGCTGCTCTTTATCTGAGCTTAAGGTCAAATTTGCGTTTCCGGAAAACTGTTTCATTCCCCAGATATCATAAAAGTAATACGGGCACAAAAAGCAAACTTATAACAAAAATAATAGTAGTTTTGAGCCCTTATATTTTATTGTTTAAATGTTTTCCTACAGTGCATACACTGACTGACAGACTCATCAGTACTTCATTGGGTAACTTTTTGTCTTAAATACTGCGGTTTTACTCTTGCATGTACGGTCTATGCTTTCTCACTCTACCATTTGCCAATGATCGACTTTCCAATCCTCTGCGAATTGGACACGTTTTCTCTTGTAAGCTGCAGACAAAAAATGTTTTCGGGGTGACATTTTGATTTCTTATCCCACACGATGAAATGCATATCGAAAATTGCGTTCAGAAATCATTTGAGGGGATTCCTGATTAAGATATACAGTAAAAGTTGCTTCTGTCGCCTTATATCAGTCTCCCTACTGCGTTCTGCCTCAGCAATGATTAGTCGCTGACGGTCACAACTCCCACGTTCAGACCCAGTTTTCCGTCGGACAGTCGAGCCTTGAAGTACTTTAACATCAGCTCTTTAACATTTAACGAAAATGTTGTTTCGTAGATACTCGCCCCATATCTTCGAGCGCCAACATTCATCCCACGTTCAGGAAATAAAATCCCTTCTCCTGTCGTGGTAAACAACCTGCTTTACTTTTTATATCGATCCTCCCAGCGACTTCAGTTCGATATCATAGTCTAAATCGTCAGGAGATTACAGTAATCAGCCCAGTCATATATTGCAGTAAGCAAAATTAAGCGATAACATATATATATATATATATATATATATATATATATATTGTAATGCCAATTAATTAATCAATTAATTGTTTTGAAATAAATTTGAATTGTTTAGCGAAAAGTTTGTATTATAGCGAGAGCGATCCGAGCGACAATGAGTGGTGAGCTCTGTTCCTATTATTGAGAGCGCGGAATGGCGTTTACGCGCGCTAAAGCGGGGTTAGTTGGTCGTTGTGGTCTGGATTGTACAGAGGTCAGACATCGTCGAGCATAGTATAATAAAGTTGGTGAATTATTGGAGAATAGAAGCGGCCGACGGAGAAAATGTTGCAGAGAACGGTCTTTATAAAATTGAGCAGAGTAAAACATTCAACGAGATATTGCAACGTGATTATTGTAAAGTAATACCAGTTTAGTCAAAATAGAACTTTTTTACAATCTTCGTGGAGGAATTTTTGCGGAATAACATTGGTAAATTATTGTGGAGCGGAGCAATTAACGGAATACAGCCAATCTTGCCAAATATTAAAGTGAAGTGTAAAATCAGTGAAAACCAAGGCCTGATATTAAATAATTAAAGAGTGTAAAGTGTCCGAACGACGTAAAATTGATTGTTCTGGTACCAGACCGACGGTCCGTAAGTAACCTAATTTTCACTAATATTGTAAACGAAAATTAAAGGATAAAGTCAGATTTTGTTCTCTTTTAAATTGTCAATCAGAGTTAATTTCTTTACTTTTTAATTTCTTTCATTCTATCGAAATATTGTTTAGGTAAATTGTGAACTGTTTTGTTAATAAGATTTTAAATCTTCTTTTTTGTGTTCATTATCAAACCCAGTAGAGGCCATGAGAGAACAGATCTCAAATTTTGTTTGTAATTATCTTTTACTGCCACAAAATAAAATAAATATATTTTGTTTGTTAATTGTTTAAACTTTTCATTTAATAAAAGCCTTCCAGTTGATTATTACATAAATGGTGCTTCAACGTGAGGCAAATTCTTTAAATTAAAAATAAATTAAACGACCTATATTTGATCATTACTATATATATATATGTGTGTGTGTGTGTGCGTGTGTGTGTGTGTGTGTGTGTGTGTTTGTCTGTGTCTAAGATCTTGATACAGAATGTATAGTAGAATATAGCTGAGATAGACCTCGGTGAAATATTTATTCTGTTGTTCGAAACACGTCTATTTCAGAATAGTATCGAATAAAGGATTATGTAAGACTGGCACTGGCAGCGGTTAAAAATATGACAATTGGAGGAGATCAAATCGAATGTCTGCTGTAGATATAAAACGTCACGCTTTAATTGTAAAATTTGCTCGAAAAAAAGATTATGCTTTTCTTTTAACTTTTACCGTTCATATCTTGATATTTTCACACGAACCGTTACTTTGAGTAAGTAGTTAGCCTGTAGCCTCGTTTTAACGCCATCGTTAAGTTAGCTTACGGAGAATGGAGAAGAAGCGTTTAACGTTTCATGTAGTTGCTTGTTCTCGGCAGGTGATTCTTTCAACGCGGAAGGGAAATAAACAACTCAGACAAGCTTAACGCAGACACAACGCTATTCTTCCGTACAGCTGTTATATTCCACTCAACTACCGTAAATAGTACATTAATAACCTTAATCAATATTTTATCTTTGACAGAAATAAATTACGCTGCGGAGTATGAATGTATAAATTGTTCAAATATTAAAATAATATAAGTTTTACAGAAAACAGAGTAACAGCTATTCTATTGCATATGCTCTCTGAAGGTAGTATTTTATTGTCGATATTGCAGACTTTTAGTGACCGTGTCGACTGTCATCCTGTCAGCTTATGGCTCATTCTGGAATTTTGAGAAGCACTTCATCATCACATTGCCTGTGAAAACCCCAATTTCGAGTGACGGAAGCGGGTTTGAAACCGAAATTATTTCTCATTGAGAATCTCTCGGCATTATACGACCACACGAGATTTAATATAAAATTCTGAAATGGTCAGAGATTAATATTTCAACACAAATAGTAATGGTAATAATTAAGTAGACTGCAGTCTGAAAGTAATATCATTCCGATAATTACTCGACGCATACCAATATAGTAGTTTAGTCGTGTGTCTTTATTTTTACATTTTGTATAAAACACAATTTAATAGTTTCATTAATTCAGTATCAAGAATATATAAATAAATTAACAATCGTCATAAATGAAAAAATTTACTTCTGATTGAAATTAATGAATAAGAAAGTTAGCGCAAGTGCAGTTGTGTCGCTCTCGGTTCTTCTTCGCACCTGACGAAAGGAACAAGGATCCCAGAAACGTTGTGTGGTATTTATATTATCACTTTTTTGTCTGAATTGGCTAACTTTCTGATTCATTAATCGTCATAAATGTCAAAGAGAAAATTAAACAATTTTTCTGTTCATTAGAGTGTATTCTCAATTTTTGTAGGCCTGTATACTCCAGGCACAAATATCGCTTATGAAATATATTCTTGATTCTAATTACCTTGTTAAGCAAAGAACGAAGACTTCTCATTATTTATTTTTTATTCTCATCGTTTCTGGTTACGTATTTAAAACATTTCTTGATGATGATGACGTCATAGTTATACAAGGACCTGTGTCATTTGCGCGTTATAGGGCCATAACATTGCTGGTATGAGATAGCGAGGACTTACAGAGGAAATGAAACCAACAAGTCGCACTCTCAACAAGCGAAAAAACCGTACTAGACTCGCTAAATAAAAGCTATGAATTGACCATTAAAACAACAAGACAGCAGCTACATATATAAATACAGTTCCTCAACTTTGAAAATGTACTACACCTGTGGATGACGGCAGAACACACTATTCAAACGTTTAGTTTTAATATGAACTTAACCCAAATGGAAAATCGAGGATGTATAATTTATTTCTTGTATGGGTCGGCAGAAATAGCCCTACTTATAATATTTTAAGCTCTTATTCTCTTATTGATTACCTATTGTCAGTTCGCCAAAGGTCTGTTCCTAAGTCAACAATACAATGGATGGATGAATTAAAGTTTAATAAAGATTTTCGTCCGTAATAATGAGGTCAGAACAGAGAATTAAAAATTATAATTTAATTTAACTACATTTTTCAGTCCTAATGTGGACCCTTATCTGGTTTCCAATGAAAATAATAAATGATATTCATAATTTATAATATAGAAATTAACGTCCGTTAAAACTTTTAATGAAAAAATTGACGTCTGATTGAAAATAATGAATAAGAAAGATAGCAAATTCAGACAAAAAGGTATTATAAGTATCATATAACGTTTCTGGGATCCTTGTTCCTTTCGTCAGGAGCTAAGAAGAGAAAAACCACTTGCTCAAGCTGTTCTTAGCACCAGACGAAAGGAACAAGGATCCCAGAAACGTTATATGATACTTATAATACCTTTTTGTCTGAATTTGCTATCTTTCTTATTCATTATTTTCAAGCAGACGTAAATTTTTTCATTTTAACATTTGACGTCTAGTCTTTTATAGTGTCTTCTATTTCGTTTTATGTTTTTTCTCAATTATGTTTTGCTTACTTTCGGTTTTCCTATTTATTCTAGTTTTAAAACTTGTTAAAACTCTCGAACAAATTAGTTGTTCCGAGGATCCAGTGTGAGTTTTTACTTAATTGTAGAAAATGTGATGTTTTGCCAGCTCATTTACATTTACACAATAAATTTAACAGTATTTCTTTCTTCAATTCGAAACGTTCCTATAAATACAACCACAAAATAAAATTTTGACAGTTATGTATCCTAAACTTGGAAATCCAAGACACACATTCAGTCCTTAATTAAACAACTTATTTTTCATGAGAATTCTATAACTAGAATGGAGATCATCAACATCTACAACGAATTTTTCTTCCTCCAATCCTCTCGTTTAATCAGATATTATTATCGCCTAGGAGCAGCTAAAATTAGGAAGTTTGATTTCCCATTTCACAAAACTTTTCCAAATTACTCCACACATAATAATTACAAAAACAATTGGTTCAAAAACCTCAATAACCACTCCATTCCTAAGGAAGTTATTGACGTAGTATCACTTGGAAACAAATTTAGTCTATCCACCACATCCATCAACAATTCTCAATCCATTCCTCTCTTAAAACACATCGAAACCAATATATCTTTATTCCCAACACAATAACACAATAAAATCAGGGATCACATCACTCAAACCGTACTTGAAAATTTAAAAAAATCAAACCAAAAAAACACCTTCCCCTTTTTCCTAAAAATTTTAATACTAAAAACGATCTTCATGCAGACAAACCTAAAATAGAGTAACAAAAACTACGAAAACTAAATTTAAAAGTTTTTTGCGGATAGAAAAAGACGACAATACCCGCCTAAACGTCAGGCACTTTAACTTACCATTTTTTTTTAGCTTTTTTTCTCTATTTTCAGTTTGTCTGTCCGAAGGTCATTTTTGGTATTATTAATGTGGACATAATTGTACAGAGATTTTAGATAATAGCGAAAGATTATATATAATGAATTGAGGTGTAGACAGGCTGTGTATAGGGTAATCCACATGGTGGCAACTCCCCTCTTATAGCATAGGAAAGGGATTTCAAAGGGGGGATGTGGAAGGGTAGAGCAAGGTAGTCAAAGGTTAACTAGGGCCCCCGGGCTTAGGGCTATGGATCCTACCCGGCATTCGACTAAAAGTAATGCAGGGAAAACCCTAGAAAAACCTGCATCAGTTAGGTCGGCCATTTGGTACTTTTCCCATGCCCTTCCGATGGCAGGAGAGGGGTTTGCTGTGGTGTCACAGCTTACCACTCGCCATACCTTGGCTAATTTAGGAGGCAGCTGGCCGACTATTCCAATAGAAATAGCGGACAACTCTTACCGTATGCCAAAGGTCTGCGACCCCGGAACATACACCTCTCAAAACAGGCCGAGGTGCCTCGGCATGTGGGAACCTTAGTTCAAAAAAACCAGTGAGTTGTTAAGGCATCCCCAAAGGTAGCCTCCACCAGAGCTTTCTGGGAAGGTTCACCTGTGAGAGATTTCTCTCGGAGGCTTACTTCCAAAACAGGCCGATGTTACAAATATTACATAATAAATCATTACCCGTTTTGTCGTCGATGATGGTCCGCCCTCATCAGCCCTAATTTGTATTCTAACCTTGGTCTTCCTTTTCTATTTTCCTCTCACTCACTCCCTGTAATATTAACTTGAACCCTTCGTCGTCTATGAGCCTATCCCTGTTTTTAGTCAGCGTCATCCATAATGTTCTTTCTTAACTCATTCTTCCTGATTTGTGACTGACTCTACCCATCTGATTTTCAGAATTTTTCTGTAAAAACACAATTCAAAGGCTTCTATTGTTTTTTGTTCTGCGCTTCTTTTTGACCAGGTTTCATTCCTATACAACGCTACACTTCAGATCGACATGTTTAGAAATAATTTCGCAGTATAAAACTTAGATGTGAACAAATTCTTCTTTCTTACTAAAGCTTTCCTTGCTTGTGCTATCCGAATTTTTATAAGAACTTTGTTTCTATCAACTATGGTTATTCTACTGTCCTAATATAATTTTCATCTACTCCCGTCAGAGATTTCCTAATCTAATACCCTTTGCATCACCATTCTTATTTTCGCTACACTCCATTTCTTTAGTTTTGTTTCTAATGTTATCATAGTGTACTCTGTTTTCAAGAAGGAATTCATGGCATTGAGCAAGTCTTCCAAATATTCGGCTGATTCAGATAATATTGCAATATCATGAGTAAACTTTAATGTCTTAATTTTTTCTCCTTGAATGATGATTCATTTTCCAAACTTTTCTTTAACTTCATTTCTTGTTCTACGTGCAGATTGAATACTATAGCCGAAAGCCTGCAACCTTGTCTTACTCACTTGACTACTGCTGTCTGACTTCTGTATAGGTTGTAGGTATTTTATTCCAACCATTTTCAAAATGCTAAGGAGTTTGTCCGAATCGATATTATTGAAATGCTTTCCCAAATCTACAAATGCCATGAAAATGGGCCTGAATGAAGCGTAGAGTAAGTATGGTGTCTCAACCATTCCTGAAACCAAAGTAATCTTCTCCCACCTAGTATTCTACTTGACGTTCAATTCTTTGTAAATAATTGTTGAGTTACTAAACTAAGTCCTATAATATTCGCATCTGTCAGAATTTGCCTTCTTCGGTATAGTGTAATGACATTATTTTTAAATCTGATGGAATTTCTCTTGTATCATATATCTTACAAAAATGACAGTCTTGTCATTGCTTCATCGCGATTTTATTGCAGTAATTTTGCGGGGATGACAATTCCAGGTGCTTTAATACTACATATATTTGGCAATGATTTTTTAAATTCTGATCAAGTATTGTGTCACCCCACTCTTCCTCATAAACTTTCTCTTCTTTTTCTATTACTAAGTGGCCAAGTGAAAGCTATATGAACATTAAAGTATTAATTTAAGTAATTAAAGTATTAATTTAAAAGTGCTTGTTAAATTAAAACGTTCAACTCTACGTTTGAAGAAGAAGCTTAAAATAAAAATTATAATAAGCATGAAAAACACCATCCTATTAGTCAGAAAATTTATTAACAAATTTAAGAAACACAATATTTCGTCCCTAATTAGATTAATATAAATTTCTAACATGCGGCCGAAATGAATGTTATTGACCTGAATAAGTCCCAATTAAGAATGAAACGTTGTGTTTGTTAAATATAATGTTTTAAATTTGATAATAAATTGTCCGTCAAATAGTCTGGTGTTTTTCACGTTTATTTAAAAAGAAGTCAGATTAATATAATGATTAAAAATTACATTAATTAAAATTATTTCACCGTACAATTCTGAGACGAAAAATATTTTCATATATATTTCTCGGTTTTCGAATAATGATATTGCTGACTGCGCTTTGTTTAGTTGTAAATAGTGTGACCTGTTCGAGCGAAAAGCCTCCCGCAGATTGGACCAATGCAGTGCCACCACATTCGCAGTTCTAAAATGGACCGTGCCTTGGCAACTCTTCCAACATTCGCGCTACATCCGCGGCCAAAACTCCCAGTCTTAATTGCGCTCTTCTCGATCTAAATGCTGCTAGCTCCACACAAAGAGCTCGTAAATACAAGTTCAATGACGATCTGCAGCGCACAGGGACGTTGCTTCAACTCAATTATTTATATCGTCGCTAAAATCTCAGCCAGTGAACACGTTCGTTAGCATATATCATACCCAAATTTCAGCAGGTAAACGTGCTCAAAATTTTGAATTTTAATGAGGAATTATCATAAATTAATAAACTTTGAAATTAAGCTTTTATCCTAAAGTTCAGCTGTGGAGCTAAGCGATGATTTTTAATTATGAAGTGTTGGTAAACATTGGACGGAATCGTACCCGGTTCCATTGATTTGCTCTCAGGAGGTCTTAGATTTTCGACTCGGTACGAATGTCTTTCCTCTACGGTTCATTCACAGCCTCATTTCCCCTGAAGATGGCAACGGCGCTACTGAACTACTACGTCGTGGCGAGTTGACGATTACACTCGGTTTTTTACTTTATACTTAGACTTTATACGAAAACTGTACTGGGAGAACCTCCGATCATTAAGAAAATTAGTTTATTTAAAGATTAATCAAAAGTTGTTTTATTTAAGTAAATTGACCATAGGAGAATTAAAAAAAAATGAGAGTTATAATATTGGGTAAAGAAGTTGTTTAAGCAATAGTATGAAGGAAAGGCAAATGTACCAGCCCATTCTTAATGTATTTTTGTTTAAATTCTGTGGGTTATGCATTTACTAAAAGAATTGACTTTAAATGTGGATGTTCTTTAAATTTGAAGTCTGATGGATTTGTCTAGTATTAAAACTTCTTGTATTGGCGAATTTAAGTTAAGTACCCTATCATAATTTTTTCCTGTAGTATTTTTAGCTGAGAATTGCTTAATCTACCTAAAAATGAGATATATTTGGTTTGCGTCAATTTATGATTATCCGTACATTGAAGTTTATATAGAAAAATAGCTAGACATTTAGAGATAAGGAACTTTTTGGAATTGATAACGTTTGCCGTCAGGCAATTATGTTAAAATAATTTACCAAAAAATTAGCTCAGTAGTACAACAAATAGTAGCCATTAGAAAGGAACAAAATCAGGAAATCCAGAAAGGAAATGGAATTTCTCAATTTTGAGAAGTACTTGACTTAATCGATAGAGCAATTGTCTAAAATTAAATAATGAAATGAAAAATATGTGAAAAACGACAGAATGAAGGACTTTTCATCTAAATTGCTGCTAAATAATAAGGAAAATAAGAGGATAAGAATAACGGTTAGTCGAAAACAATTCTGTTTGTGGTACTCAGAATACAGGTAAATGACCTTTGAATATTTAGATCACTTTACTAGTTAAGCGATGTAGAGGGATTTTAATGAACACTAACAATTTTTTGTTCAAAGTGTCTTCTGTGATTTTTTCATTTTACACTCAGAAAATTTGCTACCGTTAAAATTAACGTCAGTATTGTGAACTTCATTAGTACTCTCCTTTTATGAGACGGAGCTTTTCATTTTTCCAGTAACCTTGGAGCTGCAATAACCTCTATATTATCATGTCATAGATCTCTGACTGCCTGCTTCACCCATGTGTTGATTATTTTTTTTAAAAAAACATTTAATTAATTAATAACATTAATAGTTTCGTAACTAGTGAACCTCTTTTAATTATTTAATTCTACTGGCTTTTCCTTCATATTGACAATTCACTTACGTGCATGTAAAATGTATTTCGAACAGACAACCTTTAAGTTTTTACTTAGCAAGTGAAACATAATTGCTGAATATTCTGCGATTTCAATTAGTTTATAACTTTTCGTACTAACCACTTAAATTAAACTACATTTGGAAACTAAGAATAAAATTGCATATATACGATTTTGACTCATGTTAAGACTTGGGAGTTTAAGAAATAAATATTTAACGACCAAATATAACATTCAAGGCAACTGAACTCCTCTGCAGACGATACTTTCAGGATGACGTAAATCCAATTGAGAATGAGTGGGTAGAAACTAAACGGACAATGGTCGAGATCTGTCCAGACCAGCGTCCAAGAACTTAAGATGGTCTATAGAAAATCATTTCTAATGGTGACCCAAATAGATATTCAAATATATTCCTTCAGTCAGAGACAAGTAGAAGGCAACGATGGTTTCTGGTCGAGCTGTTCAGTTGACAACAGTGGCCACAAATAAAGAATAATTAAATAATTATTTAAACCCTACACATTATCCCCCACATGCTTTAAATAAAAATGAAATTGTTTTGCGTCTGATTGAAAATTAATAATAAGAAATGTTGCCAAATACAGCAATAGAAGTAAGAATACAAAGGATCAAGGTTTCCAGAAACGTTTAGTGGTATTTATATTATCACTTCTTTTGTGTGTATCTTTACTATTGTTGACATAATTTTTTTTTTGATCCTGCAGATTTCCGCATAACGCTGGCTACAGAGTTAAGCGTTAGAAATACGTGTCAAGATTTTTCGAGTCCATTGTCATTTTATGTAACGAAATACCTAGAAAAGAAGTTTACGCATATCCTTCCAAAAAAAAATTATTTACTAGTGCTATATGACTGTTACACTATTCTGTTGAATAAATCAGATCAAAATAAAACAATTCACAAACTGACATAAATAATTCTTTCCCCCACGTAAAAACTTAATATTGTTCATGGGGGTCGATGACACGTTGAGGCCTAGAAATGTAGCGTACTGTTTCTAACTTAAATATTAAATCATAAGGTGAGAATTTTCCGTTAAAGAATATCTAGTAATCAGGTGTAAAATTATCATGGCCTTTGCAGTAGCTGTTATATGTTTAATAATCCTCTTCGCCCGACAAATTCTGCTTTTCGAAACAACAAAACTGTTGCATCACTAAAAATAATGTAAGACTGTTTTTTAATTATTATTATTAATAACATTAAAATATTACTATTTACGGAAGTAATAAGTAGTCGAACTAGGATATATAATCTCAAAATTAATGTAGTTGATATTAAATGTTCCTCCTGTTTTACTAAGTTCATGTATCTCTTGTATGCACTATTAAAGTCGAATCATTTCAGCCCCATGTACTCAGGCATGCAAATTACCAACACAAATTAATTAGTTATTGTTCTTGATTTATACATTTCGATCAAATTGTATCGCGCAGAAAAATTGTGATTTTGCAGGTAGATTAGAACCTAAATCAAGAGAATAGAAAGCCACTGCACGAGAAAGGAATAATATGGTTGAAGGTTATTATTTTCTTCAAGATAAAAATGAAGAATAGTTCTTTGAGTTTGTGTTTTCTGAGTGTATGTATTGCAAAACATAATTTATTCCTATTGGCTAAGGTTCCCACAAGCCGAGGCACCTCGGCCTGTTTTGAGAGGTGTATGTTCCGGGGTCGCAGACCTTGGGCATACGGTAAGAGTTGTTCGCTATTCCTATTGGAATAGTCGGCCAGCTGCCTCCTAAACTGGTCTAGGCACGGAGAAGGGAATGCTGCGTCCCCACAGCAAACCCCTCTCCCGCTATCGGAAGGGCGTGGGACAAGTACCCAATGCCCGACCTACCTGATGCAGATTTTTATAGGGTTTTCCCTGCATTGCTTTAGGCGAATGCCGGGTAGGATCCTTAAAATATAGCCCGGGGGCCCTAGTAACCCTTGGCTACCTTCCTCTACCCTTCCGCATCCCCCCTTTGAGATCCCTTCCTATGATATTAAAGGGGAGTTGCCCAATGTGGATTACCCTCATGTAGCCTGTTACCCTAAAAAAATGTTATAGGCTACATTAGTTTGAAATTTAAATTTATCAATGTCATAAATTATGGTGAATATATTTAAAATGAGAACACGAGAGGTGTGTCAATATTTAAATAGGGAAACTTGAAAAAAACAGAATATGTAGTATGTCATCTTACGACGGGAAGAGGAATTTTCTTTCATAGCCGATCAGAGTCAAAAAAATTCTCTGAACAAAAGGTGTCTAGTTTTGAATTCACGAGCGAGCGCTCACATTTTTCAGATATTGGAAAAGAAGGTTTAATTGAAACAGGTAATTATTAATCTTTGAATAACATGATTATAACTTCACGAAAGTTTACGTACACTCAACTAGTTATAGACTATTTTTTGTTGTGTTTACATATACGCCTGTATAAGATTATTTGCCGATGACTGTATCGTATATAGAAAAATAACCTATACAGATGCAAATATTCTTCAAGCTGACCTAAACAGAATTCATCGTTGGTCGGAGCAAAATGAGATGAAAATAAAAAGTGGATTATATTTACAAGAAACAGAATCGTTTTTCAGGTACAATATAAATTTGGGAAAGAGAACATAACATAGGTAGATAAATGCAAATATTTAGGCGTAACCTTGAGCAAAGACTTAAATTTCAGTAACTGGGAAAGGATGGAGGGCATTTAATTTTGTAAATAGAATACTGCAGAAGAGTACAGGAAAGTGTGAAGACATAGCTTATAAGTCCCTGATTCGGCCTATCCTCGAGTACGGAGCTGTGTGTTAGGGTCCTTACAGAGCACTCGACAGGGTGCGGTGAAAGCGAATTTTTGTACAGGCAGGGGCAGTCTGGAGACGCTAGTGGTCAGAAGAAACAGTGCATTTTGCATTGTTCAAAGCTTATACAGTCAAACCGACCTGGAGTGACATCAAAGCTCGTATTTACCGACGTATGTAGCAAAAGATGACCATTACTTCAAAATTAAACAAAGAAGCCAACGAACTGACGTGGGTAACTGCTGTTTCGTAAATGGAATATAGACCGGAATTCTTTAGTTCATTTTCCAAAAAAAATGCGAAATGATTTAGAGACGGAATTAGGAATATTGTTTAAGTAAAATATTTACTATCTTAAAATGTATCCTTAGCATGGGTGAAAAGATTTGTATCTTTAATATTAATAATAATTTTAGTAATTTGGTATCTGTTATTATTACACTATAAAACGTATGTTGCTACAGGGCTATGCATTTGGTGACGAAATAAATTTATATAATTATCCTGACGTATTACTTACATCAAGTCATATCAAGTAAGATATAAGAATTTTTATCAATTGTTCCTAGTATTAAGTATTTCATTTCGCCGTTTGGCTCTCGATACTGTGCGTTTTGAAGCAGCGACTAGAATTAGTTTTCCCGATATTCCATGACGTAATACCAAGTATTTATTATATGTTAGATAGATATAAAAATAAAATTGAATATATGGTATTAAGATTTCTGATTTTCTGATATGAAGTTAAAATAATAGGCATTGCGAGAATGCGTGTAACTTACTTTACTAAGTTAATCGCGCGGCAATAATTTTCTGTAATAATGCTGGGTAATTGAATCAAAGTGAAAGATGGCAAATGTTTGGAGATTGGTATTATTAATTTGTTTTTATTTGAGCTGCAACAAGATACTGTTTGACAACTATTGCTGCCATCAAGGAGTGTGTCCTCCCACAGCTGACTCAAATACATAGTACAATTCAGAAAATTTTAAATAAAACTTTTGTCTACAATCAATATTATATGGTTCATTATTTATTGTTGAAAAAACTTTATTTAGAAAATTAAATGTTTTATTTTAATATATAATATACAAAGTCTTACTTTGTTTAATATGATTTAACAGACTTCTGGAAGGGACGAAAAACGGTTAGGTTACGATGTTGTTTACGGTCTTTTATGTCTAAACGAACAATTGCATAATATTAGCGGGTTACTGCAATATTCGTAGTAGAATATAGTTTCAAGTAGGTGAGTTTTTTACGGGAACTTTATCAACAAGATATCAAAATGATATCTATCTCTAGCTTGTACACCTGAACTCGAGAGTGACGTAATAATAAGAATCTCAAAAAGGATACGAAAGTTATTTTTTTTCCCATTGAATGTTTCAGAAAATATGACACTGAAGCAAGTAGCATATTTATAGGACAGTAAGTTGCATTGGAAAAATCAAGTCAGTAATCTAATAAATGAACCTAGCTCAGACATCTATCTACACAGTCCGTCGCATGATGTGAAAAAAAATACAAGACGTTGTTAATATTTATTTTACATTGACATTTTATTCAAAATAATATCCTGTGAGTCAATATTCAACTCGTAGTGTTGGAAAAGTTGTTCGAACTAATTCTTAAACTCAACCTTTGAAATTTGCTTCAAAGCTGAGCTCATAGCCTTCTTTATATCTGGAATCTCGTCGAAACGCCTTCCTTTCATTGCCGTTTTCAATTTTGGATATAAGTCGCAAGGTTTCCGCGATGCTCCTGGACTTGCACCGGAACTTTGTTATGCAACCGTCACAATGTTCCTTGATTCCGTTATTCAGGTCGAACCCGAACAATCTTTGCCCATAAACGGATTAAAACACCAAAGTAGTAATATGCATTCATCATTTGACGTTCTGGAACGAATTCTTTATGGATAATACCTTCTGAATGAAAGAATCCAGTGAGCCCTGTGTTTTGACACGACTTTTCTGCCCGAATATCTTTTTTGGTCTCGAAGATTTTGGACCTTTCCATTCCGAGCATGTAAAGTGGCTCGTACTGAAAACACTGTGTTTCATCACGTGCTACGCCGTTTAAAGGCACGGGTCCTTAGCTGCAATGTTCCACTCTGCAATATTTTTGAACATCAGTGAGTGGGGCACTAAGCAACAACGGATCTTCTTTTGCACAAATTTTCAGTTATAATGCGGTGCACAGTTGTTGTAGGAATTGCAGTGAGCTCCTTAATTAACTTCGTAGGTGTACGACGATCATTTCGAAGAATTTCATCCACATTTAGAACATTTTCTTGCACTCCAACTGTCGATGATGCTCCTGGATCACCTTCAACACTCTCTCTACCATCACGAATCCTTGCATAACACTTAAAAAAACAATTTTACGCCTAATTATTTTACTTCCATATAGACTGTGTATCATTTCAAACGTGTCTGTGGCACTTTTACCCAATTTGAAACCAAACTTAATTTTCTAACGTTTGCTCATTGCTCCTTTTACGTCAGAATTTCAAAACATCCTGTAAAAGATTCTGGAACTACGAGCAGTCTGTGATGCCAGCGCTGTTAAATTTAAAAGGGATGGTAGTGTCGATATACCACGATAGTTAATTCATGCATATGTTTACAGATGGCGTTAGTAGTTACACGAATATAAATTCAGTTACCTTTCCTCTTTTCATTCAATAATATCTCAAGGTATTATTTTTTGGGAGTAATTCTTCAGGGAAATACTTCAATAGCGTGTCATAAGAATAATTGGTAAAGCTAATTTGCGTCATGTAGAGTATGAGGTATTGTTAACCTCTCGTGTATAAAAAAACATAAAGCCCTACCCTATATCTTTATTAGTTTATTTCTAGTTTTTGCCCTTATTTTATTTTACGATGTATATGTTTAGACTATTACCTCAGCCCAATGTAGCTGCACTCCATAGTCTTTTTTGTTTCATGGAATATCTAAGATTCAAATCCGAGATTCAAGTCCGAGGGCAATCTCTTTCTGTCTCATAAAAACACACACACTTTTATATATAGACTAACCGGGTGTCCGAAGTTGCTCGGGTTGTCACAATTAAACTAAGCAACATTAACCCCGGTTTTGCGTCGCATCTAGGTTGTTTTTGCGTTATTTTTATGTAAAGCTCCTCCAACCCACTATGGGTGATCTTCTCTTACGCTAAAAGGGTTTGAAACTATACACAAACAACATCGATACAAATAACATCAATTTCATTTATCCCGAAAAATATTAATTCAACGACAATATCGGCCGTGTTTGCATGTTTGAAAATTTCCACCCCCGTCCACCCCCGTACCTGGGGGTTAAATGGCAATTTGAGTGGCATAATTAAACTCAGTGACATCCATAACCCGGGATTTGACTCTAATCTCGGTTGCATTCGGGTTATTTTCTTGTAATCCTCCTCCGCCACTGTCCTAAGGGTAGTCCTCTCCTATGCCGAAAGGGGTTGAAATTATACAAAAAGAACATAAGTAGAAATACTAACAACCTCTTTGACCCTTACAAATATTTATCCGACTCAAATATCTTCCGTTTAACCATGTTTGAATATTTCCACGCCTATCCACCTCTTCTCCCACAGTGTTGTTTCCTGGTCGCAAGGAACACGTGTACGATATTTGGTGAAATTTGTTCCACGGATGTAGATTTATATACGCCACATACACTCATATATACACCTAAAAATAAAGGAAATTTTATTTATTAAACAAGAAGATAGATTAGATGTAGAAATACATGACTTAAAAGGCCATTGTTATTTATGACGCTGAGTCATTACTTTGTCCTTTTACCCAAAAATTAGTAAAAAATATATTTTAATAGATTTTAATTAGACTATGTAAATCCCCGCAAGAAGGAAAAGTTTGGTAAAAATGATATCGAGATGTGTCTTTGGAGCAAGTCCAGAGAAATCACCACGAGAGTCGCAGGAGATCACGGACCGGAAGACGTCGCCAGAAACTATTAATATGCGACCATCACGTGGCAAATGGTCTATGGCCTTTGCAGTCGCTGTTAGATGTGTAATAATCCTTTTCACCCTATGACTTCGTCCATACACAAACAACAAAACTGTTGCCTCTTTGCCGTGAAAATAATAAAATAAAATACATATCAATAATAAACGCTCCAATTCCAATTAATTCCACCGACTACAAACATAAAGACTGTTCCTGTCACTAAAACTTTATTTGCAGATTTATAATGAAAATTTTACTCAACAAGTAAATTGACTACCTTTACTGCATCAGGCGTTTTTGTGACGGGTAAACCTTTTAATATAATAACATTTACATTAAGTTGAGGTACACGTTAAAGTAATCTGCGAATTAGCACGAACCCCACTGCCAATCGAACATATTCTTCATGATGGGAATATTCCGATGGAATTAGCTTTTTGGTCTTCCTCGAAATTATTAAAATTATAATTAAGAACTTGGGATTTTTATGCATCTTAAAATGTGTATTAAATCCCTATTGTCTGATTTTTCTTTGTGAAAACATTGTTTCACGTAAGGTCCAGGCGCAGATATGTAAAGAATTTAACTTTTCTTCATAATTAGCGGAGGAAACGTTGTGTTGTTTGTTTTTTAAATTCAATTGTCTGTTAAATTTGCCACGTAATTTTCGTTCTTACGAGTTGAAACAGACATTGTTTATTAATCAATTTTTTTCTTTAAAATTTACACGTTTTATCATATATATCCTAAATAAAAAAATTTTCTATCGTTCAGTTTGTGTAATTTCCCGAAAATGAACTACTATGTTTTTCCATGGCTTTGACAATTTTGAAATGAATACTAACAGATAATTCATATTTTTCTACACCTGGCTTAAGGAATTGACGTCGTTCTGAAATGACAGCATCTTGAATCTCGTCTAGAATTATCTTTACATTTTCACAGCTATGACAATATCATCATGAGCTTGAGAATGTGATGGGAAATTGTTGCAATTATGAAAAAAAATAATTAAGCTAACTTAGGACGAATTGGCAAACAAACGCTATCCATGGCAGCACTATCTAGAGTTCCAAACAGTCAATAAATATTATTGAGAAAAAACTGATTACAGTCCTATTGATAATACCCGAGAGCACCATGCATTCATTGTCTCACCATACAGAAATTTCCAACATTCGGGTGCGTTTGCTAAACTTACGTCGTAATTTATTTAGGTGAAATGTTTATCTGGTAATAAAAATAAATAAGTCCTCCAAATCCAGAATCGTAAAAATGAAATTTATAAAACCATGATACAATAAAATAACCTATATTAGTACACAAAATAGAAATTAACACAGGAGTTTTTGGGTTTTTTAAGACATAAACTTCTGATCTTTTTAAAAATACATGTAATTCCCACATATCATGCCACAATGTAATGAATATCAATTGACAGAACATATATGAAACGAATGCCACGCTATCGTTACATTGTGGCATATGTGTAAATAATATGTAATTTTATACGAGAACAGATGATTATAGTTTAGAAAAAAACGATAGATACTGTGTTGAATTATATTTTGAGGACTAATATAGATTATTTTATTAATTTATAAAAAGTCTTTATCCAACAATTCTACATTGATAAAAAACCATATGATAACGAAAATTTTGATACGGCAGCATAATTATATTTTATTTTTTTAAATACTCTACAAAATGTACTCACTGGTTGGAAATGGTAAACGTAGACCAGAGTTATGTATTGTTTACTTTACAATGTATTGTGTTGATTAACTCAACTCGGAAGGTAAACAATATGAGTTCGATTGAAGATTGTAAGGCGACGTTTCGACGACCAAATGCACTGCCCTCATCTTCTAGGCCTAGAAGATGAGGGCAGTGCATTTGGTCGTCGAAACGTTGCCTTACAATCGCTGTTTTACCCCAAGTGGAAACCGGTGAACGTTTTTTTCAACAAATACACCGGGAAAGCCTTCGATCTTTGATGAGTTCGATTCTTATTCAACTAATTAATTAACGAAACCAAGCGTTTACAGTAACATATGATTTTCCAAAACGACATAGTGAATAATATAAATTTACTTTTAAGTTCTGCAATTTGATATTTCTTCAAGACATTTTTCACATAATGAGATTTTAATTTATTCACCAGTTCTTATTTTGTGTATCCCATCATATGATCTGATCATATATCCTGGAATCATGTTTCAGTCCATTGACATCAAGAAATGATATTAAACCTCTTAATAAATCTAAAACAAACAAAGTGATTAAAAATTTGGTGTAATTCCGGGTTGTCTGTTTTGGAACGTAGCACTGCAGTAATGATCGTGTTGTAATTTAAACAACAAAATATGGAATTAATAAATGTTAATATATTTTTTACGAAAAGATATAATTTATTTTTGCGTATATATATTGTAATAATCAAAACGATTAAAGGAATTAAATGGTTGGCCATACGTAGATGCGCCAACATGTAAAACTCAGAATTAAATGAATTAATTAACAATTAATTTGCCTCTCGTTGGCAAGCCAATTTGTGACACTCAAAGGAAATTAAATTATTATGGTTAATTAACGGATGAAATTTATTTATTAAATTAAAATGAAATGATGCTAAATAATTACATAATTTAAACCTCAGAAAACAATTAATTTATTTAAAGTAATAATAACAAATTTTCATGTTGTGATTGATTTACATTCGTGTCCCTACTATTTTACAAACTTATCTACTCTCGTCTCAGAGTCGTTTATTGGGCCTTTTAAATAAAGAACAAACCTTTTCTTACATTCAAATTAACAATCAAAATTTACAACATTCAAACTAATTAAAATTAAACAGCAAAATGAACGTGAATCCGAAATCTGACAATTTGATCCTTATTTAACGTTTACAATAACTTTTATAAAATTTCTCGCTCTACTTACAGTTTTCTTTACTGGTACCAGGCATTCGTTTGGGCTCTTTGATACACTATTCACATATAACAAGCCATCATTTCACAGAATTTAATTCGTTTCAAAATCACTGTCCAAAACAATTACTCCGCATAACACTGTTGACCTCCCCCTCTCTCTCACTCCAGCAAATATTGTAGTTCTCGTTCTGATCAAGGGTCAATCAGAATGTTATCAACTTATTCTCGATGACATTTTGTAACAGTCTTTACGTGTTGAATATCTACCTGTGGCTTTACTTATTGCGACCTGAACTTGATCGAATTCTATGTCCAACCTTTAGTGGATGAAATTCTATGTGCAACTCCCGTTAAATAAATTCTCCCTGCTACTATAGTTGTGAGCCTCGAAATTATAAACGCTCGCCGACAAAGGCTCGCCTGTACATGTTTTACCCATTGTTGTGTTTACATTCTCGCCGATAACAATTTACTACAATTTCCAATTATTAATTCTCTAATTGCCTCTAATTATTATTACAATATATTTGGTAAATTTATCCTGTAGAATGGTGAGAATCGGTTTTATGTTATTGAAATTTAGTTTTTTAGTAAATGTTTTCCATTTTACCTTAATTGTTTCTATAATTCTGTTCATTTGTGATATTTTTAATTAATGAGTACTTTTAAGTGGTTATTTCAAGTATTGTTTATTATGTTAAGCATGTATATGTTTTCTTGTTCTTTAGACGAAAATGAAAATATTGTGAACAGTTCTTAGGATTAACTTTTGGAACAAGCTCACGGTATAAACTATTGATAAGATAAGATGTTAAGTGTTTATTCTTTATCACATTTAAGTATATATTTTACGTCTGATTATATGAAATCAATAATGCAGTTTAAGCTAATTTATTTATTACATTAAAATAACAACGTTTCCGTACGTGTTTGTTCCTTCTTCAGTGTGTTGAAAAGTGTCTCGGAAAAACTTGACAAACCTCCAACGTTAAGTGAAATTTTAAATATGCAGTAAAATAGTTTATAACGACTCTTGATAATTATATAATATAAAAACATTGTTTTTAAAATTAATTAAATAAATTATCTGAAATTAGTCATAAACTGCATTATTTATTTACGTTTCTTTCTGGAAAATTACTCAATCAGTCAAGTGGATATATGGAAATAGTATTCACGATTGCCTATCTGTTAGGCGCACAACATTAAATTAAATTACTATATGAAATTATATGATTTTGCAACAAAAAAACTTTTACCCCAATACGAATGAATGGAAACCTAAGATAATTAAGATAATCCTTTAGAAATTGAGAACTGTGAAATTAGTCAGTAGAGCAAAATTTGGTGAAGACCAAAAAATTATTACTGCCTTCACTTCAGAAATATCCGATACATTGACGAAATACTTAGATTTTTCTGTCCTGTCATTTAAAAACTTATTGCGGATGCATTGTAAAGAAAAATGGAGGACATTCATGGTACAGTCTGGAAGACCTTGACCTCGATCTGTTTAATGATCCTGGAGCATCATTTTTCTTTCTCCAAAAAATTTGAAAGTTGTGAGTAGGGAGCATGGAGAGATTTCGCCTGAACGAACTTCGAGAAGTCATCAGCTTCGTAAAATTTTATGACTGATATCATGGCTTAATCCAATTTAAAATTGAAGTAATGGGTAGCTAAAATATGACATAAAATAAAGATTTGAGTTCAACTAAACATATACAGAATAATTCTCTGATAGTTGTTCCCGATGTTCTAGTATTCGGTCGCTCAATAAATCCGTTCCGTTTAATTAGTGTATAATACACTACATTATTTTACGATACAATACTGGTACAGGAATGATAAACCACATTCACCCAGTGATGTAATCACCATCTTTGTCATGGACCGCCTACCAACGTTCAGTTAGGAGTTCTGTAATTCTATAGAACTGTTGTGGCCTTGAATAAATCTGTTGCTAAGAGATGAAACACTTGTCCCTGAATGTTGATAAACCGGAAAAGATGATAATCTGAAAGGGCTAACTCTGGTGAATTTGGAGCGTGAGGAAGTGGATCCTAAACAAGTTCAGCAATGGCGTCTGTTGAGATTCTGGCAGATTGCAGGCGTGCATTGTCGTGGAGTAACAACACAGGTTTACGTCTCAGCCGTTCAGTTTACGCAGCAGCTGTTATAGATTCTCTTGTTGGTGAAGAATGATGTTCCACCAAACACAGATGATCTTTTGAGGGTGTGCGACGACAGTCCTTCGCAGGGTGTGTGGCTTTTTTCGACTGGCTGAGCCATTCTCGCCTCTTACTTAAGGTCACGTATAGGCGGCTCTCCTCCAATACACACCATAAATTCTTCCATAAAATTAATTATAAAGAAAAAAATTAGTTTCAACAAGAGTAGTAGAAATATATTATTATTATTAAGCTACTATTGGGCATTTTCCAGGTGGTAGCTTTGTCTTCAAAAATAACCTAATACAAAAGTTACATATATAACATATATACAATTACATAGGTAACATAAACCAACTGTCTTTGTAAAGTTTATTATTATATAAAAAAAGAAACACGTTAGACGCCCCCATTATTTCTGTTCACTGCACTTCAATTATTTTATTTTATATTTATTTTCTCATAAATCATTTCACTTCACTTCACTGTTTCCAACGCTGACCAGATAGAGATTAATAAGTGTAATAATATATATATATATATATATATATATATATATATATATATATATAAAATACCCCATGTTTATTTTATTTTTCTTAGCCTACGTCTAAACTGATCAGCGCTATTCGCAAAATTCGTCAGTAATTTTGTAGGCAATGAATTTCAGTCGCAAATTGATCTAATAATAAATGAATATTTGCCAACGTCTGTGCGTTGCCCTTTTTCTTTAATTTTGAGATCAATTTTAGAAGTAAAAGTTGGCGCCAAGAGACGATTTTTAATTTCTTTCCAGGCCGGTTGACCTGTATAAGCTTTGTATATTGCTAAAACCCTGGCGTGTTTCCTCCTTCTGCTTAGTGAGGATTGTTCGCGAATCGACCCCAAAACATATTTTCAGCCAGTTTTTGAATGTTGTCCAACGCTAGCGTGAGATCCTTTCTATATGGATCTCGATTAAATTCTAAGAGGAAAATGTGTGACAAAAGTTCGTGCTTCTATGACATTCCATATTGATTCGCCTTGAAAATTGAAAATTAACAACATACAAGCTCCTGTTCGCAACAATGAAACTCCAAACAGAAGAAAACCAATTGAATAACGAGAAACAAGGGCTGCGCAATGCTGTGGTGCCAATATAATGAAGAACGGCACTCATTTACGCACCAATAGATTTTTCGATAATGAGCTTCATTTTTAAAATTAATTTTTGTAGAGTCAATCAGTGGTTCTGATTCTGGATTTGCGAAGTTTACGTTAGAATCTCGCACAATATAATTCGTTTTTTTATCTCCATTTACCTTAAACAAATATCAACTTACCTTCAATGAGCTTGATCGAGACAAATATGTAATAGCCATATAATGATCAAACAATAACAAACTCTGCAGTAAATTCTTGTTACCTGGTGGAGTCTGTGTAGTGTAGCGCTACTGGTGGTACACATTCACTGATTTCAACCCTGGTATATACATCATCTAAGAAGTAATATAGTGTTATAGAATTTTTACAGGTAAATAGAATTCAGCCCTATTGCTTCGTAGAAAATAAACAATACGTAATATAAATTTAGAGAACGTTAAAATTTTACCGCATAATGTTAAACGTTAAATATTATAAGATATTTGTATTTATCAAACAGTGGACTCATTTTGACTGTTAGGTTTGAGATTGGTGAAGGAGGGGAATACTAGACTCATGGTTTGTATCAAATCCAGGTACTCATTGGAAAATTCTCCTTCGCGCTACAACCCATTTATTGCCTCGACCTGACGTCTTTTATCTTATGAGACACGTTCTGTATTTAGGGGTGAGATGTGGTCAATGTGTTTCCTTCAGTCTTGACCCTAGTTTTCTGACCATACGATCACAATCATACAGAGATTCGAACCCGGGTTCTCTGTCATGCGAATAGGTGACGCTGACAACTGCACCATAAAAGTCGGCCATTGGTACATTGCTTTTTCAAAACAATCGGGGAACCGGGTGTATATATTCAATTCGGTTCATGATAGACACAAGTGAAAAAAGCGTGTAAAACGTTTACTAGTTTTTGGTGCTGTGGAACTTAATATTTATAAGAAATAATCTTATTACGTAAAAACATAGGTACTTATTTTAATTAAAATTATGGTGATTATTTTCATTTCTCGGTGTATTAAAGTCAATTTTTTTATAAATCTCCTAGTTGATTGCCCGACGTTACCCGGATATTCAGCTCTCCCAATTTTATAATAGACCGATAAAGATATTAATCGGCACTAATCTACCTATATATATATATATATATATATATATATATATATAATTACAGGTGAATATGATACCTTGTGCTAAGAACTTCTGTTGAAGTTAAACGTTATTAGTAAACAATGTTTAAAACAAACAACTGTTCATAAAAGTAGTTCTCCATCCACCAACCCTGCTCTCGACTCTCACATTCTATTAGCTCTTTCCCCAACGAACAATAATACAAAATCAAAATCTTTCTTTACCTACAAAAACATTGTGACAACCATATCCAAATTAAAAAATAAAACGCCTCCAGGCATTGACCAAACAAACACCAATCACTTAAAAGCCAAAAACGGCCTAATCCTACTAATACCCTATACTAAAAACCTAATAAATGGAAAATTGCAACGATATTTCTAATTAACAAACCTAACAAACAAAAATCTAAACCCATCAATTACAGTCTCCTACCAAAACTTGCTAAAGTCTTCGAAAAAGTACTTTTACCACAACTAAAAAAAACGTATCTCGCACCTAACCAACAATTTGGATTCCCAAGCAACCACTCTTGTCCTCAACTTCTAAACATCGTAACAGAATACATTAACACATCCTTTGAAAACAAAAATATATGCCTAGCCTTATTCTTGGATTTTTTAAAACTTTATTTAGCAGGGTCTGCAAGTATAATGCAATTCACCGCTATGATATAATAAGAGATCTTATGGCTAAGAGTATTTGGAGAGAGGGTTATGTGAATATTTCACACCTGTGGCTGATTACATTTGGTTCAGGTATTTACAGGTTGACAATTTTTTTGTGTAAGTCTTGTGGAAGCTTTCGTTTGAGTCTTTTATGGGTGTTTTTTTTTGTTCTACATTTAATTTCTTTGCTCTTTTACACTTCACTATATTTGTGAAAAAGTTACTGCATGGCTGTGGATGTAGTTTGTTATAAGTGGAACCTTTAATTCTTGTTGTATTTGACTGTTTCGTATGAACCACGGGCTGCTAATTGCAACACGTAGCACTTTATTCTGCATGGTTTGAAGTTTCTTGAGCGAACTTGTAGGTGCGTTGCTCCAAGCTGGGCAGGCGTATGTAAGAATGGGTCGGAGAATCAATTTATAAATTAGGAGCGAGGATTCAACTCGAAGATGAGATTTTCGGTTTATCAGGGGGTAGGGCAGAGGGAGTCTTGCGTAGCACTCATTTAGTTTTTTATGAATGTGGTATCTCCAGTTGAGTTTTGCATCTAGGTGGACTCCTAAATACTTTATCGCTGAGTCCTTTGGATTCCATATTTCATTATTGTCGGAGTGTCGGTAGTTGAGTGTACTGCTTGAGTGTGAACATCTTTGCTTGGCATTTAGTAGTGTGAAAAAGCATTCGACAAGGTTCAGCATCCCTCACTCCTCTTCAAATTATAACCTCACCTATCCACCCCTACTTTAACCTCCTATCCAATTATCTTACAAACCGCTCTTACCTTGTCAAATATCAAAACCATTTCTCCCCAATATATCCTATTCACTCAGGGGTCCCTCAAGGCAGTGTCCTTGGCCCACTTCTATATTCAATCTATTCCCATGATTTCAGCCAAACAACCTCAACAAAAACTGCCATATTTGCCGACGATATAGCAATACTTTGCCAGTACCGTTACTACGAAACGGCTACAATACAACAACAAACTGCCATTAACCATGTAGTCATTTGGGCAAATAATTGTAGAATAACCATAAATCGAAACAAATCCATCAAAGTTCCTTTTTCCGTAAAAAAATTATGTATATTAACTACACACCCATTTTAAACATTTAAACCATAAATGCCTTGGACAACACACCAGTCACAATGAAAAAATAATCAATCACCGCTTTAAAATACTTAAACAATTACTTAATTCTAATTCTCCTTTATCCCTTTCAATGAGAAAATTAGTTTATATATCCCTTATTTCTCCATTATGGAAGTACGACTATAACATTTGGGGTTCCGCAGCCAAAACACACATCAACAAGATCCAAACATCCCAAAATAAAATCCTTCGTTATAAGACAAACTGTCCCTGGTACTTCTCCAATTCCCGCGTCCATAGTGACCTCAATATTCCATATATCCACCAAACAATATCCAAATACATGCTACTTCAATATAAAAAAGACATAATTCACCCCAACCCATTACAGCTGCCTCTCTACCACCGCCCATCCAACATCGCCGATTAAAAAGAAAGACGCCGAGAGGCCTAATTAATAACCAATAAAAGTACAGGACATAAAAAAAAATGTGCTCCACAAGATATATATATATATAGTATAATATAAAATGTACAAATATCACAACAGTTAAATCATTAGATTGTAAAGTTACCTGAATTAAAAAAAATAAGTGAATTGAAGAAAGTTGGTACACAGTTGTGTCTTTGAAGTCCCATCAGTTTTGTATCGTTATAAAGAGTTGTTTACGCGCTCTGTCGAAATCGGTTGTTTGCAATATACCTTATACGATTACAAACCATATCCCGGAACTCAACCTTGTAGGAGAGATACGAAGGGGCTTGGGGATGCCTTATTCTCTCCATTTTTGAACTAAGGTTCCCACGAGCCGAGGTCCTCGGCCTGTTCTGAGAGGTGTATCTTCCGAGGTCACAGACCTTGGGCATACGGTAAGAGTTGTCCGCTATTCCCATTGTAATATTCGGCCAGCTGCCTCCTAAACTGGCCGAGGCACGGAGAAGGGAATGCTGCGTCCCCACAGAAAACTCCTCCCCCGCTATATTGGAAGGGCGTGGGACAAGTACCCAATGCCCGACCTACCTGATGCAGATTTTTATAGGGTTTTCCCAGCATTGTTTTAGGCGAATGCCGGGTAGGATCCTTAAAATATAGCCCGTGGGCCCTAGTTAACACTTGGCTACCTTCCTCTACCCTTCCGCATTCCCCCTTTCAAATCAATTCCTATGCTATTAAAGGGGAGTTGCCACAACGTGGATTACCCTCATGTAGCCTGTTACCCTAAAAAAAATACAATTGGAAAACATTTGACTGTTAGTTTCCAAACGGGGCCTGACCTTAAATCCATCAATCAGAACGTCGAAGAATGAAAGTGTATTCTGTTGTTTTAAGAAAGCTGTATACAAAATCCATTTGCGACCACATGTAAGTGGTATCAGAGCCTTCCACCACGCGCAAACCCCAATTCCCTTCTAATTATAATGCCAATATAGTAATTGTATTAGTATATTTTACAATGACAGCCATGCTTTTCTTTTAAATATTTTATGGAAATAACAGTAGGTAAAGTTTTATAAATTTGGTTTGCTTCAATGTAGTTTAGTGAAAGTGCATTTAATGTCAACTGAAGACCAGCACGTGTGTTGTGGTAAACTCTGCCAGAAACTTCCTATTTTTATGACTCTTTCGTGGCTTAACCAAGCCAACAACGCTCTGTTTCGCGTCATCAGGAACGTGGAACCAGTTTTCATTCCAAATTCTGTATTCGTGGCTCATGCTCGCCGACAGAAACGATATTCTTCAGTTCTGCGTTCATCTACATACTAACAGTAATCAGAGGATGTCTGTTACATATAAAAATAATAAATATCTGAAACAGAAAAAATTCTGAAACACGAAACGACATCCCTTATTGACGTTGATCTTTGGCGGCAAACGTCTATGTATGCCGCAAACCGCACGTTGGAAATTTTGTCAACATAAATTATTTTTATTGTAAGTAAGACTAAAAATTATATTTATACATAATTCTATTTCAAATTATCATGTATGTAAGACTTTTGTTTCTGAATTTATTTGTTTGGATAGCATAATGTAACACATGAAGAGGTCCCAATCAGAAACGAAACGTCGTGTTTCATATTTCTTATATTTTAAAAGAATAATTTAATTTTTTTCTGCCTAATAGGCTTCTATTTTTATTATTTAATTTAATTATGAAGTCAGATTATTATAATTGCTAAATTGCAGAACCTAAGGTCTAGTTACCTCAAGGAAATGGAAAAGGTGGAGGCTTTTGAAATAAGTAGTACGGGAGTTGAACTTAAAGTGATAAACAAAATATTTTTTACCTACCAGCACTCATTGAAATTTTATATATTATAATATCACATTTTACAGATACTTTCAATTTTTATAATTTATAAGAGCGAAAGTAATTTTTATAATATATCTAAATTAAATTATTGAAACAATATTAAACTTGATCTGATCAGCATAAGAGAAGTTCTCTCTTTATACGAGAAGACAACGGTAATCGGAGGTCCTGGGTTCGATTCCCGGTCCGGTCGACATTCTCCCTGATACTTGGGAGTAAATAACTAAACATCACCTTGGCCTGATGATTAATATACAATTACCTTAATCTTGAGATTGAAATAAAAGAAGTCGCTTAAACATTCATCGCGTATATTAGAAGCAGCTGCTTGGAATCTACAATTTTTCTGTTACATAATATTTTGTCCATGTAATAGAATATTTATTAAGAGATGTCGTTTTGTACATAGAACTGATTTTGCATCATTTCTCTGTGCTCAAGTTCACGGAGAGTTACGATGGACGTATTAAAGTACTTTCAAGTAACCGTATTTCCATCTGCTACTCTCCTCAATTATTAATGCAACATGTAGTTACTTTGACTGGAAAAGTACATATTGTGCATCTTTTCATTGTAACATGTGTTATAGAAATTCTAACGGGGACTTTCTTCTCGCTCTGCTGAAATTTTTAAACCGCAGGAACGTGCGATCCGAATACTATGTGGCAAGAATTATGGAAAAAGTTGTAGACCTTTCTTCAAAATTATTGGAATTTTAACGTAACGAACTACATACATTATGGAAACACTAAAATTACCAATGGGTAATTCCATGATTATCACTTTTTGAATTGTGCAGAAAATAAGCTATTTAAGTGTCTTCCTCTTGGAAAAAAAAACGTAAGCAGTTAAAACCTATTGGTTAATAAAAGCAAAATTCTGCTCATTAACGGCGCGTAGTACTCTGTTAATGAATTTGTAAATCGAACGAAGCCTAAATCACTTTATTTCCCCTTAAAATATTAGTTAATTTATAAAATACTATTGTGTCACTTTTTTTAAGTCCAACTGATACTTCGCAATTCAGGTTTTCAGTCGCCTATTACCTGATAATTCCAGTGCTGAGAACAGCTGACGCATAAACTCTGGTGAAATGTTCATTTTGAATTTGTTTATCGGTTTCTTATATTAGTTTAAGTGTAGTGTTATTCATGAAAATCGATTCATATGCGTATTTAAGGCTACTTGTGAAGTGAAGTTTATATTCCAAATAGTAATTTTTATTCTTACTATACTTTCTCCCTTCTGCAGTATTTCTTCTTTGTATCGTGCTGTAATCCTAACATATTCTCTCATATTTACTTACATAGTATTGCTTATATTCGTCACAATATTTTCTCTATGTCCCAATTTCGTAAAATTTTAAACATGTACTCTTGCTATTCTGTTATATTTATGTAGCGTCCTAAATATTTACTGTCTTAATACAAATGTTGTTCTATTCATTTTTGTAATTAATATCAATTTGACTTGTCCAATTTCCTCTGTAGAGGAGTACTGCAATTAATAAATCTATTCTATTGATATATAATTTGAGTAGTGAAAATGTTGTAGTGGCCACAGAGTGTTCTCTGCAAGAAGAACCGTTTTCTATTTATTTCACGAGCTATGGCCAGTAGAAATATCAGCTACTTTTTTATAAGTTATTTGGAGATCCCCAGAACAACATTCCAAATAACTTTTGGAATGAAATTTATTATATTGCGACAGCGTAGATTAGCGAGCTTAACACGAGTTTAAGTGACGTCACAACATATCACGTCGAACCAATCAGAAGTCGCCGCGTCAACAGCGTGTTGATTTAAACGCTCATGAGGATCATTTCTGTCATGTAATTAGTATCATAAAACAATTTTCTTTTAAAATTTGGTTGAAGTCAAGAGTTGATAAACATTAAATAAATGAAAATATATGTAAAACTAACAAAGTTTCTTATATTCAAATATATCCCATTCAAATTTCTTATTTAACTTTGACAGAATTTCATGCAATCAACGTATATTTTCACATTAAGATAGTTCTTTATTACAAAAATATAAATTATCACAAACAAATTAAGGTTTGTATAAAGAGTTCCCGGGTTTCCGGTCGGGTAACGTGATTTGAGCACAACGTTTCCATGGCTGACACCGCCATGAACACAGTTCACCTGACGAAGATGGCGATTTCAGCCATGGAAACGTTGTGCTCAAATCACGTTACCCGACCGGAAACCCGGGAACTCTTTATACAGAATATACGTCGGGAAAACTTACGCTCTTTAAATTAAGGTTTGTTAGCGGAGGTCTTTGTTTCGATTATTACAAGTACTTACGATTTAGATTGGAAATTTTTTATTCCTTAGTCTTTTAAGTGCGTGGTTACGACGCACCAATTAATTTTTTTCTTCATGAAGAATATCTCTATTTTTCAACCAAACATATAACTCTTTCAATTAATCAAATCAATTTTCTTTGTATTTCTTTGAATTGAATAATGAGGAAAATGAATTTTATACATTTGTTGGGTGGTTCGATACGGTTCCTTCAATTAAATTCAATGGTTAATCATGAAATCTTACTCATAAATAATTCCTTATACATATTTCATTCTAAATTTACTATCCATTGAATCTTGTTCCGGTCTGAAACTTCTCATTTCTGGCTCCATAATGTTTACCGTTACTTGGAGTAAACTGTTAGTAAAAAATCGCATCTATTCAGGGTACTAATTTTCCTCTGGGTTTAAATTTTGCAATATTTTACTAGATACAGATACCTAGGAAAGTATTAGTTCTGTCACCAACGTCTTCAAAGCGCGTTCACAGATCACTTAATTTAGCCATTAGTTTCGACCATCAACTTTTAGGCCGAGAAAACAGATATTCTCGTGTTTTAAATATATTTTTTCGCTAATTGTATTTAACGGTTCAGTTTGTATTTGTACATCTTTTTACTTAGCTTGACTGTCACAGCATTTCAGTTGTATACATTCGTTTTATCCTGAATTTTACAAATGGCAATACTTAATTTCCTTATGATAATTACTAAATAGCCCTAAAATTTCATGAAAATAGATTTTTGAAGGTTATATTCCTAATCTATAACGCAAGAGAAGTACTGTTTCAGAAAAGTCTTTCTTCACATTTTTCAAGACCTTATTATCACATAAATGTAAATATAACTTATTCTGGATTGAGACTGGCACTTTCTTTTTAAATAAATAACGATAAAAATATACAAGAAATATTATTAAAAAATTATTAAGTAAAATTGAGGGCCTAGAGAATTTTTACGTCTAGTATTGTGAGAATTAAGATCATTTTCTGTTACTGTTACTGTTACTGTTACTGTTTCCATCTACTAAGTGGTTTTTCCTGTGTACTTCCACGAATCGTTGCTCGTAAAAATTTTGTCCAATATAATATAGAATAAATGCATTTAAAAGATCTGTAAAATATTGTGAGGCAGGTAAAGGAAGCAAACTTATGGTGGTTTTAATGAAAGTTAAACAATATAACTCTAGGTGTTGTGTATAATTACTTGTGAATGTCAAGGAAGTAATGAAGGAATACTAATCACTAAATGAAGTACGGTGAACGTTTTTTTCAATTGTGATCGATAAATTTACCGTCTCTCAACACGCACGTTCCATCTCTATAAAGTTACATGACACATCGTTTGCTACAATGTTTCAGAAGCTATTTGGAGGCCACAAAGACGCTGCAACACGGCCAAACCAAACAAAGGAAAGACAGGACGCCACTCTCGCTTGTTCGCCGATTAGAGATTACGAACGAATACATGCAACAGCGCGGGCAGGATGGGAAGGATCAGAGGCATCCATGCCATCGGCGGACCGATCAAACAGTTTGTGTTGAAACAATTAAATGAAATAAACAATTGTTGTAAAAAAGTACTTTTGGATAATATAAAGTTTAGCGTAATAATAAGGGATAATAGAGATTATTGACTTTTGCTACATCAGATATGTATTGTATTGTTCATACCTCTCAAATCAACCTTATAGTCAATAATTTCAATAATTATCATCCCAACTTATAATTTACCTATGAACTTGAATTGAACCATTCTCTTAATATCCCTGATGTCACTGTATCCATTCACAATACTTACATTCTCACCAATTGGTTCAGAAAACCTCCATACTCAGGACGTGTTCTAAGTTATCTTTCTGATCATCCTGCAAAGCAAAAGAGTGCTATGGTATACAATCTTGTAAACAGAACTATATTACTTTCTAACTCCAGGTTCCATCGATACAACTTAAATATTGTCCGAAACATTTTAATCTCCAATGAGTACCCTTTAAATTTTATTATTAAACACAAACATTGGACTAAAAAAAATCCAATATCCTTCTGTCAATCGTCCCCAAACACATATTTTTTCTCGTACTCCTTTAATACAAATTTATGCATCACAAATTTATCCAAATATTCAAAGAATATAAAAAATACATCATTTTCAGATCTACTAATACTCTTTCCCACTTGATTAAAAACCACAAGGACCCTCTTGACACCTACAGCAAACATTGTGATGTTTACAAAATCTTTTGCTCTAATTGTAATTCCTGCTACATAGGGCGAACAAAACGTTCCCTTAATACGCGGATCAAGGAACAATTATCTAATATCAAACTTCCCATTGATAAACAATTTGTAGTCTCCAAACATATCATCAATTCGAAAAATTCATTTGATTGGCAAAATGCTAAGATTTTAGACATTTACACCAACCAGGTTCAATTCCAGATTCATATCAGTGATGCTTCACTTTAAATCCAACATCACAGCTATTAATGTACAAACAGACACTAGGAAACTCCATAATTGCTATGATCCCGTATTATTACGCTGAACCTCCTGCTTTCCCGTTGTCGGTGTTCGCTTATTGTTACGCTAACCCTTCGGCTCTCCCATTGTCGTTGCGTTTTCGTCGCTTTTGAGTTTTGTACAGTTGTGTCGCTCTAGGCTCTTCTTCACACCTGAGGAAAGGTACGAGGATCCCAGAAACATTGTCTGGTATTTATATTATCAATCGGGCGTAATTTTTTTCATTTTAATATAAAGTTGAATGACGTTGAATTGAATGTAATTGTTTTTTAATTATTTTATTTAAAGACGCATCAACTAGAAATGATTATCAGCGACTATAGACTCCCTAAGATTGCATTTCACAGTAGAAGATTGTATTTTCTAAAAAAAATAATAATGTCTTTTTGATTTTGGGAGTAGTAAATCTTGTTGATTCTTCTTAATATGATGAAATTTGCTACATTCATTAATGATATGATAATGGGAGCAGAGGCGGTATCCTCTGTGGTTGGGTGATTGGGTAATCTTCGAGAGACCGGTACGGTCCCTGGAAGTAACAATTTGGACTCTTATATTTGAAGAAGGATTAATTTGTGTGGCGTAGAATTAGTTTTTTTTGTTTCATTTCGTTCCATTCGGAATCCCAGTGATGGATTGTGCATGTCTCCAGATATTTTGGACGGTTTTTATTTGAATAAGGAACGTAGGTTTTCCCAGTGTAGTTGCTGGATGAAGTTTTCTCGGGATTCCAACCGGGTAGCGTAGTTTTGTAAACACAACGTTTTGATGGCTTGCACCGCTATCTTCTTCACCTGAAGAAGATGGCGGTGCAAGCCTTCGAAACGTTGTGTTTATAAAACTACGCTACCCGGTTTGAATCTCGAGAAAACTTCATCCGGTTTTTATTTGGTTTGAAGTTGTGATGAATGGGTTTATGGTGTTGTCCTTCGCTTCGAAGTCTGCGATAACGTCTCCAAATATGTTTTGGTGCGAAGGAATCCACGCGACATTTATTGATTTTACAGCATCGTTTATTGTGTGGAAAGCCTCCTGGGTTTGCATATGAATTTCGTTTAACGCTTCGTGAATTTCAATGAGATTGAATTTTATGTAATTATTATCCCATTCTTAATTTATTAAACTTTGGTCGAAACGATACTAAACCCCTCTTTAACGCAACCAACAGAACTAAGCCCCATAAATGTAATGTCTATAGGTGAATAATTTTTCAGTATTGTTACCTCATCTATTATTTTTTTCTATACCGTACACTACACGTGGGTTTCAATACTGAAAAATTATTCACCAATATACATAACATTTATGGAGCTCAGTTCTGTTGGCTGCGTTAAAGATGGATTTATTATCGTTTCGACCGAAGTTAAATAAATGATGAATGGGATAATAATTACATACAATTCAATCTCATTGAACTTCACGAAGCGTTAAACGAAATTAAATAGAAATTCATAGAAAATTAGAGATTAATTTCACCGGTAAAATAAATACACAATTTGAAATTATCAAGTAATTAGGAAATTATTACAGGCTGTAAAATGTGATGTAATCTGGTAACAAGTTGTGATCCTCCTCCAAATTATCTTGATGAAGGTATCTAAAAACTGCAACTTCTAATTCCGCTATAAACGTTATTATTGTTCAAAAGAATATAATTTAATTGACTTAGCTGAAAGTAATCAAAGCACAATATATCTCTGAATTAAAATAATATCAAAAAACGTTTAATTACAATTCATTTGAAACCTTCATGCTGGGCTAACAATACATTCGGTTAAGTCTTCCTTTGTTTAGTGACCTGTTTAAACGAATGTTTCTGTGTTTTTTCTCCCTAAGTAACTCGGCTTTTCTACCTTATTATTTAATTAATTTAATAAGTAAACAATTACAATGAATCATGAATTCAATGTATTAAATTATACGAATAATAGCCTATATAACTCGATTGTCCTTTAAGATAATTTCTTCTATGAAATGAGCATTGCGACTGAATAGGATCAATTAATTGAATTATAAAGTATTTATGCAGTTCTCTACGCTTCGTTCTGACTTTTTACATTATCCCGATCTTTTGATTACTTTTCTCCGTAAAACCAATATTCCTTCACTTGGTTTATTAAATTTTTCTGTCGAAGTTATCTGAAATTTTAAAATTACGTTCACATCTACTTGAGTAGATCCGTTTTAGGATTCTTAAGCTAATTCAATTCCAATTTTGTATTGTATGACGTTTGATAGGATATGCAGTCTTTATTTCTCCCTCCTTTTCTCTTATTTTTCCTACCCTAATGCTTTCCTTGTCCAGCTCCAGCCCGTTTCTGCAACGATTATATTTTAATTTATGAATACGGATGTCATTAAAGTTCGTTTAATACCTTTTTTAAAAAATCCACCTATTGAAATGTACCGAGTTTCTTGTCTTTCAGGCTTTGTTTCCTACGCAATATATCAACATATCGCAAATCCTACCATTTTGTCTTACGCTTGCTAATGATTCTCATCATACCTTATATCGATCATTACCAGATCCCTGTATCAGAAATTTGGAAGTTTTCTTCTAACCTCTCTACATAGCGACTACTCAACTGTTAAAATTAACATCCTCTCGATGTTGTCCTTGTCTAATTGCATCACCTAACGGCACGAGGGTGGTGTGAAAGGGGATGGCAAAAAACTGTGATAACGACCAAGATTAGTGTGGAGACTGACATTATAAATCTGATCGACCCCGTGAAATATTTATTCGACGCCAATATAGGCCCTTATCGCTTATTTTGATAATTTCACACCCTCTCATAGGAGTGCTAAAGTTATCTTAAATCGCAGGTTTTGTTCCTGGTTCTTTAGTGATACGTGCACCGAGTTTGGTTGAAATTATTCCACACAATTAAAGAATAACTTAGTTTTCAATAATAATCGTGTAAAATAAGATAACGAGCATATGAGTTCTACAATATTAATATTAAGTAAAAAAACCCACATTTCGGGAAAATGCCGCGTCAATCGGGATATTGTTGTCGGGGAAGACGTGCATCGGGCAAGTCTGTGTCAGGATTTTGTACTAGATTCGTTTAAGATTACTACAAGAACGTCAGCGTTGTTCTCTGGTAGAAGCGAGAGTAAGAAAATCGTAACTCAGTTCGCATTTAATTAAAGCTAATTGATAGTTAGAAAAGTGAACAATAATCAGAAAATCTAATAAAATTTAATATAATATTATATAAAGCCGAATACAAAAGAAAACAGACATAAATCAACGTTTTAAATCAACCACCAATTAAAACGTAACGCAAGATAGTGACGGGATGTGGTGACACCCTATATAAATATATAATGGAGCTACATAATAATATAAGTCCTATAAGATATGATCGAATTCCTGTATTAAAATTACCTGTATAAATAAGTAGAGCATGCAGTTTATTTATGTTATTGTTCTTAATGTTAAAAACCTAATCCTTAATATGAAAATTTACACTAAATTTTTAAAACCTAAAACTGTTGCAAGAAGATCACAAACATGTATGTTTCCTCAATTAGTAACACCATTCAATTTGGTAAAGTTCTTTCATCATTTGCAAATCTTTTTAAGATTTCTTAAATATTTGAATATAACTGTATGTAGAGAACTACAGGTCGTAGAGAAAAATATGGTGATCGGTTACTGATTAATTTATTCCATTTTAATTCGGAGCTTTCAGAATGAAACAACAGGTGCCACACACATTGCAGATCAGAGATCTCACAAGAATCATAGCCTTGGGGCAAAATCGAGCCTCCACACGCTCGTGGCAGAAATAAAATGTGTATTTTTGATCGTGATTGGGTGCTGACGAACAGAAGACAAAACCGCTGGAGGCATGTAAACAATTTACGGTGACGATTCCCAGCACAATTTCTTCGAAATAAAGTGCTTAGGAGTGAGTAACTCTTGTCCCTACACGTGGAAGATTTAGGGCCGATTCTGAAGACTTAGCAGTCGCCGGTCTCCATAAGGAATTTATATCCCGCTTGCTAGTTCTAAATTACAGTTACTGACAATAATAATACGTTTCCTTTATTTACACAGAACTATACTTGCCAAGTCCCCCTCAAAAAAAAACTGGCACAAAACAGTGCAAATTAACTTAAAAATATATTCATTACAATATTTTTTATATAACTGCCATAAACTGTATACTTATTTGCAGTAATAAACTCATTAATTCATTCAATTTATCAACATTAAAAATTATTATCAAAATAAACAATTTTATACCTTCCATTTGTCTAAACGTAGAATCGTCGATTCCAACCCTATGTATAACCCTGTAGAAATGATTGACTACGTGCCTATGGCCCATAAACGAATCCATTCTACCTCATCTTAAGTTAGAACATTGTCCAAATTATAATTTTGATTTTGTGGATGTATACCGCTAAATTATCGCAAACCTCCTTGGTGCAATATGGATAAAAAAATAAGAAATCAAATTCTAAATTATTTATTGAGACATATTAAAAGCCTGTTGCGTTATATTTCATAAATAAAATTAAAAATTTATAATCCTTAAAGAATAAATAACATGAACTCACTGAATTTTGAGTTAGCTATCTGTTCAATTAGGTTAATGAAAACATGGAATTTAATACTTATTAAAATTAGTGTCAGTCAGTAAAAGACTGCTTTAAGGGTTTTTTAACCAGAAAACAGGACGCTAAATTAAAGTGTACAATCCTTGACTCTGTTCCGTGATACAGAATATGAAGAGAGCGATTAATAGAATGAAAAGAGCACCAACCATGGTTTTTCGGTGGACTATTTTTTTATTATTTTTTTGGGTGTAGACAGTCTATGTATAGGGTAATCCACATAGTGACAACTCCCCTCTTATAGCATAAGAAAGGGATTTGAAAGGGGGAAGCGGAAGGGTAGAGGAAGGTAGCCGAGGGTTAACTAGGGCCCCCGGGCTATAGTTTAAGGATCCTACCCGACATTCGCCTAAAAGTAATGCAGAACAAACTCTATAAAAACCTGCATTAGGTAGGTCGTGCATTTGGTACTTGTCCCACGCCCTTCCGATGGCGGGAGAGGGATTTTCTGACCATGGTTTTTCGGTGGATTATTTTGTAAACCGAGCCGTTTGAAACGGAGTCGCAATTTACTTTCAAAGGAAGCCTGTCAGAATATTCTCTCCCAGAGAGCTCTGGAGGAGGCTACCTTTGCGGATGCCTTCACTTCTCTCTGGTTTTTGAACTAAGGTTCCCACATGCCGAGGCACCTCGGCCTGTTTTGAGAGGTGTATCTTCCGGGGTCGCAGACTTTGGTATACGGTAAGAGTTTGCTATTCCTTTTGGAATAGTCGGCCAACTGCCTTGTAAACTTGTGAAGGTATGGAGAGGGGAAAGCTGCGACCCCATAGTAAACCCATCTCCCGCCATCGGAAGGGCGTGGGACAAGTACCAAATGCCCGACCTACCTGATGCAGGTTTATCCTATGGGTTTCCCTGCATTACTTTTAGGCGAATTGCCGGGTAACATCCTTAAACCATAGCCCGGGGTCCCTAGTTAACTCTTGACTACCTTGATCTACCTTTCCGCATCCCCCTTTTCACTCCGTTTCCTATGCTATAAGAAGGGAGTTTCCACTATGTGGATTACCGTATACAAAGCCTGTCTCCACCGACAAAAAAAAATACTTTTACTCTGCTTTTTAATTTATAACACAACTTAAAATTTCCATACACACGCCACACCGTCGAATTCCTTCCACATAAAATTCTGTAAATTTCGCGTTTCAAATTTTAACTATATTCACTCTTGATTTCATACTTTATATTGCTCTTCCGATAACAGAACTGTCCCAAGTATTTTTGTGGCCCAAGAAGGAGCGCAAACAACTTTACATCGTATGTCTAAATTCCATCCGCTCACGACGGACACTGACCAACTACTGTCCTCCTCTGGTCTGCGAAACAGATGTGTGAAAGAGAGCGCCATAAATTTTCTCATAAAAGCTGGCTGCTATCACTCACGCCCCAGCAACCCCCTGGCGCTCCAAGTCCTTAACAATTTTATTTAATTTTAAACTACGCTTGAGCATTTAGAATTCTGCCTCATGACAACAGAAAGGGGCGTTTTTGTTGTTTTTTTTGGGTGTAGATTGGCTATGTACAGGGTAATCCACATAGTGGCAACTCCCCTCTTATAGCATAGGAAAGGAATTTGAAAGGGGGGATGCGGTAGGGTGTAGGAAGGCAGCCAAGGGTTACTAGGGCCCCCGGGCTATATTTTAAGGATCCTACCCGGCATTCGCCTAAAAGTAATGCAGGACAAACCCTATAAAAAACCTGCATCGGGTAGGTCGGGCATTTGGTACTTGTCCCACGCCCTTCCGAAGACGGGAGAGGGGTTTGCTGTGGGGACGCAGCTTACCCCTCGCCATGCCTTGGCCAGTTTAGGAGGCAGCAAGGGGCGTTATCTGAGCAATTTTATATAGTTTAAGACAATCTTTGAGCCTGTAGGCAAACTCTGGTATCATTTAGAGAAAACCATAGCAAATTTAACCTTTTTTTACTACAAAGTTCAATAGCACTTAACTAGGTAACAACGTACTTGGTAGAAAAATGAATGGGTGTCGTTAAGAATGGTAGCTTCTGAAGACTAGAAGCCCAGCCGCATTTTAGAAAATAAACAGTGAAGTACGTTGGTTTTTTGAGAGAGAATTGCGTTTCAATCAGTCAAGATTTAATAAATACGTTGAGAAGAGAGAACTGACACACAATCGTCAGAAACTAGGGCACTCGTAAAACAGTGCTCGTAAAGTAGATGACTGGTCGTAAAGTATACAAGTGAGATCATGTTCAAAAGTTTTCAACTTTTGTGGAAGGTAAAGAAGATGGAGATATTGTTTATTTGTCACAGAGTGTATTTACTTTCCTTTACGTGTACGATGTAAAGAAAAAAATATTTAATCTTTTCTGACGACTAAACCAATATTATAAATTTCAAAAGCATAACTCGTGCAAATACAAAGATAACTGCAAAAACATCTCAAACAAATATTTCAAATGTAACATCTACATTATCATATTTTGTGAACACTGTTATTTGTGATTTCATTGAGGATGGATTTCCAACTTATGAAGTAAATGCTACTGAAAAATCAGAGGGAAATTGGAGTTATCAGCGATTGGATATTGCAATTGATGTAAAATAGTATTGTTATAAATAAATTATGGAAAATCGTTCCACACCTAATGACAGCTGCTCATTGTATGTATTGAACGACTTATTCATGTTAATTTTGTACTCACAATTAAATGACAGGTAGAAATTTCGTTCATAATTGACCATTCATTATTTCAAATTTTACGTTAAATTTTCAAGAACTCATTAATTAAATGACATATTCTTTGATATTTTTATAATTATTTTGCATTTTCTTCCTGATAATTATATTTTCGTGTAATAAACATATTTAACAGAACTTATTTGGATTTTCTTCAGGATGGAGGCTGACTGAAAGGTTTGTCATGATGTTAAAAACGTTTCCTCAGATATTTTAGCGAAAACATTTTTTATTTATACGGTGTGTACGTTTATGTACAAATTAGAACCGAAGCGTTGTGCTCTTAAATATTTTTTTATCAATAAAACTGTTTTTGAATTTGAAACATATCTGGTAATGGGTCGTTAAATATATCTTATAAGAAGAAGAAGGTGTAGACAGGCTATGTATAGGGTAATCCACACAGTGGCAACTCCCCTCTTATAGCATAGGAAAGGGAGTGAAAGGGGGGATGCGGAAGGGTAGAGGAAGGTAGCCAAGGATTAACTAGGGCCCCCGGGCTATGGTTTAAGGATCCTACCCGGCATTCGCCTAAAGAAAGGCAGGGAAAACCCTAGAAAAAACTGCATCAGGTAGGTTCCGATAGCGGGAGAGGAGTTTGCTGTGGGGACGCAGCATTCCCTTCTCCGTGCCTCGATTAGTTTAGGAGGCAGCTGGCCGACTATTCCAATGGGAATTTTATACTTGTTCCACACCCTTCCGATGGCGGGAGAGAAGTTAGCTGTGGGGTCGCAGCTTTCCTCTCGCCGTACCTTGACCAGTTTAAGAGGCAGCTGGCTGACTATTCCAATAGGAATAGCGGTATTCAATATATATATATATATATATATATTATTTATACAACAATTACGATTTTTGTAGAACTGTAATAATAGAAATTAATTAAATAAGACATTTCGTATTTAATACTTCGTAATAATTAGATAAATAAGTAGCCAAATAAAAGACAAAAATAGGTGCTACGACTATAAAAATCCTCAAAAGTCTATAAAGCGGTGTTTCGTTCTTACGTCTCTTGCGATTTTGAATCTTCTGACCAATGTATCAAGCATTGCATAAACGTTGTGTGGTATTTTTTAGCACTTACTTTTGTCTGTTATTTGGCAGCTTATTTATATAATTATTATAATTTTAACACAGACATTTCATATTTTAATTGTAATACAATTTAACCGTGGAGAATCTCTTCATAATATATGAAGAGGTTTACGGCTCTCGTTGAGCTAATGGATTTACTGAAACCATACTGTCCAGGCTTGTCATTTCAAACTTCATGTTTTATTGGTAATAAAAGGGTAAAGGTGATAAATATTACAGTTTATGAGGTATCGATTTTTTTTGTACTTCCGAATTCCGATTTTTCAATCTAATCCTTGTTGATATTCTTACTCCGGTGCAAAGCAAGAAATTGTTTCCTAATTAGATATGAGAGAGAAAGAGAGAGAGAGCGTTTATCATATATTTCAGAAAGAAAAATTACTTTCTGGGCTGAAGGAGTTTGTTTCAAGTCAGATTCGTTTCTTGGTACAATTGTTTATGAAAGATGAAAGTTGAATTCTATTTGATACTGGCGTAATGACATTCACCCCAGTTATTTTTGTGTTGTTGCGGTGTGTGGTCGAAGTGACAGTCTGTTCATATTTCTGAAATCTGAGAGTGCACGCCGTTGTGTTTACGGCCGGGTGCTGTGAGCGGCGTGCGAGTGAGTATTTATAGCGGAACACTTGACAGCCGAGCGGACTCTGGCAAACGCTTTGTTAAGGGCGACAATAAAGCATCCAGGAGTCGCCGTCGATGAAGGTCTAGCAAATTATCAACTCAGCGAGGTCGTTGCTCAGATATCCTTCCAGGCTTTCCAGATTAATTCCGTCCTAGTGATTCTCAACAGTTGTGACCTGTATACATATCAAATAACGAACAAAAAAGGAATACATACAGCGTTTCCACACAAACGCAGACCTGGTCTTGAGACGTAAATATGGTCAGAATAAATGTATTCGTTGAATTAATTATAAGTTACATCTCTCTCTTTGGTCATGAATATTCTCAGGTGCAATTTATGTCTTCTAGTATTTATTTAACGTTCTCCAGTGTGAGTCTTCCGTTACCATTCTTACCTTCTGCTGCTCCCTCAATTATATGCTTCAACAGTCCATTTTGTCGGAGGATATGGAGGATATGGCCTACCAACTGGGCTCGTCTTCATTTTAGCTGTTTCATGAAGCATCTTTCTTCTCCTATTCTCCTGAATACTTCCTTATTCGTGAGAATTTCTCTTCAGCACCTTGATCAAATAATCTATACCACCAGGGTTTAAAAGCTAATAGTCTCTCTTTCTGGTATAGTCCCGAATTCGCTGCCGTATAGTGCAATACTTCATACGTAGGTCTTCAATATGTTTTTCCTTACTTCGAGGCATCTGCTTTTTGTAGTAATTACGTTCTTCTTATTATTAAATGCGATCTTGCCCTGGGCAAGTCTGCTTGTTATTTCTCTGCAGCATCTTCCATCGTTCGTTATTTTTCTACCCAGATAACTAAACTCTTCCACTGCAGTGTTTAGTTCCTGACCTTTACTGCAGTATGGTTTTCTCTCTTCCTACCACAATCCAGAATTTTGGTTATATATATTGTAATACTTATTAAAAAGGCCATTAATTGTTTAAATAATTGGCTTGTTTAGCGGTACAAATTCTTAAAGACAATGACGGCAGGCTCTTTGTCGGCGGTCTTTGTTGCGAGCTGCTAGGACTGGCTGAATTCAGTCTGGCGGATATTATGGTTGAGAGAGGGAGCAAAATTTAAGAGTTCGAACAACGTGGCCCAAGCTTAAAAATTCAACTGAGAGACTTAAATGTTTTAAAAATCCAAGTAAAAACGTCTGGACGGAGAGACACGGTATAAAAACCGCAAAGCTGAAACAAAAAGTTTAGCGCCACGTTCAGATACATACGAGTACCGAAATAACATTTTTCCGCATAAAGGCATTGAGAAATACTACGTCCGACTGTTGTCCGGAGGTGTGACTGATCGAGATCCCGGAGGAATAATACAAGAACTACAACCGTGTGTTTTGACCGTCATGTGTAGAATCAGTGATTAATGGCTTTATAGTGAATTGTGTCCCCAAGCTCCGAAACCTAAGTCTGGTACCAGCAGGACATTGGTAAGTACAAACCACTCTAATTAAATTCTGTAAACGGTAATTAAGGGTATTAGTCAGGTTTCGTTCTTTTCATTTTTGTTAGATTTCGTATTCCGTTCGTTTCAATTTGGTTGAATTAGTAATTATTTAATTGATAGTTTTTGATTGTTCTTGCTTATCAAAACCAGTTAAAGACCCTGAGAAGAAGAGTTATTAAATTTGATTGTTTGTGAAATATAAAAGATTGTATTTTACTTTGAACGCCACACAAAATAAATAAAAAGAAATATTTGTTTGTTAATTTTGAAATTATTGAATTCGGCGTGCCAACCCAGGGCAGATAATTTGTAAAAAAAAGTAAATGAACAGCAGTTAAATTAATCTTTGGCAAATTAAAAGTTCTTTTAATCTTAAACATTGTTAATTAAATTTTGTTAATTAGCTTCCTTTAACCATTACAATATATATATATATTCCTCCACTGTCTGAATTTTCACCTGTCGATCGCCTTATATCGATATATATATTGTGGTAAACATAAATTAATTACTATCATTTTTAAACATTGGGCGCCAATTTGTAATAAATACAAATAAATTCTCAGTTAACCCCCGCTCTGGAGGGTCAATTTGTGATAATTACTTAAATATTAAAATGATTGGATGTTTTAGTAAGAATTCAAGATTTTAAAATAGACAAACAAATTAATTTTATTAATCACAAACAATTGAATTTACACAAGTTATCAAATAAATTTTTACAACGGTTAGTAATTAATGTTTTTACAATAAAATATTCTATTTCTTTGGGTCGTTTACTGGGCCTTTAATAAAACAAATACTTGTTAAACAATTTTACAATGCATTAAAAGAAAATAGATGCAATAACCAAATTTGAATTCTGAAATCTGACGATAATACCCTTACTTAAGAGTTTACAAATATGAATACTGTGAAATATTATCTTACAGTCTTTGGTAATCCATGAAATTTGGCTCACTCACATACCACACTTAACTCACTTTATATACAGGCCATGATTAGCACCAAGTTGTGCACACACTTTACACTGAACACTTTCGTCAGTACAGCTAAACAGATTTTTCACGTAACGGCAGACTATCACCACACGACTGCAACTTTAGTCTGTCCACAGCCACCTCTCCACAATAAATCACGACGACCTCCTCTCCTTTATTCTCACGACGACTTCTTCCTCTCGAAGTCCTTCGAGGACTCTTTTCAAACAATTTACTTATATTTATTTCGGCCACCTAACTCGGCCCAATATTCATTAAGACCACCACCGATGAACTCTACCAACAGACTCCTCATCTCTCGACGACCTCCTCTGCTCTCTCTCTCTCTCTCTCTCTCTCTCTCTCTCTCTCTCTCTCTCACGACGAACTCCTTCTTCTTACAACGACTTATATCTTTTGCACACCTCACTACGAATCCGGGTGCACTTTTTCAGATTGCCCCACAGAGTTCGGGTGCACTTCTCCCCACACCCTCGTCTAATTTGCCATCTGCCGCTCAATTATCCACTATTACCTCGTCCTTAGGTACAACCCGTGTACCTTCTGCTGCTGACAATGCGAGTCCTTCTACGACTCACGACGACCTTTTGCACACCTCACCGCAGAGTTGTTCTGAACCACTTTTTCAGAGATCCCCACAAAGTTTGGGCGCACTTTTGCACACATCCACACACAGCCGGGCACACACACACTAACTCACCCTCTTCTAATTTGCCATCTGCTCCCCAATTATCCCATCATTACATCCTCGGGTACAACCCGTGTGCCTTCTGCAGTTGACAACGCGAGTCCAAATATGTGTTCATTAATTAATTATTTCTTTATAATTGCCTTAATATATATTGTGGTAATTAAAAGGAAATAATTAAATAATGAACAAAATTTGGACTTGTATTGTTGGCGGCATAGAAACACACAAGGGCAATAATGCAATGCTTGCTGGTATTGTAGAATCTGCTCCAGTGTTCTCGAGAGTGTATGGTGTATGGCAGTCAGTCGAGAAAGGACAAAAATCCAGAAAGGGTCTGGCTATATGGAACTTAGCCAAAATATTTTTTTTAAAACAAAAACGGCCTACAGGTTCCAGTCTGTGAGCAGATAATTACGTCGATCGAACGCTAACTATTATAGTTCCGAGTCTAACTTACATTCTCACGTTACACCATTTTCTTCAATTATTGGGAGCCCAGGTTTTGAATCCAGAAAATAAAATTTGGAGCGTGTTACTAAGATTTGTTAAGAGGAACAGCGTAGAAAGCATTGCGAATCGTTTTGGCAAGCAAAAAGTGTTGAATATTAGATTCAGTGTATAAAAATCGCCTGACTATAAAGTGTTAAGAATTGTGTGTGTGCACGAGCCAATTTCCTTGAATACCAGAAACATTAAGGAAATTATTACACAAATTACTATCTGTAAACCCGTAAGTAAATGATATTTATCGTCAGATTTCCGATGTCCGAATTCAGATTTTAAATTTCATATATTATATTTTATATTCTAATATTTATTGATTGTTTGAATTAATCCCTTGATAGTTTGAAAAAATTAGATTGTTTAATAAGTATTTTTTATTAAAGGCTTAGTAATCGACCCTGAGAAATAGCCGTGGTTTTATTGTAAAATATTAAGATGTAATATGATTTAAATAATTTGCTTCAATAAAATTAATTTGTTTGTATATTTTAAAACTGCCGATCATTTAATAGTTAATTATTACGAAATTGACGCCTTAACGTGAGGCTTTGTTTGAATTAAAAACTATTGTAAAATTCATTGTAGATAAATTACTACAAATTATATATATATATATATATATATGTTTATTGTAAAACTTTCTTCAATTATTGCTATATCATCTGCGAACCTCAAAATATCTACCTTGTCACCATGAATAGTTCCTCCACTGTCTGAATTTTCTCCTACCCTGTCGATCGCCTTCTGTACATACAGATTGAAAAGGTATATATGGTAATAGGGAGCAACCTTGCCGTACACCTTTTTGGACATGAGTTGCTTCCTCTTTGCTTCCACAGCGAATTATTCCAATTTCACGATTGTTAAATATGAGTCTTCGTCCTCTAAAGCTGATACTATTTTATGAAGGATTGTGAATTGAACATTCCAATTCACATTTCAGATGCCTTTTCTCGGTCGACAAATGTTATGAACGTAGGTTAGCTTTTCTTCATCCGTTTCTGTATCACTTGCCTCAGAGCTAATATTGCTTCCCTTGTTCCTACTCCTTTCGTAAAATCAAACTAGTCTTCAGATAAGTGTGCGTCTATTTGTTTTTCAATACTCCTTAAAATTAATTGGTTACTTTAAAAAGGTAATACATTGTAGTTCTTAACAATTAAAACAAACGTTCCTTTCCCATATTTGAAACTGTATTCAGATGTTATATATTGTAAAGAAACACTTTGATTTCAAATACCTAAAATATCAAAATATTGATAAATTCACTTATAATGTTCAATTTAGACATTCTTTAACAGCCTCCACGGCCGAAATACATTTCTCGTTGTTTCTTTTATCGTATTTAATTATTCTATACTTTATGAAGAGTCATGTCTTGTTTAATTTCAATATTATTTAGCGGTAGGTTTATTAAATGATGAAGTAAAGGGATATTTTACAGAATTTAATAATCATTTAACTGAACATTAGAAAAATAAAATTAATTAAATACAAATTATGAGTGTTCAGCTAGCCGGACAAAACAATCGGATCCCTTAAATCCCAAGTTAAACCATGTTTTACGGTAATTCCCCCAGGCGCGTCAAGGATTAAGACACTTGGCAGTTACGTCGCGTTGATCTCTGGCCGTGATCATGTGGCGCCCTCGATCTCTCCGAGTCCTCTGGATGATGAAAATTTGGGGCTGTACGTCCATCCCTGGCGACGGTTCGTCGAGGAGTCTCTCTACACTTGTTTTACAGCCCCTTCGCTGGATGTAAAAATCGATGGTCTGGATCATCTTTCCTGAACCAAGAAATGTGATTGGTTCAGTCATTCACGTGTTAATTCAAATTCTGGGGTTTTTGGAGAGACGTTTCCCACGGTGTGACAGTCCAGGTAACTTCCGAGGGTCAACATTCTACGTGCCTAAGTCCAGACCAAACGGATTAGCTATCCGCCACGGAGGCGCCTGGTCAAATTCCAACTTGCCAAGCTCTCAACCCTTGCTAATATCTAATTATATTAAAATGAAAAAAATATATATCAATAATAAAACTATTGCACTACAATTAAAATTTGTAAAATTAACCAAATCATTTATGATTATTGATGAAATTTTACTACGAAACGTGACATTGCTTTTATTTAAACGGAAAATTCTCTTCTTTTTACACATTATTTTTTCAGCGCCATTGTTAACGCACTTTCTTGATCAAATGTCGTCTACCGAGGTTGACATCACTGGTCACAGCAGAGCTGGCAAGAGACTTTGGTCAGCCAGGTGTGGTTACAGCAGATTAAAGACAAAAATCTCTAGACAAGATGTGCGCAGAAAGACGCGAATTTATGACAAATGTGTGTGAGGCTCTCTAAATGCGAATTTGAGTGGTTATAATACCTAATTAAATTATAATGACCTCAAAATTGAGTGATATGTCTGCTAATCATGACTTTGGCATACACTAGCTATTCACTTGAACTTTCTCACTAGTCCGTCATGGTAGTAGAACTGCTCGCGGAGGCTCCAAGATTACAACTCTCTTACTCAAAACAACAGCAATATGTGCTCCAAAATAGATTAAAAGTATAACGCTAATACGAAGAAAATCGCGTTGCTCATCCGTTAATTTAATTTTAGTTTCGAATGAAGGTAGTAATTAACTTCTCATCCTGTTCAGGCACATGTACGTTTCTAGTAACTTATTTCTTCATTAAAAATAAATGATAGGAAATGTAATTTTTGACGTAATTAGATTTTCTAATTTTACTGCAATTCTCATGCCAATTGGGATGGAAGTTCAACTGTTGAAGCCCGGAAATGAAGCTAAGCTGCCCGGATAATTGACCGTGATTCACTTCCGGTTGCGTTCTCCGTCACATCGCAGCTTTCAGGAAAGCAACCTCTGTCAGCGCCGTATGCTGCTAAAGCTACAATCACAAAAACCGAAACGAAGCCATCCTTTGAAATCGTGACGCAAGATTTTCCAATCTGTCTATTATAAATGTATAGCATCAAATATTGACTGTTTCAGTTGCGCTAACTGCAACACAATAGGAGTGGTAGTCTAAAAAATAGCTCACGGTTGATCTATAAATTCTTTAAAGATCAGTTTCTGAAAGTAATTTTTCTTTATTCAGGAAATACGTAGGTATATTATTTTTTGCCCTACTTAATATTCCATATCAAAGAAAGAAATAACTTTGTTTTCGAAAAATACAATGTTAATAGTTATATTTATTTGTTTGTCAAAAAAAGAAAAAAAATCGTATACTGTGTTTTTAGCCCTCTATCTCTTACGGTTTACGAGTTAAAGGAGTTTTTCTGTATTTTCTACAATTATCAAAAAAAAAATTCGTATAATTTTCTTAAGGAAGCGACATTTCTGAACACGAATCCGGTGTTTTTAGCCCTCTATCTCTTACGGTTTACGAGTTACAGGAGTTTTTCTGTATTATCAAAAATTGTCAAAAAAAAATTAGTATACTTTTCTTAAGGAAGCGACCTTGCTGAACACGAATCCGGTTTATTATGCACTAATAATATTTATGAAAAAACATTAGGATTTGTCAAAATTTTCCAATGTTATGTGTTTTGATTTAGTGTTACCGTTAGTCCTCTATTATGGAAAAGGTCACGTCACACATAATTAATTTTATAATCAGTAATAGATTCATAAAATTGATAAAATAAGATTATCGAAACACACGAATAATAAAAACGAACTTTACAAGTTTATGCCAAACGGAAGATACATTGACCAAGAATAAATTGCATGGAGTACCCTTTGGTTTTTACTTTAAAATATTACCCTAAACATTTCTGTAATTTGTTTTAATAAATTTCCATAAGCAAATATAAGAAAATTGTGAAGTATATAGAGAAATACGATTATGCACTGCAAAAAAATATGAATATTTTATGTATACATGCAGAATATATCTTCTTCTTCTAATAAATAAAGCATAGTGTTTGTTTGCGTGTGTGTGTATGTATGTCCCGCATACAAATCCACACCTGTGGAGAAAATTTCATAAAATTTCGTACCCGTGTTCTTTGCGACCAGGAAACAAACACTGTCGTCGAGGTGAGACACATAGGAATGATAAGATTCATGAATTTACTATACATGTTCTCTGTACAATTTCAACCCATTTCGGGCTTGGGAGGAAAGCACCCGTAAGGGTGGGCGTGTAGTTACATGAAAATAACGCAAAAACAATCGAGATTGGATTATAATCCAGGGTTACGGTAGTCACTGAGTTTAATTATGACATTAAACTTGCCTTTTAACTCCCCAAACCGGGGTTGGAAAATTTAAAAAATGTCAAACGGTCGATATTTGCCTTGAATAAATATTTGTCGGGGTCAGTGACATTGATGGTGCTTCTACCGATGTTCTTTGTGTATAATTTCAACCCCTTTCGGCTTGGGAGGGGGTCAAGCTTAGAGCTGAGGGTGAAGGGTCTTTACATAAGATTAACGCTAATGTCACCGAGATTGGAGTCATATCGGGGTTATGGATATATGACAACCCGGGCAAAGCCAGGTACCCAGCTAGTATAACATAAAGGGAAGTACCTGAATTTAGAAATTTGTTCTAAATGGGAAAATAGACTACAAAAATAGGACAATCCATTATTAGCATGAGACTTCCACTAATAGGTTATGTAACATGAAACATAAATGCGAAAAAGTTAGCATAATTGAAAAAGTCAATAAAGTTACACGACACTTTTGTTCAAATTAATGCATACACATCTAATTCAGCAGTGTAATACATATATATTGCACCCGAACACAACGCAGTGGTCTCACAGTAAACTAACGCTGAAGAAGGCCTCTGGCCCTATACGGGCAAAGGACTCAATTCCTTTTAACGATGCTCTACTACTGTAAACAAAATATATTATGTAGACCAAACTCGTTCTACACAATATATCACTTTTTTTCTATCAAAGATATCTCTCAGAAGAATCACGTCGTCATCAGAGTCAATACACAAAAGTAGGAACCACGCTAGATTAGTTTAGTAGAAATTTGGCTACCTATATTTACTGTATATTGAGAATTATCAAACAACGATTCGGCACTATTACAGGAAATTACACAGATGTTAATAAAAAAATAATCACCTTGTACTTTCGTATACTGGATATAATTGTGTTTTTTTTTACATCTTCAGATTGTGTTAAAGAGGTTTTTTTTCCCTGAACAATAGATACGTTTCGATCCTTTCAGTTGTTCCCAATTTTCTTCTATAAAAATTCTTATCTTTGCACAACTGAACAGCTTTACATGTAATTCTAACGCGACATTTTATAAGTAGAAACTAGTCCTAACTTTACCAGTTGTTACGTAAGAAATACATTGACATTAATGAATGACGTCATTGTTTATATTACAGGCACTCTGTAGTATTTATTCTTACGTATGTACGTAACTTCTCGTTTTAGTGGATTGATGTTAAGTTGTGAAACCCTTTTACAAGTAGTGTGAGTTTCCTGCGTCTTGAAGTGCATTTCTAAGTTTCAGAAGTTGGTATCGAATGGGCACATTAATTCAGGTGTGGAAGTGACATTGTGTTCTAAATCTGTCGTGGGTTGTCGCGCTGCCAGGGAGTCAGTCCCTGCTTATACTCTATTCACACAATTATTTCACACTTTGCGAAAGCATCAGCCGGAACGTTTTATGAAGAATCTCATGGTCCTTAATAGCTGTTATCGAAATTACTCGTGCGATGCGGCTTATTAATACTACGCAATTATTGTACTGCACAATTTTATGAAAACATATCAATCCAAATAACAGCGAAATAATGTGGGAATATAAAATAATATTCTATTTGAACTCAATCTGGCTATTTTAAGGTTGTAAGTCACATTGTTCCCTCTTCACTGTAATAGCATAGAAATAAAAGACAGAGAGGACACGGAAAGGAAAACTGGTCAAGTGTTAACAATGGCCCCGAGTTCTAATTTATGGATCCTCCCCGGAATTCTACTATTTGTGAAAATCCTAGGAAAACCTGCGTCAGGTTTAGTACTTTCCACGAAACACCGATGACTACATGTGGACTTTTCTGTGAAGACGCAGCATCGACCAGACTTAGAGGCAACAACCGCGGACAACTCTTTCGGTGTTCCCAAGGTCTGCGACCCTGTTTTTTTTTTGAGGCTACATGAGGGTAATTCACTTAGGGCAACTCCCCTTTAATAGCATTTGAAACGGGGGATGAGGAAGGGTAGAGGAAGGTAGCCAAGGGTCAACTAGGGCCCCCGGGCTATATTTTAAGGATCCTACCCAGCATTCGACTAAAGAAATGCAGGGAAAACCTTAGAAAAACCTGCATCGGGTAGGTCGGGCATTGGGTACTTGTCCCACGCCCTTCCGATAGCGGGAGAGGAGTTTGCTGTGGGGACGCAGCATTCCCTTCTCCGTGCCTCGACCAGTTTAGGAGGCAGCTGGCCGACTATTCCAAAGGGAATAGCGAACAACTCTTACCGTATGCCCAAGGTCTGCGACCCCAGAACATACACCTCTCAAAACAGGCCGAGGTGCCTCGGCTTGTGGGAACCTTAGTACAAAAACAGAGAGGAAAAGGCATACCCAAAGGTAGCCCCTTCGTATCTCTCCTAAAAGGTTTTGCCTGTGAGAGAAAAACCCTCGCAGGTTTCCTGCGAGAAAATCCTCTCGCAGGCAGTTTGCATCTATACCCCTTTTTTGTTAGGGCAACAGGCTACATGAGGGTGATCCACATTAGGCAACTCCCCTTTAATAGCATAGGAAGGGATTAGAAAGGGGGGATGCGGAACGGTAGAGGAAGGTAACCAAGGGTTACTAGGGCCCCCGGGCTATGGTTTAAGGATCCTACCCGGCATTCGCCTAAAGAAATGCAGGGAAAACCCTAGAAAAACCTGCATCGGGTAGGTCGGGCATTGGGTACTTGTCCCACGACCTGATGCATACACCTCTCAAATATAAAACAGTTAAAAAACTCTTAGCGAGTAATATTCCCACCATCCTCGTCGCTTGTAGTCCATTTTACTCTAAAAGCTTTCATATGCTATACTTCCATCCCTACACCCTGTGTTTAGGGCATTACAATTTGAGGAAAAAATTCTTTAAGTCTGTTATAGTTGTTTGCCCGCGGTCCTTTCACTATGTTCTACTTCATCTGGCTTCTCATCAACTCACTTAATCCTTTTTGACATGTAGTGAGACAGCTAACGTTGATGTTCGGTGTTTCCACATTAATCGTGTGAATGCCGTATAATTCAATGTCCAAGCTCCAGTTCTTCTTCTTCTTCTTCCACTACTACTACTACTTGGCTCTACGGTCCTCTGAGAACCTTGGCCTCTTTAATGATAATAGCCCACTACTATCTGCCTGCTGCTTTTCTTATCCACTTTTAACTTTTTAACTGTTTCAGGGTGAAAAAAGTTAGTTCCACTGTATAAATTACTTCTTGTAGTTTTATTACAAATTTATCGATCACTCTTACTGATCGTCCTTATATGAATCATCTCATGAATTATGGTTCCTCTGGGATTATTTTAATATTTAGTAAAACCGTTAATAAAATTACTAGAGGAGGACTATTGATAGAGATTCCCCATCTTTCAAACCGATTTTAACCGAAATTGAATTCGACTTCTACGCTTTGATATTAGCTTTACTTCTCAGGTTATATAAGATCATTAACTGTCTATGTACTTAGAGCGCATACCGATAAAGAATATTTATTATCAAGAAATTTTAGCCGTTTATTTAAGTACGTTCAATTTTTGAGTTTTGTCAACAGACAAGCGCAGTTGTGTCGCTCTATGCTCTTCTTCGCACCTGAGGAGAGGGACAAGGATCCCAGAAACGTTGTGCGGTATTTATATTATCACCTTCTTTGGTCTGAAATGGCTGACTTTCTTATTCATTATTTTCAATCAGACGTAAATTTTTTCATTTACGTTCAAATTCGTTTTATTGGACGTTTGTATAAAATACTTCCCCCATAAATCTTAAATAAATATGCCGTAAATCATGATTACCCTTCTGAAATTTCGTGCAGTAATTATATAAGTTTCTTTAATTTGTTCAGCAGAATTCCTGCAAAATATCGTCATGATATATCAATTCATTCCATCGATAACGTTAGCTTAATTCATTGCATTAACCAAAGCGAATAAACGTCTAATAAATTACATGTTGTTGAATGTGCTGTTAATTTTTATAATGATTTATTTTATTGTTCAAGTGTAAATTTCAAAAATCTATTAAACAGAATACATTGAATATTTGAACAATTAATTTAATAACAAATTCAATAAACCAGGGAAATAAAAACAATTAATCATTCTGTCGGCTGAAACGTGTAAAGCACACACTTTATAAAAAAAAGCCCCCAAAATTTTAATTATCTATTTATATACAAATTTTTACTTCTGCATCTAACTTGATTCAAAAGAAGTATCGATACGTCGTCATAATTTTTATTTTATTAATATCTTCAAATTTTTCTTTGATCAAAATATATTTCTGAATATTTTTGGCTGCTTTATCACATTTACAATTAATAAGATTAAAATATAAAGAACGTGTTGAAATTATCATAGAGGATTACTAGAAATTAATGAGCTTTCCACGAAGAAGATAGGTAACTAATTGAATTTTTTGTGACAACTTCAATTTGAAAACATTCTTTAATTCGGCTTTGATTCTCTCGAACTGCAACTATGGCAGCAAAATTCTGGTTTAAGTGTGCGGCGCTGGCTGTTTATTGGTCGGTTTATTTACTCTGGTAACTGACCTAATGGCTGAAAATTTCGTTGTTTACTTTCCTATGTACAAGTCTTTTCATTTATGCGGCGTAATAAATGTTTCCTTCTTTGGAGCTCCGCCAACATTACGCGTCTCGGTACCTCTGCGATCCTCTTAGTTACCTCTCTTCAAGCACCAACAACTCTATCGCTCCTTCTACTCTGTTCTACCTATATCTTCACAGTATCTACATTCTCTCTTCAAAAAATCTGCTACTTTTATCACTCAGAAAAACTCGGCTGCAGTCTGCCTCACCACCGAAGATTCGAGCCATAATAATACTACAACTACAAGCCTTTAATCGTTCTCCTTAAAATGAAAAGATTCAAGAAAAATTTTCCTATCTTCTATTTAAATAATACTAACTAATAAATAATAGAACCTGTATACTCAAATGTGTAAGATCCATTTCTAAAGCCATCTTCAATTCAAGCCTTAGCGCAGGATGATGATTTGTTTGAGTACAACATAAGGCATTAAAACGAATGTCAAATATTCTAATTGTTAGTTTTATCTATTTCCATTTATTTGTGTTGCCAGTTGTTTTTAAGTGATGCATTTCCAAAAAAAATAATCTCTTAAGGTGTGGTTCGTCTTAAGATGCTCCATGTAATTCTCTTCCTTTATCAATACTAATGTAAATTGTCATTTTGTAGAAGTACGTGACTAACGTGCTATTCCCTTCAGTAGTTTCATCGGTTTCGTTATATTTTTGAGGCATATATGAATGCAGCGAAGGCGAGGTCACAGAACTTGGGCATACGGTAAGAGTTGCTCGCTGTTCCCATTGGAACAGTCGGTCAGCTGCCTCCTAAACTGGTCGAGGCACGAAGAAGGGAATGCTGCGTCCCCACAGCAATCTCCCGCTATCCGAAGACCGTGTGACAAGTACTAAATGCCCGACCTACCTGATGCAGGTTTTTCCAGGGTTTTCCCTGCCTCACTTTTAGGCGAATTGCCGGATAGGATCCTTAAATCATAGCCCGGGAGCCCTAGTTAACCCTTGGCTACCTTCCTCTACCCTTTCGCATCCCCCCTTTCAAATCCCTTCCTATGCTATTAAAGGGGAGTTGCCACCATGTGGCTTACCTTAATGTAGCCTGTTACTCTAAAAAAAAAAAGAATGCAGCGAGCCTGGCGTGGTATCACGACTTCATCAGAACATTTGGCTGAATTATGATAAAGCTGGCAGAACAGGGATACAAACCCCAATTATCGTTAGTCCCTGTTTGGGCCTAAGTTCTTAAATATATTACATAAAATTTTAACTTATCCTGAAGAAGCATTAGCTTGGGACATATGAAGGTTATAGTTAACTGTTATTTGTATATTAACAACCCAATTTAAGAAGTTCAACCTTTCAAGCTGTTATTCGGCGTCAGAAAAAGACGCTAATCCGCGTCGAAACGTCCGGCACCTTTAAATTTTACTTATTTTAAGTGTTTCTTTTTGTAATTTTGTCTGTTATATCGGTCGTTTCAATATTTTTATATTCAACAGACATTAACTTTTGTTTTTCTAAAAGTATTTGTTGATGACACAAGAATATCAGTCAAATACATTAGAAGAAACTACTATTGTCGTATTCCATACTATTCAGCAATAATTATACCAAATTACGAAATACAACAACAGAAAAACTAGAACTGTATAATTTACACTCTTTAATTCGTTATTGTATTACATATTTGAATAATTCGCTTGGAAAGTTACAGTCTCTTGTTCAACAGAAAAGTCACGGACAACGTACAATGAAATATAAGCCTACTTATTCTACAGTCTTGGTTTACATATTCATTGATGTAAAGGAAAATCTATAAAATCATACCAATCTTTTGTTTGAGACAGTCGCACAAAAATGTGCAGAATATACAACGATAACATTTTTCACATACTTCCATCATACACTCAACAGTCGAAATTAAACAACATGTTTCCACTACTGTACTCATATACTATAAATTAATATGAAGTAAAACAGAGTGAATAGCTATTCAAAATAATATATTACATTACATTTAATCATGATAAATATGTTATTATTATTAATATCTGTGATGTGAGGCAGTGACGCTGTGATTGTGACCACTACACCACAGGAGGTCGGCCGGAAAGTCTTGTATTTACATACTTTACGAATTATATTAAGTAAAGTTAAATTAGGCAGTGAGAGTTGAGCCACTCCAGCAGTTCGAAGCAGAAATTAATTCGACCTTGAAATTCTAGATAATACAGACTTTGTTGAGTGGTACAAATCACGGCTACTGCTCGAGATTCCCGTTGGTCCAGGTGATGCCAAACACTTATAAGTAAATTTGATAGACTAGTTTCTGCGAACTTGGAATGAAAAAGTGTTTTATTTAAAGTTAGCTGATTACTCGGAGTAGTCCCGAGGTTTATTTATCCCAATATTATATTAAACAAGAAACGGAATGATTCTACCAGTGTATAATCGAAGTAAAGTTATTTAAGGTACAGACTCCAATGGCTCTCGGCCTCGTCCTTACTATAACTGGCCGTACTATACAACTTGAATGATTGTTTTCTCTCTCATGTTCGCAAAACTGTCGGACGAAGACCGTGTAAAATTCCATCCAGGTGTGTGCTGAAGACAGGCGATTGAATCAATGGCGTTACGTTTGTTGTGAAAGCAATGGATAATCCTGCAGTAATACTATTATTTGTAAAAGAAGGATTAAAGACCACCAAAATTAATTCGAGGGTTATTTTTATTTATGATTAATTCTCCTTCATTTTCCGCCATTAAGAGGGTGGCCGAATTTAAATAGAATTATATTGTAAAGTAAATGAAAAAACCAGCCAAATTTGTAAGAAATATATTTTATAAAATTAATTAGAACAGATCAATAATATATAAATTAGTACGCAGAATCATTCTTGAAATCGGTTCAGGCACATATACAATTTTTTTTTACAAATCCGAATATCTGAAAGTTTATGAAGAACAAGTATTTATAGACATAATAATTATAACACAATAATTTTAAAATTTTAGAACATTACTTACACCTTATTTCTTGAAAAATAAGAAGATAATGGAATTTTAGAGGAGAAATTTCTAAACGGTTAAAACCACGTTTCAGTCTAAATGACTTTTTTTTTTCTAAATGACTGTTATATGCATATAGTTGTATTGTTGATATTTAAAATAAACAATCAAAGGAAATATTTACATTAAATGATAAAAATAATTAAAATAATTTCTATTTAAACTACTATTACCATTTTTTCACATTAATAGCCGAATTGTTGGATCTAATGCATACTATTTTGCTATCATCAATAGTAATTAGTATTCACGTTCTTCATCTAAAATTTTTGCATTTTGCACAATAAAAAGTGTGGGTAGTTTAATTAATTTTCAACGATGAAATTTTTTCAGTAGTGACTAAACATTCAGCTATTCAAGTGAAAAATGATACTAAATATATATACATATAATAAATGATTCCTTGTTATTGTAAATTATTTTTATCATTTAATGCTAATGGATGATACAGCTGAGATTCATTTGTAAGCTATCTTTTATGTAAAACTTGTTTCCCTTTGTTAAATTTAAAAGTCAGAGTGTTTTTTTAGGGTAACAAGCTATATGAGGGTAATCCCCATGGTGGCAACTCCCCTTTAATAGCATAGGAAGGGATCTGAAAGGGGGAATGCGGAAGGGTAGAGGAAGGTAGCCAAGGGTTAGCCCCCGGGCTATATTTTAAGGATCCTACCCAGCATTCGCCTAAAAGTAATGCAGGGAAAACCCTAGAAAAACCTGCATCAAGGAAGGTCGGGCATTGGGTACTTGTTCCACGCCCTTCCGATAGCGGGAGAGGAGGTTGCTGTGGGGAAGCAGCATTCCCTTCTCCGTTCCTCGACCAGTTTAGGATGAAGCTGGCCGACTATTCCAATGGGAATAGCGGACAACTCTTACCGTATGCCCAAGGTCTGTGACCCCGGAACATACACCTCTCAGAACAGGCCGAGGTGCCTCGGCTTGTGGGAACCTTAGTTCAAAAGCGGAGTGGGAAAGGCATCCCCAAAGGTAGCTCCTTCGTATGTCTCCTACAAGGTTCCTCCTGCGAGATAATAGCCCTCGCAGACCTTTTCAATGTCAGAGTGTATTGCGGAGCAACATTATAAATCTATATCTATATCTATTTATATATATAAATATATATATATATATATAACCGTCATTTCGGCTGCAAATTTCAATTATCTACTTATTTAAATAAATAAATTGTAATAAGTGTTCAATAAATGTTCAAATAATAGATTATAAATATCATGTTTATTAAATCATATTCTCTCTAAATTTTTAGATTAAAAAAATAATATATGAACCTGAAGAGGCTCCAAGAAGAAAGATACTTCGTGCCAATTTTTATAAATATTTTCTAATTTTTATTTTAACCAAATATATACCTAATAAATTTGTCTGGTGTATTAATTTATAATTCAATGAAGTCAGATAAATATAACAATATTGGAAAGCGTTTTAAAAACTAACTATAATAATTGATATGACGTGACTCTAAATAATATTTTTTAGTGTTAAAAGTGTACAAATTCGTGGATGAATCCGCCCTTTAGCAAACAATATTAAATTGTCCATGGGAACATATTTAATCCACCCCGCAACACTTTCTATACTCCCTTTACGACTTGATCGAGAACAAAAGATGCATGGGAAGTTAAAATATTTTAAAGTTCAAGTGACATCATTCGGATTTAGTGGAATCCGCGGGATCTTCAATTCTTTTAAATATTGTCGTTCCAATTGCATTGCCTGTTTACTATTGAATTACTGCATTCTATAAGGTTTTATACAATTCTAAGCGCGGTATTGGGCTCACGTCACCGCTACTGCTTAACGAACGTAAAACAGAAGAATTCGATACCAATCTCGGTCATTTTCGATATTTTATTAATACCTCCTGCATCTTTCTCATCCCTTCCTCTAACAGTTTCCTACTGATATATATTGTAATATTTCATAGTCATCGGTTCAGTGGTTCTGGAGATATTTCGATGATTCAGCTCTATTTAATTTTTACATGCAGAAATAGACTAGCTGAATGTCGAGTGTTGCCCCGGGTATTTAACCATCACAATCTAATATTAGATAGCAGAAGAAATTAATTCTATTCATAGCCTGAAAGCGTTTGGAACTTCATTATTTTGGTTTCACCTCCAGGAGCGAGAATTTATAAGTTCTGAGGTGAATCACCCCTCGAGAGGACAACATAATTTTATCCACGTCGAAAACGTTTCCAATTCGAATCAACGCCGCAACACGTAAAAGACTATCCGTGTGACTTGTTGACTGTGATTCATATTACAATTTAAAGGGAGCATTCAATGATTGGTATCCGAGAAGTAAAAATTGTTTTAACCTTTTATCTTCAAATAACGTCGGAAGTGATAAAAATTATTAAAGTAATGAATCGACTTCAATCTCGACCATTTTTTATCTTTTATTAAACTCTACCTGTGCACTTGGCGGGGGATGGGGGGTTGAAATTATTGATTCGACTGTAACGCTTGTTTTCGAACTATTTTTGTCCATAGATTGTCCATAGATTGTCCATTTCAGGTTTTATGTCAATAGCGACATAAAAAAAGCCAAACAGGATAATTTATTTTGGAAGAAAATAAAATCAACCTAAGTACGTAGGCACTTTTACTTAAATTTAATGGCAATCAAAAATGAAAAATACTGTCCTTTGTTGCGGGTAATATTAAATTTGTTAAATATATTTCTTAGACAGTATAATATTAATCGACTTCATAGAAATTTAACATTTATTATGCCTCCCCCCCCTCCATTATTTCGCCTAAGCACTGCAAGAAGTGCGAAATATGGCAGTTAAAAAAACATCTCGTTGTCGTCAAAGATCATAGAGCTCGCTGTTCGTAAAAATTACTTCATCGCCGACAACTTTGCTAATAATTGATTTTCCACTTCTTTGCTCAACCGATAATAAATCAATTTTGTCACCCAGCAACTTTCATTCCCCTATGCGATCATCTACCTGGTTGTTGAATTTGTTGCTTCAAAGTCCCGTCCGTGAATGTCGACAATATCTGGAAATTAAAGAGTTCTGATATTCTGGCCCAATCAGAAACAAACCTAAACTCGCCAGGCTTACACCCACGATAATATTCATTAATAAAATAAAATATATAATCAAATCCCTAATTTAACATAATATCTATCATTTTATCGACACGTAACGTAATTAGCAGCTACTGTAGTTGTTAGATAATATCCTGTTCATTAAATTCATCGATATAATAACTTCAATTTTCTTTTTCATGAAACGGTTTGTAAGTTTTATAATTAAAAAAAATTATATAACCAGTTTCTTTGGTTTTTCTAAGTTCTTGTTCGATCCGACTAATATCGAGACATATATATTGTAATAAACAACCATTCATAATTTCATTTGCCCCACGTTCTGGAAGCCAAAATGTAATAAACAATTACATTTGTCGTTTAATTTATTTTTAATTTAAAGAATTTGCAAAATTTAAAAAACAAAATATTTATTTATTTTGTGGCAACAAAAGATGATAAGAAACACAAAATTTGAGATCTCATTCTCTCAGTGCCTTGACTGGGTTTGATAATGGTCACAACAAATTGATTTTAAAATCTTATTAACCAACAGTTCACATTTACCTAAACAATATGTCGATAGAAAGAAATTAAAAATAAAAGAAATTAACTTTGATTGACAATTTAAAAGAGAACGAAATCTGACTCTATCCATTAATTACGTTTACAATTAATCATTAGTTTTGGTTTTGTTACTCACATCTGTCCAGCTGGTACCAGCATTCTTTTTGGTTTCGGAAGTACACTATTGCAAAATTATACACTGATTCTAAAAGTCGACTCACAGATTTTACACTATTGAAGTCAAAATTGATAGGCTCCCAGGAAGTCGAATGTCCCTCCTGATTGTCAGCTATCTAATGTCTGCGTGCCTCATACGAATCCTATGATTCATAGATTTGTTCGTCTTTTATCGCTTTGGGCTTAAACTGCAACTTTACTATTCTGGCTGGCTATAGACATAAACTACTTTTACTTAGCGATATTTACGAGGTAATACTTCCGTGAATGTTTTTACTTTGTCTTAAATTCACAACTTTGTTTAATAATACATTAACGACGGCTAGTCTCTGCTCTAGTATTATTTTTTCCGTCCTCTGAAATGTTTTTCTGCTCCTCACGATGTTTTTCCACGAACTGAACTCCTAGTTCTCGAGTTTGAGCGCGCATACGCCATTTTTGACTTTTCGACAAAGCAAAGTGAGCTCGCTTCTCTCATTGTTGCTTTGTTCGATCAGACCGCTATGATGGATTTCTCAAACAATTAAAATTTTATGTCCAAACAATTAATGGCCTAATTAATTGTCATTACAATATATATATATATATATATATATATATAATAGTATTATCTATTTGCAAGTGAATGTTTCTGTTCGCTAAAGTATCAAGAATCTAGAGTGAATTGAGCTGAAGGTTGCAATTTCAGTGATCAAAGAAAACACGATACCGCAATGTCAATTTGTGGAGCGAGCGTGTAATATGTCTTCGTAAATTATATCTGCCCTATCAATTACGAGTATAACGTTGTACTTCACATTCGTACGACTAATAAAATAGGAAAGATATTTAACAATATTCTCATTGGGTGCTTGCTGACAAAATACTACATTACCAATTATGAATTTACACAAAATCCCAGTAAAAACTCTGTTTCCAAATAGTTAAATATTTTTAACGCATTTATTTTATAGCTACTTAAAATCATATAAATGGCAATTTTTCATCTCCTACCTTTGCCGTTCAGAAACACCAATACTAAACTTTAAATTAGAAAAAAACGCCAGCAGTTCAGGTGTAATAAACAATTATCAGGAATAGGCCTTCGTTAATTCTCAGTCAAATAGTCTGTCGGGCAATACATTATTTCCAATTGATTTTTAAAACCATTCCCTTAATTCAATATATATACTGTGCGGTCTGAAGAAACAAATTAGGTTCTTGATAATTTAAATGCTCCTTGCAATCCCCCCCAATTTGCGGTAATCTTTTGACTCTCCAATTGTCCTTCCTGTCCATATTAATTATATATATACTCTATATATTAAAATATTACATAAAAATTTGGCCATACGATTTCAAGTTTGATTAGTGATGATTATAAAACCAAAATTTATTTTGCTTCATTCTTACGTAATATATAACTTTAATGTAATGTTAATAGATTATTATTTTCCTTTGAAATTATTATTCAAATTGATAAAATTTCGAGGCTGATGTTGCGTTTGCCGCGTTCAATTGCATTCCGATACTTCCTTGACGATAATTATGCGTGCTCAAAGTTGATTGTGTTATTGTTGTGTCAGGATCAAACACGCAATCGGTGAGTAAAATTTTCAAATTATACCTTAAGTTTTGCACATATTTAAGTCAGTCTTAACGTCATATTAACGAGACATGTGTATTGTATAAAACCTGAAAAATTATTTTGGTTGCATAATTATCTGTTTATTTAAAACCGATTCATAGGCCCACAAAATAACATTTTATTAATCAAATGGATGGTGAAATAAATTTCAGTAAAAGTTATAAGTAATTATAAAACTATATATTTAGACTTTAAAGTTTTAATATTTTGTTTTATATAGGATTTAGAAAAATAACATAAAATTAAAAAATTGAAATGAATTAAAATAAATTAAAAATCCCTTACAAATTTTTCTGCTTGACTCTGCAACCCAATTAGTACCTTGGTCTGTGACATATTCTGGATTTAAGTGTGACGCGTGGTCAGTTTGTCGATTCTCCTTCTTAATAACCACAATTTTCATAATTTTCTTATTGCCAAATAAAACCATCATTTTTGTAAGTGGCAGGCTACTAGAAGGTAATCCAGATTGTAACCACTTACCCAAAATAGAATTTTGTTAAAAATTGCGTCGTGGAAGATGAACCATGGTAGCCAAGGATTAACTAGGGGCGCCTGATTCTACCCGGCATTCACCTAAATGTGATGCAGGGCTAACTTTATGGAAACCTGCACCATGTGGGTAGGGAAATCGGTACTTACCCCACGCCCTTCCAATGGGATTTGCTATGGCGACGTATCATTCCTGACTTTATTTCTCAGTCAGTTTAGAAGCATTTCTCTAATGGGAATGGCGGACAACTGCGGCCGTGGTGCATGCACGTCTCAAAAATGATCTAAGTGTCTATGATTATGGTAATCTTAATTCAACTACTCTGCTTGCGAAATTGCGTCATAATCGTTCTCGCTCTTTTCTGCTGTGTGACAAACCTTTCTTTGGTATCAGAATTTCTATTACCTGTAAATACTTATACTACAATAATGTTTAACAATTACTTAGTATGCTGTATCTAATTATCTTAGTAACCCTTTCAACGTTTTATTTTAGTTCGTATGTGAATAATGCAGTTAATACGTCGAAAAAATAAAATAATTACTGTCTGAGGATAGTTCAGGTTGGTTTAGGTTATAAAATTAAGTGGATTTGCATTTGAAACCGCCGATGACGATGAGAACTTGTGAAGTTTTTGGGCATATCGGCAATAATGGACTGTAAGTCTGCTGCATTTCTTCCCGAAATTATAGAAGCATTATGCCAATCACTTTATCATAACTCTGATTAGTGCCAAATGGATCAGGTATCAAAGTCAATGGTTTATTTAAATCCTCTCTTCGCATCTCTTGATTTGGCACGTTATCTGGTATTTTTCGTAAACCATCCACATCATCTGAAACTGCAATAATTTTGTTTTTTTATACGAGGAGCTATTTTTTTAACGCATTTACTAAAAATGTAGTGCGGAAAACCTCTCCAAAGTTTCCTCTTTGGGGAAAACCCTCAGGGTCCAAAACCAGTTTCAAATATTATTTATTTTTATTAGGAACCTCTTGGAATATTTTTTCTGCTTCTTGAAATGGCCAACTTGTCATTATCTATTAAGTTTAATTTAATTATTACAGAGTTAATTGTTTTAATATATTTAGTTAGTCATTTTCAAGTATTCAATTATTAATATTGATATTACGTTGAGTTCTGAACTTCAATGTGGTTTCTACTGTCAAATAGATGTTTTTTTCCTGTTCATATTTAAGACACTCACATATTTTATAGTAACTGGGGAATTACATAGATTTCAAATAGATGGATACTACTGTTCATTATGTAAATGTGTAACTTATTCGAGTGAACTGTTCTGCCTCTTCGGGTAGCTTTGGTATCGGTTTTTATTGCTTGAAATTCCTTGATTTGATGGTGAATATTGCTGGCTTTAACTTCTCTCCACTTGATGTTCCACTGGTGTTGCAGTTTACTTTGATCACTTTTCTTTGCAAATGTTCCTTGATTTTGGGGGTAGGTTTGTGGATGGTTGCGTGGAAAGCTTGACCATCAGGTAAGCTATATTGTTTCATGAACTCCTTGATGAGATGGAATTCATATATATGTACGCGTATATATGTATATTGTAATAAACAAAAAGGCGTCAAAATAAAAAAATAATAAAAAATTTATATTTCTTTAACAAACAAACAATTTATTTCTCAAAACTTTTAACATTACAATAAAAACATATAACTCTTTCTCTCATGGGTCTTTACTGGGTTTGATAACGGACAGAACACTTAAATAATCAAAGAACCCAACATTTATCTTTAAATTAAACAGAAGTATTTAATCGTCTAGACATCGACGAAACTTATTAACGAACTTAGAATTACCAGATTGATTCTAAATTTAAAAGAGTTTATTTTATTAACAAAAAGAAGAGAACGATATCTGACTGTATCTTTTAATTCCGTTTACACATATTAATACCATAAATTTCAACTTACGATTACTCAGGAACATTTGGCTCGTTCATTACACACACACTTTATAGACTGGACGTTTACACACACTGACTCTAACACATATTATTGGTTCGACGATAGCTGATTCTCCATACTCGGTGAAGGACATCCCAGTTGCTCGTGCTGAAACTACTCGACGCTGGATGCTGTGTCCTGGTCTCCTACCATCGAAGATAGTGGTCAAATTTTGATATTACTACAGATTGAACTTCTGCATACAAAAATGTTTTTCGTTGACATAAATTTTCTATTTCTCTCGCAGGCTGCATTCTTTCTCCATACTGGGTGCTCACAGCTCCCCCTCCGCTCTGACACTCCACTCCGACTCCAATTCCTCGACTGACTAACAAATTCTTATCCTCCCTTTTATATATGACCGTCCCTTCTATCTTCTGCTTTGTTCCAAGACTACGTCGCAATTGCATTGACAGTTTCTCCATTACTCCGAGATTTACACTCTGCAGCTGCTGCTCCCCCAGCTGGTAAAATATCTAGCCGTTCCGTCTTGTCACATCGAGACAGGACCCGCAATTACTCTGCACTTGCATCCTCACCCCCACATGTGCGGTGTTCCAAGATCCTTCAGACCGCTTTGCTCCCAAGTCAACAAGTTAATGGTCAAGCCCATTAACCAGACACAATGCCTTTCCTAAACTGATACATCCTAAACCGATTTATACTGTAATAATCAATAATTGAAGTTTTAATTAATTTATTTTAATTTAATGAATTTGCCTCACGTTGAACGCCAAAATGTAATAATCAACAGGTTTACTTTAATTAAATGAATTAATAAACAAAAATGAACAAACAAAATATTTATTTATTTTGTGGCAATAAAGATAATTACAACAAAATTTGAGATCTTTCTCTCTCTCAGGGCCTCTACTGGGTTTGATAATGGACACAACAAATTGATTTTAAAATCTTATTAACAAACAGTTCACAATTTACCTAAACAATATGTTGATAGAAAGAAATTAAAAGTAAAGAAATTAACTCTGATTGACAATTAAAAGAGAACGAAATCTGACTTTATCCTTTAATTAAAGTTTACAATTAATCATTAGTTTTTGTTTTGTTACTTACGTAGTGTCTAGCTGGTACCAGCATTCTTTTTGGTTTCGGAAGTACACTATTGCAAAATTATACACTGATTCTAAATATCAACTCACATATTTTACACTATTGAAGTCAAAATTGATAGGCTCCCAGGATCTCGGATGATCCTCCTGAATGCCAGCTATCTGATGTCTGCTTGCCTTACCGGAATCCTATGATTCGTAGATTTATTAGTCTTTTACTGAATTGGACGTAAACTGCAACGTATCTCCTTGATGATTTATTTTAACTGTTTATTCTTTCGGAGCGAACTAACTTTTCTTTAGCTCCTGGCTGTAAACGTAAAAAAACTGACTTCCTTTCCTGGTTGGCTACGGACGTAAAACTCTCTTAGACTTTCCTGGCTGGCTGTATACGTAAACTGCTTTTACTTAGCGATATTTACGAGGTAATACTTCCGTGAATGTTTTTACTTTGTCTTAAATTCACAACTTTGTTTAATACTATATTAACGACGGCTAGTCTCTGCTCTAGTATTATTTGTTCAGCCTTCTGAAATGTCCCGCCACCCACAGACTCCTAGTGCTCGTGACTTTTAGCGCGCATACGCCATTTTTGACTTTTCGACAAAGCAAGTGAGCTCGTTTTTCCATTGTCGCTTTGTTCGATCAGACCGCTATTATGGATTTCTCAAACAATTCAAATTTTATGTCCAAACAATGAATGGCCTAATTAATTGGCATTGCAATATATATATATGCCAGTTTTGTTAATTTTGTGGCATATTTCTTGGATTAGCACTGGTAATTCTGATGATGTATCTGATTTCTTGAATAGCAGTCAGTGAATCAGGGAGGATTATATGCTTTTTTTGTTGTTGGATGAATCATTATGTCGTAAGTATAGTGTAGAGTTCAGCCTTTTTGATGGAGGATGTTGGGTTGAGTGTTGCAGTGAATGAGTCGGATGAAAAGAATGCACTTCCAGTTCCCATGTCGATTTTGGATCCTTCGGTATGTATTTGGTTATATCCAAGCTAATGGTCACATAGTTTGGTAAATTTGTCCTTCCGTTCTGCGCTTATTTTTTTTTGTATCGGATCAGATTTGTATCTGTTTATAATTGGGGATAAGATTCATGCAGTAATTCAACAGTAACAGAGCGTATTTGTAATTTTAAAGTCTGGTTAATATTTCTGATTTTTGTATATATTGAGATGTAGTTACATTATTATAATCTTTCACTTACAAAAATTCTACGAAATATGCTATTGATGAAAGTATGGGTAAATATAGTTATTTCAATTCGAATGGACCGTTACAGGTCTATAATAACATTCAACCCATGTAACTTATTTATTTATGAATTATGACATTTAGTAATAGTATGACAGAATTGTTCCTGAAATTATGTTTACATTTGGTGAGAAACTACAATTAAAATATTTTTCTAAAGTAACACTTATTAAAATTTACTAACACTATTGTTAAGAAAATATTTTTAAAATATAAATTATTTTTCAACGCATATTATCACTGCGTAAACTATTTTATTTCAATAACCAGCATTAATTAATGTATTTCAATTTAACTATTATTATCTAAGTCGTCTCTTGAGCATTTAGATTTATTATACCTAGAGCTGATATAACCCGTTAACTATGTTATTTTCGACTAACTGATAAATGAAAAACGTACTAGCACGATTTGGTTTTATTGGTTTGTTTGTCTAGCCTTATCAAAAAACCCTTATAACGGATAATGGCTGAAATACGTGGAAAATCCATGCCCTAAAGATTGTTTCTGTGACTAATGGCCTTCGCTTTTGATCTTTTCTGCTTAGCACACGACGATGTAAAACAATTTTTTCAAGTGCACATCTAAACAAAATTTGTTTAACTGAACTCAATAAACAGCACCTTCCTTCGCAAAGTATTCTAATTAGCAGAATTAAGCAAATCAGATAAGTAGCATTGTTTATTGTGGGTGGACCGAGACATTACAATATTGAAAGATGATATATTGACACGGAGATGAAAAGTATATTAGTATCCCAATATTTCCTATAATTAAAAAGAAAAAAATTTTGTCTGATTAAAAATAATGAATAAGAAAGATAGCCAATTCAGAAAAAAAAGTGATAATATAAAGACCACACAACATTTCTGAGATCCTTGTACCTTTCGTCAGGTTGCGAAGAAGAGCCTAGAGTAAAATAACTACACTTGTTATCACTTTTTAGTCTGAATTGGCTATCTTTCTTATTTATTTTGTATTATTCTTTACACAGGTATCCTGGCGACAAATTGTGTAGGATACAGGTATTGCTACTGAAATATATAAACAATAATATTGTTTATGTCTACCTATCTGTTAATGGAGTGTAATTCAATTCGGTACAACTGCTATAAGAATTCATAAATGTTGACGAAATAATACGATTGTTATTTTCGTCAGTGAACGTCTCGCTCAGTAAGGCTTATGATGAGAAGAAATTAGGTCCATTACTTTTAGGAACTATTGAATTCCTATTAATGGTTTATTGGTTCTAAAATTCTATTACACTCCGATATTTACTCTAGTAGTAAGCGTATATAATATTTTTATTATTACTATTTACAATCGGCAGGTCTCGTATATTCGCAACAGAAGATGGTGACATTATTGTATAAAAAATATTATGCGTAGCATATGATATATATATATATATATATATATATATATATATATATATATATACTGAATAATAAAAATAGAATATTGCGTAACTTATGTGCCAGATATGTTAAGAATTTTATTTATTGTTCAGTGAAGTAACCTCAGGTGTCAGTTTTATACCTCGTGCTACTCTCTAGTGGTTAAAAAGTACAACACCAGTTGCAGTTCGCCACTAGTCGGACAGATAGCGCTGGTCTTCACAACCCGTTCATAAAGGATTTATCTTGAAAATGATATAATTTTCCTGAAAGGGGAAACATTCTTTGGTTCTTCATGGGAAAGTTAAAAAATTAAATAATATGGTCTTTTATTGTTAACCGCTAAAATAATGTCAATTACAATTGACGACAATTAAGTTTCAATTCCTTTTCAAAAATTACTTAAAGAAAATTACTTAGGATAAAAGCAATTACGCAATTCTATTAACAATAGAATGAAGATATGGTTGCAGTTGTAAATTATGAAACATCTCGTTTTAAAAGTATATTAATCATATAAATAAATAGCCAAATAACAGACAACAATAAGTATTAATTAAATACCTCACAACGTTTCTTCAATTATTGTTGCTTTCGTCAGGTGTGTCCTTCTTAAGGTTCTTGTGTTTTGTGAATCATCTGAAGAAAGCAACGAGGACTGAAGAAACGGTCTGTGATGTGTCACTGATACTTATTTTTCTCTGTTATTTATTTATCTAATAAGACATGGTTGAGTAAACAAATCATACAGGATCTGTTGCATAAAGTTTCGAATATTTATACGCATTATTGAGAAATATTATTAATTGTGTAATCTCAATAATACAGTTTTAATTTGATTTAAAATGCACCAGGACGAAAAAATGTTCTTTGCCTCCTCAATTTCTTATTGAATTCATACAGGGTGATCAGAAAATATGAAAAAGCGAATTAATTTGATATATTCTTAGAAGAATCATACTAACAGCGTAGATTTTTTGAAAATAATCTCTCTCTACAAGTGCAGTTATGTCGCCCTAGGCTCTTCTTCACACCTGACGAAAGGTACAAGGATCCCAGAAACGTTGTGTGGTATTTATATTATCACTTTTTTGTCTGAACTGGCTATCTTTCTTATTCGTAACCCGATATCGTTTAATATAGACCCTATACATTTTCGTAGTGATATATTAATATAAGGCTGAAAGATACTGTTGATTTGGGACAATTGTAGTGTATTCTTTCTCTTGAAACAGATTAGATGATTACATACCACGTAAGAAGTCTCATTAGATAAATTGATCGAGTGAGCCTGTTTCTACTTGACATCTGTTTTGTTTTGTTTAAATGATCCTAAATATCTGAATCGGATAGGAATTTTTAAACATGATTAGGATATTAGCTAGGTGGTAGATCCTTCACGTCACACACGAACGAAGGAATCAATGTTAGGAGAACTACGGCGGCCCGAAAAGTAGTCAGCAAGGTGCGTGAACGTCTTCATCGAAGGCCTTGGGACCTATGAATATGTTTTTCAGCTATATATATTTTCACAAGCCAAAGTAAGGTTAAAAGGCTACAAATAATCGAACTCGATGCTACATATTCTAATAACTCGAAAATTTTGCTTATTTTCATCTGTACATGTTTGCGTAAACGTTAGAAAGATTTTAGCGGAAAAGAAAACTTAATTTTCCGTTATATATAAGGATTTATAATATTTTGTTCCGTCGTGTTTTCGAAATTATATAAATTAAATAAAATATAAATAAAAAGTATTTGAAATCTTCTCGACGAGGGGAATAAATTTGGTTCTTTCTTTACCTTAGTCTTCTGCGTCAACCTATGTATATAATAAAACTCCTTTTTTCTGACATATACCTGTAACGGTATTTTCGTTGTCGTTCTACCTGGCTTGGTGTTTCATTGAAGTTAGGAACTGTAATTAAAATATTATTTGTTGTGTCTTGCATTGTTATTTACACGTACGTGGTACCAACAACTCACCGGAAGTATTTAAATGAAAATTTATTTTGTTTGTAAATAAGTTGTATATAAATTATGCTATTTCTGTATCGATAAACATTTGGTCCCAACAATTTTCCAGTAATTTTTTTTATTTGAAGAATAACTGGTCTGAATTAAGTGATTATAGTTAGGCGAGTTATTAAAATAGTAGCTGGTTGCATATTTTTCTCTGGGAACAGACCGTCTGTCGTATTGTGAACATACGATATTATTTGGGGGCATATATAACAGTCGAGTGAAAATTATGGACATTATAGTATTTCATTACGGAAATAGGACAATTAAAAAGTGTTATAAAACAAACAATTACGTAGGTTTACTATCTAAAAATTGTAGATTTAACCATATTCAAATAAATAACAATAAGATATAATACTCATAAATCACTCTAAATAAAATTTGACTAATTTGACACGTAATGGATGTTTTAGTTTTTCTAACATGCTGTGTCATTCTTCCGCAGGATGGAAAATTTCATAAATTTAATAACTACTATATCTAAATGATTACTTTTAATTGTCTATTATCTGGATTACTTTCCAAATCAATATTCTCATATTAAATACTGTTTGTGTTTCTCTGAAAATAATTTCATTTATGACGTCATGGAGCATTGTTAAATTTTCTTAATATTTACGTTTAACACGTGTCTTCATTTTTAATGCAAAATAACTATCCAACTTAAATACAAATAGGTGAATGTTACGCTTATGTTGAAATAGGCAAGTGATAAGTTCCACTGATATGTAAGATAGTAGTCACATAATGTTAAAGTTGTAATTTTAAAAAAATTATTAAATATCATTACGCAAAAATTCGATTAAATCCTTGAATTACTACGCACTTACTTCCTCTTTAATCATTTACCATATAAAATATTTTTGCGCCTGTTTTATTGATGATATATATTTATCGGTCTTTAACAGACAAATTTTTATAACTAAAAAACTTTTTGTTCATAATATTTTAACGTAACAGCATAAATTTTCTGTACATATGTTCCCTCATCATCAAGCTGCGTCTGACTGAATGATTTGTCGATTCTTATAAACGTTTTCTCAGTCTGACTATGAATAGAATACTCAAAGAATTAATAGCCAGACTGAGAAAACGTTTATAACATCGGCAAACTACTCAGTCAGACAGAACCTGAAGAAGGTACAAATATGTACAGAAACGTTGTTGTTCCGTTTAAATTTAAATTTTGCGATTAATAATTTTTTAATTATAAGAATGTGTGTTAATGGTCATTAAATATTCTTCTTATTAAATACTATTTACGGGTCTTATAAACTATGTTTAAATATTGAGGATCTACCCGACAGTATCTAATTGGACATATTTAATTACTCGTGATCAAGAGAATATTTCTATATGTGTTTAATCCGTTTGTTAGTGATTAATGCGGATTTATTATAAAACCTCTATTTTGCATTTTACACGAAAAATCTACCATAATTGGCATTTTAGTAAAAAAGTATATCAAGTAGAATTTTGGTGCTTGGAAGCGGGCTCGTACTTTACGGACGCAATTAAATAACAATAATGAATAAAAGGAAAACTCTGAAACTTGGAAAGCATTTAAATTGAAGTGTGATATAGGTTTATGTTTAAATTGCAATTTATCACATTCTGAGATACTTATAGATCAGTCGACGTAAATGAGGTGTGTTATTTTTGTTATTCCGAAGAAAGCGCAAGAAATATTAACTACTTAGCATTATTTCTTTAATGAAGAATGCAGTCTTTCTCGGCGTAGAGAATAGTGTTATCGGGATTAGAGCCGAGAAAACATTTATATCCGCGACGTTTCGATTACGTTCAAAGTTTGCTAGAAGACGATGACAGTGTGAGTCATCGAAACGTCGCGGATACAGTTGTTTACTCGGTTAGAAGCCCGAGAAGACTTTATTCATTAATTCTTTGTTGTTCCCCAGACTAGTTACTTAATTTAATTCAAAATTAAACGAAGGTTGGATATTATCGGCCAAAAACTTATAAATGCTAAACAGTTATTTGGGAACATCAGTGGCCAATCCTCGGTTATGGCCAGGTTTTACAAGTGTTGAAATTTTTTTTTTTGAAAAGCACACTTAATTTTTTTTAGCGAAATTGTGTCGTTTGTGCAGACATCCATGCGTTCCTGGAGGAGATTCTGCGAGTATTGTGGGCGGAACAATGGCGTGCTCCAGCGCTGAGCTCTGAGCGCACCCACCTAAGTCCCGAAATAGAGCGCGCCTATTCCCGCCAGGCTTTAAATAGCGCGCCAGAACCACTCCAGCGAGCGGCTGGAATTTCGCAAGGAGCTAGACAGCACGGCCTCACATTCTACACCCCTCACTTGGAATTAATGAAGGGCGAATATTTGTTTCATTTTACCAACTCCGAATTATGTACAATACAACATCTTACGAATCAAATGTCTGAAACAGCAGAAAAAATAACGAAATGGATTTCAGAAATGTGTTCTTAGACCGTATACACATATTAGAAGCAGAATCTGAGTATATTACATAGAGATATTGGTTAAACTTAAAAAAAAACATGATTATTAAAAATATATATATTCGAATAAAGTAAGATGAATTTATGCTACAGCGTAGGACAGCTCTGTCCGAAACATTTTATAGCAGTACACCGTCGTTGTCGGGCTATTAACTGCATCAAGAAGCACTACTGGTAACCACGCTGGTCCAACTACAAACAAATAAAAATAATTACCAACGATAATTTTTTGTGGCCTCTTTTCACGCAGGAAGAAATATGTGATTCTATGTAAAATTATAATTTGTATGCAGAAGAAAATTATTTTGTAAGCATCTTCCTGCTTCATTTCATAGCACTCACAGAGAATTTACCATCCATTGCTTTATTAATTGAGATGTTGCATATTAATACAATATTTTTCAAATTTTCTCCAATTTCACCTTTCGTAGTTCATTTTATTCCTCCTTAGCCAGTCTTTCTATTGAGTAAAACAATTTATAGAAGAATCTGCATTACGAATCTGATTTATAGAATTAAATTATAATATAGATAAATTAAGTATGAACTATTATACATTTTCAAGGCATTACTAAAAATATTATATTACTGTAAATAAATGATCTATGCAAATATCTAGCTTTATGTTACATCATGGTTCAAAAACAAATGATTGTGAATAACTAGCATATGGTATTAATAACGTAATGAATGATTATTTACAAAACAGCACTTGTGTGTAATTATTTAAATATTAAACTAAAATAAACAACAAATGTACAGCCTGTCACATTCTTCATCCTTGAAGCTTGGCTTCTACCAGGATCTACGGAGTAGCATTTTGTTCCTATAAATATTAAGAATGCAAAAACACGTAGATAGCTGAATATACTGTACAAACAAATAACTTATTTGCCTTCCCCCCCCCCCCTCTGTTTTCAAGAGGAAGGAATTTAATTTGTGAAATTCAATGCAGAATTGTAAGTATGTGTATGATTGGTTTTACTTTAAACTTTCATGTGTAAAAGAAACGCGTTAACTTTTTTAAAAAACAGAAATATATATATTGTAGCTTATTTTTTTAACGTATCCGAAAGATTTGTTATAAATCTGGAACATTTTAAATCCAATTTTCGGTTTTGTTAAAAAATTTGTGTTGCTCCTGAGGTTGATTGTAACGCAAATTTTATCAATTAAATGAATACAATGTAAAATATTAATAATTGTTTTCAAATGTATAATGAAGAGATAACAATTCATAAATTCATTTTCCATTAAGCATCTAATAGTTCACTAATTCATTGTTAATAATAAGAATAATTAATTCGATGTTCATGAATACAGCTAAAATAGACATGAACTCATTGTTTGTAGCAGTAAAGTGAATTAGTCAACATTTGATTTTAATTTTATTGTACGATCAATATGTCAACCAATGGAGATTAATAGAAGCAACGCATCAGAAACCCATGCAATCAAGAATTTAATATCTTCATTATTATTAAGTGAAACAAAATTTCGAAGAAATATTCATGAATTGTATACGATGTCCCAAATACAACACTGTGCATGTTATAAAATTCTCTGCTGTTAACACGGTTAATTACTTATTAATCCACAGACAGTTATTTTTATAGAAGAAGCTGTTATTAAGACAATAAATTTATCTGTAGCCATTATTTTAAAACTAATAACAAATATTTTTCGAGGCCGAAGAAACTTTAGTTATAATATTTGGTTTTTGTATCTAAATGTTTTTAAATTTATTTACATATTTTCAATCTACACATATATAACATAAATGAGTAATAAGCAAATCGTGTGACATAGTTATGAAATGAAGTCATCCTTTGATGTTACTCCCAAATAAAGGCGTTAGACTTGGTTGGATCGAGGAATGAGGTCATTTGGCCATTGTCGATTTAATCTTCTTTGTGCGACTGGTTCTTGGGCTGATGTACGAGATCGTGACCCACGAGAGTGAGGTGGTAGCTAGTTGCTAATCTTTTTCGCTGGTTACATATGGAATCCTCAGGACTTCGTGGAGGGTTTGATTATTCACGTACCAACGAGAGTTTGTCAGATGCGGAGCATCTTCCACTGGAAACGCTGCAGGATTTCAACGCTGTTACTAATCCTGATCCAACAGTCCACATACTGTTGATCATTACTGAAATAATTCCAACGTGTTTCCACCTTTCTCTAAACCCCCACTATTGGCAAATATCAAAATTAAATCTGTTCAGTCGGTTTTAGTTTATCCCCATATAACGGGTCGAAAGGCAAGTCAACGTTTAATTTATTTATATTTCACTTTTAAGTGTACCGTTACCGAGATATATTGACAACATCCAGATTGTAGATAATATAAATAATTGTTATGCTATACTAAAATTGAAATAATCATGGCCTATCTGACAAGACTTCCGTCACCAAATCGCTATTCCTTTACTCCTGCATTTTGCTTGAATAAATAATAAGAGCAAATATATGACAAATTGACCGTGGATATTGTTGATACATTTACAGGCATTATTCAATCATTCCATCCTGTGAATTTCCCTAAAATATTTCTTGCTGCCCGAAATATTTTAAATATTTTTAGTTACGGGCGATCTTTCATATTCCTTTCCTTTTATTCTTGTTTTTTTTTTGGCTAATTTTTCTACTCATTTTTCCGTCTTATCTGTTTCTTTTCTCAGATTTCTTACTTCTGAACCCATTTTACGCTTCTCTCTGCGTAATAACAAAATATCCGAATAATGTCTCTCACATTAAAGTACCTAATAATTATATTAAAGGGGACATACCGACGTAAACATTATGCTGCGTTTACACCAAATATTGTCAACATTTTTGGACACCAACAATGTCGAGAAACAAAAGTTGACAACAAATGTTGGAAACAAGACAAGTGATTATTGTTGCAAAGAACTTTATTACATTATCCGCAGCCTGTGGGAAATATTGACAACACGAACAAATAGTTGCCAACAAATGCTCTAGAATCTAGACTACTTATGGTAGGCCCGTTATATTTGACAGGTTCCCGTTCGTATAGTTGAGTTTAAGATCATTAATTGAGAAGGTTTACCAATCGGTAGAAAAACGTTGTACGGGTTTTCTTGTTTAGTTTGTCTGCTTGTAGCCAATTAGATGTTAGATAGGAGTATAAATGTATTTAACCCTTTCATAAACCTACTTGCTGGTGGTAAAACCCTAATCACAAATTTATGTACCTAAAAATTAGAATTTTTGGTCCGCTTTTTATGAATATTTCAGAATTTAAAAGTTTTTCCCGTATAATGCAGCTAATAACAATTCATTTAGTATATACATCGTGTAACATATTTGTCTCACTAACTCCTCTCTTCTGGATTTTGTACCTAAAAGTAGCCATGAACTCACTCTGATCTCATGAAAACTCTTTTAAATTTTTTTTACTCTTCTTTTTTTTTTTAAAAAAAAATTACTTATTTACAGTCGCATCATCATCTGAGGTCATTAGTATGCAAATACGCACACAAACACCCATGGCATCGCCGGGATTCGAACCCGGAACCTGTGTGATGCGAAGCAGTTACTCGACAGGAGATCGGAAATCGTTACTCTCTTTTAAGTCCTAACCCATTTAGTAGAATATACGTTTAAAAATTACACTGAGATGGTGATAATTAATTGAATTGGGGGGAATCGATTATAGTAAACTATAAGCACTGTAAGTTAAATTAAATTTAGGAAAATATTACGCATTACCATAACTCATGGGTTAAGAATATTTAATTATAATGTACTTCAAAGAAGGTTCACGCTAAATTTTAGAGAAAATCTATAGGTTTTTACTACTGAATAATAATATATATTATCAGTATATTAATCCTCTTATATGCATATATATTAAAAGAAGTGGTCTTACGGATAAATCCGAGCAGAAACAAATTTGCTCAAGCTGGAAACGTAATATTTGGAATATAGGTTTCTATTACGGTACATGTAAACACTAGAAGCTTTTTTCAAAATTCAACCACTGAATGAGTGAAGAATAAAGGAATATAAAAAAATAGGTCGAAAGAGGGCTTATTTTCAGCATATTGTTGCGCTGAAAAATTATTGGAAAACACCATACTTTTAGCTAGCATAAAGAATGATTTATGAAAAAATTCATTCTTCAGTTCGTTAGCAGCGCTGAGTATCTTTTCCGCCACAAAAGTGACGTTAAAGCACTTCCAGGTATCATATTTCATGATTCATGAACACTGTACATAAATCACAAACACATAATGTAATGTAGTTTATAAAAGTGAATGATAAGATTATTCACAGTGTTACATTGGGCAAACCGAACGAGTATTAATAACGAGGATTGAAGAAAGCGTTGCCAGCCGCAAACTTGACAATTCTTATGATCTTATTTTGTTATATCTTTGGGTTATTGTGTGTTTCTTACCGTCGTAAGTTTTGTATTTATGTTAAGATTTTTTCGGTGTTTCGACTATGATAAAGGGTTCAAATTAAGACCGCAACGTGTTGTTTTTGTCTACTAAAGTTTCTGAAAACTGTTTGGCAACGCATGGCAGAAAATTTTTTAGCCTTCTTTATTCAACCGTAGTAAACAATATATTTACGTTATTTTTATGTATAAACCATAGGCGGTTGGTTATTAATATTAGTAAGGTAAACATTCTGCATATCAGACCAGATCAAGGTGAATTGTTAAAACATGTGATAAATTGATATAGAAATGTGTACGAAATGAGCTGTTGCAACTTGTTAAAAATTTATATTAATATGTAGGATATGCTCAGAAACAATTGAAAGGCAAAATGATATCAAAAGCGTTATAGGAACTTAATGGTAAGAAAAACAAACTATTCTTCATAAATGCCCAACTTGCGAAACATCAATGTGATAGCGTCATTAGAGGAATCGGCTATTGGTCTTTAAGAAAACAAAATATACAAAAGTATTGAAAGTATTCGAAAGATGAAATTAAATTAAAATTCACTTTTATCACCATTTTTCCGTTGTTTCCGAATTCTTCACAGATAATGAGAAATCGAATTTAAATAAATATGAAACTGAATTAGAATGTCGAATAAGCAGGAATCAGAAAGTAATGTATAACGAACAATCAGATACAGAGTAGAAGTAATGGCAGAAGTAATAGGGGAAGTATGAAAACGGAAAGATTGAGCAATGGCAAAATACATGAAACTATACAATAATTGCACAAAGAAGTGAAGAAGCGATGTAAGGAATTTCCAAAGCACATTGAATATTTGCGTCAATTAGTCATAAATTAAATTAAAGAAGTAGATTTAGATTTTTTCCCCATTGGTCCTCAAAAGGAAGTAGGATACGCCAATAAAATACACATAAAATTATAGAAAAAGATTAACTTAATATTACAGTCTTTGCCCTAATGAATTTACAACACTGACAATGTAAAATTACAAGTTACAGTAGTTGCACATAAATATTAGCAATTAATTATAATAAAATTCAACACTAAGCATGATTTAAGTGTAAATTAATATATGATCTGTTACTTGTGTCATCCACGCATGCTCGTCAACCGCAAACAGACTGTTAGTATAATTCAATAAAGAGACAATATTATACATATTTATTCAACTATTACAGAATTACAGCCAGCTATTAGAACACAGACTTTACTTATACCTTTCGAGGAACTCATTTAACTATATAAAAAGCTCCAATAATTAACAAGTCTTTACAGTGTTTTATAAATAAATTCTGAGAATTTGTTTTTATTTCATTTGTGATTTATATCTGAATAATGCTGGATTCAAAGAAAATAAGGTTTTTTTTCCTCTTCGTACTTGGGACCGATGTCTCGTGTCGTACATATGGTTTGTGCGTTTATTGCAAATGCACCGATGTTACGCCAAAATAAGTTTAATATTTCGAGTATATAAGAACTGGGTAAGGTTATAATACTGATGATTCGAAACAAAGGTTTACAACTTGCAATGTAAGCCGCAGAAACTATTACTCTTACAGTTCGCTTGAGTAATTTGATTATTTGCGACCTGACCGCAGTTTTCTAATCCGTAACCCATTGCCGAATTAAAATAAGTGCGGTATACTTTTTTGCGGTATTAACGTCGCTCTCCTGCACTAATGCACTTAATGAAATGTTGGTCCCATTTTAATTTATCTATCGCCAAACCCAGAAGACGCTCGTGTTGCGATTGATTATCGACAGTAGGAATTGAGTTTGTAGAAACTGAGGAGAACTTTATCACTTTTGTTTTCTCTGAATTAAGACACAGTCTATTTACGTAATGTAACCCCACGGATTTATAAATGTCAACAATTTACTTCCTTCAGTTCATACCATATTTATTCTTTAAAAATATGTAGACTCTAAATTTTTCGTTTTAAGGATAAAAGGTTTTTTATGTAGAATTTTCACATCCTCAAAATCTATTTTACTGTTTACATTTAAATGTTAAAGTTTTGGTATTACGTTCGGAATTATTTTAGCGATTATAAATCCTAGAGTTAATATTTTTACTATTATATATCATTTTTGTCCCAATATTTACAATCTATTTGAAAAATAACACCAGTTTGGTCATTAAATGGAATTTTGTCATTAAAATTTGTCAAGTAATTTTTTATCTGGTTTTAATCATAATTTAATTCATTGTATGTCATTGTTTCTAAGGATTTTAACTACTTTAAGTTTGATAAGGAACAATATTTTATTATTCGTAGGATACACACGTATCCTGTTGGAACCGATACACGGTGATAAAATCGATGTTTTCTACGTGTTGAGCTATAGAAAAGGTATTATTAATGGATTATATTTCATAAAGAACTCTTCATTTTGATATATTATTACTGTTATAAATATAAAAGTAAAATTTAATGTTGACAATATATATAGGATTATGACATTTGTAAGAATTTATAAAATTATATTTTTGTATTCGTAGATGAAAATGGCTAAATTATCAGCAGATGTTTTAAAATTATTAATAAAAAAAATATTTAATAATAGAGTTTTAATTATTTTGGAGTCTGATTAAACTCCTGTGGGGATACATTACTTAAATACCAAAATTAAAAAGCAGTTCAATAAAATTTATAATCCTTAAAGACACAGTTTATTATCAAAGAACTATAAATTTTGGTGGTTCATGGCTATGTTGACTTTCACCTTTAACTTCTCCGAGTGTGTGTCCGTCATGACCAAATTGGTATCGTCTGCGTAAGGAACTCACTGTAGGGGATGTAAATAACTAGTTAAATCACTTATATATATATATATATATATATATATATATATATATATATTGTAATGAACAAAAAGTAGGTCGTTTATTAAATGAAATAGTAATCAAAAATTAACAAACAAAATATTTATTTATTTTGTGGCAGTAAAAGATAATTACAAACACAAAATTTGAGATCTGGTTCTCTCAGGGCCTTGACTGGGTTTGATAATGAACACAACAAACTGATTTAAAATCTCATTAACAAAACAGTTTACAATTTACCTAAACAATATGTCGATAGAATGAAATAAATTAAAAGTAAATAAATTAACTCTGATTGACAATTTAAAAGAGAACGAAATCGGACTTTACCCTTTAATTAAAGTTTACAATTAATCATTAGTTTTGGTTTGGTTACTTACGTAGTGTCTAGCTGGTACCAGCATTCTTTTTGGTTTCGGAAGTATACTATTGAAAAATTTTACACTGACTCTAAATATCGACTCACAGATTTTACACTATTGAAGTCAAAATTGATAGTCTCCCAGGAACTTGGAGATTGTCAGCTATCTGATGTCTGCTTGCCTTACAGGATTTTTATGATAGATTTATTAGTCTTTTACTGATTTGGACTTAAACTGCAACGTAGTTCCTTGAAGATTTATTTTAACTGTTTATTATTACTTTCAAAGCAAACTAACTTTTCTTTAGCACCTTGCTCTAGACTTAAACTGTCAACTTTACTATTCCGCTCTTTGCTGCTCACCAGAAAAACTTCATCCATCCACCGCAATCTTTCATCACCAACTATAGCCTAGCTGGCTGTAGGCGTAAAAAAAACTGACTTCCTTTCCTGGCTGGCTATAGACGTAAACTGCTCGTGAGAAGTTATAGTAATATTCAAAAGCCATCACGTATTCAGAAACAAAATAGCGGATGATCTCGGAGAAGGATTGTGTTCACTTTACAGAATTCACAGCTCAAAGTTTATTTGTCGAGGGTGTATTAAACTGCCACCCATCGTGTGATAAAGATAAAAATTATAATTCAGTCTGTTAAATTTATTTTACTTTTTACATGGCACGTTATTAGTAGACAAGGAATATCGCCGACGTACTGTCGTGTAGAGGTCAGCGTGACTGCCTCACATCACAGAGGTCCCGGGTTCGAATCCCGTCAAGGGCATGGATGTTTGTGTGCGTCAGAGAAACTCTCGGCAAATCAGTCCCCCGACTAGCAAAAATGTTTTCCTACAGTGAACTTGCTAATAACCAGAACTGTTGATGCGACTGTAAATAAATGAATATATAAAAAAGGAAAATCTTTTCTATCAAGATAAGGCGAGATGATATATTATGTGTAGGATGAATAAGGAATAAAAATTAAAAAATAAAAAAAACTGAAACTGGAGCTACGAGTTATAAGTAATGAGTTATAGATGCAGAACAAACCCAAGACCCTATCCTGTGAATAGTATACATTATACACTAATCTTTGTGAAAAAAGATAAGGATCATAAACAATGTTTTCAACTCCGTATGAAGAACGGGTAACACGCTATTCATTATAAAAATTATATGCAATAAGCTTGGCAGTCATGATTTTACGTTCGGGTCCGAGGACAGCAAACTATATTATTTTGACAACCCTTAACCTCTTCAGAACAAAGTTCACCTCGCTCGTCTTCATTTAGAGTACAGACAAGTCTTACGTGGATTGGTCGCATTGTGGTGGTGCTCATTTGCTGGCGTCAAGAGCTCATTGTCTTGAGCACCCACTACGGGTGAGGTCCGGTAACAAGCAAGATGTTAAGCTGGTATTAACTTCGCCAGCATAGATCACCAGGAGTAGACAGTCTTGATCTATAGTCTAACTTCGATGTGCAATAATATGTTCTTCCTACACTGTCAGCAGTCAAAGTAGCGCTGAAGGCGCTGGGAGTAAACTGAGAAGTGCATGCAAGAAAGGAATAGAACAATTCTTGAGTTTGGTCTGGAGAAGAAAGGTAATACATTCAATACAAGGAACTTTGACAGTGATTTAGATTTTGAAGAAGGTCCATTTGAGGACTGAAAAATGTCCAAATTTAATAATTACTAAAATCCTTTTTTAATTGTCTGTTATTGGTTATTTATCATCAAATTTAACTACACAGACGTAAAACTTTATATAATTATTTGCTTTTTATTTTCCCATTATTCCTATAAAGAGGAAATAGGATAGTCAATAAATATGTACAAAATTATAAGAACAGATTTAATTAAGATTATGTTTCTATGTCCTAATGAATTTGCCAGTCTTCTGTGCTGTAGTTGTCAGCGTCATTGTCTCGCATCACAGAGTTTCCCGGGTTCAAATACCGGCATGGGCATGTGCTCGTCCTGGTTACGAAAAACTAGGGGTTAAGGCTAAGGCAGAATCGATACTCTGTCCACGTGCCTCTCCTAAGTGCAGAATGTGTCATGTGTGAGTCTGGCAGCCGTCTTGGTAGGGCAAGTTTCTTTATAGGCTGTACAGTCAAGGAGAATAAATTATAGTTCTAATGAATTTATAATACTGGAATATTAATGTAAAATAACACTTTACTGTATTTTTGCATAAAAATTATCAATTCGTCCTAAAAAACCAAAGGTTAGTCACTAAACTCAATTTAGATATATGGAAGAAGAAGAAAGTGTAGACAGGTTATATATAGGGTAATCCACATAGTGGCCACTCCCCTCTTATACCATAGGAAAGGGACTGAGAGGGCGGATACGGAACTGTAGATCAAGGTAGCCAAGGGTTAACTAGGGCCCCGGGCTGTAGTTTGAAGAATCCTACCCAGAAATTCGCCTAAAAGTGATGCAGGGAACACCCTAGAAAACCTGCATCAGGTATGTCAGGCAGAAGGTACTTGTCCCACACCCTTCCGATGGCGGGAGAGGGTATTTATGTGGGGACGCAGCATTCCCTTCTCCGAGCCTCGACCTGTTTAGGTGGCAGCTTGCCGAGTATTCCAATGGGAATAGCTGACAACGCTTACCATATGCCCAAGGTCTGCGACTCCGGAACATACACCTCTCAAAACAGGCCGAGGTGCCTCGGCTTGTGGGAATCTTAGTTCAAAAAAACGAGAGCGAAGGGAAGGCATCCCTTCTCTAAACTAAACATTTAATAAAAAGTGTAACACAACACTGATAGTCTGCTACTTGAGTCTTAAATGCAGCGTCATCTACAACAGAAATACGTGCGCCAATTCACATCGTACATAAAGGCAGTATAATTCAATAAAGAGACATCATTCTACACATTTACTCGGCCATGACGGAATTCCAGCAAACAAAAGTGTTAAAAGTATTTGCTGAGGTCTATCGGCTAAGATGATTCTTTTCTATACGTAGTTGGGACCGATGTCTATTGTCATGAATATAATTTGAGGCGTTTGTTGGAAATGTACCGATGTTGCGCCGAACGAATTTTAATATCATTAGGATTTAAACACTGGGCAAAATATTCAAGTTTGCGCGGATTGGTTTTGCAGTTTAAATATTCTCTGTAGACGTGTGACTGGAGCAACTCCAGTTTGCTGTTCCGTAAAAATAATCCTTGCTCTAATACTCATAACGTATAGCAGATTTAGGTGTAATCTAATAGATAATGGCTGTGGAAGAACACTGCACGTATTAAGAAGGTGAGAGTTTCAAAATATAAATCTATTTCGGAAATAACATGATTTACGTCTGATTGAAAAATAATTATAAGAAAGATAGCCAAATACAGACAAAAGCAATTCTTAATTTGAACTGCCCTTAGGCGTAAATGATATCTGACTAATCAAGAGGATTGGCGAAAGAAAAATCCATTATAGATTTTGGCAGACACCATTCAAGTTTTAAAACTCTCATGAAAAACAATTTGTTTAAGGAATAAATGTGTGAATGTATGTCTTTAATTCAGAAATATAGAGTACATAACTGTAAAAATTTAGTTTTGTTATTATATTTATATGCAAGTTTCGAATTAAATTAAGAAATACTGTTAAATTTCTTATTCAAATGTTGTAAATGAGCTGATGAAACATCACATTTTCTACCATTTCTTTTGTCTGTATTTGGCTATCGTTCTTATAACTATTTCGTAATTATGCTCTAATAATAAATGTAATTATATGCAATGAACACCATTCGTTCGAACTACATTAAGCGACTCGTGACGAAATAAAATGAATACGCTTTTTTCACTTCCCTTCGAAGAGGTCCTAATGTACAGGCGAAACGTCTTGTATGTCTCTGAATAATTTGAATTAAAGTTTTTATTTTGACCATTAACTTTTTATTATATCTTTCAAGAATGTCAGATAATTTTCAATTTAAGGAAAATTATTTGATTAATAGTTAATTTATGTGAACGTAACAATAAACTAATGCTTTCGATGACAACCTTGAAAACTGGAAAGTCATTAAAAGGGCCAAACAAAACACTGTATTACGACAAATTAAAGGTATCCTAAAATTAATTCCACATTTAATTGCTACCGCTAGAGATCTTCATATATTGTTGTCTGATAAATAATTTTAGTCCATGTAACGATATAATAATTAATTTGTCATTATCTGCCTTGATGCTAGTAATATCTAAAAGTAATGCATGGCATGCAGATAGTGATCCCTGACAATCCTCAAGGCCGCGTGATTTGGCCCGCGTCCAACTACAGCGGGGCTCGAACAGAATCGCTAAAGATATACGCATTTAAATATTCTATCTTAAAATATTTCTCAAGATAATTTGAGAAGATATTTGAAAATATTCGTGCATTATTTCCTCCACTATTAGAACCAAATAACGCTAATAATCGGGAAACAATAAAAAATTCGGTACTAAAATTCATTGCATCATAAAACAGTGCATTTAATCAGTAAAGATTGTACAATGAGATATTCCGGCGCTTGGGTTCCGAGTATTCAATACACTTACGAGTTTTGAAATAATTGTAGTTTAGAGCGTCAGTTTCGCATCAAAACATTAGTTTCCGGGAAATATTTCGGTATAAACTATTTTCAGGGCGAAAACACTTGGAATTACCTGCCACAATCGAATTATTTTATTTTAATTGATTGCAGCACTTATTATTTGAATATACGATAATTGTTTTTAAATGATACGTTACCGATTGAATTTGTAGTTTGAGTACAGCCCTTATCGAAACTATAAGATTAAATTAGCAAGGGAAAATGTAAATGATAATTAAAGTGTCAGTGAGATTAAGCAAACTTTGAATCGAAAACAGTGTTGACAAATGTCTCATTTTAGTGGAAAAACTACATAATCACTTAAACTAAATTCAGGGTATAAATATAAAATAATTAATAATACGTTTTTAGTGGGGATGGATACGTAATTTTGGGCTGCGAACCGTGCAGGAGTCGGCTTACTTTACGACGTTTGTGCAGTGTACGAAACGTTGGTTGGATACCCGAAAATTACTTATACAAAAAAAAAGCTGAGAACATTCGCTCTTGGTGGCAATTATTACTTTAGTGGTTTCGTGTAGCAGTTTCCACTTGAACTAAAAATATGGAGGGACGAATAAAAACGACCAACAGGTGTATGACTTTTTTATTTAAAGGAAAAATATCCCTATGAAGGAGTGAAGGAGACTGGTGACGACAGATACGGGTGCGTCCACAAGCTGTACAATTCACAACATCACTACTAGATATTTTATACATTTAATAATATGAAGATTCTTAAATTTTTCTCCTCTCAATTGTCTCCAGCTTTATCGGTTTTCGACCGGAGTCTTCAGTTTGTCACTGGTTTGATGCGGTTCTCCCTCCACCTCATTCAGCTTCCCCTGCGACTCAACTATGAAGTTCCTATGGCGGCCAAAGTCACGCGGTGGGTTCCCAAAATAATTTTCCATTTCTATAAAAATCTGCAGCCGTGTTTGATATTGGAGTGCGGCTTCCAATACAATGAATGGCCACATTCCTGGGGTACAATAGCCGAGCGCCCAAGATACCAGGCCCAAAATAGGCTCACAGCTGTTCGCCCACCCTTCACCTCGCTACACAGCTAAAATACCATTTACTGCGTGACAAATTGCGAAAAAAAAATATCACCTCCATTAACGTATTCTCCGTAATTTACTTATTTACATTGTTCGACTTTTATTTCCGGGTTTAGTCTCAGATTTTCTACTCGAAATACACTGAAGACATAATTGTGCCACCGCATAATGCTGGATTATTTTCCATAAAATACATTTGATGACGGATTGTATATTTCGCAACTTCTTCTAAAAATAATGTAGAATTTCAAGACTCCGCTTCATTTCTGAGAAACTGAAGAAGGGAACGTATAATAATTTTAAAAGGTTTATTTTTATAGATGAATTGTATAAAGAGGAGAATTTAATTTCTAACGAACTCGATAACAGAGAAATTTCATATTACCTGTACTTGAGATTTCGTGAGCACGCATTGCATAAGTTGGCGTCTCGTAAAGATTACCCAAATTGTTTTGAAAGATTGTCTACTCAACATCTAGTTGTCACAACCAACAACAAGAAAAAGATAATAACGAGGTATCTGAATATTGCCATTTAGTTTCGTTCAAAACATTCTATTAACGTCATATTATTATTATTTTATTGTTATAATTATTTTACAGTCAACTTTACAATCTAAAGATTTTATAGTTGTGATATATATTATACAATATATATCCTTTGGAGAATTTCGTTTATTGATTATTATTTTGGTCGATGGGTGTCTTTCTTTCTAATCCGCCATGTTGGATGGGAGGTGGAGGAGAGGCAGCTGTATCGGATATTAACGGGTTGGTGTGAATTATGTCTTTTTGTATTGAAAAAATATATTTATTTGGTTAATGTTTGGATATATGGAATATTTAGGTCACTATGGACGCGGGAATTGGAGAAGTACCAGGGACAGTTTGTCATATAACGAAGGATTTTATTTTGAGATATTTGGATCTTATTGACGTGTGTTTTGGCTGCGGAACCCCAAATGTTTCAGCCGTACTTCCACAATGGAGAAATAACGGAAATATAAAGTAATTTTTTCATAGAAATGGATAAAGGTGAATTAGGATTAAGTAATGCTTTTAGGATTTTGATGCGGCGATTGATTATATTTTCATTGTGACTGGTGTGTTGTCCAAGGTGTTTATGGTTTAAGTGTTTTAATGTTGTATTGGGACCAGTGTTATTTGTAAAATATATAACAAAACTAACCTCTTTTACAAAGTTTAAGCTCAAAGTGCACGTCCGGAACTTTTTGCATGCCTCAGGTAAATAATATTCCATCAATGATGTTGCTTTCTAATCCCGAATACACTTATTTATTTCCAAAAAGACGCACTCCTTAGGATCTGATTAACTCAATCCTTAAAAGGAATAACTACGTACAAGAATAATACGTAAATTGTGTATGACCTTTTATTAAAATTCTAAAAGTAAATAATAAAATATAATGATAATAACTTATGGAAATATTCAAAGCTATAAAGATGAATAATTCTTTATTATATTCACAAAGGCCACAATGCTGATATGAAACATTTTGCACTAATTTGCCTTTTTCATGTTTCACTCCCTAAACTGGATTTCCATTATGGGAAAGCGAAGAACAACTTCAAAGCAGAAAGGTCAGACTAAGAGAGAAATTTTCAATAAGAAAAACCTCCTGAAAGCTGCAACTATTTCAAATATAGTGCTATGGAGAGTGCTAAAAATAAAATGGAATGATAAATATAAGAATGAGATTATACGAGAACGAATAGGTGGGGAAACAACTCTTTGGAGGAGCCATAGCAAGAAGACTAGCAAAGTTGGTAAAAGACCGACAGTCATAAGAGATTGGTCAAAATACTACGGAAAGATAGAGTTGTGGTCAGCAATTACATTTAAGGAAGGATTCTAGGTGTAGGAATAGTGAACTGAAGAGGATAGCTCAGAACAGAGCAAGATGGAGAGACGCATCAAACTAATCAAAAGATCAATTAAAACTCTCGAAACTACACGAAACTAAAATATGGCTATCATGTGGATTATGATTATTAGAAATTATATATAGCAGTTATGGTCATGGTGTAAATAATGAATAACGTGTGTATAGTAAATCAACTTTTGACAATATAGTAATGTAAAATTTTGATTATCCTTTAACTTTAGTAATATTTATTTGGTAAACGTAAATAATTAAGTACAAATGGCTTTCCACAAATAATTATCATAATAATGAAGAAGAAGCGAAGAAGTATGTGCAGACAGACTACGTAATACACGTAGTGGCCACTCCCGTCTTATAGTATAGGAGAAAGACTGAAAGGAGATGCGGAGACGTAGAGCAAGGAAGCCCAGGGTTAAGTAAGACCCGCGGGCATTAGATTTAAAGATCCTACCCGGCAATTGGCCAAAAAGTGTACAAGGGAAAACGCTAGAAAACATGCATCATGTAGGTTGGGCATTTGGTACTTGTCCCACGCCCTTCCGATGGCGGGAGGGGGGGGGGGGTAATGTTAAACGATACAAATTTCTGTTAAAAACCAACTAATTTCACCTGGGGATTTACCTACTTTCAAAGCAATTTTACAATTTTTAGGACTGTTATTGCATTTTTAAATCGTACATTTTAAACCTAATCGGATTAGATTAAAAATGCAAACAGAATTTTAAGACGTGTGTTACGTAAATTAATTCACTTATTGAAAGTAGTAGTTTTAAATGTTCATTATATGGTTTTCAATTATTTCTGGACCAACTTTAACTTTATACATAATATAGCATAATTCATCGATTGTCTCATATTCACGGTTATTATTTACGACAAATGCCATAATTGGAATATTTATTATATGGTATGTATATTCCGTCGCAGTTGATCTGATGGGTCTCATTGAAATTTTACGAAGAAATGAAGGTGAATTGACTCTGTAAAAATTAATTCAATAGAACGTAAACATCGCACAATATTAAAAAGTACCTTATGTTCTATTATTGGGGGTCGATTCGGTCTAGAGGTTCTATGAAATGAATAAAAGCAAAAGTACAATTACAATTCAACATTGTGTCAATAAATTTGAAAAAATATATTTCGAAGCTAGAATGTTGATTGTTTTCCATTTATGCATATAATGTATACTTTCATAAATTCGCGTTGTTTTACGGAATAAACTCTAAATTTTCACCATGGAAATTTTTTTTCTGAAAGTGCGCGGTCTTAAAAATAGTGTTATTCGATATAAATTAGAGCCAGAACCTCTCCCAGCAACATCTGGACCATCTATGATGCAGCTTATGGAGAATATGATGAAGACACTAGAACGCTTAAATACTAGACTTGACAAACTACAAGCGAGGGAAATAACATTACGAAACAAAAATACCTGCATATTGCAACCTGGAATGCCAATGGCACTCTAAACAAAAAAATATGATCTTGAAGTTTTCTAAATACACAGTAAATACACGTGACAAAGCAATCATATCTTAAAATAAGAGGATACAAAACATAACTCACTTTCCAACCGGACAACGATGCTGCGGGTGACAGTGCAATTGTGATAAAAGAAACTTTTAACCACTTTGAAGAATAACATATGCAAAGAGAGGATCTTCAGCTAACAGTGGTTGGATTATGGACAACAAAACAAAAGTTGAGAGTTGGGGCTATTTACTGTCCACCAAGACACAACATGAAACAAGAAGACTATCTAACTTAGGAAAAAGATTCATAGTTGGAGGCGATTTCAACTCCAAACACATAGACTGGGGGTCTACATTAACCACGACGAAAGGAAGAGACTTAAGGAAAGTTCAAGAAATGAATTGCAATTATCACTCAACAGGTAAACCTACTTTCTAGTTCACAGATACTGATAAAATCACTGATATACTAGACTTCTTCATCACGAGAAAAATAGCATCAAACTTCATTGAAGTTGAAGAGAATTTTAATTTGGACTCCGATCACTGAGGAGTTATTTCAACACTGAGTGAAAAGATAATAAAAAGAGAAAGCAGAGCCAGCCTAACCAACAAAACTACTGACTGGAAAAGCTTTCAGATAGACCTCCATATCAGTATCAAGCTGAATATCTACTGACTGTAAAAGCTTTCAGATAGACCACCATAACAGTATCAAGCTGAATATCTCCCTTAGAACAACCGAACAACTAGAAGAAGAAGTTGAAAGCTTCATCAGGCTTATTAAAAAATACTTATAAAAACACAAAAGTAAGATCTCACATAACAAAAAGAATAAAATATCCAGCTGAGATTAGAGAACTTGTCAAAATATAACGAAGAGCTAGAAGAAAATGGCCACAAACAAGAGACCCAGCAGACAAAACGATACTTAACGACAAAACTAAGAAGCTGAGAACAGAAATACAAAAGCTTAAAGAAGAATCTATAAACTACTACATACATGAATTATCACCCTACGAAGTAAGCGATTGTTCGATTTGGAAAGAAACCAAGAAAATTAAGAGACCCATGGACTCCTTTCCTCCTATTAGAAACAACAATGGCCAATAAGCCAGAGAGAATAAACAAAAGGTAGACTTATTTGCCGAACACCTGGCAGAAGTATTCTCACCCAATTGGATAAGGGAATAATAATAACACCATGATTAACGCTGACAAAGTAAGATCAGAAAATATCACACCAGTTACAACAAGAGAAGTAACTATGAAATGGAAATCAATCTGAACCATAATATACACCAGGATTTGATCTAATCATAGGAGAGATTTTAAAGCATCTGTCTAGAAAGGGTATAGTAATACTTACGTACCTACTTAATGCAGAATTCAGATTAAAACATGTCCTTGCCTGCTGGAAAGTTATCATGCTGCAGAAACCAGGAAAACAACCGAGAATGATGGTAAATCTTATAGACCGATTTCTCGACTACGAATACTTTCAAAACTGCTCAATTGAATGAGGTCAATAATATAAAATAATAAACTAATACTAGATTTCCAATTCGGCTTCAGACAGAAGCACTCAACAGCATCAAGCATCAAGAGCATAGAAAAACAGATAGTATTGACCGTGCGCTGGAAGGTAAACAAGTGCTCCGCAGTCTTCTTAGTTGCTTTGCAAGCCTTCGACAAAGTACGGCACGAAGGCTTGATACATAAAATAAACAAAATGCTGCCAAAGCAATATGTAGAGATATTAACAGCATACGTCACACAGACTATTCACAATTAAACAATAAGATGAATACTCTGATATGAAAGAGCTGGAATGCCCCAAGGCAGTGTGCTGGGTCCTATCCTTTATTTATTATACAATAGCGATATCCCAAAATTGGAAGATGCTGATGTAACTACATATTTGCAGGTCACACCACGATACTTGCTGTAGAGAAAGAACAAAATCTGTCAACTAGAAGACTACAAGCAGCCAGCAATGCAATAGATGAATAGACTAAACAATGGAGGATAAAGCTAAACAAGCAGAAATATATCCATATCGTATTCACAAACAAACAAAGACCCACCGTCACTAAATATAAATGGAACTATTGTGCCCTATGAGAACAACGTCAAGTACCTAGGCATGACTCTAGAAATCAAACTTCGTTGGAGAGAGCATGTTATGAATCTCAATTAAGCGTAAAATGTAGACAATACTATTGGCTAATTATAAGAAACTCCAAACCTTCAATTTCCAACAAACTCCTGAAGTACAATCAACTATGAAAACCAACGTGGTTCTATGGTATTCAGCTATGATTGCCGTTGGGATCTCCGGATTCCGGCCATAAAAGAATAAATAAAAAGGTATGCTGGAAAAAAATTGTCCGATGTCTTCTGGAAAATCAACACCGTACCAGAGTAGTGAACAGAAGAAAACCAGCTGATCTTCTGTAAAGTGAAGTGTATAAAGGCAGAGCACAGTGCGTAAGTGAAATGTACATAGAACCAGAATATCTATAAGACAGCTTTGGGTAGACTCTAGACGGTAATTATATAGTTTAAAATTGTTAGAAGTAAATTAATGGTTAGTCATAAGAGACTAGTTTTAATTTCAGGCACACAGTTGCTGATAAAAAAAATTGACATACATAATATACAAACAATAATGTTTTACATAACCACCATATTTTTTCTTTTCATCATATGTTCAGCTAATATATACTACACGTGTTCACTTTGCTAAATTCTCGCCTTCTCCAAAACACTCAACAGTGTAATATTATATACATTCATATGAAAAGTCCCAGTACCTGCAAATATCAATCTGTCGTAAAAGCATGGAACGGAGTGGCACAAAAAACAAACGAAAAGGCTCTCTTGAAGTTCACTTTCTCTCCGTTTGAAATCACGCATCCACTCATTATAATTACAAGATCCACTTCACAGATTTGCGTTCCAAAAGCAAAACTTTTCGTAAATTTTCGATTGAAGATGTACTTCAAACATATTTTTGTTAACACACAAAACTATGTGATGTCTCACATCGTTTTGGCATGTCCAAATTGATACATGTTATTCCGTCTTAAACAAACAGAAAAATAATTTGAATAAGGAGTTACGAGGCAACTGAAGGCTTAAAAATTTATTAATCTTCTATTTAAAAGTATATTATTTCACTGCTTCCTAGTATTTTCATTTATGAAATAGACATATTATGAAATTCAACCGAAATAATTCTGATTATGACATTAAATAAAGTTCTACAGCACACAAGGCAGATAGACTCATATTTCACAGTACTAATTTTAGAAAATCAGTTATAAACTCCAAAAGAAATAAAGTAATTAATCGCAGGTTAAAATTCAAGAGGATTCTGAAGTATTTGCCTCAGTAAAAAAAAAAGTAGACTGAAAATTGTGTAAAATTATAAATCTTTATAAACTTTTATTTATATCGAAGACGTAGAAGGTGTAGACGTCCATTAAGACGTTTAAACAGAAATCGGTTTTTATGTGTAAGTACACGAAATCATAATTATTTCAGACTAATGTTTTTCCTGGTTAATGTCCAAAATTTAACTTTTATATCACAGTACAGCTGTAAAATACAAAGATGTGCAGCTTCCGCATATTCTGTCATTTAAATTGTCATCAAAGTTTTAACTCAAGAGATAACTGAAGGACGTGTGTATACTTTCTATATATCATATGTTCAAAATACTACGCCCATTTTATTTATAAATAAGCTGTAATTATTTTCAGAAGTCTCATATTTCAGTAATCGTCAAGTCTATTCCTGATATAAAGTGTTCCAGCTACAACTTAATTGATATATATCAGATATATATTGTGCTAAACCAAATATTATACTATTATTTTTAAACGTTGGGCGCCAATTTGTAACAAATTCAAAGAAATTCTCAATTAAGCACCACTTTGGAGCGTCAATATGTGATAATTACTTAAATATTAAAATGATTGAATGTTTAAGTAAGAACTCAAGATTTTAAAATAGACAGAAAAAATTAATTTTATTAATCACAAACAATTGAATTTATACAAGTTATCAAATGAAGTTTTACAACAGTTAGTAATTAATGTTTTACAATAAAATATACTGTTTCTCATGGACGTTTACTGGGAATTTAATAAAACAAATACTTTTTAAACAATTTTCTACAATTCAATAAAGAAAACACATACAATAACCAAATTCGAATTACGAAATCTGAAATATGACGATAATACCTTTACTTATGAGTTTACAAATATGGATGAGGTTAAGAACATTAACTTACAGTCTCTGTTAATCCATGAAATTCGGATCACTCGCATACCAACACCCACTCAGTTTGTATACAGGCCATAATGAGCACCAAGTTGTGCACATACTTTACACTGAACACTTTCGTCAGTACAACTAAACAGATTTTTAACGTAACGACTGCAACTTTCGTCTGTCCACTGCCACTTCTCCAAAGTAACTCACGACGACCTCCTCTCTTTTATTCTCACGACGACTTCTTCCTCACGAAGACCTTTTCAAACAATTTACTTATATTTATTTCGGCCACCTAACTCGGCCCAATGTCCATTAAGACCACCACCGACGAACGCTGCTAACAGACTCCTCCTCTCTCGACGACCTCCTCTTGAGAGTCTCTTTTTATTATAATTATTATTATTTTAGGGTAACAGGCTACATGAGGGTAATCCACATGGTGGAAACTCCCCTTTATTAGCATAGGAAGGGATTTGAAAGGGAGGATGCGGGAGGGTAGGGGAAGGTGGCCAAAGGTTAGCGCCTCCGGGCTATAGTTTAAGGATCCTATCCGGCATTCGCCTAAAAGTAATGCAGGACAAACCCTAGAAACCCTTCATCAGGTAGGTCGAGCATTGGGTACTTGTCCCACGCCCTTACGATAGCGGTAAAGGAGTTTGCTGAGGGGACGCAGCATTCTCTGCTCCTTGCCTCGATCAGTTTCTCAGTACGACTTATATCTCTTTCTTTTGCACATCTCACCACGAATCCGGGTGCACTTTTTCACACCGACCCACAGAGTTCGGGCGCACTTTTCTACACCCTCGTCTAATTTGGCATCTGCAACTCAATTATCCCCCATTACCTTGCCCTTGTGTACAACCCGCGTGCCTTCTGCCGCTGATAATGCGAGTCCAAATACGACTGACGACGACCTTTTGCACACCTCCCCACAGAGCCGGGCAAACACACACACTCTTAACACACTCTCTTCTAATTTGCCATTTTCCCCCGAATTATCTCATCATTACATCCTTTGGGAACAACCAGTGTGCCTTCTGCCGTTGACCACGCTAGACCAAATATTTGTTAATTAATTAATTATTTCTTTTTAATTACCACAATATATATATATATATTATATGTAACGTATACAAATGCTTTAGAATTATAATAAATATATTTTTGAAATAATTTTTTAAAAATGAATTCCAAAAAGTACATGGAATATCGAATTTCGGAAACCAGAATTGTTCGAAAACTAAAAACAATTTCAGTTGGAATTTAAATTAAATTCTTAAGAAACATGTTACTGTTATACTTGAAATTGTAATAAAGTAGCTTATTCGTTTCAATCAAGATTTAGGCATACTCTTAATTATTATGCATAAAAATATATAGACAACCTTTTTTGATTGTTGACATTCTCTGCGACATGCTTAGAATTTTCTTCAGATTTAACTATCAATTAGAAAGATGTGTATTAGATTCAATTGTGCTTGTTTAGAAATAGGTCGCTGAACTGAACCATAGCAGAATTACCAGACTCTTCAGCTTTTGCCTTCACGTGTCAGTAATTGCTGCAGCCAATCTGATTACAGGGGGAAAAGAAATAAACTGCGCATCCATGAAAATAGATTACCGTGATTTAGGGGACTGAGCTTTTCTAAATTGGTCGCGTAAATAGACAGCGAAATTGATTAACTTGGCGAATACAGATCCACGAAGAGATGGACCAGCCGAGGGCAGTCAGAAAATCTCCTCTCAAATTACTCATCCCTGTTCCAGAGTTCGAGCCTCTCTGACAATATCAATACTTTTTCTTATAACAAGTAGCATGAAGACGATTGTTTCCTGTTAACAATTCAAATGTCGTTCTTATTTATCTTAAGTATAGAAATTTGGTTTACCTATGGGCCACTGTCTTTTTATTCAATTAAATTATCTTTCATTAATTTGTCGCACTCTAAAAAAAATAACATATTATTTTCCGTGAAAATAATTTCTGCAGCTGGTGAAATTTTATCGGGATACCGGTTGGGAATTTCACAAACTATCTACACCGGGAAAACCTTCAGTATGTAGCTGATCAAAAGATAACTTGGTTTTTTCCTAAATTTAACTTTACAAGCAATATTTATAACTTAGTTACATTTAACGTTTAATATTGGCATACTACGGTAAACATTTGTCTAGTGGTATAATGATTTGATGTGTTTATCTCGTGAACATGGTGTGATTGTGAATATTAAAATGAAAAATTTACTTCTGATTGATCTTTTGAGTTTTGTCACTACTAGTGCAGTTGTGTCGCTCTATGCTCTTGCGTTTTTTCTGCACCTGAAGAAAGGAACGTGGCTTTCAGAAACGTTGCGTGGTATTTATATGATCACTTCTTTTGTCTGTTTTTGGCTATCTTTCTTATTATTGATTGTTAATATTATTCGAAATAGGTTTCATTCTTTTTTTTTAAAACTTAATTCATCCAGTTTTGTATTAAAATATAACGTGGTATGATAAAATTTGGGAATCTGTAACAAATCTATCAGTGAAAACATAGTCCAAAATGCGTTATTTTACGTTCCATGAATAAGGAGATCAGATCCCCATGTGATCTAAATTATTGTGCGTCTATGACATGCAGATTTTGTTCGCTTTTAGGAATAAAACGGTCGATCCGATTCAGTCTTGCTATTTATTTTACGATTCATATTATTTATTGGTAAGCAAATAAATGCAGTCTAGTGTAGCCAAGAAGGTGACATTCATCTTATTAATATTATTAATTAAAACAAGTTTTTGGAATAAACCGTTGTAAGTAACGGGTAAAAAATAGTCTGGAGTCATCCTCATCTTTTGTAGGCACCAGAATCTTTGTGCCCAGAATCTGCCCAAATGTTAAGAACCGTGCACTATGTTTGCATCAACGTATGAAGTACTGTTAGTAATTCTTATTTCATGGATATTCACCCTTCGAAATTAAAATGACCTCGTAGTAAAGAGCTATCTTAAGATGAAATGTCAGCACATGTCAAATGAAATCGAAATAAAAATCTGGATGTAAACTAGTCAACGACATTGCTATGAACCGCATGTGTGACTTTGTGATTCAAGATTAATTCAAATCGTGATAAAAATTGAAATAAATTCTATCAATATATAGTAATTAGGCAACACAAATAATATGAATATGAAAATAAGTTTTCACTTAATACACGTTTTCAATCTTTGCTTGATTTATCTATTTTAAATTTTTTTTGACAATTGTGAGGTAATTATCGGGTATTCAATTCTGGAAAAGGAATCAAAGAAGATACGGGAAAAGAATGAGAAACAGCAGAGAGAAAATCGACAAGTAAAGAAGTGAAGCTAATAAGGATAAATATAAAGGAAATAAGAAAGATTAACCAGACAGATTATGTTTATAGAGAAAAGGTGACAGTGATAAAGTAATAATGAACAATATTAAAAACAGAGTAAGAAGGTTAAAAATAGTGCGAAAGTAGAGATTACTCCAACGTTTCGAAATGTAAAGAAACTCTATTACTCATCGGGGAAAGGATAAAAGAGGTACAGTATAAGACTTCGAACAATAATGAAAGTGCAGACTTATTATATTAAGCCTAGCATAAGAGTGACAGCTATCTTGACATTTGGTTGGTAAATACCGAGATAGCTGCCTCATTCTGTAGCTAAGTCCAATACAGTAAGTCTATGACTGTAGCTCTGATTGTTATCCTTTCACATAGTAAAGAATAGAGTTTCATTGTTCTTATGGTCCTTTCAATTGCTTCGTCACTGTGATCCTGGCTTAATAAAGAAAATCTGTCCGGTTTATTTTTCTTGCATTTTTTTTACTTTTTAACGTCTTGTATCCTTTTTGATTTTTTGTCTTTTTTTCTCTATTATTTTATTTTGTTTTTCCCGTCTTTTCTTGGTTCTTCATCCTTTTCAATCAATCAATGGAAACCACACTAATACTTATAGTAATATAACGTCAATTTGATTAGTATTTTTGGAAGAAGTTAAAACGGATTGTGAAAGAAATTTAAGACAAATTCAAACGAAAGAAGTAGTTGGTCGTCTAACCTGTTATGATATGTTAACTTCATAACGTCTCTTTAAAACACAGACAGTTCATCATTACGTTCATAGTAGTCAGTGATATTATAATTTTAAGATATGTGAGGAATCGTGACAATCGCTATATCTGCAACCAGGCAAGTAACGGACAGACTGTCCGTATGAATCAGTGTGTCATTATGGGAAAGGCAGTTGTTGCGGTGTCGATGAGGTTCTGTATCAATGGCAGCAGGGCTGTGGAGTGAATGACTCGAATGTATAAATACCCACAGCGACCCACTTCTCGCAGCATCTGCTTCAACTGAACCGTTGCACTTCAGCACCTTCCTTCAACGTGAGGCTACGTTCACTACCCCGAAAATTAGAACGATCCGACCCAGCACTCTGCACAATATTATTGAAATGTGTACAGAATTGTGCGTCACTTTAATATTCATAACTGAATGGGCTAGCAACTGTCAATTAATTTAATTGACCCCTTCATTAATACTCATAATTCCGTTGTCCTATAATACATTCCCATTTGATCTTCTTGTAATGTCCGCAAAGTGATCAACGTCTCGTCTGAGTAAAATGTGTGGAGTTTAGTGAAGTTCTGGGACCAAGCCAGCCACAATGCCACACTATCAAAAAGCTATTAACGGTCTATTTCATTACATTTCCATGAAATATATATAGATTTAGTTTCCAGGCATTTCAACTCGTACTTCAGGGAGTAGCTTCTCTTACGTACACATTTATAGCCGAACTTTATGGTTTGGATGTTCAGTACATTTTTGACCTATCGCCCTACTCTTCTCCCCCACTTTTGTTACCCTACGTCCGTAGCTCTTGTCCTACTTCTCACAAAGTACTTCATACCACAAAACAGTTAAAATTATTAGCGTCATCATTGGTCACTTTAGTACTGATGTTATATTTTATTTGAATGTAACTGCATTAAATTTTTTTTTCTACTTTTATGCGACTCATGTTTTCGAGGACAGAATGGGTAAGAACATATTATAATTTATTAAATGTTTTTACAATTTGAACCGTCGGGTTTAGATACGTTGTCAGCACTGTTAATTGAGGTGTCATGGTAATATGAACGCGATCAACTGACAGACTACCCGAATTCTTTTATTAGATTCAAGTGTTAAGGAATCACATATATAATATCTGCCCTAGGTATCAATATGTATATTTCTTTTCTATTATAATGCCAAAGTAATATTTCCGATAATATATATATATATATATATATATATATATATATATAAATATTGAAATGTCAATTAAACAGGCCATTAATTGTTTTAATATAATTAAATTGTTAGCGGTACGAATGCGTAAAGGCGACAAGGAAGGCGGTGTTTTTCCTTTGTTCAACAATGGAGACCGACCGCTTATAGAACTGAGTATGCGCTTGGAGAACGCCAGTCTGGAATCGACTATGAATGGTGGCGTATGAGAGATTTAATAGTTAAAAGTCGACGGGGAGATATAATACATTTGAGTTCACCTAGAGCAACGAACAGTAAAGTTTGCAGTTATAAAGTACGAACGGCGAGATCCTATATTTTACATGAAAGCAAACAACATTTTCACGGAGAGATTTATTTAATAATTTGCACACGGTGAAGCAAATGGTTGCTTCACGCTAATTGAACAATTATCGCATAGAGGGGACCGACAACCACTAGCAGACCAAAGGGGGCGGCTCATCCGAGGTTCCAGATAGCAGAGGACGAGTATTTAATCGTGTGTATTAAAATTTTCTATGAAGTTTAGAGTCTCTGTAAAAAAAATGGCGCAACGTGGGTCTAATTTTTAATTAAATCTTGTTGATTATTACAATATATATATATATATTTATTTATTTATAGAATTTAAGTTTTAGCCCTCTCAGCTTGTTTACGGTATTAAATTCTGCTACTAATGTTTTAAATTTTTGTGCAGTTGTACAGTATAGAAGAGTATCATGTTCGTGGTAATTTTTATATTTTTGCCAACAACTTCTATTCCATATTGTTCTTATTTTCATTCATAATATATATACGACATAGTCATAGGCATATTTTCAATGACAGCATGGAAAATAAAATATACTAATTTATGAAAAAAGTTTTCCACCAGAGTAAATAGTGGAATAATGGAATAAAATATTATATCAGAGTAACATTAGATCAAGTTTTACTTTAAAGAACCTAATCTGTTAGAAATACCATAGAATGGAAATTCGTACTTTTGTGCTTTTAGAAGGAGAGTACAAAAAACATAAAAGTAGTAAATATTTTGCTTTTTATTATGAATATTCAATATAAGATGTTATCATAATATTTTACTATATACCTTCAGCCATCTTCCAGATTTTGATGACCATTCTCAAAAATAGTTCTCATGGTATGCAATGAACTTGTAGCTCTGTTTTTTCAGACTTTGTTACAAGTCTGGTAGCCAATTGGTTCCTCAAAATCATCTTTGCAAGCTTCACCGCTGCTCCTGATGACGAAAAATGCTTCACACGAAGATGTTTCTTCACGATGCGGAAAATAAAAACCGTCACACTCCGCTAAATCTAGCTCCACGCAGGGCGAAGTGCGCACTTCACTTTTTATTTATTTATTTCGAGATTATCAGTAGAAACATTCAGGAAGTGCAACCTTCCATTATCATGGTGCAGCGCCCAGTTTTCTATTTGAAATATGACCCCTTTACGATTGATATTTTCTTATAAAATTTTGAGATCATCCCCACAGGAAGTTACAGTTCACAATTGACATGAAAATGATTCTGTCAGGTTTCGTCGACGTTTATAATTTCACGTATATATGACATTTTAAATTAAAAAATAATGTAAAATTTATTAGCGTTGATCAGAAATTGTGCGAATAAAAATTATGTTCATTCTTCACTCAACAGCATTTGGTTACGCTTCAGTTAGTCTTTAACTGAATAAGCTAATAAAAAGGGATGCAACATAGAAATAATTATGTATGCATATCTCACGTTATACTTAATTTATGGTTCGAAAAAGACACCCTGTTTAATAAAGGAAGACATATTTTTCAATTAAGGTGTAGTAATAAATCCAAAAATACGTAAGCAGTTACTGCCCAAAAAAGATTTATGTTAGACGCGTTGATCTATTTTCAGGATATGTTCTTCATTTATGGAAGCAGTTATTCTTCGTGTTTTGAGGTGCCTGCCTTTGATCCACTCCCAGAATAGATGTCATACTCCAAAACATAGTAAGTGACAGAATGCATCAGACGGCTAGGTAATATATTACAAGAATAAAACTGCTGCACGAGAAAACTCAAAATAGATTTACTATCAAATTATACCCAACTAGATTCGTTTGATCATAATTACATTTTGCTACAATATATCATCATCAGAACACACAGTAGTGCATTCATTAAGCGATATGTTTGAAATTGTGGCAGTTCGGTTTGCTAGTAAAGATATATCGATCGTAAGATATATCGATCGAAACTTTGCTCAGTTAATTTAGGTGTGAACGAACAATTAAGAATTAATGAGATTGACGAATTTCTGTCTCAGTAGGATGAATTTAGTATGCAACATAATTGAACTTAATATTGTATTCAAATATAATTTGCCACTTTAACTGTAAGCTGAAGGATAATGTAAACATAATATAAGTACAGTCTCAAAGTTGTGTGGAAACCTTAAAGAAATATAAAATGAAACGGGATAATGCACATTTCGTTTAGTAAAATGTCTAAACACAAATCATAGCCGAATGAAAATAAATTGAAATTGAATTAAAATACTCAATACTGGGAGGAATGGAGAAAAATGGGTGGCAGTGTATAACGAAAGTGACTGTAGATATAAAATTTTCTGGCGAATATGCATGGAACCGGACAGGTCTGATGAATGTAAATCATCTCGATGCAGAAAATCTACTTGCATAAAGTATTACCGTGTGACGCATTTGCTTCAAACTCCATGTGGCCACACAGCATAAAAATAAATGATAAAATGTGATTGATAAAAATACTTAACTTTTCCTTTTCAATGCTTTCATGTACAAACTGGTTTGTACATTATAAAATTGTCTATCGACAGTGCCGTAATAAATATGTGTTCGAATGCTTGACGAACAGGAACTGCGATCTGTTCTATGTGAACTGAATGTTGAGCTGAACTTCCCTTAACACAATAATGCATAAATTTTTTAAACATGGCACAAAGTTTAACGAAGTGTTGCTCTCGGCGATCGAATCTCTTCTTCTCCGCTACAGCTGGGGATAAGCGAGCGATGCTAGTAATTCCATCACTGTATGAAGCAAAGACATATTTGAAGCACATTGAAAATTCAGCCGCCCTGCTTTGTTCTGTCATGGTTCGCATTCACCCATCGACTGCTCGCATTGAAGTATGTAGTACAAATTACCAAAAACTAAATCTCTGCTGACACAATATATTTTAAGACCTAAAAGGATAAAGGAAATAAAACACATTTAGCGTATAGACTAATTGAAAAAGTTATTTGAGTTATTGCTATTTAAACAGTTTTCTGTACATTTGTCTAATCTGTCTTCCTCTTTCCTCCATTTGCTCAAATGATGCAATCTACAATTTTAGAAAAATCTCTGTATTAAAATTAAATACATAGAAATCTCTCCAAATTCAGAGGAAACCATTTAGTGGTCAGTCACAAAATAGACAGTCTATGCCCAAACATTCTGAAAACATCTACCTACAATCTTAATCGAAAATTCTTCTTCCCTATTAGTACTTCCCTATTCCTTAACACCCTCTGTCTATTCGAACAATTTTACATATATTTAGGATTGTATAGGCCCCTCTCCCCACAAAGAAGCCTGCGAGAGGATTCTCTCGCAGGTGAACCTGCCCAGAGAGCTCTGGTGGGTGCTACCTTTGGGAATACCTTCACACCTCTCTGGTATTTTGAACTAAGGTTCCCACATGCCGAGGCACCTCGGTCTGTTTTGAGAGGTGTATGTTCTGGGGTCGCAGACCTTGGGCATACAGTAAGAGTTGTCCGCTATTCCTATTGGAATGGTCGGCAAGCTGCCACCTAAACTGGCCAAGGCATGGGGAGGGGTAAGCTGCGACCCCACAGCAAAACCCCTCTCCCGTCATCGGAAGGGCGTGGGACAAGTACCAAATGCCCGACCTAACTGATGCAGGTATTAGGGTTTGTCCTGCATTACTTTTAGGCGAATGCCGGGTAGGATCCTTAAACTATAGCCACGGGGCCCTAGTTAACCTTTGGCTACCTTCCTCTACCCTTCCGCATCCCCCCTTTCAAATCCCTTCCTATGCTATTAAAGAGGAGTTGCCACCGTGTTGATTACCCTCATGTAAACTGCCCCCCCCCCCCCTCGAAAAAAAAATCGACCTGTTTGGGCATACGGTAAGACGTGTTCTGCCTTGCGTGTTGCAATCGAAATGAAACTATGAAATGTGGCCAAAAAGATGCATTGTCGTCTACAAACCGTAATTATTCTAGTTGTTTATTATTGATATTATATTATATAACTACAGAAATATTACAGAAATATCTCTGTATTGATATCCCCATAGTCTGCGAGATTTTCTCGTAGGTGAACCTTTCTGGAGAGACTAGAGTGACCTTTGGGGGGCTTTCCTCTCTCCGTTTTTGAACTAAGGTTCCCACAAGTCGAGGCACCTCGGCCTGATTTGAGAGGTATATGTTCCGGGGTCACAGACCTTGGGCATACGGTAAGAGATGTTTTACTGTTCCCATTGGAATAGTCGGCCAACTGTCTCCTAAACTGGTCGAGACACGGAGAATGGAGTGCTGCGTCCCACAGAAAACCCCTCTTCAACTATCGGAAGGGCGTGGGACAGGTACCACATGCCCGACCTACGTGATGCAGGTTTTCCTAGGGTTTTTCCTGCATCACTTTGAAGCGAATTGCCGGGTAGATCCTTAAACGATAGCCCGAGGGTTCTAGTTAACCCTCGGCTACGTTCCTCTACCTTTCCGCATCTCCCCCTTTCACTCCCTTTCCTATGCTATAAGAGGTGAGTTGCCACTATGTGGTTTACCCTATACATAGCCTGTCTACACCTTCTTCTTCTTCTTCTTCTTTTAAATTTTGCATTTTTCTAAACTATGTTGTGTTTTTTCCCAAAATATTATGACCTACAATAAGACAGAGTGAAAACAACCATAATATGCTGTCACCAGTGTTTCTTTGCTAGTTTTCATTTGAAGATTCCTTAATAGGAAGAACTGAGGATAGTTTGCTGTATACAAATTTAATGTGATTGTCCCATTTTCGATTACATTGAAGATTGAGGCCCAGAAATTTTGTTTCTTCCACCTGGGTTATTTTTTTTTTGTTAAGTTCAATTTTTATTTCATTTGAGCTATTCTGCGAAAGTTCCAAATTCATACAAACTTTTTAATCAGTGTTAATAAGACGGTTGTTTGTACAAAACCAATTAGTGATTTATGAACATGAGTTTTCTATACTGTTTCTCAGTGCGATGGGATTTCGGTTCGAAAAAAGAAAACTGGTGTCATCTGTTTTCAAACGCTAAGCACGATAATGTGGCGTAGACTGGTCGGATGTTTGTCAATTCGTATGTCTTTAAAGACAGTTCAAAACTCGATCAAAACTGTTCTCATGTATTCAGATCGTTTCCATTGCTTCTAAACATCTGTCAGCTTTTAAAAAACAAATGAACTTGATATATTGATATATCATGGAGTAAATTTTTGAGGAAAAACTAGCTTCGTCCATCATTGTGAGGTCATAGTGCGTGAGACTCACCTAAGACTCATTATTTCAGTATATTTTTGATGTAATACTTTCTGTTATTTGTCTTCTCGTCTACTCTTAGCCACTACGAATTTGATTACTTACTAATAACATAAAAATACATTACAAAGGAAAGTAAATTCAGTAGACTTAATTTTAAGTTTTAACTTTTTCATTTTATAGAAATGAATTTTAAATAGCGTCAAAGTCAGAAAAAAAACGTTCTGCTGTGTATATGTAAAGGAAACAAATTATTTTATCAAGCAAATAAAGTTTCATCGAAATCACTCCGTCCGTCTTCTTGTGAAAGGATACCTAAATTAAGCTTTAGGAATGCTCTCTATTTTGTCTTAAGATTGGCAATTTTATATATTCTCGCGGCTATCTATAACAATGATATTCTTGTGAACAGCGTACACTGTAAGTATGACAGATAATAATTTTGCTGATATCGTTTCTTGCTACCATACTGCATGGAATTGAAATATAAACTAAAAACAATGTAATTAAATAAATAAATAGACAGAATTAAGTGATAAAATAAATTCCTCACAACGTTCCTCCAATCCATTTTGCTTTTGTTTCAATCCTTGAGTTCGTCACCTGTTTTAAGCAATGTGTCGTTCTCGCGGTTGTTGTGCTTTGGAATCACGTGACGTTAGAAACATTTCTCTTGTAAATTTAATTCACTATTTTTCAACATTTTGTTTTCACTTAATTCGGCTATAATTGCGGATTACGGTAACTGTTAGAGGCCCGACAAACGGTTCTGAAGAATTAAGAATTTCAATAAATCTGTGGCATTTATGTAAAAAATTTTGTACAAAATACAACTAAATATAAAATTGAAATAAACGTTTTATATTTGCGGAAACGTTTTGTTTTATTTATTTTATCTCTTGATTTTGTCTGTTAATTGGCTATTTCTTTAACCCAGGCGTTTTATATTTTATTTTATTTATATAGAATCTACATTGAGTGGCTTGAATCAATCGATATTTTATCGCGTCAGAAAATAAAGTCTCTTTAGAGTATCAATTGATTTTGTGCCTCTAAAAAACGATTCGTACTTTTTTCTTTTCTTAAAATTTTACAGTTTATATGATTTCATTTCTTCAGTACTATCAATACCGTCTCCTTTAATCATGGCAATGAATTTTAACAGAAATTTGAAGAAAGAATCCCCAAATAATTTTAACATTCAATTTGTTAAGATAATGATGGACAAGTGTAATTAGAGTTGGCCTATCGTTTTGTTGCCAAACTTACTGGTCCATTACACGACCCTTATTTTTGAAACTAAATGAGTATCTATGTAAATACAGAGGTAAAAGTGAAGACGAAGCCATAGTACTGGAACTCAGACGAATACGTTACGTTCTTTTTACCGTAAGGTGTAAGCCGTCATGACGAATATTTTAATACACACATAAAATGTTACCACATTTACGGGGATAAAATTATAATTAATTAAATTTTACTAAGTGATTAGTATTCAGTAGAACACAATATTATTATACCGAATCGTTTGGTTTGAAATTCCTAGACCCTATTAAACGAAGGTATTAATATAAAGACTGTTTTAAGTTTCCAATATATATACATATATATATATATATATATATATATATATATATATATATAATTTACAATAAAAACCACAAATTTATAGTCGTGGATAAAAAAAATATTCGAGAAGGCATATAGTCATTTATTTAAAAACACAGCAGAAGCTTTCGCCACTTACTGGCATAATCATCTGCTGAAATAAACCTACTTCGGTTGGAGTGTCCAGTCTTGGTGCATCAGCAGATGATTATGCCAGTAAGAGACGAAAGCTTCTGCTGTGTTTTTAAATAAATGACTATATGCCTTTTCGAATGATTTTTTTTTATCAGGACTGTAAATTTGTGGTTTTTAATGTTAATTCATAGACGCTTGGAGGGATTTCACTATAAATTTGAAAAGTTACATTCCGTTTCATTAAAAATTAGTTTAACAGTAAAATTTTATAAATATGTAATAATATTTAAGTTTAGAAAGAGTTTATAAAATTATAAACAATTTCATTCGAATTCTGAAAATATTCTACGAAATAATTTTCTGTCGTTAAAAAGCGATTACTTTTATTTGCAGCTGGGTGCCCGGCGCTGCCCGGGTTCTCATAATTAAACTTAACCCCAATCTCGATTGTTTTCGCGTCATTTTTATGTACCGCCCCTCCACTCCCGTTCCTAAAGCTACTTCCCTCCCATGCCGATAGGGGTTGAAATTATACAATAAAATATATATGGAGAAACGCTATCTACCTCATAGGCCCCGAAAAATTTTCTTTCGACTAAAACATCGGACAAAATTTGGTCAAATTTCCTCCAAAAATGTAGATTTGTATGTGAAATATACGCAAAATCCCTTTTCCACCCCCATTCATAGGGGTAGAATTTACTTTAACCGCAGAGTTGAATTTTATAATTAAAGTCAGCGAAAACCATAAACCCGCATTCTACTTCAATCACGGTTGTTTTTGCTTTATTTTTATGTAACATCCTTCCACCCCGACCCCTAAGGGCGCTCTCCTCCTATACCAAGAGGGGTTTTAGTAAAATACAATAGACTTCGGGAGAAGTACTATAAATCTGACTGACTCCGAAAAATATTTATTCGACGCAAATAGCATTTTGAAAATTTTAACTCCCGTCCACTACCGTCTCTTCCGGTTGTAGCCGTGCCTTACCCCCACAATGTTTGCTTCCGGTTCAAAAGGAACAAATGTACAAAAATTGGATAAAATTGGTTCACGAGTGTAGATTTGTTTACAAACAGTGTATATTACTTAATAGAAGAAGATATATTTTGCAGTTAGTAAAGTATGAATCCGTAATTAAACGTGATAGTTGAAATTATGCAAAAATTGTTTTGCATTTGTTCGATTTGAAACTCAACTGACTTTGTGTTATTAAACTGCTATGGTTAAATGAAGTAACGTGACAGTCAGTACTCATTACCTGTCCATCATCAAAAAAAGCTGCGTCGTGCTTCAAATGGCCTTGAATATATACTGATATTTATATACAGGGAACCGACTTAAATTATTAGAAATAAGGTCTACTTTAAAAATTCTATTTTACTATATGAACCAGAGAACACACCCTGGAGACTGTTTGTAGTTTCTGGATATATATTCGTGGTAACATAATTAACGGGAAAGTCATATATACATATGTATGTATGTATATGTTTCTATGTATGTATGTAAGGAGATTATTTTGTTCCACAACCAATTCAATCACATATATATATATATATATATATATATATATATATATCACTATCAAATCAATATATGCAAATCTGCGAATGGTTTACAAATTAGGATTTTAGCGTCTCACTTATGACTGAAACCGGAAATTTCATTTAGCTATTCGTGCATTGTTAATATTCTGATTTTTAAAGACTTTAATAATAAGTAATTACTAGAGTTAGTAAATAATTTTGAAAAAAAAATAAGAAAATCAGTTGCCGACATTTTTATGAAACTTTCAATTACTTTGAAAATGATAAAGAGAAGAGTAAATTTTTAATAATTCATGAGCCATAATAAAAAGTAATAGCACTCTAGATCGTTATAAACGTGCCACTTACTGATTTTAAGTAATTAAAATATTGTAGGAGTTTCAAAACTTGACGTGGTTAATTGTAGAAGATGATTGATGTACAATCTCTTTTACATTTAAACTTGACAAGTAATTCTATTAAATACTAATTAATTATGATTATATTTAACTTATTTCTACCTCATCCTACTATTTCAATTAATAAACTGTTACGCAATGAATACTGTATATTAACATTTGTTTGGTTGCATGTTATAAGGGTAAATCGTTACAATTGACATAAATAATACATGAGAAAACAATGGAAGCAGAACTAGAGATACTGAATTGATCGTCAATCTAATCTTTGTATATTTTATACGGTATATGCAAACAGCTCAGAAGAATTTACAAATACGTCCACTCCCGCCTCTTGGCCGTGTTACCCCACAATGTTTTTTCGGATTCAAAAGGAACACATGTGTACAAAATTTGGACAAATTCTTAAATAGAAAATATATCCCACTGATAAAATAGTGATGCAGCCGCCTGAAATATAAAATCACGCCACCATCTCAATGATATCAGATGATCCTTGTCCTGATACCGTCATACACAACCAATTCTAATTTCTTGCGATATAGAGCAATAAAAAATGTATAGCTTTCTCTTTTACCTTTAGCATGTACTCTTCTCGTCAAAACAAATTAAGCGCCCCTTCCGTAATGTAACTTTCAAAACTGATTTGGTTCGGAGTATTTGTATGCCTCTGACTGGCGACGAAAGAAACGAGCGCATACTATTATTACGTGTCTAACGAATAATCCAATTTTCCATAGTTTCTCAATTCGAGTATACCCTTAATTTCAGTATTAATATTTTTTAAGGCTGCTTAAGGGTAATCCACTTCCATTTAATAGCATAGAAAGGGAGGTAACAAAAGGGAGAAGAAGGTAGCCAAGATTAACGTGGGGGACCCGAGCTGTACTTTAAGGATTCTACCCGGCATTAGTGTATATGTGATACATCAAATTGGTATTTTAATAATATCCACAATAAATATCCATTAAATGCTATACGCAACACTCACAATAATGTGGCTGTAGAAAAACAAGGATGTAGATGTTTCTAATTAGACAATAAATAAAATTCCTAATTATTTTACACTATAACTGCAAGGTTAGCAAGGTCGTAGCTTACGTTAATTAACTAAAGTTACTGCCTTTATTAAATAATTATCGATTACTATTTAAAATAAATATTAATAATTAAGAACAACTAATTATCTCATAAAATTTCAAATTTAGATAGAAATAGGACACAAGTCAAAGAAATTTACATATTCAACATACGCAACAATAAAGTACACCACTTGAAGATGTAACAATATTAGTCAAATAAAATACAAAGCAACATAAGCAAATTATATATATATATATATATATATATATATATATATTGTAATAAACAATAAATACCATTAATTGAATTAGATAAAATGCCTCACGTTGAAAAAGCAAAAATGTAATAAACAACACATAATTAAAGTATTAAATGGTTGGCTATACGTTGATGACGCCAAAATGTAATAAACAAACTATAATTAATTAATTATGGTTTTATGAATGACTATTTTATTAAAATTTAAAATGAAAGGATGTTAAATAATTTACAAATTTTTAAACCTCAGAAAACAATTAATTTATTCAAAGTAAAATAACAAAATTTTCTTGTAGTGATAGATTTACATTACAAATTTTATCTCCTCTCATCTCAGGGCCCTTTATTTGGACCTTTTAAATAAAGAACAAATCTTTTTTTTTACATTAAAATTAAGAATCAAATTTTACAACATTAGAATTAAACAACAAAATGAACGTGAATCCGAAATCTAACGATTTGATCCTGATTTAACGTTTACAAAACTTTTATAAAATTTCTCTCTCTACTTACAGTTTCTTTACTGGTACCAGGCATTCGTTTGGAACCTGATGAACTATACACTATTCACATATATCAGGCCATAATTTCACAGAATTTAATTTTGTTTCAAAATCACTGTCCAAAACTTTTGTATCTATCAACTGGAACGATTACTCCGTACAATACCTGTGGACCTCTGCATTAAGTCTCTTCAGCAAATATTGTATTTCTCGTTCTGATTAATGGTCAATCAGAATGTTATCGACTCCTTTTCGATGAAATTTATAACAGTCTTTACTTTTTGAATTTCTGACTGTGGCTTTACTTATTGAGAAACTTTCCAGCGACCTTTACTTGATCGAATTATATGTCCAAACTTTACTGGATGAAATTCTGTGCCACACCACTCTTAATAAAGTCTAGCCTGCCACTCTTTTACTCGATGAAAATCTGCCCGCGACTGCCTCCTGTAAACCCCGTAGTTCGGCACGAAATGGCCCGTCTGTACATTGTTGTGTTTATGTTCTCGCTGATAACAATTTACTACAAATTTCCAATTATAAATCTCTAATTGCCTCTAATTAGTATTACAATATATATTAATCGTCATAAGAAGCAGACGATTTGAAAATGAGTAAACAGAATGTGATAGTAGACAGAAAAGAATTAATTTTCATACATGAGCGAGGAGGGAAAATATCGTTACATAAATTATAAAATAAAATTAAAAAACAATCGTCAATTAATTTAATTTAACACTTTACTACGCTTATCATTTACTTGTTTTTTTTTACAGAAACACGATCATAAATCAAAAAAACACTTATTTCACCACAGAACCTAATCGTATATGTACACATTTTATACACTGATACAGCAGGAAACCTCGCTCTCGTCATTGTTGTGGTGACTCACGTCAGTTCATGTATGAAACAGAAGAGAGAGAGAGAGACAGAGAAAATTATTAAGTAAAATATATTAAGTCAGTATTAAGTTTCTAAGTAACTTAGACATTGATAATGTCTACTTTTCTGGGGAATCGTAGTCCAAATGAACTTCTTACACTCCGATTAACGAATTGATTTACTGAGTAGTACGCACTGGACTCTAGGATATTTTTACATTTAGTAATAAAAATTCTACTACTATCTCGGAATAATGAATGCTATATTGGTATAAAGTTTTAGACGATGTTTGTCAGTTCTAAGACACAAGCGATTTATCGTTTCATATTGATGGCTCTCTCCGTTCGTCAAAAACAGATTTTCGTTACGATTAACAAATGATAAGATTTCTCAAATATATATTTATATATATTTAGTTTTCTAAAGAGCAGTTTACAAGTTTCACGATAATTAATTCCGGACAGTATTCTAATAGCCAGTTTTTGTACCTTGTGATTTTCAAGCTATGTGAAGTATCACCCCATACTGTAATACCGTAACAGATGATGGAGCGAAAATATGCGTGATATACCATCATGGCAGAGTTAGTGTCTACTTGCTGACTAATCATCTTCAGGCAGAACTAAATTACCAGAAAGTAATTTAATCTGATAATATCATTGTAACCCTGTAGGCTCAGTGTTATCTTATTTGATTTGAACCAAACATTCAAGCTTCCTAAGGCGTCACTGACTTTGAGGTTGAGCCTAGTCGAATCAAAATCTGAGATTATGACGTAGGGTCTTCAGCATATAAGACTGATTTCAGAGGACGAATATAGTTATGAAGCTCATGTATATATAATATGGAAAGGAGTAGGCCTAAAATGGAACCCTGTGGTACTCCAAAGGTTGCTTCCTGCATATCGGATAAATCAGTCTTACCACTTTTCTTTTCTAGTGAAACATGTTGTTTCCTATTATGTGAATAGGATATTATTAACAATAAACAATTTTATCTTATACAGTAGTATTCGAGTTTACGCAGCAAATTATTTAAAGCGGTCCGCGAATATTCCCGTAACCTTTAGTTTATTATTCAGCAAACATTCAATGGATTGTATAAAATCATCAATTGCCGTATTCGCGGATTTTATTTTCAGGAAACGATGCTGTTGTGGAAGAGAAGGTGTAGACAGGCTATGTATAGGGTAATCCACATAGTGGCAACTCCCCTCTGATAGCATAGGGAAGCGAGTAAAAGGGGAGATACGGAGAGGTATTTTTATCAGACACAAAAATTTATTTCAACTACCTCTTCGAATTTTCATTTAATTCGATGGAGCTGCAAACAATCCGTAAAAACTTTATGCAAAATTAGTTCATGGTTATGAGTTCGGACGTCTATTTCGTCTATGACATTTATATTTTAAAAAACATTTGCAAATCTATCTTCCACGTTTCGGCCAAGTAATCACTTACACTGTGAAATAGATTAAAGCTTATAACTGATGTTTTGTTTGTTTCTTCTGTGGCTTCCAGTGAATTATTTTGTGCAAAAGCTGCTGCGGGTGGTGAAAGTTATAAATTCATAATTTTTTGTAATTCTGTGAATCCTTAGTTCAAAAACGGAGAGAGGAAAAGGCATCCTCAAATATAGCCCTGTCTGTCTCTCCCGAAAGGATCTACCTGCGAGAGAACAGCTCTCACAAGCTTTAATATATTATTATTCTCGCTCTAGCACACTCTTTAAATTTTTATTTTCCTCTCTTACAACCGCTAAACATCAGATAATGTCTCTATCAATCGAGACTACTAAATGCAGATTTTATAAGATAATATATTTGGTTGTGCTGAATAATATATTTGATTTAATTGTTCAATGCAATCATGATGTGTAATTTACGACGTGCCATACGTTAATAAACCATATATATATAATTAAAGTCTGATTATTGTTGTGTTATAACGTCCATGGGTATGATCCCGATGGAGGCAGCAAACGTATTAACTCAGAGCGTCTTCGTAACTCTATGACAACTCCAAAGAAATACGTTAAAAGGCGTAGCAGTTTATTCGTTCCCGCGAAACTAATACCATTAAAAATGATATATCAGCATATTTTCCCCATGAATTCAAAAATTACCTGACCTAGGTGTCGAGGCTCATGGAAACCTTCATTAATACCGGAGAGAGTATTTTGAGCGGCCGTGCCGTGAGCGGACAACAGTCCCTTCCTCAATCCTGACCGCTGAGCGAGCAGGTATAAAGTTTTCCGAAGAGCAACTTTATCAGTCTTTAACAATTATTATAAATTATCATTTTTGTAAAATCTTCCTTTGTTTGAATCTTTAGAAATTCAGATTTTGAAATTAGATCAATTAATTGACTTTACAACTCCTGAAGAGGTCCTAATAAATTAGGAATTAAACATTGAGAATTTTTTACTATTATAATGTTTATAAATTTAAATTAATATTAAATTTATAACTAAACAGGTTGATGTTTTAATTTAGTTAAGGACGTCAAATATATATAATTGTTAAAGATTTGTATCTTAAGTGATCATTTCTAAGCGTATTTATTAAAAGAATCACTACTAATTGGAACAGTTTCCATATTATAGACAGAGATAGAAATTATAAATCCAAGTTAAGTTTCAGAAATGTTATACATTAAACTTGTATTACGTTCACTTAATGTTAAAACCATGACTGATAAATTTTCTCTTCGGGGAAACTTTATACCTGCTCGCTTAGCAGTCTGGATTTAGGATGGGACTGCCGCTCAGAATACGACACCACACCGCAAGTAGTCTACAGGTAGCCTCCTCTTACTCTCCAGTAATGCTCCACCTACGAGAGCTGGTTTCCCGAGAGCCAAGCTCCCACAGGTTTTAGTCATGGACAGGTCAGTGACAGCCAACTATTTAAAAACAATAAGTATATATTATTTTATTAATACAGTTTCTTCATGTAACAAGAACACTTTTTCTATCATCTTATGATTATATATAAAAGGCTAAATTATTCTCGGTTAGTTGAGGACAACGGATACCTCAATATGCAAAAAAAAATTATTAATGTACGCTTATTAAACAGATACCTGTTTACTGGAACACCAATCTTTAATAGTTATAGATAAAGATCGTTGTCGCTAACCCTGCTGATGGTGCCACAGCTAGGGAGAGTCCCGAATGGTGAAGATAGTTGTTGAATGTGATCAGAATCTTCTGATCGTTATGAGTCCAGGCATATTCATAATAACATTTTAATTAAAATATGGTGATAACATTTACAATTTGTTTGATTATTTCAATATTAGCCTCTGTGAGATTTGCAATTCTTTCATTGTTTGCTGTTACATTTGTTTCTGTTAGTAAAATTTTAATCAGTCATTCCTTATTTCGGTTAACTTTTCATTAATAAATTCAAATTATAATTAATTAATTCTGAAATTTCAGAAAAATAATATAAGTATAATGGATGTATAAGTCAGATAAATATGCATAATATAATTTATACATTAATAACATTACAATTTCATCATAAAAATTATTGTATAAATTACGACGTTTCGTGCATAACATTTGGACTTCTCAGGTAAGAATAATAATGAGACGTTGAAACTAAATTTAATGTCTTAATGTCTTAATTGAAAATGCGTCATCACGTCTGTACGAGTATGTCTTCGAACGTACAATATACTGAAAAGTTTCTTCGCTCTTGGAAATATTTACAGCGTAATAAACACCAGAAATTAATAATCTCAGAAACAATTCGATCTGATTTTATTTCAGCCGCGAATTTGGCTTTAAACCGATATTACTTATTTGTATATCAATAGACTTCTTCATTACGTTTTCCTCACAAAGTGAAAATGGGATTATGAATGCGGACAAGAAATTTTATATTTAACCAAATAACGAAAACGACTTTCAAATAAGATAAAATAAAATAAAATAAGATAAATAAAATATATAAAATAAATTTAGTTTTATAAAAGTATGTTGGCAACACAAGCAGCAACCACCTACCAAATAAAAAATTAAACTGAAAGAATATAACTCTTCTACATTAAATATATATATATTGTAATAAACAATAAAAAAGCCTTTAATTTGCCCCACGTTGTGGAAGCCAATTTGTAATAAATAACAATTTAGCCTTTTAATTATTTTAATTAATTTTAAAGAATTTGCCTCTCGTTGAAGCTATTTATGTAATAATTAACAAGATGAGCTTTATTTAAATGAAATAATCAACAAGAATTTAAAACATATAATTATTTATTTCCACTTTGTTGCTTTAACTCACAAACAATTACAATTGAAAATTTTACATCTCGGGGTCTCTTCTGGGTTTGATAATGGACACAAAAAGTTGTTTAAAAAATAATAATTAACACATAGTTTATAATTCACCCAGACAAAATGTCGATAGGAAGAAATTAAAAGAAAAGAAATTAACTCTGATTGACAATTAAAATAGAACGAAATCTGACTTCTATCCTTTAATTACGTTTACATAAATCATTATTTTGTATTTTGTTACATCTGTCCAGCTGGTTCCAGGATTCCATTTTTGTTTTCGGAAGGACACTATTGCAAATTTTTTACACTGATTCTAATATCGGGTCACAGATTTTACACTCTTGAAGTCAACTTTGATAGGATCCCAGGAACTCGGATGATCTTCCTTTTTGTCACCTATCTGGTGACCGCTTGCCTTGTATGAATCCTGTGATTCATAGATTTGCTAGTCTTTTTACCGCTTGGGACTTAAGCTACAACTTTACTATTCCTGGCTGGCTACAGACGTACACTGCTTTTACTTAGCAATATTTACGATTTAAATGCTTCCGTGAATGTTTTTACTTTGTCTTAAACTCACAACTTTGTTTAATAATACATTAAACAACGTCTAGTCTCTGCTTTAGAATCATTTGTTCCGTCCTCCGAAATGTCCCGTCACCAACTGAACTATCGTAGCCTCGAGTTTTAGCGCGCATACGCCATTTTTTACTTTCCGACAAAGTAACAGAGCCCGGCTCCATTGTCGCTTTGGAAACTCCTGCCGCTACAATTAAATTTTATTAAAACCAATTAATGTATATATACATTCAAATTAATAGATAATACACGAAACATATTGACCTTATTCTCTCACATATGTAAATTAACTTAGGACCTGATTATCTGAGTGATGAATAGTTTTAATTTCGTTTTAAATAAAATGATACTGTTTAGAGAGGTACGAAATAATTTATTCTTGTATTGTACTTTCCTTGTGAGACCATTCAGATGACTAGTTACATGAACTAAAAATTTCAAATAAAATAGTTATTTGTAATGAAATAATAGATTTGTTACATCAGACAGATCATTTTCCTATTCTAAAAATATATAAACAGTTTTTTATAATTTCCATAATCCACTAAAAACCCGTCCTCTAGGAAGCCAGTTTATCTCTGACTGAAAGACAACTCCAATTCTAACCATTCGCATGTTCCTTGAATTCTCATCTGTAAATGCTCTTTCTACAATCTTATCAACACATCTCACAACCGGTAAATTATGCTGCATATATGAAATTTTCCCACGCGAAATCTCTTGGTTATAACGAAGTGATATATTAGCACAGAAATATGTTTATAAATTACAAGCAATGTGACATAAATTCCGATAGAGAAAAAGTACAAGATAGGACAAGTTCTTCAATTTGCTTAAATACATCCTGAGAGAGTTCCCATATACGTCTCTTAACAGTGTGCCTTATATAGCAACTTTAGTTGCTTTCCTTTATTGCCAAGATGGCTTACAAGTAATTGGAGGCAAGGCATAACAATTTTTTCTCATTCAGAAAAGCTTTTTTTTTTCGCCAATGCTAAAACAATTTCATAGGTCGTTTCTATCATTGCCAAGACTTAACAACTTCGTAGAAATTAACACACCTTTATTTTTCATCCTACGTTAGTTTGATCCAGACATGTCTTTATTATGTGAACCAATGTTTTGCAAACAATGCAAATGGTGGATAAATAACAATTCAATTTCCCACTAGTCGTTCAATTTACTTACACATTCTGCGGTTCTTTTCTTCTTCTTAACTGTGATTGATATCAGATATCAGGAATATATACAAAAATAGAAAAGTAGAGAACTTTGAAAGTTGAAAAATACAAGCAGATCACAAGCACGTCGTTTCAAACATAATATGAATTGTAACTGTAAACGACCGATGAACTGATGAATAATAAGGCTGTATGAATTGAACGGAGAACCCTCTTGTGTTGTATTGACAGATTTAACGATGTCGTCTATTTCAAAATAATAAGTAGCCGCAAGTGCTCCACAGGTTGGCCACCTCTAATATATTATAATCGAACTCAAAGAAACTGTGGAAGTATTCCCAAATTACGGATGATCATAGATTGTATTAATTTAACAATTATTCTCGGTTTGGAAAAAATAATTATGAGTAATAACATTTTACGATATTCTACATAAATAATAAACTTCATTTCTCGGTGCACAAATATGAATGGGTCGGTTCATGTAGTGGAATTTTTTTTGAACGGTTGAAATTGGAATTATGTCGTTCATTTTAATCACTTTAAATGAGAACATTTAATTATTTGTTATCAAATAAATATTCGTCATATTTATTGGCAGTTTACAATTTTTCATGATCGTGAAATATACGTGTATAGGAAAAAGGCTAAAAAATTTCTTAAATTGCTTTCGGTTTTGCATATTAAGTAGTTTCAATACCCACTATTCGGGTACAAAGGCTCATTGGATATTTTGTGTCTAGATTGCAGCACACTGTTCTGACAAATGGCGAAAATGACGCAATGCAGTTCTGTCTGCCGTTTCGCATGTGTTGAGCTCTAAATCATATAATGTTGAGTAGTGTGAAGAGGTTTTACTGTAATCACCCTTCTTGTTACTGCTGTGAAGATTGAATCGATACAGTCTGGCTCTAAACCACCCATGAACTGTCAACAGCCGCTCGTTCGTCATCTGCTGGTCTGTGCCAACGTATGGAGTGAACTCAGTCTGTTATGGCCACGTGGCAATTTAGAGGTACGCTGTTAACATTTCTGCTTAATTCAGTCCTTGATCCATCTAAGATCTGATTTCAAAATAAAGTTACATAAATAACTGCGATATTAAAAGCTTACCTATTAAGCAGGAAGTAGAAAAGAGTACGATATATACTGATCCTATTAGTTATTACCTTTAATTTACGTTAATTGACGCGCTTATAAATTTTTGTGGCACTACTACGATAAGTGCAACTTAATTTAATCTAAAAGTTATAGAACATATTAAATTCTACATTTTTTCAATATTAAATATTGTAATACATACAAAAATAAAAAAAAACTAATTTAAGAAAACAATTATAATTTATTAAAACCACAATTTTCAATTACACAAATCTGATGAAATTTTATAAATCAAAACAATTTTATTTACCTAGAATACATTTTAAATAATTGGACTCGGTACCCGCAAGGTCTTTACTGGGTTGATAAGGAAACGGAACAAAATGCTACAATTAAACAAATACAGTTACAATAAATGAAAAACGAAATGATTGAAACGAAAAGAAACGATTGAAACGAATGAAACGAAAGTAACTAAATCTGACACCTTTTACCCTTTATTAACAATTTACAATTATTAATTCAGAAAAATAAACTTACACGCTCTTTGGTCCACACACTCACTTCATACAGGCTTAAAAGGCACCAGGCTGCGCTCACACTCTGCTATCACAGCCACTTCCTCTTGACGACGTTACCCTCTCGACGAATTCAAACTTCTCTGCTGGCAGACAGACCTCCACGATGAAACTCCCACCAACTGTTGACGACTGATGTCCAGCTGATTACTCTCGGCCACCTAGCTTGGCCTACCATCCGATGATCTCTCCCTGCTGACACGTCCGTCTCCAGTCCACACGAAAGGATAATGCTCTCCCCGCTGACACGTCCGTCTCCTCTCCCTACTGAATGCTAAATTTCCCTTCCTCGTACAACTGCCCTCTTATTTATATCCGGGCTCCAGAATCTTTCCTTGTTTTCACAGGTTTTTTCATTTCCACTTTCGCCAAACCAACACCATCTGTTGCCGTTCTACCGCTCCGAGAGCCATTCAATCAATTAAATTAAACGTTTCCTTTTAATATAATTACATCGTCCAACAACCTTCTGTAATTTATGCCATTAGGATTCCGTTGTCCACAACCAATTAGCCCTAAGAGCTGCAAAAACGCCCCAATTATTAGTCCTTCCCCTCACTAAAAGTCACTTATCTGTCATTTTATCATTATTTTTTATATGTTCAAACCACTCAAGGATCTCCAGTCTGAGTTCGTAAACAAATCTGACAAAAATAAGAACAGAATTCCTGTTCTTCTGAGCTGGTTATTACAGTACATTTTATTACAACCGAATTATAATTTATTCAATTTATGTCAGGTAAGAGAATAAAGCTTAAAGAAACTTACGTAGATTCGCTGCATTAGTCGATATTTTCATTTCGTTAAATAATTAGTCCATTTTCAAATTTTACTTTAGAAAAAAAAATTATTTAAAACCAAGCGAAAGTTGTTAGAAAATATTCAAACGTAAACGTAATCTGTAAGGCTTAGCATTGTAAATCCTAAATTATGATCCCGAAATCATCTTGGTGTACTTTAAACAGAATAAAGTGATTATACCTCATTTAAAATGCATACGAAAGATAAAAAAATACGTCTACAAAGCAGTGAATTAAAATTTTCATTACAGAAAAGGAGCTGTCTATCAGGAAGTAAAAAAGTACTGCGCTAATTTTATATAAAAATAAAATTATTATTTTCAATTAAGTAATGATAACTTAACGATGGCTGAAAACTGCCCTTTCTAAAAGTACGACAGAAACACTTTCTTACAGTTTTTTATGGACTGTACTAAATTACTCTGAACTCTACTGCTCTATGATCAACGTGTATCTATATCAAATAAAATATACTAATATTGAGTTATGAGTAGTACCTGTCTTCTATTTTTAACAAAAGTTCAATTGCATTTGCGAGGAAATAATTACAATAGAAATTGAATCAATCTAATTGTAATTGTTTACCAATTCCGGACAGATTTCCCTTGTAATTATGTTTATGTATGTGGTTCTGTCCGAGGAAATACATAGATACCTTACAGAATTTACAGTATTTTGCTAGTTAACATAATTTTATTTACTGGGATCCACGGTTATCCCAGCATTAATTGCCGAAAATTACAGAACTTAAGACGAATCCAGACCCATTAACTTACAATGCATTATAAAGCAAAACCTGCATAAAGTTTACAATATAATTAACGAATCATAATTACAGTTCTTAGATAACAATCTATTTCTAATTTTATTCTGCTTGTATCCTCTTCTTTCAGTGTGAAATGAAATGACTAATTTCAACTACGGCAGTGAATTACTGAAAATTTGAAGTATTTGACCTGAGTATGTTATTACATATCCCGAGTCTTGAGCGTTTCGAATAAAAAATAAAGTAATTTTAATATACCTATTATAAGAAGAACGACGTTTTTAATTTTTTTTTGTAAATAGAAATTCCCTTTATAAGTCATTGATGAAAGAGTTTAAATATGAAAAATGATAAAAATCATCCAAAATAATAAAAATAAATTACAATAAGAATTATCATAAACATAACATCATTTTTTACATTTATAGCCGAATGTATGATATTATTAACTACCTTTCACTCATGAATCTTGGATAAAATTTGTTTTGAGAAAATAAATTTAAGTAATTTTTATAGATCCATAATTGTATTATAAATATTCGGATGGTATGTTTATATAAATATTGTTTCCTTTAAATTTTTAGATATTTATCAATATTCTTTTGTTTTACTACACCTGAAGAAATTCAAAAAGAGTAACGAAATGTTGTGTTATTTTGAATTAAATAAGTGTCCTACGTGTTGGCCTCATATGTCATGTTGGAGCATATGCTCTTTCTTCTTGAAACGCTATATTTCATTATTCTATGTGAGGTACTTCATATTAGAGAAACTTTTTTAAATTCTAAATTTCAAAATGTTTGTGTACATTTTCTTCGTTGCATATTTTTACATATAAACAACCTAACAGTTACAAGCATGTTGTGTACTATTTTGTGCAATTACTGATAGTGGCACAAAATGCTTAGCATTTAATTAATACGCATAAATATCATGAATATGGTAATATAAGTTACGTGTCTATGTTTTAAGAGAGATGCATGCTTGCAGATGGGCTCCTCCTCTCCCCTCCCGCCCCGCCCACCCCTTGGGCAGTTGCACACCTTCGCCACCTAGCGGCCACTCCGGCCGCCGGCGCCGTTAAGTGTGGGGCCGTTGCCAAATAACATGGGATATTTTTGCCTCCTTAGAAAATAGTGTGCAAAGAGCGAAGGCTGGCTGGCGGACGGCAGCGGAACTGTTCGCGGAGGCTATTGTCTGGAAGCGCACGTGCGGCGGGCGACGATGCGTGCATGCAACGCGTCTCCGCGAGTGCTTGCTCGTCGCGGATCGCGTAAATAGCAATCTAAAAGCGTCGGCGGCGAGGGACTCGATGCGATCGTGCCGCCCCCGGCTATGGCGGACAGGAGGATGGCCAAGAAGGCGTTGAGCCGCAAGAGCAAGGCCGCCCTGCCCGAGGACGCGGAGGACCTGGGCATGGGAAAACCCCGCGAAGAACTGGCGACCGCCGGCTCTTCCCGACGGCTCAGGAGACCAGCAAAGGAGCGATGGCTGCTCACCAGGAAGACCTGGCGATACATGGCCGACGCGGGTCGTCGTCTCATCCCCGAAGGTGCTCTAAACCGCCCAGAAGACGTCCCGAAGATAGAGGCGTATTTCCAGGACGTGTGCACCCGTGAGCCGCGTTTCTTGCTGTGGCGGAAGGCGTCGTATCCCGGCGCGCTGGGCTTTCGTTCTCACCACCGAAAGCGCAGAAAGAAGGGAGGCAGCTGTCGTGATCGTACCGCCGCCTCCGCCGACGAAGCCGAAGAAGTCGCTCCTATGGGGACGGGACCCCTGCTGTTAGAGCCCTCTGCCGGGGGTAGGTTCGATCTGCAAAGGATGCGACGGGAGTTCCTGGCAGTGCCCGCAGACAAGCAGGGGCGTCCGAGAAGCCTGCCTTTACCTTCAAGTACAGAAGATGACGAAGCGGATTGCCGCGAATTCGTCAACACGTTGCAGGTCCTCCTCGACGAAGAAAGCGTAGGGGAAGGAGGCGGACGACCCGATGTCGACTACTACAAGCTCATAGAGCAATTGCGACGGCATCTTTCCGACTTAAAGCTCAGCCCTCCTGGGGACGATGAGTGCCCTCGAGAAAGTCCAGGAAGTCGAGACGCATCCCGAGGCGGGATCCAAGCAGCGTTTCAGCGCGGTAATCAGGGAAAGTGCGCCACGGATATGGATAATACTTCTCCCCAGCACACCTCCGCAAAACTAGCATTCTTCTCTAGAGACGATACCAGCCGTTCTTCTCCCATAGTATCGTCAGGATCCTATCCAGCAGGAGGACGCGAATTCGATTCGACCAGACGAACAGCAACCTCTGCAGTAGGGGACGGCGCTACGCGTTACATTTCTTCGGATCCGAACCAGAAAATGCTTCTCGAGACGTTGCGGCGCCACTTCGGGAAATCAACGAGTCGGGAGCAGGTAATTTCGGATTTACTAACGGACCGCAAGCTGTTGGCCAAGCTCTTCTTTGATTTACAAAAGACGAGAGGATTTGCCGGTCGAAAGCTCAGAAGTTCGCCGTCGGAGTCAGCTGCTTTTTGGAAGAATCCGACTGCGCATCGGTTCCGCCCAAAACACCGCGAACCGGGCAGAGCAGAGGAGGATTTGTCGGCCTGGAGGCGACCACGGCTGGGTGGACTAGGTAGGGATGCCTCCCCCGGTTGCTCACCTCCACCACTCATAGAAGTTCACGAAGACTTGGAGACATCACGCACGGATGCTGGCACTCAGACGCCGGAGATGCCTTCAGCGCTGGTGGCGAGCATCGAGGAGGCGGTGCGGCGCAAGGATGACACCTGCCAGGAAGAACCCGAGCCTGAAGACAAGTTTTCCCCTCCCCCGAGGCGCCGGAGCAGCGTTGACCATGACGATGTGTCGCCGTCGGTCAGTGACACTATTAAGCGTTATCTACGCATGGCGCGAAAGAAGTCGCTCGACTCTGACAAGCACGATCGTTTCAAGCGTGTCAACTACGACCGTAACCTGCGCAACATTCGTCCTAAGGGCGAGATTTCGAGGCCGGGTGACGACGATGGTCTGCACAAGGGTGCCCAGACAGACGGCTCCTGGGTGGACGCTATGCGAGACCTCAAGGTCGAGGACGTGGCTGCCTTCGAGGCCGGGCCCTCGTCTCCTCCCAAGTCCTTCCCTCAGACCCTTATTTCGTCGGGTCAAAACTTCTTATCGCATCTGTTGCACGGTATTCAACAGTCTTCCGGTTCCACAGCGGCTGCCACCGGAGGAGGGGCGATGCAGAAATCAAAGTCGTCCTCGTCCGTCGTTGGGCACGGAAGTCGCCTCGTGGCCAAGAAGATCTGGAGGGCGCGCTCCAAGAGCCAAGGACGACCCGCCGCCTGCGCTTGGACTCCACAGGTAGGCTTATTTTATCTTATATACATATATCAGTGTGTGTCAGCAATAATATGAAACTAGATTGAAAATTTTCCAATTAATTTTCTTGAACCTTAAACTGTTTTCCTACTTGACTGTAATGTTTTGCCTGTCAATTTATAACGAGTTCTGTAATTTTGAGGCCGTGTTAAAAATTACAGATTAGTTTACCTGCAGCGCTTTATGTATATATAGTTTCATGTCGAGAAAACAATAGCGCATGGCGTGTGATTATGTGTAAAGTTAAACAAAAAAAATTAAAATTTAGACTTTTAAGAGGGATAAATTTTTAATCGGTAAATTTTATGAAATTACTTTCAATGATACTGCTTTTTTTTTCACGTCTCTTGAGCCCAGTAAATAATAATGACATATCAAAGATCGCTATCATCAGGCGGGATTGGTGTTGCCAAATTAATTGCGTCTGTAATATATCATGTAGCATTCGGAGTATTAATAAACTTGCGATTAAGAGTTGATTGGATATTGCAGTATAATTATTCAGTGATTAATTGTTATAAATATTATTTCAATTGATAACGGCATGTATATATACATATGTATATGTAATATTTCTATAGGTAAAAAAGATTCTTCAGACTAATTTCACTTGTTAGTTGAACAAAACCGGAACGAATGTTAATATTTCAAGAAATAAGGACATAAATCTTGCTTCTTCGTAAGCTTATTAAAATAAAGGTTTGTTGTTATTCCGCGCAAGTGTCTTTCTTCAATTTGAGACACTTCCCTCAACTCCCAACAATGCTACGAGTACTTCATAACTCTCAGTTTCATTAATTGCATGTTATTCATTTACAATATCACCACATTACAATAAGTTTCAGAATACATGTAGCTCAGAAAATATCGCTGCAATAAATTCTATTTCATATTTGGAATTGTAATATTACATATTAAACATCAAACTTGCCTTCATAATTTTTAAAACTGACCTTCATAATAGATAGAAAATCGTCAACAACAAATAAATAAGTAGTTCCATTATAGTTCATGTTTAAATATAAGCCGTCAAACAATTCTATAGTTCTAGAATGATTCCTTTCCAATTTTTGTACTAGCGATTAGAACTATAAGTAATTTAAATAACGAAATATAATTTATGTTTAAACACATGTCGTTCAAACAAATCCATAGTTGTTTAACCTATTTGCTTCCATTTTTGTATTTGCGAGTAGAACTACAGTTCTATTCAATAGCTATTTCAATAAAGAAGAATTATTAATGAGCCATAAAGTACGCTAAATTTACATCAATAGTCTGCTAATCTCGAAAACAAAGGCGTAATCATAACTAAAAATACTACACATATAATGCATGCTATGCTACCGCTTACAAAAAAGTGTGCATTCAAATAAATAACCAGACTTATTAAAATAAGTTTTTTACGCTCTTTTTATTAATGTTGACAGTGGTCGTATAAATAAAAATTAGAAAATATATTTTTGTAAGTTCTTAAATAAATAATGACTCACGCTTTAATTAAAAAATAATTACCTTTCGCATATTTTATCTCGGTAAGGATTCATATATCGTGTTTAGTGAGTAAATACTTCCGCTATATTAATATATGAATTCAATTAACTCCGCTATCGAATTAGTCGCAAATTGAGTTTAAACACTTCAAGTCAGGTGCCCAAACATCCTACATTAACGCACTTCCTGCTCGTAGCGGATTCTTAAAAAATGTGGAAAATTTATAAGGCAGCTATAAATAACGCATGTGCAATTTTCTTGCGCAACTTGGCAAGGCGAATAAGCTATGAAATGTTTTCTCCTCTACAAAGTTACTAGCATGTCACGCAGCTTATTTCAGGGCCTTACATTCTTTCAGAGCAGAATGGATTGGAGCATGGCTCCTTATCCATCCAATAAATCGGATCGCTTCAAATTTAGAAATCCAACGACCAGACTTCCAAAACAATGTTCCCATAAAGTAGGCTGTTTTGACCAGAACTTATAGACTATTCACTGCTACAGTTCAGTTCATTACACAAGACTACCCATTAGTAGGCCTGTACAACTTTATAATCATATATTTAAACACAAGTGTTTCAAAGATTAATGGAAAAATAAAACGGTCTTGAAGTTTACAGACTTCATAATATGTAATTATATTAAACAACACAAAATACAAATATTACAATAATTATAACATATATCATTTTAAGACATTAAAAAATAAAGTTAACTTTTTTATTTATAAAGTAAAATTTTTTATGGTATATTACATATTGAATTTAATGAAACGGTGTCAAATTTTATATTATAATGTGGGGAGTCAGATTTAAAAACATTTGAAGTATATAACATAACACTGGATCACAAAATCAATAACCTATAACAGTTAAAAAAGTATCTTAATGATATTGAAACTCTATGTTGATTTATTTCATTTAGCTCTTGGAATTTTGATAATATTTTAGGTTACCAGGTTTATTATTTATTAATCTGGTTAAAATCGTGTATAATAAGTAAATGAGCACATATCGGTGATTTTTTTGTAATACAAGAGAAATTTGTAATATGTTCTGTTACCCTATAAACATAACAGATAATATTCAGAACCAACCTGACATATGTACGGAAATGGTGTTGGTTATTGATTAATAAAATATTTTTTAATTAAAAAAGTCTGCTAACACGATCGTTAAATAGATCCTATTAATGACATTGAGTTAGATGAATATTTCTCAGGCCATGAATCACAAGATTAATAGATATATTTATCTAACATTTGTTGAATTAATTAAGAAATAAAATAGCCAATAATTTAATCGTTGACAAAGGAATTAATGACGTTTCGTTTCTGTTTTGGAAGTGTATTAGTATAAGATGATAAATATGGTAACAATGAATTCTGTTGACTATATAAAGATTTAAAGAAACAACAAAACGTCGTGTGATTTTGTTATTTAGAATTTAGTTCCTTTACGAACTATTACATTATTGGTGACGTATAGACCAGTTTATTTATTTGTAGCACTTTCCTATTTTATTAATTTGAGGCGTTTAGTTGTCAGCCCAATATATTATTCTTGCTGGGATTGCTGGGATCAAAATAAAATTAAATAATCATGTTTTCAAGAAATAATTGGTATTGCCATATAAAGTTGTTTGTTAATTAAAAAATTTTAATTTTCCAATTATTTTTCAAAATTTAAAGATAATTCAATTTCATATATCTACTAGCTGGGTGATCAGCTTTGCCCGGTTTGTCATAATTTAACTCAGCGAAGCAACATCCATAACAACGGATTTGACCCCAATCTCGATTGTATTAGTGATATATTCTTGTAACGTCCCTCCACCCCCGCCTATACGGGTGGTCCCCTCCTATGCCGAAAGTGGTTGAAATTTTATGAAGATAACATCGGTTTTATCTTAAACATATTTGTCTGACTCAAATATCGTCTGTTTAAGCTTGTCTGACAATTTCCATCCCCGCTCATGGGGTTTGTAGTTGTGTCTCACCCCCAGTGTTTCTTTCCTGGTCGCAAAGAACTTGTCTACGAAATTTGCTCCACGGGTGTAGAGTTTCATGAGGAAAATATAAACATACATACATACACACATACAGGCAATTTTATTTATTAGAAAACTATCTTTGTAATATTAATTTTCAAAATAACTGTTTGAAATTAGAAACGAAAACTAAGTTAATATAATGTAATAAACAATTATAAAGTCCCTAAAATTCGAGTTCATTTTATTTTTTATTAACCTATAGTACAGACTAATATATCTTGAATAATTTGCTGGAGTAAACTGTTTAAGGATTCAGTTAAAATCCTCAACTAAAAAACAATGAATGCTTTATGTTATATTTAGGTCATGTCGTAATGAATATTAATACATTTTAACGTTTCTTAGTTCGCAAATGGCCTTTCAAAAGATGATTGGACTCTTATAAACTCATTTAAGTAAATCCGATACCACAATTATAAAACAAAAACGCTGAAAGTTGGAAGAAATATTTTATTCGCATGCTGAGTTGCATAATTTTGTTTACAGTATGATAATGTTTTTACTCTGTGAACGAAATGTGTTTGCCAATCACAAATAACTATCAGATAGAATTAATCATGACACTGAGCTCCAGTTACAATAACTTTCTTCGGAATTGTTATTCTTAAATGATACCAATAAAGGGTACTTATGAAAATTTTCTTGAATTTATTTTACACATTATGAATTTCATTCGGATGACTTGAATGTTATCTAAACTAAATTTTCAAACGCAGATTTCAACCGCTAATTGGTCACAATGAATAAATGTTGAGCAATTACGTGAGATTTGATTGATTTGAAAATATGCACGTGTTGTGTGTGTACAACGGTAGCCCCTGAATTATAGATGCCAGGTTATTGTTGCTTGAAAATCAAAAGTGGTCTACAGTACCAACCATAGAAAGGTTTGAAGACGCTACATTCTTTAGCGTTTGTATGACATCATGAATTGTGAAAGCTCCCAGTGCATTTGTAAACATGGAAATAATCGTTCATCTTTATGTCATTCAACAATAAAGTATTGGGTGGCAGAGATGAAACGAGGCCGGACGAGCTGCCAAGGCGAACATCGTAGTGGTCGACCAAATGAAGTGACAACCAAAGAAATAGTGACGAAAGTACACAAAATGGTATTGGATGACCGTCAACTGAAAGTGCGCGAGCTGGCCGAAAATGTAGTCATTTCAAAAAGTGGTGTATATCTCATATTGACTGAATTGGGACATGAGAAAACTGTGCGCAAGATGGGTTTTGCGTTCTTTCAATCGAGCGTTTAGCGATTTTTCACAGCAATAAAGTCTAGGTTTGGCATCGATTCATAACCATGGATGAAACGTGGGACCATCAGATCAAACCTGAGACGAAGTAACAGTCAAAACTATGGACTGAAAAGACAGAATCGGCTTCAAAACAGACCAAGAGTATTCCATCTGCTGGTAAGTACAGATATTTTTGGATGAGAGTAGAATATTTATCATTAATTATTTTCAAAAAGGTGAAACAATCAACGGCGAGTGTTATGTGAACTTATTGCAGCGTTAGAGTGGGTGAAGTCAAGAAAAAGCGGCCGCATTTTGCGAGAAAGAAAGGGTTGTTTTATCTCAATGCAGCAGTTGCGTTATCATGATGGCCAAAATCTATGGGTAAAGTTCTAATTGATTCGTCACCCAAACTATTCGCCTGATTGGATTATTATCTCGTTCCAATCTTGAAAAGATGGAAAGAGATGTCGAGTCTGCTGATGATGGCCATTTTGAGGAGGTTCTCACTTTAAACAGAGTATCTAAGGTTATGAAGAACGACCTAAAAGGACTCCAGGTTGAGAAATGAAGATACTTTTTCTCAAATATTTTATTAATTTTGTTAGGCTGGGTACTTCTGGTACTACCCTCGTTTTTAGCATAAAAGCTTAATTTTATATATAAACTTAATATTCAGCATGGTAGGATTATGCTGTTCACATCTTCTGTCTAAAAGACTAACGTTTTTCTCGGCCGGTTTGAAATTAATAAAAACAAAAGCCCCCGACAGATTTATATGCATTTATAATATAGGCTATATAGTTTTTCGAGTTTAAAGTTAACAGTGGAGATTTAGAGGAAAGTCATATCACATTTGACTTATTGATTACTGATAACTGCATGGATCACTCACAATTACTTTCCGATTATTATTAGTACTATTTTATAAACGAGATAACTTAATTATAATTGGATTAAAACTACACGAATGATATTTTCTCATTAGTGTTTAATTTGAAATTTAAAATTCTAATTGACCTTCTATCGAACAAGAAGATATTTGACAACCCTCGCTTTGTGTCAGATGAGAGGTCTTCCTCTCGGTCATATTCTACTTGTAGGAGACTACTCCACAGACTACTGTGTACGAAATGACTTAACGTATCAAATCCTCAACATGAACCCGAAATTAATAATTAGTACAGATCACATCATCCAAAGTCACTGAGGAACAGTTCAATAATAAACTCCTTTCACAACAGACGGAAAACGTCCCTAGATATTTCCCAATGTATTCCATGTGATGATGGTTATTGTACCTATATAAGGAAACTCCTCTGATCAGCTAAATGTTGAAGGCCAGATGCTGATGGTACCATTAATCGATTAAATATGTCTGAAAATATTTGATAAAAGGCTGTGACTATGCTTGCATTGGGATTCAAAATGAACCTGATGAAGTTTTGCGTATTCATATACGTTATAGCCTACCAACAACGGGCACGTGCAGTGAAGCTCCGATAAAATCGTCCTGGGCTCAGAAAATTAACGAATGCCTACTTCCTGCTTTCCTCCTTGACAGTACAGCCCTTGTACCATCTCATTATTCCCATCTTCCTCGACGTTATCCAACTATCTCAACGTTGGTAGTCCTTTCAGCCCCTTCGTACTGGTCACCCTGTATAAACTTTCTTGGTAGCTCTGCCTCCATCCAATCTTGCATCAAGTCCCAGCCGCCTCAATCCATTGCTTTTGATGTCAGCCACTATATCTGGATTATTGTATAGTAATTAAATTCATTATTTCTCATCCTCCATTGTGTCATTTACAAGACCATATATTATTTTCAGTATCTTTAATTCCCAATAGTTCTTCATTCGTCTTAAGTAGGGTCCATGTTTCTGAAACGTGTCACCTCTGACTTTACCACTGAAGACTATACCTTGCTTTTCAGATTCCTGGTAAGATTGCATGATCTGAACAATAAGAAGTAATTTAGGTTACTATTGCCAGTCTTGCGTTAATTGCTTCATTTATACCGTTCTCTCCAGTCACGATGGTTCCTAAGTATTTAAAGCTGTAACTTATTCCATAAATGTGTCCATTTAACTGTATAACATAGGCTTCCCCATTTGCTTTGTCCGTGATGAGTACATATACTTCGTTTGTAATTGGTTTATTCTAAGCTCCATTTCGGCAGATCCGTTTTCTTATCTCATCAAATTGGATTGCAAATGTTGCTTTCTTCAGGATATAAAATTAATGTCATCAACACATACCAGATTCTGCTAAAACGGTTACATAATATGCCTACTGGATTATTTTATTCTACTTTCCTCACAACCTTCTCTAGTGCTACACTGAAGCGGATTGCAGACATTTATCTCCCTATCTTAATCCTTGATTTTTCAGTTTCACCTTTAATCTTCTCCTTGCATTTTGTATCTTTTAGTCATGTTTACCAACCTTATAATTTTTTATGGTATCCTCAATTCCCTCATAGAAGGCATGTGAGGCTGTACAGCTTACCTCCGACGATACTGTCACATTCCTGCTGAAAATCAACAAACAGTTGGTGAATATAAATTTTACATTCATACCATTTCTCCATGATTTGCCTTACTGTGAAAATCTGATCTATAGTAGATCTATAAGGTCTAAAACCACCAAAAGCTGTTCGATAATTGGCGTCAATTAAAAAAGTTCCGTACAACATGTGTCCGGAAATTCTTGGTTTCCGAGTTATGGCCATCAAAACATGTAGTTGGTTTTACAGAAGGTGTTCAAATTATCCACCTCACATCGATGTGTCATGGCCCTGCGAACACGATCCCAAATACCATGAATATTGTGTATTTTCTCACAACCTTCCACAATTCGATTCCGAACGGATTCCATGTCAAGCACCGGAGATGAATACACCAACGATTTTAAATGGCCCCACAAGTAAAAATCGATAAGGTTGAAATCAGGTGAGCGTGCAGGCGAAGGAATTGGGCCATCTCTATCTATCCATCGATCAGCAATCCTTCAATCAAGTATCGGCGAATATCACTTTTTTTAAGCCCATGACTCGAAAACCCAAACATTTCCAGACACATTTAATGTACTGCATATGGGGAATTATGCCCTATGATTTTGAAATACTCTGTTTATGTCTTCTTATTAAATTTCAGTTCTTAATCGATTTTCATACAGATGAAATACAGTTTTTTAGCCGTCTATACATTTGATTTTGCTGTGTTCGGTTTCCTCGAAGTACTTTTCTGTATTCTACAGAATAGCAGTCATTCACTTTGGTCCTAGATTGTCACATAATATTAAAGACACTCCGAGCATGTATTTTATGAAAGCGTTGTTAGTGAAACGCTTCCAACAACTGAAAATTCGTATGTTTAAAGTCGTATGTTACTAGAAATGTTGATACATTGCCAGAAAATGAGTGTTTTCTATAAGTGTTTGCTGACCTCCAAATCCGTTCAAGGGTTAATCCTGCAGAAAATCGATGGGTATCTATTTGTTCATCTACAATATTTCACACTAGAAAAAATTCGGCCTTAATAATGCGATCAATTTTGAAGGAAAAATAATAGAGCTATTAGGAATATTTCGGAAATAGGAGTAATCACGGTTCTAATAAAAGAGAAATGACGAGGTCACGTTGTCTGTGGGATTGGCATCCCCTTATCGACTGCTATATTTGCTGGACCTTTGAAAGACAACGCCAGGCCGCCCTTTGAGGCTTTATTGGCAGAGATCGCGGATCTTTATATGCCAGCAGTAGTCGTCACGTGAGCAGCGCCAACCTTAATCTCACATTCTATTCTCTCCCACATTACCCACCACAAAAATTCTAACATTAAAATCGAGCTGATTGATTAACATCTTTCTAGTTGTTTGATCCGAATATGTGAAAATGTTTCTGGTACTAGCGTTTACAAAACATCGGTCGTCTAAAACTTTTCAAGCGATTCCTAGCTATTACGGTAATTTACATTGTACACGTGAATACGATAGCTTAAACAACACAGTCGTAGGGTAAGGGAATGAGTGTCAGCCCCCAGAGAATTTCAACAGTCACATAACACGGGAGTTCGAAGATTGACCCACACAACCACGTCCTCATTTTCCGTAACAATCTTAACTAACTTCGCGCAGAATCCGTGTATTCCCGCGTTAGCTTTGAATAAAATAGACATCCACAAATAAAGTAAGCTACCTACACGTCTATGAGACGAAAATAGAACTCTCTATGAAACTCTTTCGTACTAAACCACCACTTTATTTACTACAAAGATAAGCTTATTCTAAACGCTTGATACATGATTCTATTTCTGCAAATGACAAATGTTTAGGGTAGAGTAGAAAATTAAACATCATTTACATAAAATTTGAACAAAAATCAATTGTTTTTCATATAAAAATAATATAAGCTCCTATATTGTTAAAACATTATTTCTAACTAAATTCGACAAGAAATATGTTGCTATCATGTTTATTGTCCTCGTAGTTACACTATATTTAAAAATAATTGTTTTTCATCTATGTTAATAAACGTAAATGCAATCATTTTCAGAAGCTTTTTGGAATACAGTTCGTTCAGATTATATTCGTACATAATTAAAACATGAATCGTTTGTTTCCAGTTGCCATATGAATAGTTTCTCATCTATATACATATACAACAATAATGAGTAAGATGATGAAAAAATATCTAACAATTTACAATATATATATATATATATATTTGACTTTGAGTCAGAAAATTATGGTTATTAGCAAAAATTAATGATACGACGTTTCGTCCTCTTTTAGGAAATCTTCAGGTTGTACAGTATTTAAAGAGCAATTTAGAAATTAATAGCGTAAGTATTTATAACTTTTTCAAGAAATATTGATAACTAAATTAATTTTGTCTTATAATTTTAAATACAATTCAAGCATAAAATTTAAGGCGAAGCTGTTCTGCCTTGCGTGTTGCAATCGAAATGAAACTATGAAATGTGGCCAAAAAGATGCATTGTCGTCAGCAAATCGTAATTATACTAGTTGTTTATTCTGGATATTATATTATATAACTACATGATTACCGAAATATCTCTGTATTGGTATCCCCATAGTCTGCGAGGTTTTCTCGTAGGTGAACCTTTCTGGAGAGACTGGAGTGACCTTTGGGGGGGCTTTCCTCTCTCCGTTTTTGAACTAAGATTCCCACAAGTCGAGGCACCTCGGCCTGTTTTGAGAGGTGTATGTTCCGAGGTCTCAGACCTTGGGCATACGGTAAGAGTTGTTCGCTGTTGCCATTGGAACAGTCGGCCAACTGTCTCCTAAACTGGTCGAGGCACGGAGAATGGAGTGCTGCGTCCCCACAGAAAACCCCTCTCCCACAATCGGAAGGGCGTGGGACAAGTACTAAATGCCCGAGCAACTTGATGCAGGTTTTCTAGACTTTGTCCTGCATTACTTTTAGGCGAATACTGGGTAGGATCCTTAAACTATAGCCCTGGGCCCCTTGTTAACCCTCGGCTACATTCCCCTACCCTTCCGCATCCCACTTTTCAAATCCGTTCCTATGCTATTAAAGGGGACTGTGTGGATTACCCTCATGTACCCTGTTAACCTAAAAAAAAGAAATATCTCAAATATTAAATTAGCAAAGTATTATTATTACTATTGAGAGCAACTGAAGTAATTTTTGAATTGTTTTGAACAGCTTAAGTAAAACTATAAGTGGAGAGGGGGTTGAGATGTAGGAAAAGAAGTAAGTTAATAATTGTAAGTGATAGAGATTGGTGTCTAATCAATACATTTGAGTCTCACTAGGCTAATTAATGACCGTTACCGTTAAAGTCCGAGTTTAGTAAAATATAATTGTATCCAATAGTCTAGAAGGTTTTGAGTAATTACAATGCATAGCAATGCAATTGAAGCGACTAATTTAATAGAAAGGGGAGAAACTGTTTTTAAACCCACGAATGTAACTAATTTCGACGGATATTCATTTTAACTTTTATATTCTATTGAGACTTGTGTTATCGGTCACATTCAACAAGTCATTAAAAAGGATCAGTACTTCGATAAATGTATTAAATACTTCAGAGGGAATTTTAAATCTCTCTGTTTTTTCTATGGACTACTCTATGTTGTTTGCTCAAGGCTGAATTCTTCCAAGAATTTATTATTGCTGTCGGAACTGAATTGAAAACGTCGGTTGTAATGAAATTTGAAGGTTACTGAGTATTATAGAGGGGTTTTATACACGTTCACTAATATTTTGTTCAATGTCTGTAAAATTATTTACACATTTTCATATGTAATAGAAGACTGGTTTGAATAAATTCCCGGGAAATGGCAGGTAATCGCTTATGCACATTATAATTCAGGTAAATAGCTTCGACTCTGACGAAAAACAAAGAAGGATTTATATCATCCCCAAAGTCGCTTCCAATATGAAGTTCTGCAGTGTAAAGTTTCGCAAATATCTCTCAATTTGCTGCCAATTGAAAAAAAAAACCTTTATACTGGAGAGCCACGAAGTTGAACATATTTATCGTTTTCTGTATGGCATATCTAATATCCTATGAAGATTAGTATGATCTAGCTAAATCTTTAAGAATAAATTGATCTTACACCCCTCGTATACGCGAAAACATGATGTTCACGACTTTGAAGAAGACTTGTCAATGGTCGAGAGAAACCGATAATTTGTTTAAAATTGTGTAGTGAAAATCTTTACTATGTGACATGTGTGTGCATGAATTAAGTTCAATAAAGATTTAATTTTTTAAGTATTAATTAAATTTTTTAATCAAATAAATTTGTAGTTATTACAAGTGCGGCTTTCAATAGAGGAGCAACTGCTCAGCAACGTTTCGATATCGTACACGAATAGATGATTCTCATGTTTACTTAACTGTGTAGATATTAAATTTATGATTTTTTTAATAATTATCATAATTTAAATTATCTGTCAAAGTTATCAACTGCCTGGAATGATATAACCTAAAATTAATAATTTTATTTCTAAAAATTATTATTTTTAAGACTGTTTCTCAGTTTTTTTTGTTTAGATAATTGTAACATCCATACACCTGAAGAGGTGCCTATCAGGGACGTACGTGTATTAAATTGGAATATTAAAATTTTTCTGACTAAAAGGCTACTTTTTTTTATTATCTAATTTAAATACGAAGTGAGATAGTTATAATTGAGATTACATTACTCCACGAGGCTAATTGATGATTAAATTCGTTCTGAAAATGTGACGAAACTGTTCATTTTCCTGTTCTTAGAATCTAGTTGTAAATCATTCTTGAAGCAGAATAATACCACATTTTAGTAATTAACAATGGAATTAATACAAGTTTAATAATTATCACTAAGTTCCGACCCTAATTTGGGACTTCATCAGGTGAAAAATAAAAAGACGACGAGACCTTAATGATTGATTAGTATTATGAACTAAAATTCAGTGATAATTGTTGTAGATTTATTAATAACTTCGTTAATTAACAAGCTATTTCTCATTTTCCATCTGCATCTAAGTCGTATTAGCATGCCATTTGCTGGCAGAAAAAAATAACGAAACTAGTTTGTTTTTTCGCCTAATATATTGTAATAATTAAAATAAAATAACCTTTATTTATTTTGTTTTAATGAATTTAAAGAGTTTTAAAGAGATTACCTCACGTTAAGCGTCAAAATGTTATAATCAAATGGATGGCTTTTTATTAAATTAAAAGATCAATGAACTTTACAAACAATATTTTTTATTGTGGCAATAATTTGAAAACAAATTTAAAATATTAGATCTCAGGGTCTTCACGGGGTTTGATAATGGACACATCAATTATGTTTAAAAATCTTATGAACAAACAAATTACAATTAAAAGAAAAGAAATTTACTTTACAATTAAACTAGAACGAAATTTAAAATGAGAACTAAATTTAAAATGAGAACGAATTTAAGAAGTAAAGAGATTAGAACGAATTAACAATTTAAACGGAGAACGAAATCTGACTTCTATCTTTCAATTACGTTTACATAATTAATTATTTTGTATTTTGTTACTCACATTTGTCCAGCATTCCAGCATACCTTTCGTTTTCGAAATACACTATTGCGAGATTTTACACTGATTCTAAGATTCACAGATTTTGCACTGATTCTAATCAAAATTTATATGATGTCAGGAACTCGGATGATCCTCCCTTTTGTTGTCAGCTACCTGTTGACTGCTTGCCTTAGGTGAATTCTGTGGTTTGTACATTTTCCAGTCTTTACTGCATTGGGCTCAAACTGAAATTTTACTATTTCTGGCCGGCTATGGACACAAAACTGCTTTTACTTAGCAAGTTTCGACGTTATTCTTTCGTGAATGTTTTACTTTGTCCTCAGAATTGTCCAGGCACCAACCAACTCTGTCAAATTCTAATCGCCGACTCTGTTGAATTCTCCTCCAACTAACAGTTATACCTTGACGATGTCTTTCCGCGAACTGAACTATCGTCTCGCATTTTAGCACGCGTACGCCATTTTCGGACCTTCCGACAAAGGAACAGAGCTGGGCTACATAGAAGCGCCTGCCGCAATAATAGATTTCTCAAACAATTTAGATTTTTATGTTCAAACAATTGATGTCCTAATTAATTGGCATTACAATATATTGTAATGAGGAAAAGTTCTAAAAGCCTCAAACATTGTTTAAAATTAAATATAATAAAGTGATCAGTGAGAAGACTCAAATCTGACGTGAATAAGGTTTAAAAGCATAAAAGTGGAATTTCAAAATTAATTAATTAATCAATTTTGTTCGTATAGCCACTAAAGTTTTGCAATTATCTCCCTGCACAAATTTAACCCTGATGAATAAGTTCGATGTTATACGTTTTAAATAGGTTTTAGATATTTGTAAAATTTATGTATTTCCCTCTAATTGCATTTATTTTAATTAAAATATTTTTATATTAATCAATAACTTTATTTATTTATAGTAAATAATCATTCATTACAACATACATAAATATAATGGTTGTCGACTTCAAAGTAGGACCTCAGTAAGTCAGCACACATACGATTCTTCCACTGCTCAAAACATGTCGTTGTATATCGCTAACTTTCCGTGATGTTGAACAGGAACTCAGACGTTTTCTTCTAAATCTTTCAGGAATGAAGAGTACTTACATTATTTCGGTGAATAGAAAGAAATTTCGGGTTGCTAAAACAGTTGAATGAGGATCATGTTGAAGGACTATGAAGGAAACGTGCTAGATTTTGAGCATTATTCAGGGCTTCAATAGCGGACCGGCCTGCAGAAATGTAAACAGTTTGCTTTTACCTCCCACTTACTTATCTAAAAGCGATCATTCGTGTAAGACTAGACTGAGGAAACTGCGAATTGATTTAGGAAATTTTCATTCCTTAAGATAACCATTCGGGACTGGAATAGCCTGCCTGCAACTGTGCTAGTGGCGTGTCCAATTAATATTAAACAATTCAAATGAAAATTAACGAATTATGTTACAGATTTATCATAAAGTCTAGATGGGTGATCGGGTATTTATTTATATAAGCCCGAGAAAGTATTTAATTCGACATTAATTTATTAGTAAATAAGTGGTTTAAACTACCTATGCAGCAGGCTGTAGAAAAGTATAAATACTCCCGATACAAAATATAAAATAAATCCTCCGAGTACCTTAAGAGAGTCAAAAACATTTCCGGTGTGTTCAGAGAGAAAATATTCTTGGTAATCTTAGAGACTTAAAAATATAATCGGTACCAAATTACGGATAAAAATACACGCACTACCTTAAAAAAATAAATTCGACCTGCTGTGGTGTAGTGACCAGCGTCATTTCCCTGCATCACAGAGTTTCCGGGTTCGAATCCCGGCATGGGTCACGAAAACTTGGTTTAAGGCTGAGGGAGAATCGACACACTGATCACGTGTCACTCCTAAATCCAGAATTTGTCATGTAAGATGACAGTCGTCTCGGTAGGCCAAGTTCCATAATGGGCTTTCAAACCAAGTAGAATGGAAAAAAAAAATTTAGAGAGTAAATTGTCCTGCCGGTGCCAAAAGCAAGTCAAACTTTCTTCATATATCTTAAGGGTGTCAGAAATACTCCAAATACCTTAAGAGAGTGAAGAATAAACCCGGTACCTTAAGAGACAGAAAAATAATCACGCTTCTCAAAAAGTGACAAAAGTACTGCCGATAACCTTAGGGAGTCAAAAATATTTTCATCAGATGAACAGAATCAGGCGTTTTCCCTTTAGCCCAAGAAGAACAAAATTACTTCTGTTACCTTGAGTGTGTCAAAGGTACACTCGGTGCCGTACGAACGTGAGAAATATTCCCCGGTAGCTTAAAAGATACACCTGGTTCCAAAATACCCCGGTACTTAAATAGCTATTAATACTCCCTGTAATTTAGAATGTCTTTAAAATGCCACTTATACGGTATGGGGGTGATTTACGGTCCAGTGTTTGTTTCGTATGGTAAGTAACGGTAGTATCAAATTTGGTAGATTTCGCTACACGCGCGTGTTTAAGGTTTTATGCAGAACATTGTTTCCGACTCCCCCCCCCCCCCAATCTACTCCTAGCGATTTTAGTATATCTTAACCGACAAGTATTTAAACTCAGCGACATCCATAACCCCGGATTTTACTCCAATCTCGATTATATTGGCTTTATTTCTTTGGCTATCCTCCAACCCCACCCCCTTGTTCTCAAAGGAACTACGAAAGACTCTAAGGAGTTATTATTAATCTTGACGAAGATAGAAAATATTTCCAATATATAGATTTCGCCTTGAATCTGTATTGTACATAAATATCAACATCCATTACCGACTTTTTAAGTTTCACAAGTATTATATATTCAACCTCTCACCCGCTACAACTGAATGGAATGTAACTTGTCAAGGCGTAGTATACACTACAAGTTCCAACATTAACTACGAAGCACAAAACAGAAATAATTTTTAAGTTACAGCATTATTAATCAATCAATATTATCATCCATCTGGTTATTCGTTTGTGACTATTACCAAAAATTTGAATAATTATTATTGCATGGTGTATATATTTGGTCCTTTGATAGGGTTTTAAATTAATAAATATGGGAATAGCAAAGCCGTGTACGGTAAATTTTGGAAAATGTACGTTGTAAATACAGATGTTTGAAAAAATGAAATTTTGGTAGTAGTATATATTCTGGGGGATAAGTTGCTTACGAATGAAAACTCAATTTAGTTGGAACTTTTTCAGAATAAACGAAGAAATCCGTCTCCGTCGGCTTGCCTGAATCGATTAAGATCATATCTATAAGTCCTGAAGCACACTCAACAGTGACGTGACTGTGCCGTGATCAACACGTGATGAAACCAGCAAATTAAACAATATTCTTGTGGGAATTTGAAGGATATTGTTCAAACTGTGCTGAAGCCGTAACTGTAGCGTGAAATCAAGATTACTTGCTAACGATAATTTTCTTGTTTCAACGGCCGTGATTTTTTGTGATTTTTATAGCTTCTAAAGTTTTCATATTCTTTTTCTGCATTAAAATTCATATTGTTGCATCAGAATCTTGAATGACGAAATAGTTATTGAGTTAGTACGCAATTTTCTCACGTTGAATGACACGTCCAATACTAAATATATGGGCACAGAGTTCATATATACTATTTGGAGTAAAATAGGAGAGGAAATGAAAACAAATTGTAATAAATATTAGATTTTTATAATGTAATTTAAGCATTTGATAACCTATGGAGTAACCCAGTATCAGAAGTGAAGAATTCATTGAATGTTTCGTGAACATTAAATGCTTCTCTAGTTGTGTTTGCTCCTTCAAAATATAAATTATTTTAGTGTTTAATGCGATAAAGAAATCCATTTTTTGAGCGTAGTTATACGTATATCCATCGTATTTTTTAATAAAATTGTGCAGTCAACTTGCGGAACAGATTGTGTAATCTACATACTTAGGTAGTGCCTGAATCAAAGTCTACATTTTTTATATATTGTAATAAACACTAAAGATGGGCTTTTGAAATGAAAGATTAATAAAATTTACTAACAACATTTTTATTGTGGCAATAACTCAAACAATTACAAATTTATAATATTGAATTTCTCAGGGTATTCACCGGGTTTGATAATGAACAAATCAATAACATTTATAATCTTATCATCAACAAATCACAATTAAAAGAGAAGAAATTCACTCGTCAATTAAACTAGAACGAAATTTAATTGTGAACGAAATTAAAAGTAAAAAGATTGACTCTGATTAACAATTTTAATCAAAAAGAGAACGAAATCTGACGGCTATCTTTCAATTACGTTTACATTATTGTTTTTTTAAATTGTTACTCACGCCTGCCCAGCATTCCTGCATACCTTCCATTTTCGAAAACACTATTGCGGGTTTTACACTGCTTCTAAACTCACAGATTCTACACCAAATTTTAAGCCAAAATTTTATGTGATGTCAGGAACTCGGATGTCATCCTTTCGTCATCTATCGGTTGAACGCTCGCCTTAGGTGAATTCTGCGTTTTGTCGATTTGGTAGTCTTTATTGTTCCGGACTTAAACCGAAACTTTTGCTATTTATGGCCGACCATGGACACAAAAACTGCTTTTTTTGGAGGTTTCGACGTTATACTTTTATGAATGTTTTACTTTGTCCTGCTAATTGCCAAACCTGTTGAATTCTCCTTCCAAAAACTGTTATACCTCGACAAGGTCTTTCCGTGAATTGTATCTCACGATATCTCCCTGCGAAATGTACTGTCGTCTCGCAATTTGAACGCGCATACGCCATTTTGACGGACCTTCCGACAAAGGAGCAGAGCCGGTTTTCTATTGTTGTTCCAAAGGCTCTTGCCGCTATAATGGGTTTCTCAAACAATATAGATTTTTATGTTGAAACAATTAATGTCCTAATTAATTGGCATTACGATATGTTTTCTGCTGTCCTCCTAGAACAACACAAGAGTACGTTGGACTTACGATTCCCATCATAAAATGTCGTCTGGATAAGGTAGCATTAAGTTGGCTTTAAGAGGAAACGCCTCGTCACTTACAATAACCTATATAGCTTAAGTTTTTTTGTTCGGTATTGTCGAATTAATTGGATATTCATACAACTCCAGCGTGAAATAATTGTTTTATTTGGTATAGTCTCCTTCGGTTGTTCTGCTTTCCCATGCGTGATGCACCCATATCCGTTTTTTTACCTGCTCTTCCCTTTCTACATCGAAAACCAGAGCAATAATCAAGACTTCGTCCTTTGATAATGTCGCCATATTGCGCTAGCAAACGTCGTGACGAGCAGTCTAGTGTGAATAGAAATAACTGTGAGATCACGGCCTGTGAAATTACGGAGTCGTCACTGCACCGTCACGTCACTGTGGTGCGAGAATCGGGCCTGGTTGCAGAATCACGTACGTGGAATCTGAACTAATCTGAAGGATAATCAGTAGTTTATCGTTCGAAAAGTCAATGTTTCCACTCTTTGAATTACCTTTCTACCCTCTCTGGGTGTAATTTTCCTCATTAGCCTCAAAATCTGGCAATTGAAGGCTCGAATAATATTAACTCAATTTTAAATTACAAATATTACATTTTGTCTCGGTTTATTTAATTGGTTAATGTAACACTTCCCGTAAAGTAATCAGCTGCTAATTTCAGCAAATCTCCATTTTTGGGTCATTAGATACTCACATGGCATACCATCTTTTTGAAAAGATGAAAAATATATTTCTCTTATTATTATTTCACAAAAATATTCTATATCGTAGGTTACCGCCACATGCTTGATTCACTCCAAAGAAACAATTGACAGGTACGCGCATTCAATCTTACCTAAAATAAAAAGTTAAACTTATTTCCATACATTTATGTAATATTTTATTTTGACCCCAACAACACTAAACTCCATTCCACATTGTCGATTTTCGTAATTATTGCATAAAACACTGTGCAGATTCAAATCATTACAAAGTACTATTTTACAAACTTGATTAAAGAGAGACTACAAGACGTTCGCCCCTTTAATTGCAAAGGAGGGGATAGTCAAGGGGAGATGCGGAAGGGAGAATACTGGAAGCACCTAGGGCCGCCGGGAGATAGTTTAAGGATCGCAGCCGGCAATTCGACTAAATGTGATGCATGGAAATCTTTCGAGAAACTTGTATCAGGTAGGTCGAGCTTTGGGTACCCTTGCCCTTCCGATAACAGGAGTGGAGTTTGCTGTGGGGATGCAGCCTGGCCGTCTCCATGCCTCGAGTACTATACGATTCAGATAGCCAACTGTTCCAAAAGGAATAGACAACTGTAAAAACTAATATCTGACAGTCCAACTACAACAGGCTTCCACATGCCGTGGCACCCCGGCCTGTTTTGAGAGGTGTATGTTCCAGGGGAGCAGACCTTGGCATACGGTAAGAGTTGTCCGCTATTCCTATTGGAATAGTCGGCCAACTGCCTCCTAAACTGGTCAAGGCACGGCGAGAGGATAGCTGCAATCTCACAGCGAACCCCTCTCCCGCCATCAGAAGAGCGTGGAACAAGTAACAAATGTTCGACCTACCTGATGCATGGTTTCTAGGGTTTGTCCTGCATTACTTTTAGGCGAATGCCGGGTAGGATCCTTAAACCATAGCCCGGGGGCCTTAGTTAACCCTTGGCTACCTTCCTCTACCCTTCCGCATCACCCCTTTCAAATCCCTTCCTATTCTACTAAAGGGGAGTTGCCACTATGCGGATTTAGCCTCATGTAGACTGTTACCCTAAAAAAAACAGGCTTCAACCGACTCTTTATTTATAATGTGACAGGATTCCTGAGGATCATTCACGATGTGGCCCTTTAATATAATAGGAAGGGATTAAAAAGTGAGAAGCAGTTATTTTTTAGACTACAATAGAGAAACCCACGTGTTGGCAACTCCCGTTTAATCCTATAGGAAGAGATTTGAAAGAGGGATTCGGAATGGAGAGCAAGGTACTCAATAGTTAACTTGGGCCTTCACTCTATAGTTTAAGTAACTTATTCACCTATAGTGATACAGGACAAACCCTAGAAAATATATCAAATAAGTAAATTAGTAATCTTAGTACTTGTTCCCAGCACTCAAGTGGGGACGCAGCATTTCCCTTTCCCTCTAGTCGATACTTCACATAGGAGCAGTGGGCAACTCATACCGTATATCCAAGTTATACTGGTGATATATAGGCCTTCTCATAATAGTCAGGAATAATCAATGGAAAGCAGAAACGACGTCTTGACCCAAAGTCTACGATCCTCGAAAATACACCTCAAAACTACATGAGGTGTGTTCGGCTTATGGAAACCGTATTTTAAAAGCAGAGATAGAAAACTACATCCCCGCAAGGAGCCCTCTCCCGTCGTGGAAGGTTTCACCTGCCAGAGCTAATCTCTTAGAGACCAGCTCCCACAGATCCTCTACTGTAGTACGGAATCTGGGCATGAGACAGCATGACAATCGGTTTTTTGGGGCGGATATAAGACCTCCCTCGCGTGACATCCCTTATGAGGTGCTTTTTTACATCCACAGATTTTTAACACCTCTTGGTGATAGAAATGTTAATTAAAGCATTTTTACATATGCTACTCCAAAAAGTGCAAAAACGAAAAGAAAATAGACTCAGGTGTAAGATTGTCAAAATAATGAATGCACCAACTGAAAAAGAAAGTATTTAACTAACAAATTATTACACAAGCTTAACAACAGTATATTATAATATAATATTTTACAGTAATTTACGAAACATGTGTACGCAATATAATAATATTCTTAACGTAAACTTTAATATTCTTCATTTTCTTAGGCAATATATATATATATATATATATATATATATATATATATATATATATATCAAAGGCAACGACAAACTTTTAGAATCTTTGCCAGGTCCCGGTTCTTGGGCGAGTGTCCTGAGCAAATACTTTTCTCTACTAACTTAGCTTTGAGTCGGTAAATGAGACGAATAAATTCTTCAAATCCCTAGGAACATATTCCCTGATTATCACTAGCGGTTTTCAGTGATTTAGAACTATTCTGAAAATTTCGATACGATCAAAACGTGAAGGATTTCGTATTCATTGTTTGTGCTAAAATTGACTATAATTTCCAAAATGAAATATTTGTGTTTAAGGAACTTCATGATTATGCAATACAAAAATTAAGTTGTTTCTGCTGGAAACGTGTCTATGATTATGCAAGAGGGCGTCAGATTATCTTCACGAATTAATTAATCATTACAATTCTCTATTACATACACACTGCTTAAAAATTCCAATGTCTTAATGTATATGTAGGCCTAATTTATCGTAGGGAGGCGTAAATAAACCATATATAAGAGTTTTGAAATTTTATTCCACTTTGGATTTTATATATTTATATAAGATAATTTTTTATTTCTTATCTCATTTTATGTATTACATCCTTAATTTAGAATATATAATTGTGGAAGTATTTGGTAAAGCGGTTATTCTACTTGTAGATTCCGTATGATGGTTATCCAGTTGTCAGTTTACGGAGGATCTATAAAAGGTTCTAAGTTTCGCGATTTGAGAACTTGCTACGTACGTTTAAAATGAAGTGCACGTGATTTTCTTCTTTCAACGTGAAAAGTCCGGAATTTCCGAAGAAGGAGGAGCTAACAGGTGCCGCAGGTAGCGATCTATTTCCGTCGCCATGACGTCTTGGTGCCCTATTCGCGCCCGTGACGTAGCTGCGTGCCTGCCTACGTCACTCTGCATACGGCTAGTATTTTCTGGCGTTGCGATAGAAAACAAATCGTTGTGAAACGACCCGGCCCCGTGAGCCCGGAAATAAGTCGTCCTTCGTAAATATAGTCTGCGGAGCAGGTAGTGAGACGGAAAAAGCCCGCCAAACATGTGACTATTGACTGTCAACACAAACGCCCGCAGTCGTCCTTCGAAAGCACCACGTCTGAGACCTCTTCTCACTTAAATGTTTCCAAACAAAGTGTTAATCATTTTTGTGTAAACAAATAATATCGGGCATAGCTTATAATATGTGATCACCGATACTAAATTACAGTCCTATGATGACACTGTGATGCTATGAAGCTTACATAAAGCTTGATACGTTTCATTTATTTATTCTCAAAAATTTAATCCGAGGATTTTACATTTGAGTTAACTAAAACGAATAATAATATAGCTTGGACACTTGAAACAGGTAGAAGCTGCATTGACCTTCCTGCCCTAATGTTCCTTGTTGATGTTGACCTGAGGGCATTGGGATGGATGTTGGGACGTGTTTTGGTTGAATGTAGAATTGGTTTTATATGAAAGGGTTTTTTTAGAATAACAGGCTATATGAGGGTAATCCCCATGGTGACAACTCCCCTTTAATAGCATAGGAAGGGATTTGAAAGGGGGGATGCGGAAGGGTAAAGGAAGGTAGCCAAGGGTTAACTAGGGCCCCGGGCTATATTTTAAGGATCCTACCCGGCATTCGCCTAAAAGTAATGCAGGGAAAACCCTAGAAAAACCTGCATCAGGTAGGTCGGTCATTGGGTACTTGTCCCACACCCTTCCGATAGCGGGAGAGGAGTTTGCTGTGGGGACGCAGCATTCCCTTCTCCGTGTCTCGACCAGTTTAGGAGGCAGCTGACCGACTATTCCAATAGGGAATGTTGGGGTAGGTTTTATATGTTGTGGACGCAAAAATCAATGCGGCTGTCTAGATTTTCCAGATAAATCTTAGTAACCACATTATTAAAGATCGCGAAACATCAATCACAAGTCGTTTATATTATTAGTGGATTAACGGAGATGATCCCAATAGTATCAACGTACGAGAGTAGCCACGGCAGTAATCGATCAAAAAAACACAACTTTACAGAAAACATTTTTTTTTTCTCAAGACAGTTTCCCTTTCATCTTGTGATACAATATGTGCGATACACTGCTTGAAGTGAGAAACATCGAGCTCCTCAGACACTCCTTCGTTCTTGGCAAATCTTTTACCACCAAGACATGTTTTCAAGTTTGGAAAGAGAAAATAATTCGAATGAGTTAAACCTGACGAATAGAGTATTTGACAATTTCAGAAAAATGGTCATCGAGATCATGCACGTGTAAACTTGTGCACTGTCGTGATGAAACAAAACTTGATTTTTTGTCAATTACGCCAGTTTTTCCTTGATGTTTTCCCTCTAACGTTGCATTAACTTCACATAATACTCGCCCTTGATTATTTCACGATGATAATAAATGAAAATTATCGCGCATCTCAAAAAACTGCAGCCATGACCTTGCCAATAGATGGAACTGACTTCGTCTTGTTTACAGCAGATTCTCCCCTTTCAGTCCATTGTTTTGATCGTTCCTTAGTCTTAAATGTGAAGTGATGATCTCATGTTTCATCAATAGTTATGAATCGACGAAAAAACTCGGCTTTATTGCTGTGAAATATCACCATACGTCACAACACTGTATTTGTAAGCAAACGCGACACCCATAATACGTAAATTTTCAGTCAATATGTGATGTACTGCACTTTTTTAAATGACTACCTTTTCTGATAGCTCGCTCACTTTCAGTTGACGTTCATCCAATACAACTTTGTGGACTTTCGTCATCATTTCTGGGATGGTTACTTCATTTGTTCTCGTACGACCTCGTTTAAACTCTGCCACCCAATATTTTATTGTTGTAATCGAAGGAGAAGATTCCCTATATCTCGACTTTGGTATCGTTATTACTGAGACCTTTCAAATGAAAGTATCGTATCACGTAACGAAGATCTTTTTTTTTTCATGTTAACAAATTCACTGAAAGCGTTAACTATTGGCGGCAAACACATCGATGTAACGCCTTCAAACCGAATACTTAAGCTTTAGAAGGTCGATACTTAACCCACTTATGTTTTCCAAACAAGAACCCGCCATCTATACGTCAGGTCGATTACTTCTGTGATTATCTTCGTATTTCCTCCCATAAACTTCAGAAATATGTCGGTGGTCATGTTTGACATGTCACATGCCAATCTTTAAAACTTGATAAAGCTTTAAAAATTATTTTTAATTTAGGATAAAAATGTCTTTCCAACCTCAATTCTATAAAAAAAATGATAGATTTCACGAAAGGAGAATAAAATTAAATTTTAAGGAGATCCTACAATATTGGAGCCTGAATATGTTTCGGGTTTCAGCCTTGTTTAAAAGTAGTCAGTCATGACATGACGAGGTTCTATAAATTTTTCTAAGATGTAACTATCACCACATGTAGTTTAACCCATAGGAATCCTGATTGTACAAACCAAACCACTTATAACATGAGCAGGACGGTCTGTAACTACGGAAATTTACGTAAGTGTGTTATCTTCTTCTATGGTTCCACAGCCCGATATCGGGCCTCGACTTCCAGTAGTAGCTTCCTCCAAACTTCTCTGTCTAAAGCTGTTCTCCTCCAGTTCCTGTTCCTTTGCTTTAGTCGTCTTCGTTTTACTTACTTGTCCTTTCCGAGGCTCTGCTACTAGTTTCGAAACGATACCTTTTTTCCAAGATATGGTTGTCAGCCATATGCTCAACCCCCAACCTGGAGGACCAGTGGGCTGTTCTTAGTCGTGACGCATAAACTTTACTCTCCAGTTAAACATTTTCATGTTAAAAAGAATATTCAGGTCTCTCTTCCTAAGAGTTATCTCTATTTTCGACAACATGTCTATCCATTACTTTGTTGTTCGAATAATAGTAAGAGGAAGTTTCATTAACTTCTTTATTGTTGTTCAGGCTTGGAAACACTGAATACTTATACCGGATACTTGCCCTCTCAGACATAAGCAAAAGAAAATCTGTATATTTTGTGTAAATTAATCGTAGATATTAGAGATGAGCTTGGTGGAAAGCATTTCTTCTGTTCTTGAACTAATTCGACAAACCTATAATCAATTTACACACACAATCAATTCTTATTTAAAGTCCTAAAATTCGGACGTGAAGAATATAATTTGGTAAATTGTTGGTAAACCTGTCTTCGGGTCTATACATGGTAGGTGTAGTCGACGAGGATAGTTCAGTGGTTAGATCGACATCCTGTTTTAAGCGATGATCCTGCACCTCATACGGAGTCCTTTGGAGATTTTTCTAACCTAATCTGTTAATTCACTTTCATAGCTTTTTGAGCTGAGCTTTATTCCAAGTATTTCCTCTGTTCTTGAGCATTCAATGTTTTCAATATTAACCCTTTATCTTTTTTTCTCAGTCTACACTTCTTACGATCATTTCTCTAAAACCTTTTACATAAATAATTACATCCACTATAGACATATATTCTATTAAAAGATTTTATCGTAGATTATGCTTCAAGGGTAATAGGATTTGTCCTTTACGAATAACTTTCTTTCCGGAGATGAAGACAGGAAATTTGAGGCGTGTGTAATTTACATTTTTTTCGGATAAAGGTGAAGGCTCTTACAAGAAAATATGATAATAATATAAATATAAGCTTTATATACAACCCTGAAATATTTCAACGACCTATGAAGCAGTTTTTTTAACATTAAGCTAAACTTGTGCAATATATAAGTTACAGTACGCAGGCTCTTTCATAATGATGTTACAAATGCATTTGGTTTTTGTAACTAATCCGTGAACCCTTCGTATTAATTGTAAAAGGTGCTAAAATGACGAAACTTTTGAAAACCTCTGCTAAAGTAACTAAGATATTAAGTTAGATCAAGGTGTCATATTAATCGAGTTGTATTAATGTGAGTTTTCACAAAGTTAAATTACAAGCATATTTTAAACTTTTTAAATATTTTCATAATCGATTATCAATACTAATTACTTTAATTTTTATGTTCATGTCCTCCTGCAGTTACTGTCTTCGTCACTGAAAACTTATGTTACTGGAATCAATTCCCAACATAATTCACTGTAAATTAAATAAATCATCTAATAAATGTGAAATCATTTAAATTAGATAATTACACGTTAGGAGTAACAAATTTGATCCAAATTAGTCTTCAACATGGTCATAAAAGCTTTCGCTCCATTTTATATATTCAAGTTAAGTCCCATTTTTATTTTTATTAATATATATTACCCAATGAGTCGGAAAGTTGAATCTAAATATTGCACTTTCATTGAGACGTAATTCTTTAACTTAATTGTATTACATTCAAATTATTGTGACTTTGAATAAAGTTTTCTCGGGATTCTTCGCCTGAAGAAGATGGCGGTGCAAGCCATCGAAACGTTGTGGAAATTAAACGACGCTACCCGGTTGGAATCCCGAGAAAACTTTATCCAGCAGTTACACCGGGAAAACCTACGCTCCTTATTTTATTTATACTTAACATCAGATAAATATCAATTATGTTCTGTAATTGTTTGTTGATAGTAAACTGGGAATTCCGCAGTCATAATTGTCAAATAGATATATTCGTTTAACACTTTTGTTTAACAATTTTTTGTCTGAGAATGAATACTGTGGGTGAGACCCGATTTCTTCCCTTTTATTACTGTCACTTTCAGGTATATAATTGACACAGCCCGATTACTTCCCGCCTGAAACCTTGGCGAGTTCCCGTCGTATCTGTAAGACCTGCATGCCTCAATAACATTAACAAAAAAAATCACAACAATAAAAATATTCCCAAATTAATCAAAGTGTTCAACGATTACTATACTAAAAACAACGTTTTCCGGAATGGTTATCAATTATTACTGAAGTCATCCTTGATTCCAAAAACGGGCAATGGTTTATAATTTATTTGATAAAATAATTCGTTTATCACACCTAAAATTCCGCAAAAATAATATAAATTTAACTTAAATATTGTTTCATTTTAAATTTGTTAATGGCTAATTCTTTTTTTCAGTAGGCTTTATCAACACATATATTAAATCTAGACTTAGAAAAATTAAATAATCTCATAAATTAGTTACCAGATCGACAACTTAAAAAAAATTCATCATTCTTCCATTTTTAAAGAACATACAATACATCTTTCCGTATTATTCTAATATTTTTATAATACAGTTCATTACCAATTTTCTCCAACCCTATTGCGGAAATTTTTAGCAACTTAGAACGGACAACCATCGCATGTCAAAGTTTTCACAGTAAGTTGGATGAAAAGTTCTATTCACCCCATCCCGATATCTATAAATTCGTTGAAGTTTTACTTATAATAAATGCTTCCAGCAACACCAAAATTAAATTATCTGCAGTCACTACAAAAGTAAGAAGAAATGCTAAAATTAAGTATATACAAAAGAAAATTAAATATGTAGTATGGAGTTTGGTCAATCTATTCTACTAACTCTCATTAATTAAATTGTTATTAAATTTTATTGTATTTTTAATCAATTGTATATGGCATGAAAATAAGAATTCATGATGATTCATTTTACTCCACTATCTGGCTTGGAAGGAATCGTGCCGTTTCCAGTTGTTACCCTCTGAACGGCCGGGAAAGAATCAGGCAATCATTACGGCTCGCAGATAGTTCTGGGAAAGAATCGGGCTATGCCGGATACTGCAGCATACCATTTCAAACCCCTCTCCCGCCATCGGAAGGGCGTGAGACAAGTACCAAATGCCCGACCTATCTGATGCAGGTTTTTATAGGGTTTGTCCTGCATTACTTTTAGGTGAATGCCGGGTAGGATCCTTAAACTATAGCCCCGGGGCCCTAGTTAACCCTTGGCTACTTTCCTCCACCCTTCCTCATCCCCCCTTTCAAATCCCTTTCCTATGCTATAAGAGGGGAGTTGCCACTATGTGGATTACCCTATACATAGCCTGTATACACCCAAAAAAAATATTTAAAAATCCTCTCAGAGTTGTTCTTATCTCCCGTAGGTGAAAACTTTTAGGGAGAGACAGTGCGGGCTACCTTCAGGGATGGCTTCTTCTCTCTCCGCTTTTAAGTTGTTGATGCACGGAGAAGGGAATGCAAACCCCTTTCCCACCATCGGAAGGGCGTGGGATAAGTACCAAATGGCCGACCTTCCTGGTTCAGGTTTTCTATGGTTTGTCCTACATCACTTTTAGGCATATTCCGAATAGGATCCTTAAACAATAGCCAGGGGACCCTAGTTAACCCTTGGCTATCTTGATCTACTCATCCTCCCTTTAAAATCCCTTTCTATGCTATTAAAGGGTAGTTACCTCCTCATTGACTACCCGCATGTAGCCTCTTACTCTAAAACACACAATTTCAAGATATCTACATCTATACTGCTTAATTATAGATTGCCTTTAATGAGTATTACTTAATGAATTAATATCTGTGAATTTTTTCATGCAAACACCGTGCTCATATTTTATTCGAATGATACCATTTTTAATAGATATCCTTTCCAAACATTTAGCCTCATAACAGTGATATAAAAACATATTTTTAGAAGTTATAATAAATATTATTACATTGTGCAATTATTTTATATTATTTGATTAAGGGAGCGGTTAGACTAAACAGACGTCTTTGTTACAATTAACATTTTCTGTGGTATTTACAACAAAATCGTGAAAACATGATACAATACTATGCTTGTCTTGACCCGCTGATTTAATGCGAAAAATATGAAACAATAATGAATTAGACAGTTAAATTCAGAATACACAGTATTGTGTACAGTAATCTCAGTATATGTTCATTGATTCTTCGATGTTAACATTAAAAAGAGAACATTTTGATCAATAACCGAAGATATTCGACTTTGTTGGTATGTATAATGGAAATCCGGCAACTCCATGGAAATATCAGCAAGTTACTGGTTTCAACATCTAATTAAGACACAGTTCTATTCCCAAGAATTGATCATATAATATTGTGAATTTTTACCTATTATAGATAATTAAACCAGTTACACGAAGTTTGCGTCACACAATTAATGACGCTTGATCTTCTGTAATGTAACGGTAACTAGTTTTGGAATAACTTTTAAATTTTCGACCTAAATTAATTGTTATAAGCCAGCTTGTTTAAATTCCCATATTATTTATGTATTTTGAATTGTATAATGTTTCTCATAACCGTAGTTTATTTAATTATCAACGACTTATGATCATGTGCAAATCAGACTACAAATTAACACGCGTTTTTTAATTAATAAGTCATATAAAATCATTGATATTTTGATAAGTCTGTGAGGATAGCCCAATAAAACTTATCCTTATTGGATCTTAGTTTTCGATTTCGATTAATTCTCATTTTTAAAAACGGTCTTTCCGTCAAAAGAATTCCATAAAAATCACAAACCAAACCCTTACTCTGATTTCTCCTTTAATCTTCGTTTTCCATTGATGTGGTATTACCGTGTTCAGAAACCCCCATAACCAGTCTTAGTCATTTTGTACATTTTATAATTAACCCATTCAGACTCAAAAGTCACATTGAAGAAGCCGACCAGCCTCATGCGTCTCTACGACCCCAAAACGATGGTTTCGATAACAACAATAGTAGTTTACGCGTTATTTTTAAAGGTTACCCCGTTTTTATTCCAACCCCTAGTTGCTAAGGGTGACTTTTCCCAGTTTGTATCTTATATGTGTACAAAATTTGATTGTAAATACTTCATGCGTTTAAGAGTGTATGTGGAACAATTACAGAGATCCACATCCATTTTTATATAGATGCATTTATTCTAATTGTAATTGTCCTCTTTTAGGTTGGTATATATGTATTAAAATATTTCACTACAGTGACAGAAGCACAAAGGCAGCCACCGGTAATTTTTAGCAGTTTCCTCGCGTTCTTCACATAAACAGCAACTGCGACTCGTCTGTGAAACATAAACCAGCCCAGGAAAGCGCAAGGTCTTGAGGCTAAAAGATTCTTCCCCTGAATACCTGAACGCATTTCATGTCATCAACGAGAAACAAAGCAAAAATATGTTTCTTCATAAAGACGGAAGACACATTTCTATACTATTTAAAAGGCGACATTTTAGAAAGAAAACAACGCATTTAAAATGTGAATGCACATATCTGCTTAATGCATCGGGCAAATGGAGAAAATATATTAGTTAATAATTATATATATTGAGACAAATTATAAATTATCAACAGTCAATTTGAAGTCTGAAAAAAGAAATTTATGAATGGAAAATATAACTACGTTTCGTCACCAACTTTTCGACATCTTCATGATGAAGTTTAACAAAATTTTGATATTCAGATCATTCTTCTTGACTTCCGTGGCCGTTGAAGAGGTTGCAAAGTTAGCGCCAAAACGTAGTTTAATTTTCCATAAATAAATATATTTTTATGACTTCAAATTGTCTGTTGTTTATTTATTAGTTTAAAAAAATGTATTTCTTTACCGTCAGGAGTCATTAAATGTTTCAGAAAAGCCAGCAGAGTAACTTAATTTTAAAAATTGGTAAATAAAGTTATGAAATTCATGAAGAACGAAATGTACTGAGACGTCTACTATCAGTATTGTGAATTGGATACGTTCTTTGTTTAGGATGGACGGTCATTCCAGGGTTGAAAATGGAAGCCTTCGAATTAGTATTATCGCTTTCAGATCAGAGTAACCGAATTATGTTCTCCGAGAAGCATTAGTGGTTCATGAATTTGATTATTAAACTGTTAGTTATATATTACAGCATTATTATTTTAACAGTTTAGTAAATAAATTATTATAAAAAATGAAAAACTTTACGTCTGATTGAAAATAATGAGTAAGAAAGATAGCCAATTCCGACAAAAAGTGTAATATAAATACAACAAAACATTTCTGGGATCCTTGTTTCTTTCGTCAGGTGCTAAGAAGAGCCTGACAAGTGCAGTTGTGTTTCCCTAGGCTCTTCTTAGCACCTGACGAAAGGAACAAGGATTCCAGAAATGTTGTGTGGTATTTATATTACTGACAAGTGCAGTTGTGTTTCCCTAGGCTCTTTTTAACACCTGACGAAAGGAACAAGGATCCCAGAAATGTTGTGTGGTATTTATATTACTGACAAGTGCAGTTGTGTTTCCCTAGGCTCTTCTTAACACCTGACGAAAGGAACAAGGATCCCAGAAATGTTGTGTGGTATTTATATTACTGACAAGTGCAGTTGTGTTTCCCTAGGCTCTTTTTAACACCTGACGAAAGGAACAAGGATTCCAGAAATGTTGGGTGGTATTTATATTACTGACAAGTGCAGTTGTGTTTCCCTAGGCTCTTCTTAACACCTGACGAAAGGAACAAGGATCCCAGAAATGTTGTGTGGTATTTATATTACTGACAAGTGCAGTTGTGTTTCCCTAGGCTCTTCTTAACACCTGACGAAAGGAACAAGGATCCCAGAAATGTTGTGTGGTATTTATATTACTGACAAGTGCAGTTGTGTTTCCCTAGGCTCTTTTTAACACCTGACGAAAGGAACAAGGATCCCAGAAATGTTGTGTGGTATTTATATTACTGACAAGTGCAGTTGTGTTTCCCTAGGCTCTTTTTAACACCTGACGAAAGGAACAAGGATTCCAGAAATGTTGTGTGGTATTTATATTACTGACAAGTGCAGTTGTGTTTCCCTAGGCTCTTCTTAACACCTGACGAAAGGAACAAGGATCCCAGAAATGTTGTGTGGTATTTATATTACTGACAAGTGCAGTTGTGTTTCCCTAGGCTCTTTTTAACACCTGACGAAAGGAACAAGGATTCCAGAAATGTTGTGTGGTATTTATATTACTGACAAGTGCAGTTGTGTTTCCCTAGGCTCTTCTTAACACCTGACGAAAGGAACAAGGATCCCAGAAATGTTGTGTGGTATTTATATTACCCTTTTTGTCTGAATTGGCTATCTTTCTTATTCCTTAATCAATTGTCCAACAATCACATATTCAAGAATTCTGTCCGGTCATTTGTCCTGACTGTTAAGGCGCGTTTACACCAAGATTGTTGATCAATCTTTGCCAACAAACTCTGTAGAATTCTTCTAAAAGTTGTTAACATTTGTGGGCAACATTATTGGCAACTCCGGTGTAAACCCGCCGTTACCATTCGTAAGCTTAAGACAGTAACAAGTTCTTCCTTCAGCGTTTGTCACTGACTATGCCCAGAACAACTTTGTCGATTGCATTAACTTCTTCGGTTTGGTAAATAAGATAACTGTCTTCAATAGAAGAAACAGGAAGATATACCAAATGGTTGAAAAGCTTATAAGTCTCAAATTGTGTCAGGAAAATCATCATATTACTTGGTATATTTCTTCGATTTTAGGAGAATAAATTGACTGTGTACTGCGATGCTAGTACATGTGACAAGAGCTATAACTGACCGTGAAAGGCTTATGGATCTGGCGGCTGAGGCCGAGTTAAATGGGCTATGTATTGGATGTTAAATATAGAAAGCCTAAGGTTGCAGAGGTGTATCCCTGAAACGCTTCCCACGTGCTTCAACAAAATTCTCTTCGTAAGTGAAACAGCTTGCAACACTTCGTCCTTCTCTTATAATTAACAGAATAAAGAGTTAGTGTGCGAAACTAATGATCGAATTTTTTTCTCATGAAACTGGTCCTCTTCCTGGAGTAATACTCAATCCTGCCATATGATGGAACTGTCTAACTAAATCATAAGTTGTTATATTAGCTTATCTAAATTCTAATCTTCTGATTGGTGATTAAGAAAATATAAAAACGACTGAAAAATGTATCGTCAGATCGTGGCCCTGTTATCAAACTTCAAGTTTCGGTCCACCGCTCTGAAAACAGCCCCAGTTAATATTCATTAATTATTTTTTATAAATGATTACACAATTTATTAAACTCCATGCATGACGTTAAAATGATAAATACGCTACTGCGTAGAAGTTACATACCTTCACAATCATCGAGAGCAATATTTCCAGTAAAGTATCAAATATCTCTCGAAAACGCTCTTTCATTCAGACATGAGATTAATGTATATTTATCCCAGCAGATATTTCCACAAAGAAGGCCTCCGCGAGAAAAATGTCGGGTATTTTATTTGATTTTCTAACTTGTATATGCTGTGGCCATTAGTGAAAAACCAACTATTTCCAATTTGAAAGGCCTTGTGGCCTGAACACCACGAAATTTTGCACCTCTTTTCAATTTTTTTTGCTAATAGTAACAGCATTAAGTATTCTATTAAAAATAATCTTCAGTAATAAATTGTAGAGCATAAAATTCTGCATTGACTAGTATCTCTGATTACATTCGGTCATACGATGTGGTAGAAATCGTTTGTCAAATTCACGACATTTTCCGTCAACTTCGACTGCTGATATCTCCGAAATGGTTGACAGTACACTTATTTGTCATCGAAGAAGCATTTCAATTTTCTTTCCAAAGCATTATCTGTTTTTAAAAATACATTGAGAATTGCCGAAAATACACTAATTTTGCTGGACGGTTGCGGCCGGATCGGCCGCGGTTATATTGTGACTCAGTATGGGAATGATAGTTTTCGACTTAGTTACACACCTTAGATAAATATAAAAAGTATTTACTTAGTTTACTTTGAGAATTTATCTGAATTTGCTCAATGCAACTTATATGAAAAGTTACCTGTAGCCCAGTAGCTATAGACATCTTATCGCGCAAAACGTTGGGTATTTTAAATTTTTTACAACTTGTATATGTTGGTGCCATTAATGAAAAACCAAGTTTTCCAATTCAAAAGGCATTGTCGCCTAAAACCCACGAAATTTTGCAACTTTTCAGTTTTTCGCTAACAGCAAAAAAATGAAGCATTCTATTGAAAATAATGTTTAGTAATAAACTGTAGAGCGACGGAGGAACCTTTTAGGAGAGATACGAAGGGGCTACCTTTGGGTATGCCTTTTCCTCTCCGTTTTTGAACTAAGGTTCCCACAAGCCGAGGCACCTCGGCCTGTTCTGAGAGGTGTATGTTCCGAGGTCACAGACCTTGGGCATACGGTAAGAGTTGTCCGCTATTCCCATTGGAATAGTCGGCCAGCTGCCTCCTAAACTGGTCGAGGCACGGAGAAAGGAATGCTGCGTCCCCACAGCAAACTCCTCTCCCGCTATCGGAAGGGCGTGGGACAAGTACCCAATGCCCGACCTACCCGATGCAGGTTTTTCTAAGGTTTTCCCTGCATTTCTTTAGGCGAATGCCGGGTAGGATCCTTAAAATATAGCCCGGGGGCCCTAGTTAACCCTTGGATACCTTCCTCTACCCTTCCGCATCCCCCCTTTTAAATCCCTTCCTATGCTATTAAAGGGGAGTTGCCCATTGTGGATCACCCTCATGTAGCCTGTTGCCCTAAAAAAAAACTGTAGATCATAAAATTCTGCATTGAATGGTGTATTCGAGTACGAAATGTGGTGGAACCAAGTGGTAGAAATCGTTCGTCAAATTTGTGGTATTTGACGTTATATTCGAAAAGAATCAAGTTTCTTGTGCTGATATCTCTAAAATGGTTGTCAGTAAACTAATTTGTCATAGAATTTAATTCTCTTTCACACACATGATCTGGTTTTAACAATCCATTGAAAATGACCGGAAATACACCCATTTTGCAGTCTGTATACCGCCGGACCGGTTCCGCTAATAAAACTGAAAACATGTGCAAAATCACGCGGTTTTTAGGTCATAGGAACTTTTCCTGGGGTCTTTGGAATTGGAAAACTTGGTTTTTTCATTAATGACCACAACATATACAAGTTGAGAAAAAAATTAACGAGCTTTTGCTCGGTAAGTTGTATATAGCTACTGGGCTAATCGTCCTCAAAATAAAATTTAACAGTGAGATATAGTTCCATTCCGTAGACATGTCTTGGTGATCGAAACTATTGGCATGTATTTGATAGACCTCCAGGGCCAAACAAAAGGGAAAAAGAAAGTTTGATGGATCGCACCACATCTATTTCATATACTAAAATGTCTTCAAAGAGCAATAAACGATTTGACACTTATGCGACCTGTTAGGCGAATACCATTGTTTGGTTGCATAATGTGCAGAACATCGACGATTCATCAGTCGTCTTCAGCAACCATAACACTTACACCCACTGTTTCTTCTTTCAATGCGCAATTCCTTGTGCTGAAACAGACAATTTTCCAATGAGTTTAAAATAATTGAAAGAATATTTTAAAAACAAGAGGACAAATAAATAAATAATTTTCAACAGATGCTTACAATGAACTATATTCCAGTTATTCAATAGTGGTCTCTAACCATTCACATCACATGCGACATTTGCATAGGGACATGCACTAAATAATTCTATGGCAATTTATTTGCTCGTACTGATTTGGTAGGACTAATGGTTGGCTCGTCACTGATCCTTACACGAACACTTAACATTCCCATGCTGTGACTTTTTCCGTAACTCACCACTTCAAAACAACCAGATGTCTGTAAATTTGCAGAGTTGTAAATTGCGAAATTTTTGACAAAGAAACAGCTTTCCTATTAACCCAGGCAAAAATATTCCAAAGTGAAGTCTACAGACGTATTTTAAAAGAACAGATGATTTGAACACTTTATGCAGGAAAGGAAAAGTCTGTACAATAAATTTTCATTTATTCACATATACGTCAATATTTTATATTTTTGTATAATATTAAATATTATCTACGTAAAACCGTCATGTAGTCGTTTAAAATATATTTTCCCGTAACGAAATAGGATAATTTACAATATTTATCATCTTTCTATAATACACAGATAGATACTATTTATTCAATAAAAATTGAAAATAAATGTAAAATATATAAATGAAGCGATTTTGTCTGTAAACAGGTTACGCGTTGCGGTCACGTGTGTTTAATAGCATACAAAGAGATAGAAAAGGAGAAATGCGGAAGGGTGAACGGGGTTTCTAAGACTCAACTTCGGACCCCGAGCTATATGGGAACTTTTATTTAGCTACTTCTGCTTATAAAAAGAGTGTAGAAGACATTCTATAGCTTTTGTTTTTGTTTTCGCGGTGACAGGGTATATGAGGGTCATCTACGTGTTAGTATCTCGCCGTTAATAGCATAGAATGAAAAATAAAAAACTTTGATATTTGAATGAATATTCCAATAGACGAAATACTTGAGACTGTCGACTCGTAATTCCAAAACCCGGGACTTTAATATAATATGTCTCTGCTGCCTAGTCACACTTGCTCAAACATGGTACCAGGAACTTTGAATCAGGGACTCCAGAAAACACACCTTTCGCCTTCCTGCTCCAAACAACTCTGAATATCTCAAGTTCTGTACGTCCCAGTGCTGCCTGAGGCAACAATGCAACTTTAACAAGCAAGCATTATAGGCTCCATATTTTTGTAGACAATCCTCATATTTACGCCGCCGATAATGAAAATCGTAAAGTTTTGTTATTAAATAATTACATATTTTTAATTACCACAATATATATATATATATATATATATATATAAGGTAATCCACGTAGTGACCACTACCTTCTTACAGCATAGGAAAGGGACTGAAAGGTGGAATACTGAAAAGTGGCCAAGGGTTAACTAGAGCCTCTGAGCCTTAGTTTTAAGGATCCTACCCGGCAATTCGCCTAAAAGTGTTGCAGGGAAAACCCTAGAAAAATCTGCATCAGCTTATTTGGTAAATTGCTACTGGCTGCTTAGAAATGAAATAATGGTTTTATTTTTAATCGACTGCTGAAGACATTAGAAAGAAGTATATGTCAACTACACATTGACGTTGCGCGTTCTCGGCCGTTAACTTGATTAACGGTTGTCAATCACATGCAAATTTAGATTTATTATTCATTCCGGTAGTCCTCGGTCGTAGAATTCGGATAAGTCATACTAAAAGAAAATATGAAATATTACATTTACAATGTTTACAAAACAAACATTGTACTTTACAAAAAATATATAATTTAAAACAACGTAAAAAATACTAATATAACAGTAATTAAATAAATGATAAGTATATTAATCTTCAATTTTCAATAAGCGGAGTTTCCAGCAGCAAAACTTACATGGATTCGCGTCGAACATGAAAAAGAAAATAATTCGGCAAATTATAATCTTAAAATAATAGCAAAACTTTTTTTAAATTGATTTATGGTCGCGTCAACCTGTTGGTTATTGGCGACCCTCTAAAAGTATTTACATAATTAAGTTACAGCAGGTTAGAAAATTTCCAATTGTGAACAACGTTTCAAATATCGGGTGTCAGTTTTGCGTCGGAGACTCTTGATCGCCGTGGTGTGTATGCAGAAGTCTTCTCCAGAGAACTCGACTAAAGTCCTCCTGCGTATATCCTCATATTTTGTGCATTCAAATAGAATATGCTGGATGGTAAGGGCTTGATCACATACTTCACAGGTGGGCTGATAGGATGCCAGAAACCATTTTATTAAAGAGGAAGGGCAGTATCCTCTTTTATTAAAGAGGATACTGTCCTTCCTATATACAAACTCTTTCACCAAGTAATATGCTCCATTAATTAACAAAGATTTACAACTCTTTATAAATAATTTTTGTATAGTTATAGTTTTTAAACCGTCCGTAAGACTACTGCATAGATTTATCTCGGAATAACGAATTCTTGATTCAAAAAGGCTTAGGCAATGTTTTTCAATGCGGAGTTGAGAGCGATTTCTAGTGTTGTATAATTGATTTGCTCCGTTTAGGGCATATAAATTGATGTTTCTCCAGATAAACTTTAAAATTTCCGGAATATACGCACAAGACAATGTTAAAATCCCAAGATTAACAAAGTCTTGCAGCTGTCATTCCAATCCGCACCCGATATGATTAGTACGGCCTTCGTTTTTATTTTAAAAATTTGAAACGCATGATGTGATCGAACCCAGTTTGCTATGTCGTAAGACATTGCAGAATGCAAACAGTTTAACTCCAAAAAAATCATCTTCATTTGTTACTATACGAACCGAACTTCGTTCATTAAATGACCAATTTTATAATTCGACTTTCAACACTGAAATACTAATGATAATTTCTTTGCTTTAGATTCCCAGCTAAAAATGTTGATAGCCATAAATAAAATATTGCCGAAAAGTATACAAATTTTCAAACCAATCTCTTGGAGAATCTCACAACTTTCATATTTTCTGGATGGATTGGGCAACAAACACAAACAGTGGCAGAACTTTAGAACATTATCAGAAACTAAGAAACATTTGCACCGCGGCGGATTCTGGATACTATGATATTTATGATAAAAAAAGCATAAAATTTAAGCTGTAATATTATAAACAACTAAAAGAAACTGAGGTTTCTTGAAATTTTGCTAGTATAGGGCTAAGAGACAGCGCCACGTTTATATCACACTCTGTACATTTCTTAAGCTGATAAAGTAGTCTTGATGGAATCAGTTTCAAACGAAGTTCACTCACTTAATCCACCCAGAGACGAATAGTATACTTTACTGTTAGAAACTTACTTCTTTCATTGTACTTCATTGTTTTTTATTTCCCGAAAAATATATTCCTTTACATATTCGCATTATTTCCACATTACTTTAAAATTGTCTCAATCAGGCAGCGTAAAATCAGAGTGTACGGGTAACTATATTCATATAATTAACAGTAGACGTCTCCAATCAGAACTGTTCCAATTGTGTAATGGTGTTGGTATCAGAAGGGTCTTTGTTGAGGGTTTTCTGAAACGATTATTAAAAAAGTAATCTTAGTTCATATAGTGACGTGTGTGTTGTTTGCAGGGTAACTGTATGTGGACGAGCGTGTCTGGGCGGCAGGTGACGCTGGGGGACACGACGCTGCTGCAGCTGAGCGACGCCGAGCGTCTGGTCCTGGCGCAGGTGGCGCTGGCCAAGCTGCGGGCGCTCAACCTCGGAGTCGCCGTCAGGGTGCCCTCTGGTATGTTACTCTCATAGGCACTTCTTCCTGTCGGTCAAGGTCCGAGTTTCCTCGTAGAGCTGCTGAGAATGGAACGCTCCATAACGATATAATGCGTTAAGGTCAGACAGAAAGTGATGCGATTTCATCTAATTCACAGTGAAGGTGACCACACAGGAAGCTAAGTCACTTTCATCCAACTGACTGTCCTGTGCCGATCACAGCGGTTCTGAGGATTTTACTACGTTTGTGTAAAAACAAGAAACGGAGAATAAAATGAGCCTGTAGAAACAAAGAGTTTCCTTGCTACACTCTTGATTGTTTTTATTATATGGGACAAGAATGTATAGCCACTGTAGTGATTGTTTTTCATCTTCGGAGTCCGTTCGATAAATACCGACCTCATTAAAGGTTTCTCTAGCGAAAGATTAATACCAGTGTATATTTAGTTAATAAACTGAGTATATCATAGGGACGTGTTCTATTCGTTGTATTCAGTACAACACGTAAACCCTAAAAGTCCACTAACTGAACTACCGGAAAATGAGGTTGAGGAGTTCCACCAATGGATGAAAGATCCATGAGAATATTATCAAATTAAATGATATTTTAAAATGTAATCAAGTTACTTTGATTATCTTCTTCAAAGTTACTTAAAAAACGAGCGATACTTAAGTACAAGTATTAAGAATAACAATAATAAGAAAGATATCCAAATGCAGACAAAATAAGTGATAATATAAATACCACACAACCTTTCTGGAATCCTTGTCCATTTATTCAAGTGCTAAGAAGTTTGTCAGTTGGCAAAACTCAAAGTTCAGTTTATGGACTTCTAGGGGAAAAGTTTTAATGAATATAAGAACACGTCCCAATGCTTTTGAGTTTTGTCAACTGACGAGTGCACTAGGCTCTTCTGAAGAAAGGGACAAGGATCCCAGAAACGTTGTGTGGTATAATTTTGTTTATATTATATATTTTAATATATAATAAATAATGCCGTTTTTTTACCAATACCAGACAATAATTTATTTATTTACAACAACGTTTCGGTTACGTGTTTGTACCTTCATCAGGTCTGCTGCGACCGCACTTGTGTCTAGTTTATGAATAAGTGTCTCGGACAAACTTCTAAAGTTTGTGTTTTTTTCAATATGATGTGAAAATAGGTTTTAACGTTTAGCATATTTAGAAAAGACCTGACGAAGGTACAAACATGTCCCGAAACTTTGTCGTAAATAAAAAAATATTGTCTGATATTGGTAAAAAAAACCTGAATAATTTATTAAATATAAACAGACGTAAAAATACAATATTATGTTATATTATAAATTTATATATCTATCCATTATCACTTATTTTGTCTGTATTTGGCTATCTTTCTTCTTATTAATTTTCAATCAGACGTAAATTTTTTCATTGAATAACGGTTTGGCCTACTGTCCATCGTCGATGATGTAGACAGAGGTTTTATATCGTGTGATGTTTCTTACTTAGTGATAATTAATTAGGGGTAACAGTAATTATCATGACGGACAAGTAAAGGTGCAAACTTGACATGAGTTCTTGATATATCTTTTTGTATGATAAATTTGCGCAAACATTTTTAAAGTACAAGCCTTTTGATGGTGGATTGACTTTTAATCATTCAAGCCTGTACTAGCCTCGCTTGTGCAAGCTTACTCAGGTAGCGAATGAAATACAAATAGCCTTCAGCGACCTTCCTTTGTGGTGATTGTATAGAGATTAGCAACAAGGCGCCTAGAAATTATAAACATCTAGCAAAACAAATTTAATTTAGTTCTTAATATTTTTTCTAAAGTGTAACTCAGTCAGTGCCTGTGCAGTTAGTCTTTCGCGGAGAAGGGTTAAAGCTTCTCTCATGATGGTCTCCTTATTTTTAATTAAACGTGCTACTTGTAATAAAGGGTTCATATAATGAAATAGATTATAATTTTTAAAATAGTTGGTACAATTTTTATATCTTTATTATAATTATAATGAAAAGTTTCACGTTTTGAAATTAATAAAATTGAAAATTTTTAAAAATATATACATTTTTGTAGATGAACATAATTAAAGTATCGGCCAAAAGACCTTTTTTTAAAATTAATAATAAAAAATTTTAATTTTTGGAGTTTTAAATTATTTATCTGATCAAAAACCTGTGGGGTAATTAAAAATCAGTCTTATTAAGTCTAAACTTAAAAGAATATGATGTTGATATACGTTTCATTATTCATTTGCCATATATATTCAATTCACTCATTAAGTTAATTTGGGAATACGTATTTATTTTCATTAACCACTGTTAACACCACATATCACATGTCTTCTTTCCCGTTTTCCATTTATAATCAAGGCAAAAAGCAACCAAAGCTAGCACATCGTCGTCCGAGCTCAACACAGACCAAGTGCAAACTGGCGCTTGTTCAAGCATACTTTATCGAGTGGTGTCGACGGTAAATTTTCCGTGCTTGTACAAAAAGATTGCTCAAGCATGCTTGTCAAGTTTGTAGTTCGATATAGTCGATCTTAAACACGACTATCATAACTTTTCGTAATAAATGAAAAAAATTACGTATTATTGAAAATTAATAATAAAAAATATAGTCAAATACGGACAAAATAAGTTATAATATAAATACCACACCACGTTTCTGTGCTCCTTGTGTTTCTTCAGGTGCTAAGAAGAGCCTAGTGGTCCAACTGCACAAAACGAAAAAACTCATCAGTCGATGAAACGAAAAGTCCAGCTAAATAGTTTACCAAATAAGCTATACCACATATTTTTTACAGACCTAGAGGTCAAAGGAAGAATACAGAACAGAGAATAATAAATACTTTTGTCGTGTAAATTAGAAACGTCAAGATTTGGTGAACCGTATCAGTTGAAGTTGTTCAACGTTGCAGGAAGATAAGAACGTAGTGGAAGTTATGCATACCAATAAAAAGTGATAATGTAATTTAATTATTTGTGAAATATTAATAATCGTAAAAATTCGCATCCGATAATCGCACGGTAAACGGGAAAATTACCAGAATAATCGTCTCGTGAAAGGTTTGAACTTTGATCAAAAGAACGGGACTCAAACATACTCAAGTCGTACCTATTATTTGTAACACAATCCAAATTGAATAGGTAGTAGCGTGTTATCTTGAAGAATTTTGTCAAAAAATAAAAACACCGTTATTTTGAATACGACTACAGATATTTATCAGACATTAAAATATTTTAAATTTACTATATGTATTTAACTCAAAAGATTCTTCAAACACTTACGTCATTATTGATTACATACGTTTAAAATTACAAAGTTGAAAAGATTTGAATATAAAAACATTAAAATTTGTAAATCTATTTGGAATTGTTCCAGCTCAAATTTAGCTCGCACACTCGTTTGAAATCTATTTCCATTTTGTCGAAAGTGTGAATCACCAACTTTTGGGCATTAAGGTTTAATTGGTGATATATATATTACTTTTATTTTCATAAGCACGAACAAGTAAAGCTCAATAACGAATTCATCAAATTCAGTTTAGCCGTTCTTCTAAATAGCGAGCTACTGTTAACGATGAATCACGGCAAATCAGGAAGAGTGAGAGTAATTGTATAGTCGCGAATGTTGGGTATTGAACCGTTGTTCACAATTCATTTTTAAGCACATAAGAGACATTAATATTATGCCTCTTTCATTTTCCTGATACAATACATACACTTTAAAATTTATGCGTTAGTCGAGTCTCGTTTGGTACATTCAGCATAGCTCTCGCCTTCAGTAAGAGGGCTGTGCCTTCGTGATCTGCGATCTTTCATTAATAAGGAAAACATTAAAATTAATAGTGTTTACTTAACACAATTTTTTTCATATGGTCAATTAATTATATGTCGCTTTTTCAGCAGTTAGGAATTTCAGGAGCATAAAATTGACTATTTGAAGGTCCAGAAGAACAAATTACAGAGGTGAAAATCATTATTCCAGACGTGTTGTACTACTTATTTATTTTGCTAATTCTGTGTGTTTAAATTAAATGTGACTCTAAATACTATTATTAGTTTTTTTGAATAAATTTATTCTATTTGTAATTCATGTTTTTTTCTTGGCATTGCAATGATTACAATTTAAGTAACAACTAATAATTCTCATTACTCCATGACATCGTATCAATGACTTACTGGTGGACAGCGTAATGGTCCCCTAATCCATCTATTGTATTTTTACTACACTGCGGCTGATAATATTGAATGCTAAATACCAAAGCTTCGTTCATGTATCTGATTTAGATGTTTTGTCAGACCCAACTATTAGGTTGCATTTCCGTTAATCCACCGAGGAATTAATTTTCATGAGAAGTATATATAAATTTATTTTCATCATGTTAATATAAAGGTCTAACGTGCCATTCAAGAATCGCAGGCACAAAAATGTTGTCCCTGAATGTTAAAGCAGAAAACTACAAAGAGGACGATAAGAAAGATTAAGTCGGAAGAAGTCAGGAAACGAAAAGGGAAATAATTCGATTAACTGTTTAGAATATTAGAATTAATTCGTAAAACCATCAAGTTAGGAGAGAGACTGCCTACGAGTTGACTTAAATTATGCAGCAATACAAACAATCGGATAAATGAGAGTTAAATAGTTAAATAAATTATATTCAAGAGCATAAGTAAATCTTTCAAACGAAGTGCGTCCATATAGACCATGAGATTGATGGAAATATCTCGTACCTGGCTGGCCTGGTATCGTTTCGGATAACTTACGTGGTAGAGCACCCGCGTACTAAGCGGGGGGGATCCGGGTTGAAATATCATCATTATCATTTAATAAATTATATTGATAGAGACTCGAACAACGTTGTTTTATCACATATACTGTTTGACTGTAAAATACAACAATGCTACTCGTCCTATAGTATTATTTCACCCCTGGTGGTTTTACTTTCGTGTCTTGAGTGTTTAATTGTTCCATTCGAGACTCGAATCACTTTTTCTGATATGTTTACATCTAAAATATGGCCAAGGGAATACTCCAATTGAGAATCTATGCGTAAATTCACATGCTTGTTAGGCTCCTTTTATTTGAGAAAACAATTATCTATCATAACGAAGCGCGTTACAGCGCTTGATTTTCGATACAATGAGTATACATTTTAAAATTTGGTAGGTTTATTTAGCATAATCACCGCTTTTGTATACAACTTTTCAATTGTTACTTTTGGAGTGTTTGACGAATGTGTTATAGTTGTTGATGTTTTACAAAATTAAAGGAATACTACAATCGTAAAAGGTTTGTTTGATCTGAAATTTCGACTCTTTCCGATGACGTAATCGATAAATACTGCAATGATTAAAAAAGTATGTATTTATGTTATCGAACTTTAAGATTTATAATATTGAAGGAAGCACGTATTTGAAGCATTCTGAACAAATTTCTCTAAGATTTGAAGCACATATAAATTCTACAATCACTAGCCACAGTTATAATTTTAACTTAAAACTGAATAAGAAAATTAGAACATTTTCTTACCTCAAATCGATCTACAGAATAAAGTCTACGAATAACTAACGGAATTAGGTTTTCCGACAGAAAGATCAATATTCCACCATGAATCAGTGCGCCAAAAATGAGATACATCTAATAAAATATTTACTTCAACATTATTATTTAGCAGCCTCAGAGTTCGGTGTGGAGGGGCGTTACATAAAAGTAACGCAAAAATAGTCAAGATTGAAGTCGAATCCGAGGTTATGAATGTCGTTAAGTTCAATTAGACATTCAACTTGCCGTTTAACACCCAGGGGCGGGGGTCGAAATTTTGAAACATGTTAAAACTGCAGATATATACATCGAAAGAATCTCAATGAGATAGAGAGCGTTTCTCCAGATATTTTAGTATAAATAAAAACTCGGGCAACGTTAGGAACCCAGCTAGTAACACAAAAATTAAGTGAGACGTGTTATATTTTATAATATTTACTTATTATTCGTTTGTAGTCTTAAATGAATAAGAGATAATTTCTGGGGAATTGGAATTAAATAAATCTATTTGAGATGTTAATCGATTGTATAGAGAAGTTATTCTGTGCATTGGAGCCTTTGTGGCGGTTAATAATTTAATGTTCGTGCTATAAAGAAAGGCGTTTTTAAATGACGATACACGAAAATTGACGTAGGTTAAGAATGTATTGTCATCCGTTTTACCATTAAAGAAAAAGGTTTGACGTCTGGTTGAAAGTTTCTCTATATCGCATCTTTCCAAAAGCTCGTCGTATGGCGAGTCTAAGCTATATCATGCGTATCATGCTGGAAAATACGAAGAAATAATTATTGACATTCTGATTAATTTTCAGATACAGAATGTAAATCCATAACTAACGTTTCTGCAATCCTGGTTGCTTTCGTAAGGTGATTAAAAAACCGCAAGAGCAGTAAGAACTACACAAGTCTAATATCTTATAAATAACGTCTTAGTAAGTAATTGAAATGAGTAATTCGTTTGAGGTATATCATACATATTACATGGTTTGATAAATTATAATAACAAATTTTTAATTTATAGTAAAAATTATGATTATTTACATAACATTATACTTGAAACAATTAATGGGTTCTGTTAAATGAGTACAATATAGTACTAAGGTTACATTTTAAGGATACAAAAAATACATATACAGATTGGAAAAGCAGAAATTTTATGTTTGCTTTTTAATTTAACTAGATTATTTATTAATGTTCGCTGGAAGGTTTTCCTTCGTGCATATTTCACTCAGTTTAGACAACTTATAAAGTCTTAAAGCGAATACAAATTTATTTTTAATTGTAGTTAAGAAATTCATGTCACAGATACTAAATTTAAATCGTTGAATCAACGAAGTCATAAGCATTCTGATTAAGGTATTATTTATAAATTAGAGCACAATATTTATTACACTATTGCCGAATATCATTATTTAGCCATAATTATTTAGACGGCACGTTTTTCAAGTTATAACACCTTATTCTTCCCTGTGATGCCATCAGACATTTTCTTTACTGAACATATGCTGAATACAGATTAGTTGTTTTTAAATAATCATTATTATGTATTATTGTGATTGCTTAGCATTTTCAGCTGTATTTCTTTATTAGATGGTTTATATGATTGCTTTCAATTTTCAAATGCCACAGAAAAATCGTACTTTCTATTTATTTAATTCATATTTTTGGTAAATAATGATAATAGAATTATTAGTTTGAATGGTATTGAATATTTTCTAACAATTAAACGTTGCGTCATTTCAGAGGACTAATTTATCACACAAAAGAATACACGATTTGCAATTTGCTATAGACTGATCTATTATTTTAATGAATGGTAATATATAATGGTAGAAATTTTGGTTAGATGGATGGCGATGAAGGAGGTCTTAGGTACAAATGTAAAAGACACAATGAACCTACGGACCATAAGAAAACGTTAAGAGAGAATATCTGAACACCAAAATTAATTTGACTCCCGGAAGTCTGTTTCGCAGACGGACACACCAAAAATTTTAAACATCTGAACAAAAAATTGTTTAGCGGGAAAGACAATACATATCATTGGTTATCATCTTGGCTGAGGCCAGCCAATGACATTGAATATCAGCGAGTTGCCATCTTGAAAACGGAGGAAGAATTTCGAGTTTCAAAATTCGAAATCGGAGGTCTAAGAGAAGAATCGAGGTAATCGGATGTGATCGTGATCCAGAGATTTATAGACATTTTAAGAGTAGTCGGGTCCATTTAACGACCAGGGCAGTTTCAATTCGGTTACAAATGACGAGAGATCGGTCAGGTAGAATAATACTTCCGACGCACGCAATTAATGGACCCTGTAGCATCATCCCAAGTACGCGACGACGTCGGATCAGATCAGCGTGACACCTCTCCCCACCAGCCACGACAAACTAGACTACGTCCGTAGGCACCGGATAGTGATAATTATGTTTTCATCAAGTATCGTATTGCCTGATACTGAATTGTTTGGAGCGATAAATTAAATTGTTTTAGGCACTTTTTGGTACACCCCACTATTTTCTTTTAAAATCACTGAGAGAAAGAGTAGTTTGTTATCATGTTATTACTTGAACATTTTGAATGTAATTCAATTTTTTTAGAGTAATAGGCTACGTGAGAGTAATCCACTTGGTGGAAACTCCCCTTTAATAGCATAGGAAGGGTTTGAAAGGGGGGGGGTGAAGGGTAGAGGAAGGTAACCAAGGGTTTTCTATTTGGAAAATTACGTAAATAATTTAATAAATAAAGGCAACCTTAAAATATATTCAATTACAATCATCGCTAATTACGCTGATTTAAAACAACAAAGGATAAAAAATTCAATGTCTTGCAGCGTATTCTTTTGGGGGTAACTATACAGGGAAAGACAAGAACTCTTGGTTTAAAAAATGTGTCGTCAGAGTAAGAAGAGCTTAAATATCGGGTATCAGGTAGAAAACTTAACAAAACAGCTAATTTGATTCATAAAAAATTAATACATCATCGATGTAATTTATTACCAAAAAATCCAGCGAATTTAATAAGAACTGTGACACGCATTCATGAAATTCAATAAAGAAAAGCAATGTACGTATAAGTTTTGTATTATCCATGAAGCCAGATATAAGGTTGTGTTTGTTGTTGCAGACACGGTAGCAGCTCCCAGCCACAAACCCAAGCGGAGGGCGCACTTGCTGAAGCGCAAGGCTCTCACCACAGGCTTCTTTGACACGGGCAGGACCAAGGATGCTGCTGACAAGGACAAAGGTGCACAATTATTACCATACTTTCTCCTGCGTTATAAACAGTTCTAAGTTACAGCGGTAAGTTTACTTTATAGACCGTTTTAAATTAGAGGTGTCCGCGTGGCGGGAGGCGCTGACGTCACGTTCGTCACACGACTTATAAAACTCACTGAAAACGTTGCTTTATCGTAAGCGTTGTGATTGGTTGGTTCAAGGTCACATCACTCGCGGGAAGTAACCGCCATCGGTCTTCTAATTTAAAACACACTAAATTGTCTTAGCTTATTCTCATACATCAATGACGCTCCAAAAATAAAGCAAAAGAAGAAACAAGCGGAACGAAAAAAAAAGTTAAGAGAAATCTGGATTTGTGGAATTTATTTCATTTTTGCTGAGTTTCTTATCTTAATAGATCCTTTCAATGTATAGCAAATTGTTTATAGGTAAACAGGTGAAACTAAAACTCACCTGTACAGAGTCCCTAGACTACACTAAATCTGAGCTGAATATTTGTCTTCTTTAAGTCGTTGATTTATTCCTACTGAAAATGTTGCTATTTTATGTGTAAATAATTTAGTAGTACAATTCATTTTTGATAAGTTGCGTATGCCAGGGGCATTATATTTCCGCCTTCTCATGCCAACATATCACACACTTATTTCCAAGTTCAGTATCTCTACACGGTTTAGTTAGTGTGGAACACTCTTTCTTTCCATCAAAGAAGACCTGCGATCTGTTGTCTTGTAAATTGAAAATCGGCCAAAAACTTCGAGTATGTTCTGGGAACAGTGTTTCGCCTCAGTCAAGTGTATACGGATTGGTGGATTGGTCGAATAATGTAGGACAAGTGTGGTTGAGCATCCAGTATGAAAACTACTTTCTGGACACCTGTGTTATGATTGCTGAAGTTAACAAGTCACACTATTTGTAAAAGTGCCCGTTTCTCAATATGATATCTTTTGTAACAAGTTTATAAATATTATTGCACTCATTAGTCAGGGTCGATTGGATTGCTTCGTTATTATTTGACAGAATAGTAACCGTAGTCTATCATTGAATATAGAAAATAGACGCCAGATAATAATTTGGTTACATTGGGGATAATCAGTAAAGAAGAGATTCATGTTTCAACTTTCTGATAGAAAATTGATACAAGCTCAGAATTGTTTATGCAGAGCTGGCACCTAGAAAATAAGATATTTACTGATGAAGTTAGGACAAGTCAGCTTAAACTAAAATTGTAAGTGTAATTACATACATTGAATCACACATATACATGATCATAAAGAATGTACAAGGTTTTTTTACAAAATGTAGTCATATCAATATTACAGTTCAGTCTCTAAAAATTAATTTATTGAATAGTAACAGTTTTCCATTAGATATATTTTTAAGTATTTTTGAAGACATTAAAAGAAGAACATTTAATACACTTCTCATATATATCGGAGCCCTTGAATAATTTATGAGCATATCCTGAAATTGTCTAGTATTGTAAGTATGTAATTCATTATTTAATTTCATTATGTGTTCTTCCTTTTTCACGTAGCTGACAGTGAATAATATTGTGAAATACATATATATATATTGTAATAATTAAAATGGGTGGCTTTTTATTAAATGAAAAGATCAATGAACTTTACAAACAATATTTTTTTTGTGGCAATAACTCTAACAATTGCAAATTTCAAATATTGAATATCTCAGGGTCTTCACTGGGTTTGATAATGGACACTTTAATTATGTTTAAAAATCTTATTAACAAACAAATCACAATTAAAAGAAAAGAAATTTACTCGAAAATTAACTAGAACGAAATTTAAAATGAGATAGAAATTAAGAAGTAAAAAGATTGACTCTGATTAACAATTTAAAAAGGAGAACAAAATTTGACGTCTATCTTTCAATTATGTTTACATAATTAATTGTTCTGTAAATTGTTACTCACGTCTGCCCAGCATTCCAGCATACCTTTCATTTTAGAAAACACTATTGCGGGGTTTTACACTGCTTCTGAACTCACAGATTTTACACCAAAATTTTAGATGATGTCAGGAACTCGGATGATCCTCCTTTCGTCATCTATCGGTTGACCTGTCGCCCTAGGTGACTTCTACTTGCCTTAGGTAAACTCTGTGGCTTGCAGATTTACCAGTCTTTACTGAATTGACCTCAAACTGAAATTTTACTGTTTCTGGCCGGCTATGGACACAAAACTGCTTTTACTTAGCAGGTTTTGACGTTATGCTTTTGTGAATGTTTTACTTTGTCCTAAGAAATGTTCAGGCACCACCCAACTCTGTTAAATGCTAATCGCCGACTCTGTTGAATTCTCCTCCAACTAACAGTTATACCTTGACGATGTCTTTCCGCGAACTGAACTATCGTCTCGCATTTTAGCGCGCATACGCCATTTTCGGACCTTCCGACAAAGGAACAGAGCTGGGCTACATTGTTGCTATAGAAGCGCCTGCCGCAATAATAGATTTCTCAAACAATTTAGATTTTTATGTTCAAACAATTAATGTCCTAATTAATTGGCATTACAATATATTGTAATGAGGAAAAGTTCTAAAAGCCTCAAACATTGTTTAAAATTAAATATAATAAAGTGATCAGTGAGAAGTCTCAAATCTGACGTGAATAAGGTTTAAAAGCATAAAAGTGGAATTTCAAAATTAATTAATTAATCAATTTTGTTCGTATATCCACTAAAGTTTTGCCATTATCTCCCTGCGCAAATTTAGCCCTGATGAAAAAGTTCGATGTTATATGTTTTAAATAGTTTAAATGCGTTTGTCAGCCGAAACCATGTTGTTAACTCTCTTCACATTGTCAGGAATTACAGCAGTGTGTCTCTACCGTTGCGAAGAGTATTCCGAATATTGGCGAGCCCTCTTTCACCACGTATTCTGCTTGCCCACCAAACTTATTGTGGATGTTTACCACTATATCTTTCTCACAGCACAATAATTCTATAACATTACGTTGCTTTTGACGAATGTCAAGTTCAGCAGCCACCTTGAAGACGTAATATGTCAGCTCCACTCACCAGAACGGGTTAAAATAAATTTGAACACGAGTGGAAAGAATGTATCTATGAACCTCATCAATTTCAAATATGTGGAATAAATTTAAATAAAAATAGTGTGCATTACTTTTGGGGGGACCCTTGTATAATAGTATTCACAGAATTACTTTTCTAGATTCGGCTTCTGTAAATAAGTCGGTAATTTAGTCTGAATTCAAGCTTCTCGCTGTTTCTTTGTCAATAGAGTTGAGGGAAGCCTGCGAGAGGATTTTCTCGCTGAAGAACCTTCCCAGAGAGCTCTGGAAGCTTTGGGGATGTCTTCACATCTCTCTGGTTTTAGAACTAAGGTTCCCACATGCCGAGGAACCTCGGCCTGTTTTGAGAGGTGTATGTCCCGGGGTCGCAGGCATTGGGTATACGGTAAGAGTTGTACGCTATTACTATTGGAATAGTCGGCCAGCTGCCTCCTAAACCGGTTAAAGCACGGCGAGTGTAAAGCTGCGACCCCACACCGAACCCCTCTCCCGCCATCGGAAGCTCGTGGGTCAAGTACCGAATGCCCGACCTACCTGATGCAGGTTTTTCTAGTGTTTTCCTTGCATCACTTTTAGACGAATTGCCGGGTAGGATCCTTAAACCATAGCCCGGGGGCCCTAGTTAACCCTCGGCTAACTTCCTCTACCCTTCCGCATGCCTCCTTTCAAATCCCTTCCTATGCTATTAAAGGGGAGTTGACACCATGTGGATTACCCTCATGTAGCCTATTACCCTAAAAAAAAGTGAAGAGCGCAGATACGATTTCATCAAGTAGAGCTTAAATGAATGTTCGTAGCTCTCGTTACAGACAAGCAGAGAAAAATTAGCAACATCGTGACCAAGTTTGGATAGATGTTCTCCTTGACAGAGATCAAATGAGACCATCTCCTGGAAGTCGCGGAGGAACACAACTGCTTGAAATTTGAAACTATCAATTTCTGAAACGCATTACTACGTATCTAAGTCGGTATTGTATTTTATCGCAGAGCCTGGAGTCATTTTCGTCAGTTCTGTAATATCTGCATCGAAAATCACTGTCCCATTCAAAATTCAGAAATATTCATTCACATGATTTGAAGCCACAATTTTTTGAAAGTCTTGCGACATCTTGAAGAAATGTGTCATCTTCGGCTTTCTCTCCCAGAATTTTAGTTTTTCTTCTTTTCAGAATCTGTTAGAACTCTGGTGAAATGTTATAATCATTGTATTCGAAGGGGAGCAATCTAATGTCGCGATACGCCCCCAGGTCTGTTGCCCTAATTTTGGACTGATCCCTAGGACGTACTTAAAAGCCCCCTCTGTGACTAATTAAACATACATGTAAAAGTACTTTTCTGCTGTTCTTATATGTAGTAGTACGCAAACTGAGGTAATGGTCAGGGCTTTGCTTCTGAATGATCGCCGCCGAATCGCATTGCCTCACATCTGTAGGGATTTGCGATTACACTGATTATTCTATGAATTAACCGTTCGAAACGTTGGTTTGTCTCCCATTCAAATATCATTTCGCCTATATTCTCAATTATTTCATCTACAAATCAAGCCATTGGAACACCAGATGTACTGTATCCAGATTAATCCCACCAGTCATTAAAAGTTAAATAAAATTAAATGTATCGGTGGGTGTGATTAGTTACATATTTTTTCTCCGTGTTAAACGATTATATCCTAATAAAACCGGGTGAAAGTGAAAATAGAATAATTGCAAGCATTATGTTTATGCTGTTACCGTTTATATAAATAATGTGAATTGAGGACTTATATTTATTTTTTTATATAATTCATTTGAAAATAGTCTGATGGAATAATTGTAACAAAAATGTGGATACTGAAAGAGTGGCATTGATTTTTTTTCAGCAGATGCAATCCAAGCAAAACTAATAATGTTGAATGGTCTTTGCAGAGAACGGCGGCCAGGTGTTCGGGGTTGCCCTGAGCCAGTGCATTGAGAACGAGCGTGGAGGCCGCGTGCCCCTGCGAGGCAGTCGGAGCACGGAGTTGCGGCGACAGTCACACCATGGCAGCCACGCCAGCTTCACCAGCCTCATAGAGACGGGACGCCCCGAACAGGTAACGTGACTTGTATTGGTAGTGATCAGAGGACCCCTATTCTCACCTCCAGGTAGGGAGGACTTCCCCATTCCCTTATCGTCTTCCTTGCTCCTTGTCTTCAAGCACAGGTCAAGCCCACCAAGGTGTTGAGAACTATATAAATTATTATGTGATTACTGCATTCATTCTCGAAAAAGTAACTTTTTCCTAAAAGGAGAACTGCTTAAGAAATTGATTTAACTTGGAGAAAGAGAACCAAAAATATTGATTTTATTTAAATAAAATTTAATTAAAAAGACAACATTACTCAGTCTTTATATTGACCCACATCACGCATATAAGGACAAAAATATTAATTTATAGTTATCAATATACAAATTACTGTAGATTGTAGTATCTAAAAGTGAAACAAACTGGCAAAAATAAGCCATTTGGACAAAAATACTTGCATAGTCATTTTTAAAATTAGAGATTTATAAATCGGGGATTATAAGATTGTAAATAGAGACGAGTATCCGGCGTCTCCACAGTCATGATGACGCTCCAGGCCATGAGAGAAGTACCAAGAGCTCACCCTACCTGAAGCAGCTTTCCTAGGATTTATCCTGCATCACTTTTAGGAGAATACCGGGTAGGAACTTAAGGGTAATCCACATGGTGGCAACTCCCCTTTAATAGCATAGGAAGGGAATTGAAAAGGGAGGATGCGGAGGGATAGTGGAAGGTAGCCAAGAGTTAACTAGGGCCACCGGGCTATAGTTTAAGTATCCTACCCACCATTCGCCTAAAAGGAATGCAGGACAAACCCGAAAAAACCTGCATCAGGTAGGTCGGGCATTGGGAACTAATCCCACACCCTTCCGATAGCGGGAGAGGAGTTTGTTATCCGTGCCTCGACCAGTTTACGAGGCAGCTGGCCAACTGTTCCAATGGGAACAGGGAAATGCCTCGGCTTGTGGAACCTCAGTTCAAAAACGGAGAGAGGAAAAGGCATCCCCAAAGGTAGCCCCCTCCGTCTCTCCTACAAGGTTCTCCCTGTGAGAGAATAGCCCTCGCAGACCCTTTTTATCTCCTGTCTACCTTATTATTATTATTATTTTAAGGTGTAGACAGTCTAAGTATAGGGTAATCCACATAGTGGCAGCTTCCCTCTTGTAGCATAGGAAAGGGAGTGAAAGGGGGGATGCGGAAAGGTAAAGCATGGTACCAAAGGGTTAACTAGGGTCCCCGGACTATGAATAAAGGATCATACCCGGCAATTCGCCTAAAAGTGATGCAGGGAAAACCCTAGAAAAACCTTCATCAGGTAGGTCGGTCATTTGGTACTTGTTCCACGCCCTTCCGATGGCGGCAGAGGGGTTCGCTGTGAGGTCGCAGCTATCCTCAGTTTAGGAGGCAGTTGGCCGACTATTCCAATAGGAATAGCGGACAACTCTTACCGTATGACCCAGGTCTGTGACCCCGGAAGATACACCTCTCAAAACAGGCCGAGGTGCCTCGGCATGTGGGAACCTTAGTTAAAAAAACATAGAGATGTGAAGGCACCCCCAAAGGTAGCCTCCTTCAGAGCTGTATGGGAAGGTTCACCTGCGTGAAAATCCTCTCACAGACTTCCTTGACCTGGCTACCTTTTATTATTATTATTAATTAGGTTTATTGTCGCTTAAACGTGCGGGATATTAGCGAATTCGTTACAATATGTTACATTAATTCGGTATCGACAAATATTACTTTGCTATACATTAAAATACATTTTATACATATATTTTCTAATTTTATTATGCCGTACAGTTAGCTTTTTCAATTCTTTTAATATATTTATCTTCTCTACGGAATCCATCAAGGTTTGTATGACTGCTGATGATATGGATAAGTCGCTTGGTTTGATGTTCTTCATGCTCTCCATTCTCTCAGCGGCATAATTCAGGCACTGGAACATGATGTGTAACATGGAAAATATCTTATCGCATTCTGGACATCTGGGCGGTGGTATCCAACAAAAAAGATGTGAATGCGTGAGTCGAGTGTGTCTTGAACGTAGCCTCGCTAGGACGACTTGTATTCTTTTTAATTGGTTTGGAACTATAGGGTACTTCATGCTTCCCATTTGTTTGTAAAATATGTCTTCTTGACTAGAATACCTTTTATGCATCCATTTTTTCTCAATCCACCTTCCAGCTGCCGTCGCTAGGTCACGATAGGGTATTCTTATTTCGTCTTCTTGGATGCGGTCTCTTACTCGTCTTTTACTTGTGCTACCATCCGCGTTCTCCTTCTCATCACTTCCTTTGCTATTAAAGGGGAGAGACCACCAGGAAAATATATCCAGATCTTTACTGTCGTTCACGAAATCCATTAGAAAAACCCAAATACTCTGGTTGATAAAAATTAACGATAACTTTGTTTAATCACCTAATATGTACGAATATTTGAGGCCGCCTACAAATTAGGTTCCTATTGCGTCAAACGATTACTTTAACCTAATCAAAAATTCTACCTACATCGCTTTCACGTTGGACAGGAACTTCGGGGGTTTCCCTTGTACCTCTTCGCTGTTGAAAAATGAGCCCGCTCATGCACCAACGTGAATTTCGGAGATAAAACAAATCGTTATGAGCTAAATTGTGGTAAATAGGAAAGATCTCCAATGAATGTGAGGTTTTATACTGACCAAATATTGCTTGACTGACAGCGCATCGTCCTGGTGCAAGATTCGCCCAATCTTCCATTTTCAGTGCGCTTTTTTCTAAAACACCCAAGCAACTTTTACAAAACTTGTTTCTAATATTATTCGTAAACTGTTCGACCACTGGGTACCCGTTCTGTAATAATGATGCCGTCGATTAAAGAATTTCGAACGATCAATCGTGCTTCTTTAGGTTTCGGTGAATACAATATTTTCCAAAGTTGCCGAATGGAATCGTATGAAAATATCCACATTTCATCAGCTGTAATCTTTTAAAACCTGGGCTTGCCATGAATCACACTTTTTAAGTTCCTCGATCAACTTTATGCTAACACGCTATCAACTTTTCCCCGTGTTGCGTAAAATCTCGGTTATATTAAACTGTGTTTGAATATAGTTAAAACGTCGATAACAGAAATCGTGTTGGAACAGCGGTTGCATTGCGTTTAAAATATATTTAGAGCAAACTGTCGGTATGTTAAGGTTTTGATCAGGTAAAATAATCTGCATACACGTTCAGAGAATGTATTGATTTTTATTCATATACTTTTATAGTTTACAATAGGGATAGCTTTATAGAAAAAATAAAGTAATTTTCTCGTGTCATTCATATAAATTAAGAATGTCAGTGGACCTCAAACAGAACCTTGTAGAACTCCAATTTGATATAATATGATCACAATATATAAATAAATTAGCAAATAAAGTCAGAAAAATTAAATATTTAATATGCTGTTAAATTCGAAATTAAGTGATACTTAATACCAGATAAATATCAGTTGTATATTTGATGCCTGGCCTGTAAAATTTGCATCCAAATCTCTGAAACTTTTTCAGAAATAATAATAAGAAATATAGCCAAATACAAACAAAAGAAGTGATAATATAAATATCACACAACGTTTCTGGAAGCCTTATTCCTTTCTTCGGGTGCAGGAAAAACGCGACACAACTACACTAGTCAGTTGACAAAACTCAAAAGCATTTTGCAGTTGTGTCGTACTAGGCTCTTGCGTTTTTTCTGTACCCGAAGAAACGTTGTGTGGTATTTATATTATCACTTTTTTTGTCTGTATTTGGCTATCTTCCTTATTATTAATTTTCAATCAGACGTAAATTTTTCATTTTACATAAATATATAATACCTTTTATCTTTAATTCAGATCTCCTTACTCACTACTGTATTACCTGATGAGGTCTCAAAGTTGGGAAGAAACGTTGTATTTATTTTTTAATTATTAATTTCATTCTAGATGTAATTCACAAATTTAACATACATTTTTTCCAACTTTCAAAATACTTTTATAAGTTTCTTTTAATAATAACTGTAAATTTTATAAAAACATACTGAGTAATATGTTAATGGCCAAATAGGTCGGTAATTAAAAGTTTAAATCAAGTTACCAATTGTTCATACAAATTGTTTAGACATACACGACGTTTCGTCCTTACGTTAGGATATCTTTAAAATATAAATCTTACATTTAATTATGTGAAATTCATGATAATGACGAAACGTCATTTATGTCGGACAAATTTGTAAGGAGAAGCTGTATTTTTATAATTAAATTATTTATTCTAACTTATTTGGCCTCTAACATTTATATTAGAGGTTTCAAGAATGTCAGATAATTTTCAATTTAGATAGTGGAGTCGTCTCTTCGTGATCTGTAAATAATGAGAACAAGAAATTTGGAGTCTTTTATAAAGCAGAAGAGTTAAGTAATAATTTCTTAATCTTTCGTAAATAAATGGATTAAACATTTTTTACGGAGGTCATAAGCATATATCCTAATGACTTTGACGCTTACGTAAGCTGTTTTTTTTAATCTTGTTGAAAGGAAATTGTTTAAACGATTAGGAATATAAGAAAGAAGGAATAGAGGTGTGTGTGAGATTAGCACTTATCTGCCGAGACAGCCTGTTTGGACGTCACATGTCTGGCAAAACGCCCACTTGTGACCGATCCTTAGGACAGCCAGGCATTTCTCAGAAATATAAATCCTATCATAACACAAATATAGAGAGCACATTACCGGTCAAATTTTCAGCGTGCCTTCACTCTGTTAAAATGTAAGTCATACAGAACCCAATCACGTTGATTTCGCTATCATAAATTAGGTATGCAAGCAATGACACTTCAGGACCTGCATTAACTTGTGAATAATTCTTAATTCACAATAATATTTAAAAATTTTAAGGAGTTGATGATAATTTCGGTTTGTCTATACGTCACGCAGAGGACTAACGAAATTCTCAAGAAGATGGATTATTATATCAGTAATTATACTCAATTTTGATTCATTGGATGGTTTTTCCAGTGCGTTGAATTCCCATTTCTTCGCTAATTGTATATTGGTCTGTTTGATGTTTGTTTATATCTTCTTAGAGTCTAAAGGAAATGTATCTTTCAGAATAATGATGTGACATTATTTACAGAAAATTAAATTTTTGTCATAATTTACTAGCAGTTCAATCGTTAGTGTAATTACTCATATATTGTCTTTCTCGCCGTTGTTCGACTCATTTTTAAGTAATTAAAAATTTTGATTTCTCAACAAGTTCCTCGGGTATCTTGAACTTGGAAACTGTGGCTTTATTAAGACCGCAGGTGTCAGTTTAACACGTGGTCCACGGCCTCAGGTTGTCGCAAGGCTGCTAGGTCGAATGCCTTCGGGATATCCTCTATTTATACGGGCAGGTGAAGAATCACACGCTGCCGCTATTCAGGGTGGAACAGATTTAGAACGCCGTTTTATAAACAGCTTGGACTTCTGTCAAATTTAGATTAACATGGGAGTGTTAAGTGATGGGCCGTGTCTTTTTGTTGTACTCCTCGACGATGCTGCTTCGTTAACTGCGTAGAAAAGTGCTCTTCAAACTTGAGCTATATGCTCTTACTGATCGTTTAAAAGTTGCTTTGCAGGATGAAATATTAAAACGTTCGGTAATAGCGCTCAAATTAAAATATATATAATCGCAATCGAGCGTATTGATACATTTTAAAGTGAATCAATTAAACCAATAAACTCAAAAAAATTGAGTATCTTAAGTTAATTGAAAACGTGTGAATATTAAAATAATTGAAAAATAAAATACACTTCGGTATATTTTAGGTTTGTTTTATATCGTTATAATGCAATCTTTCTCCGTAGGTTATGCCAGTTGCATACCTTTGTTTCGGAATCTTGGGATTTTAACATTTCCTTGTACGTATATTCTAGAAATTTTAAAGTTTGTCTGAAGAAACATCAATTTATATGCCCTAAACGGAGCAAATCATTTATTCAACATTGGAAATCGTTCTGAACTCCGAATAGAAAAACATCGCGTAAGCCCTTTTGAATCAAGCATTCGTTATTCCGGGATAAATCTATTCAATAGTATTACGGAAGAAATAAAAACTTTAAGTATACAAAATTTATTTATAAAGAGTTGTAAATATCTGTTAATTAATGGAGCATATTACTCGGTGAAAGAGTTCGTAGAAAGGAAGGACATATTAGATTTTCTTTAATAAAATAGTTTGTTGATATCCTATCAAGTTACGCTATTATTTTACGACGATAATAGTCTAGAATTTAACTGCGGACTTATTTTTTTTTTCATGTTCGACGTGATTCGAAGTTAGATTCGCTGTTGAAATTTCTGTCGAATGGAAGTTGAAGATGAATTAATTACTTCTTTAATTACAAATTACTGTCATATTAATATATTTAACCTGGGCAAGAAAACTGGGGGTAAGGCTGAGGAAGAATCGACACTCTGACCAGGTGTCACTCCTAAATCCAGAATGTGTCATGATAGTCTGGCAGCCGTCTCGGTAGGCCAAGGCCCTTCATGGGCTGTCGAGCCAAGGAGTTAGTTAATATGTTTAACGTAGTTTTAAATCATATATTTTTTTGTTATGTACAGTATATGTTTGTTTTTTAAACTTTGTATTTTTAATAATTATTCTTATATTGTGACGTGTCCTATTTCCTCCACCTAGGACTAATGGAATGAATAATAAATCTAAATTTAAATTATTTATAAACTTTTTTCCTTAAGTTATTTTTCATTTCGTACAAAATTCCTGAAGGAAACATTTTTAACGTTATATTACAAGGCACAAATTGTCATCAACAATTTTAAATTATCTCATTTTTAACTAACATATTCCTCACAACACCAAATGAAAAATTTGTGCTTGTGTTTTCAGAGCGGGTCCTGTGAAAGTCTCATGGTTGGAAGTGTTCCTGGCCTCCTGGACTCTTTATCGTGTAGCTCATCGGCTGATATTTTAGCCGCTAGTAGTCCTGAAGAAGAACCAGGAGTTCCAAACGTAGTTGCGGCATGTTTAAACCATTTGGAGACGTATGGCCTCAATACGCTTGGTATCTTTCGAGTCAGCGCATCAAAAAAGCGTGTTCGTCAGGTGCTTAATTTAAAATAATAGATTAATTTATTCAATAAATTCTTCAAAATAAAATTATATAAATATAATAAAATATAATCACGCTTACGTGTCCGACTAGATGAGAATAACTTTAAAACTATTTGTTTTGTAAATAGAGGGGTTGATTGGTTACTTCATTTTATGACAAATACATTTCCTCTCAGTTATTTGAGTGCTTATTAAATCCAGGTGGCTGTTAAGCGACAATGCAACTGTATATAATTTATCTATTTTATAACATGTGCCGGAACTACATAAAAATGAGAGAATACTTTACAAAAAAAAATCCACACTCTCTGTAACGATTTTAGAAAAGTTTTTTAGGAAAGTTAGTAATCAAGTGAAAAATTTCGTAAATATATATATATATCTAAACTGATAGATATGGATATATATAGTCAAACATTTGCTATGGAATCAGAGTTAAATGGACGAAAGAAAATTGTAATCAGTTTAATTCCGTTATAATAAATACAATTCGTGAAGTATTTGTCGAGTCTTTTTTTTTATTATTTCAGCTCAGAGAAGGTTTTGATTGCGGGAAGGATATTTCTTTAGGAGAAGATCACTGTCCGCATGACGTAGCTACTTTACTAAAGGAATATTTTAGAGACCTTCCGGAACCATTATTGTGTCGAGATTTATACCCAGCTTTTATACAGACACAGAGTAAGTCATCAATATTTATATAGCTCTGTAGAAAAGTTATAAATAATAGATTTTGCAATATGTTTGAAATGTGATAACTTTAAACTTAATTATTTTTAAACCAAAATCTTAATATTTAATTTAATTACAAAATTTCATGAATTGTAGATTAGACAATTCTCTGATAACGATTATTTTAATTATAAGATAAAATTATTCAAACATTTACTTTTTTAAGAATTTAATCGGAAGTTTAGATCCTATGTATTCCCTTCATGAAACGTGGTTGAAGTAATATGTCCTATCATACAGCTGTCATGTTTTAACTCAAAATAATTGTTTTCTAATATTAATAGTGTAAGTTTTTGTTAAATATTTTAAATGGTAGTAGCATTGTGGTAAGGATTGAAAATAAATGAGCAAGCGAATTCTCAAGTGATGTCACTTTTCTCAATAAAATAGCTCAATTATTTGCGTTTTCCGGATGTTATCAAAGGAAATTTGGCTACATAATTTAACACATGGGAAATCTAAAATAGGAGTCATGCATAACTTTTTCTGTGTAACTTCCTTCATTGGTATTGTCTGATATTGTTGTCTACTTTAGAATTGTACTTACATATTTCATAAAGTTTAGAGTTAAAATGTATGACATTCCTGCTTGATATATGATTCGATTTATGATAATGTCGTGATACGAAATGTCCAGTTCTTCTCGGCTACTAATTGCGCCATTCAGGATAATTAATCTTTTTATTTTGTCTTAAGACAAATTTGTCGTTAATTTCGGTATCGTGGGGCCTTGAAATATTATTCAGATGCGTAGAAGATACTGAGCGAGGTATCATTTTGAAGTCAGGTTTTACAGTGAATCATATAATTTTTTAAGGTTCAAATTGTTAAACAACTGTGAAACGAAGCGTTTCATTTGGAGTTTAAATCGAGAATTATTGAACTGACGGACCAGAAAACATTTTTTTTAAAAACTTCCTAATACCGAACTTCCAAGTTGTTTTATTGTTCGCGACTACGGCAGTAATAGATGTAATACGGTGTTCTTTTCAAATAAAAGAACAGTGAATTGAAAATACGCTAATTATAGTGCGTAGAAAAGAGATACGTATCGCAGTAAGAAGTAAACCTATGAATGCGTGGCTTCCTTTTAACTGCCTTAAATCATACAGTTATCGTAATAATCAGTTTATTGAGAGTTAAAGTGTTAGCACTTCACATATTGTCCATTTACAAATAACTATTTTTTTTGGTAATTTATATTTAACATTTTCCGAGGATTATGAATTATAATTCATACATTTAATATAAGAAAGGAGGAAAGTCCGTCTACGAATTGAGAAAATGACAGAAAATTATCATTAGACATCAAATTATAGGAAGAGCGATTTCCTTTTATAACCAATCACAGTTCAATCAAGACTCAACCATAAGCAATCACAGTTGAATCAAGACTCGACCAAAAGTGTGTTGCAATGAGTGATCAAGTTGCGTGACAAAGGAATGTCCCACGTAAGGAAAATAAAGGGACAAGAGACACAAAATACACATATGAGCTCATACTCTCGTGTATGTGTTTACATTAAAAGAGGCAGTCACAAACCTCAATATAAAGAATATTACTCGTAAGTCTATTAATTAATCTGCCATAAGAAATGTGTTAAATAATAAGTTTGGCCAGCGGAGGTTAGCGTATAGACACTGTGGAACTGCAGCACGCAGCACCCCCAATTTCCACTTTATATTATCGCTAACATTTAATATACTAATGTCAGTAGCCATTCCCCAGTTTATGAAAAAGATACAAAAATCTTTGTATGGAACTGTGCGCCTCATAGAGCTAGCGATGAGGTGTTTGACTGTTTTGCGAATGCGCTAAATGGGAAGCTCCATGCGAATCTGCAAAGGAGTTAGAACATTGTCGCTCCCGTAGTTCCAGCCCTATTGTCATCCAGAAATTAAATAGAAAAATATTCGTACAAATTAAAAGAAAAAGAATGGCTTTCATTTTTAAATGAATAAAATCAGCTTTAACTGTAACAATATAGGATTAAGAAAAAATGTTTGAATTTGTTCTTTAAGGATTTTATCAAGTTTTTGAATAAAGTTTCTTTTTATTCCTATTTGTTTCCTTTTAAATAATTTTAAAATACCTCCACTAATTATAGCTACAAGCAATTTTAATGGATTTTACCAAGCTACAAATTATGTTATCTGCTATAGAATTAGTATTTTGGTTGTCTTGTTACATTAGGGAAATTGAAGTGCCACAGCAGTTATTCTGAAAATATTACTGAGGTGTTTCTGGTCAGACCAGACTGCAGACTCTGAGGTAGGAAAATAACTATGGGAATCACCAATATAGGAGATTAATAGATCGGTGTCAGTTAATTAAAGATTAGTAACTTCATTGCACAGACTTTTACTGAACGAGACCAACAAAATTAAAAGACGAGCCATGTTTTACATATGGACTCTTCTATTAACTGAGAAAATAATCACATATTTCTATGTATTACCCTGTATTCTTTGTACTTTGTTAGCCAGCACTTCTCATGTAACAAACATGGTCTTTTTAAGTGGCTGAAAGCTAATAGGGCCTGCTACTGTTGTCAGAAAGAGCATGTGCTTATGTTGTGACAATTCCAAAAACATAATATATTTAAGGTAAATAATAATATTGTTATTTTAATATAGTAACTTGTTAAATTATGTATGGACTGTTTTTTATAGAATTTTTTATTGTAACAAACGTTAGGAAAAATGTAGCCAAAGAAATTGTTTTTAAAGCAGAATTATTTGCTACAAACATTTTTGAGTTAACACATTTTTATGTGCTCATTTTTGCTTTCAGAAATACGAAATAGAAGATTACAGTATGAAGCTCTACAACATCTAGTTCAATTGTTACCAGTTGCTAACAGAGATACTCTTTGGGCACTTATCAATTTTTTAGCTGCTGTTGCAAGGCGTGCAACAGATTCTACAGATTCATCAGGTGAAACAGGAAAAAAACCTAACTATAATTTTAATATGATAGAAATATCAGATTTGTGTACAAAACATATTTTTATTTTAGACAAAATGTTGCCTAAAAACTTTATTAAAATCATGTGTGAGGTATGATTCTTAACAAATAATTGATTCTGATTAATAGCTATAAATATATTAGATAATTTATTGTGCAAATTCAAATGCTAATGGCACTGGATTATTAAAATCAGTTGGCTCATTCAATCTTGCTTATCACATTTTGGCACTAGTTAAAAATTAATCATTGATCATTGTAACAAAGGAAGAGTAATAATTCCAAATAGTTTCTAGTCTCAACTTGAAAATTCAAGCCTGCTTATGTTAAATATCCATAATTTTTCCAAATTCCTTTTTAAATAGTTATTTAATTTCAAAAACATTCAGGGTTAGAGAAAAAGAACACAAAAATCCTCACTTTGAATGGTATTTATGAAATAAGTAAAAATGACTTCTTCAATGATTTGTAATGAGCCAACACACAATTTATAATTTCAGTGAAGTATGGTAAAGTATTATCCAGTATCGGCTTATCAGTTTTTGAAATTATTTGCTATGTCACCAGTAGAAAGCATTTTTTGCAAGGATTAACTATGTAGAATAATAATACTACAACAGAAATAAGTATTAGCAATACTCTGACTGGAAATGTAATATGCTACATTTCTAATTCAATTTACATAGTTTCCATTACTGTATCATTTTTAAAATAATTTAGCACCAAATTGACCCACATTTCTAACACAAAAGTATTTTTTGTTCACGTATATTTTGAATACAATTAATTTTTGAGACAAAGGAAAACATGAAGGCAATATTGTATCCAGGATTGTGTTGTAGATTTTTGCACTATGATGGCCCTTAAATGGTTTTTTTCTTTAAAATAAACTTTGTTTTGGACATTTTAAAAAAATACTACTCAAAATGTATGAATATTATTTTTGTTTTGATAATATAAACTGCTTTAAAATAACATTCTTAATTATGGAATACAACAAATTTATTTTGATTTAATTACATTTGCCACTTAATGTGGCTGCCACTCTGTGTTATTCCATGGCATGAAATTGTTTCTATGTGCTATTTTCTTGGTATCACAAAGAAGAGGCAATTTATTTATGGGTGGTACAAGGAAGGGGGGAGGTGAGAAAAGGAATTTTGCAAATGTGCATTTAGCATTCCAGACAAAAATCTTGTGCTTCAGTCACTTGTAGCACTGACATGGCCAGCTGACTATTAGCAGGAGCAGGTAGTTTAAATTCTGATATCAAAGTAGAAATTCACACTGTTAAAACACAAGTATTATGACAACACTTAAAATTAATAAAAATTAATTCAACCTAGATTAATTCATATACAGATACTGCCAAATTAATGAATTAAAGTGGACATGGACATGAAAGAGATAAGTTCACTAATCTTAAATTGATAGTTCGTTTTGCCAGGCTAGGTAGTAATGAACATGTTAAATTTTAAAGAGTCTATTCCTCCTTCCTTAGGATAGAACAGGGCTGCACATCATGCTGAGAAAGGGGTCTTAGGCACTTAAAAATTTGACATGTTTGCTAATGCCTAGGTTGTTGGTGGCAACTATTAATTTAAGGTAAAACAGCCATTCCCTAGCACTATTTCCTGTCCAGATCAGTTTTATATATCTTTTAATTCCTTGGTAATAATAGTAATAGCACATATGAAAATACAGAAAACTTTGAGATAGTTATGTAACCCATACACATCATAATTTCAAAATAAATCATAAAATTTAATAACACATAATTAAATAATCTAATAAATAATTTGGAATAATTTTATCTTTGATCATGAAAAATTTATGCTCAAATTAATTTATAGGTGAATGGGTACCAGGGAATAAGATGGATTCCAATAATTTAGCAACTGTATTTGCACCAAATATTCTACATTGTGTGAAACCCGGTTCTGGAAAAGATGCTCCTACTTCTCAAGATCAGGCTGAAGATCGAATAGATGTTATAAATGTAATTCGGACATTGATTGATCATCACAAGGATTTATTTATAGTAAGTATACAAAAATTAATTGCTCTTTACTTACCATTGATTGAAATCATTCTCAATTCAATTCTTAAATGCTAGAGTTTAATTTACATATTGCTGCTTTAAATAATGGTGCTTTGTTGCATTATGTTTATTTGTACTGCTTCAATGAGATCAACATGTTCATATACTCTACAATAAAGGCTTGCAGATGTTTCAGCTGAAGTGCTTTACTAAAAAATTTCTCCTAATATCCACCTATTTCATCCTTCAACTATGAAACTTGAACCATAATAATTTTTTGCCAATTGCAGTATACTTTTTATATTTCAAATTCACACCTAGCTGGCACACAGTTCATAATCTATTATCCTGAAGATAAGAGCTCAGACCCTCAAAAATTTGATATGTTATTTATTTACACCCAGGCTGGGAAGTAATAACAATAATTTTCAAGGGACTTAATCATGTCTGAACATCATGCTGACCGTGACTCATTATTTATCGCACAATTATTAATTCTGTAAACTCCTTTAGCCATAATTAATATTTTTTAATTACATACATACATACATAATTACATACATTCATACATAAAAATAAAGTGCAAATAAAGTGTATCACGGGAATTCTTATCACATCTATTTTGCTACTATTTAAAGGTGCCTGCAGAGTTGCTAGATGAAGTGTACATGCATATGATGGACAGCCACCCTGAAGCACTGGACCAATTACTTAACAAGCGAGCTAGTGGAGAGGAGTAAGTATTTAAATTGCATAGTATTCATGAATTAGCATATGTAAACATCTCAATATAAATTTATATGAATTTATGTGTACACATTAAAATCATCTATGTTTGTACCATGTCATTGTTGCTGATTAGTTCTGCTTTATGGCTTGGTGACGCATGCATTAGTAACATTTGTATCATTTCATTCTTTTTGCTTGTTTTAAATAACTAAGATTCATTTATGTTGTAAATATATGTTACAATAATTTGGAAGTAAGTCAGACATTTGTTATCAATTTACACTGGAATATATCTTTAATGAAACATTTAATTTTTACTTACTATTGCATACAGAATAAAGAGACAGTTAAGTGTAGGTGAATACCGGGCTTAACACAACACAGTCAAATATGTAGATTAAATTACTACCATTCATCTCACAGTCTTCCTTTCCTTTGTGACATTTTTTTTTAAAAAATATTGATAATATTGCAAACATCTATATATATATATATATATATATTCAAACTTGGATAGTGAGGAAGGATAGAAATAAATAGGAGAAATAGGAGGATTGCGCTTTATTTGAATTCATATGCTCGGGCGAAGAATTACGCACATAGAAAAGCATATGTTCAAAGCAGAGAGAAGGATGGAAGAAGAAGGAAAGACTGAAAATATTTGACCCAGGCGGGACTTGAACCCACGTATTCTGCTTAGTACACAGACGCCTTAACCATCTCGGCCACCGGGTCAAGTTCCTGACCAGGCAAATATAGACAGTCTTATTGTGGACAATTAATAGTTTTTAGTGGAGGAATGGATAGAGTAGAGGGAATGAAGTATTAGGAGCTTCCATTAAGGAATAAATACAATATTAGGAGAATCCATTTAAGGAATGTGAATGTGAATTAATTCCTTAAATGGATTCTCCTAATATTGTATATATATATATATATATATATATATATATATATATATATATATATATATATATATATGAGTAAGGATGTGACATTTTCAAAATAAATAAATAAAGAGTTTAGCACAAACTATCTATCTTTCCTTTACATACCAATGATAGCAATTATATATATAATTCAACTTGTTATTAAAGGATACTGGATGATTTGGACACAGCAACACCAGTTGATGACTCACCATCATTACTGCGAAATCCAGTCACAGATATTCTGGATTTGCATTTAGGGGAGCAATTAGAAGTAACAGACACTCCTCCAGGAATTATAAGAAGAATGTGGTCAAGAGAGGAGTTCCTCCACGAGACAGCAGGGATGGGTGGTCCAGATGTAGCAATGCGACCTAGGTTGGTAGAATATGACTTACACTATTATCAATTGCATAATTATGGCTGTTATCATTAAAGAATAACTCTAGAATAAAGGTTCCAAATTGTTTGCATAAAGCAAAAGTAAAGTTGGATATTTAACATGTTCTTGATATTTTAAAACATTAAATTTGTCCATTAGAGTAGTACTTGATATGAAAACTGGTTGAATGAAAGTGGGAAATAAAACAACACTGATGTAATAATATTTGTAGAGTTGATTCTTGTCGGTACAACATATTTTGTAAAGTGCTTATGGCAATCAATGAAATCCAAGTTGAAAGATGCATTCAGATACTAGTACTGCTTCATATTTACTTTGAATTTACTATTTTTGAATTCTGAAAGACTTGCTCTGCTTACATTTTGACCTTTTCATAAAGTCTAGTTTATGTTTTTGCTTATAGGTATTACCTTTCAATGTGTATAACACCCAGGTCACGAAAAATAACATTGCCTGATGCTGTAACTTTTGTTTATTCACATGATATGTACACCTTTAAAGTAGGACACTATGAGTCAAAAAACTTGTGCATATGTTCCTTATACTGCTCAAAATATTTCTGTGTGTTGCTTTTCTCACGCAGGAATCCTGCAATTTTTTAATCCCCAACCTTATTTTGGGGAATAGGGAGGATTTCAAGAAGTGTGATGTTTTTACTGGTTAAAAATTGCTAAGCTGATATCACATTGTTGGCAAGCACATTGTCGTTGTTCAAGATTCAGCCATTCTTCCACAATTAATTCTTTCAAATGCAATTACAGAATATTATTTGTTAACTGTTTGGCAACTGGGTACCTATTCTGTCATAATGATGCCCTAGATAACAAAGATAAAGGTAAGCATTGGCTTTAAGATCAAATTACACTTTTCCTATTTGTGTTCTTAGGGCATATGGAAAACTTTTCCAATACATGAATTGAATTTGGTTTCTGGATCAGAAACAAATATCTGCATCTTATCAGCAGTAATTATACTCTTTATAAAACTGGGCTCTCCAGTATGACAAGAATCTGATTGTAATGTGCTTGTCTCTTTTCAAATGTAACATTTTAACAGTGCAGCATAAAAACACAATGATAAACAACTGTTCACCCACTAAATCTGAGTTGATCAGTCAAAATGTAACTGTTCGCCACATAAGAAAACAATTCAAGGTAGAACACAATAATCCACAACACAGAAAAATGTTACTGCATCAGAATTGTTATATTTTGTCTTATTATGTAAGCCTATAGCTAACTTTGGTTTTTAATAAATTTTGACTTAAAATTCTCTTGTTTCAATGTAGCAATTTAAACTGTAATTATTGAAGCACATATCAGCCTCTCAGAGAATATTTCACCTGCAAAATTGAAAGTTATTAAACTTCGTGAACTTTGTTAAGAGAAGCTAAATATAATTGTTCATAATTGAAGCAGAATTAAACATTTTAGGCATAAAGAAAGAAACAGAGAAAGGCCCACAAAGAAGCGATGGCGTGATGACACTAAACGGCAGCATGGAACTGATAGTGACAGCAGGCGTTCCAGTGATGGAAGTGCAGTTAGTGGAGATGGAAGTGTTATAACTGCATCATTGAAAATTCCAGTTCCAGGAGCATTAGGTATCGATGATAATGATATACCATTTATTGAAGACAACAATCCTTATTGCTTGGCTGGTGATGGTCATCAGCAAATGACAATAGGTAAATTAATTATTTACAATATATTCTTTAGTATTCATTTACTTAAAATGTTAAATTTAGTCAATATTCACGTTATTTTATGCTTACTAAATACAACTATTCAACCTTACTAGCTTTTCACATTTTATTTTAGGTCAATATTCAAATAGAAATATTGTAACTTATAATAAAATAATTTCTGCTTAATGTTTGCCATTAGATATCTAATATAAATTTTGACAGGAACATAATTAAAGCTAAAATTATTCTATTCTCACTAAATTTATTCCTACAGCACAAAAGCTTCCATAGAATCCTTTCTATCTCCAACAAACATCATAGAGCATTTCACAGACCTCATCAGGCAGTCAAAAAGTTCAAGTTAGAACCATCCAACAAAAAGATATAAAAGTCCTCCAATCATTTAAGAATGACTCCAATATCAAAATGAGCCTACTAGTGAAGAAAACTGCAATAATAGAATCTACCAATTGAAACAACAAACTACAGCCAGGACTTGAATTACTTGTGACTCTTAAACCCTTTCATCCAAAGCCTCTTTTATCTACTGATTCATCACTTAACAGACACACCACACACTCATTCACCTGTTGCATTGTGGCTATTTGTGGAGGATTTTGGAGAACTGTAGTAGGTTGAAGCCACTTTAAAGGTCAAAGAAAACATTACCTGCATCTCCTTCCACATTAATTCTATATTGGACAAACAAAACAATCTCTTCCTGAGTACATTGCTAACCACCACAGGACTGTCAAACTCTCTCAAAGCCAATTATCGATTGCAGCACATAACCAGAGCCATAACACCAGCAATTTAAGCCACTGACCTTCAAAGACTTATTCATCAAATACAGAACTCCATCTTTGGGAGCTCTCATTCCAACATGTCCTACAGTCCAGGAAAGAAGTCTGGGACTCAACATCCTATAACTACTGCCTTTCCTGAGTCACTTACTTTTCTTTTTACCATCCATCTCTAGTTTGAGTGTGTTGTGTATTTAATAAGCACGTTTGTATGTATTATTCCATTATTGTTTCATAGTCACATTTTCTTGAGAGTGAGAATGAGAGTGAGAGAGAGAGTTGTTGGTTCTATTGAGAGTCAATTGTTGCTGTCTAATACCTGGAATATCAGGGTTTGAATTTGACACTGTGTGTTTTAGTTGTTACATCACTCACATGGTTGCCTGGAATTCCTCTGGCAGTCCAACTTTGCTAAACTTGTAGAAAATACTATTAGATCAGCTCCCAGTCTCTCAGTAATTATTCAATTAACTTTGATATTATTTTGACTCTGAGAGCCGCAGACAGCCTCTCTGTCTTGGACACTCTTTTTCTTGTCTTCCCAGCTTAGTCATTGCTCCTCAGACTGCTCTGCTCACTCCTTTCTTTCCAATTGCAAAATCATTCTTTTAACTGAGTGAATCACAAAATTTATCTCATTCTAGGCTTTCTTTCCATATCACACCAACAATATGACGCTCACCTCATTCCAATAATGTCCAGTACTCAGTTTACCAACAATTTGGTCCATCGCACTGTCTGCCAATAATAACTTAATTCATGCCTCTAACATATACTTTTCCCACTACTGCTGATGTTAAAAAGGTCCATCCCACTGTCTGCCAATAATAACTTAATTCATGCTTCTAACATATACTTTTCCCACTACTGCTGATGTTAAAATAAATGAATATGTTGATTACAAGCAAGGTAAGTCACTTCACTGTGTCAGATCTGACAGCAGTGTACAGTGCTAGTACAATTTGGAGCTCACTGTTTTGCACATATGTTGAACATCCCTTCATGCTTGATTTTTTCGTAATGTCAATACTGTCTTGTGTGCATATGTTTGCATTATGGAATCATAAACAATGTATTCTTATTTTCTTCAATGATTTTATTAATTTTGAATCACTGAAACTAATTCTATGTCAACATTATTTTCATGATAAATAAAACATATAAGTTACTCATTTGATAGAGCATTATATTTATCATTAACTAGACCCACGTTTAAATATATTTAGAATGTGATTATGCCAATAAATGAATAGCCAACATTCAGTGTTACATTTTTTATTATAAATATTTATAGGTGTTGTACGCACAGGATCTACAACACGACGGAGGCGGCAACATTCAGCAAGTGGAAGTGATTCTTCTCAAGCATCTATGTACCCTTCTGCATCTGCTGATTCAGCTCTTGGTACATCATCAGTCACCACAACTGTAAGCAGTCCACCTCGTCACACAACACCTCCATCACTTAGTAGCAGCACATCTCCTCCGCCATCCTGGGCTTCAAGTCCACCTACGTCTCCTGATGCAATGACAAACACTTCTTTTCTGTCTGATGATAGCAGGCTACCAAATTTATCAGGTGGTGTTGGTAATAAATCATTTTCTAGTGTTGCTTATCACAGACAACAATCAGAACAAGTGAAAGGAGCAATGGTTACTGCTAAGGAAGTGGCACCTGTAATCCTTCAAAAAGTGACATTCACATCAACCAGTGAGTTAAGACAAATTCACAAATCAGGTGAACAAATTTCAGTTACATTTTCAAAAGACTTTTCATCTAGTAATGATCATCACACTTCTAAAGAGACTATTTCAATTGCTTCTGCAAAAACAGTGGAACCCTTACCAAAAAGTGCCAGTACTTCATCAGTTATTTCCAGTAGTGCTGGCATGAAATGTGTAAAAGTTGAAGATAGTAAAAGTATGGCAGAACTAACAGATCAGAGAGTTAGTGATAGAAAACATACAACTAGTATATCTAGTATTGGGGGAGCTGTTATGCGTTCAAAGACTGAAGATATTGAGCGAATGTTGAGGATACAGAAAGTAGAAGCTGCTAGAAGTTCTACAACTCAAGTGATAGAACAGCCATCATCACCAGCAGATGATAAAAAGAAGTATGCTAAACGTAGATATACAGACTCTCGCCACCAGACAAGGCATATACCAGACGCAGATACATTAAAAGATGCTAGTGATCCTAAAGAAATTTCTGCCTCAACAACTACAGCACAAAGAAGAAGCCAACAACAGCAGGGCCCTGTTTATAAGAGACGTGAACTTATTGCAAGTGATCCCAAAAAGCATGGGGTTATATGAAGTGAAGTGTTCCTTAAGTACAGACATTATTAGCCATACCTATTTTATATATTGAATTATATTAACAATTAAGAATTAAGTTTATACTAATATAATTGATGTAAAATATGATTCCATAATTAAAATGAATGTCAAGTTATATAAATATTTGAATAAGAAAGATAGCCAATTCAGACAAAATAGTGATAACATAAATACCACTCTTTTGAGTTTTGTCAACTAACAAGTGCAGTTGTGTCGCTCTAGGCTCTTCTTCGCACCTGAGGAAAGGGGCAAGGATCCCAGAAACATTATCACTTTTTGTCTGAATTGGCTATCTTTATTATTCATTAGTTTCAATCAGACGTAATTTCTTCATTTATATAAATATTTCATCAAATTTTAGATATAAAAATCAAGTACAAAATAAAACACTCAATTTTTAAAATGAAGTGTCAAAATAGGAAAAATATTTTTAGTAAGCAACATAATTTTGTTATCAACACAAAAAATAAGTTTTATAAAACATAATATTTTTAGTAACAATAAATTTCTAACATTTGCTGTGAAACCATTTTTGCATAAATGGTTATATTCTAGATTCATTTATTTAGGCAAACAGAATTTGGTTTATATTACACTTACCCAAATATTAAATAATGAGTAATATACAAATACTGTAAAGATACAAAAGGAACATGAATATATCAGTACATTTAAAACCCTCATAAATTGTAATGTGACCTCTATATATTGTGCAATAGAATTAATGAACTATTGTACCTCTTCCTGCCAAATGGTCTACCAGGATGCTTGTATACATGTCCACACTTTAATTGTTGTGCCTGCTGAAGGTTGATGGGGAAGTTCTTGATTCACTATATCACATACATGTTCAATGTGCTACAAAAATGAGTCACCCCCTTCCAGCCCCACCCTTAGGGTTTAAACTTTAATTTAACCCTTCTATAATTCTAAAAATAAACTCAGCAGCTAACATAACGGATTCGACACCAATCCTGGTCGTTACAGCAATTTTTTATCATCATCCCCTTTCACTCCACCCTAGATCTGTTCTTATGCAAATAGGCCAATAAGAGTGACATTATGAATCTATGTTGAATAAATAATTTTCGGGGTCAATGAGATGATAACGTTTCGGTTAAGTTGTAGTTAAGCCCTAGGAGTGAAGATGCAAGTGGAAAACAAAGTTCCTAATACAATCTTAAACACTTGGAAGACACGACTACCATCTCTAGTGGTTTGACTGCGGCGGAAATATCCAAAATACTAAAGCGGCCTATATTTGCATGGAATATATATTTTTCTGGGTCAATGCGATTGATAGCGTTTCGCCATATGTTGTTTGTGTATAATTTCAACCCCTTTCAGCATGGGAAAGGAGCCACTTTAGGGATGGGGGTAGAGGGACGTTACATAAAAGTAACGCGAAAACAACCGAGATTGGAGTCGAATCTGGCTGGGGTTATGGATGTCGCTGGGTTTAACTATGGCATTTAAGAGGAAAAAATGTTCTGCATACAATCCTAAACACGTACAGCGAATTCTACTAAATTTTGTACAGATGTTGCTTTCGATACGAAACAAATACTGGATCGGTAAAACACCCCTATTACCAATTTGGTAAGTTAAAGACTATCTGAATTTCAGGTAGTATTTTTGATTCTTCAAGTGCCGACATATTTTGGAACCTCTTAAATTACCATGATTATTTTTTATACACTTTTAGGGTAATGGGAATATTTTTCACTTTCTTTCGGTACCGAGGGTACTTTTCACACACTCTAGGTAACAGAAGTAATTTTGTCCTTATTACGCTAAACGTAATATATCAAATTCTCTTTATCTTATGAAAATATATTATTATTATTTATTATGAAATTTTGCCGCCTCCAAAACAGCGCCTCCGTGGCTGAGCGCCCACAGCCCCCGCTATTCTACGCAGCTCAAAAGTTCCCAGAAATTCCTTGAAGCTCGTGAGGACTGTCTCCGACGAAACTCCGACAGAATTTACTTTATTGGAAATATTAATTGTGAATTCTATTTCCTAAGTAAGAAAGAAGGGAAGATGCAATATACAGGGAAGATAAACCACTGCAGAAACATATCAAATGTTAAAGCAAGCATTTCGAGGCGATGCATTTAGACAATAAAGCAACGCGCATCCGATTTAAAAGTTTCAAAAGAGCATTGTCTGATGACAGTCGTCAAGCAGTAATAAGCCATAAAATGTCATTGTTGTTCGGGAATGTATTTGTGCAATAGTGTTGAGCTATTATATGGGACGTGCCATTTTATTCCTACGAATGACCTTGAAACATTATGACATGAGAAATATCACACTTGATTACGGCAACAAAATTGTCGAAAAGCCGAGTTCCTGTGTTGTAGAGGTCAGCGTTACTGCGTCACATCACAGAGGTCCCGCGCTCGAATCCCGGATTAAGGCATGGATGTTGTGAACCATACAGGGAGACGTCGAAAAATTAATTTCCCGAAAAAATGAAAGCCAACAGAACACATTTAATGCGTCTATAAAAAAATTTAAAAATTATTGCAGAAATGTAACCTAGAGTAGTTAGAATTACTCACACTTCTTCTGTTCTGTTTTTGGCTAATTAATTTTTAACAGGTGGAAAATTATTTATTCTCTACGATAATTGAACACTCAAAAAATGAAAAAACTGTGAGAAATACATAAATTTTCCTGTCGTATATTTCCCCGGCGACGTTATCTCGAAAGGAATAATATCCCGAATATCAAATTCCCTACATGCGGAAATTTGCCCAACTAGTATGGAAGTACGAGAAGTGTATTTCCACGAAGAGTACAAAATTATAAACGAAAAATTCACGATTTTTGTAGAGTACGAAATTCACGAAATTTTCAATTTTGAAAATCACACCATACGTTCAACACAGTCGCCATCATTGTGTAACATCAGGAGTGAGAAAAAATAAAAGGTGTTTCAAACTTATTAATTTGATGTCTTATAAAATAGTTATGAAAAATATTAGTTGTAATAGGCTAAGCAGCTGAATCTTTCATACAAAATTATTAAAAACTGTCCAACCTGATTAGGTCCCAAAAAAGAATGATGCTTCGTGGAATTAATATTTTTTGTTAATAAACATACTTTTCAAGGCCGTCTACTTTTTTATTTTTATTAAATAAATTATACACTAGTGTACAGCCCTATAAACATGCAGAGATCACAAATGACATTCTCAAACACGAAAACTAAGAACAACTCAGTCGTCCGAATCAAATAAAATTTTAGCGAAACGGATTATAGGTTGCTTTCTGACATTAACATAAACCTAAGAAAAGACCATTTTGGCTGACTCGTTTCCGGAAACTTTCCGTCAGGGAAAGTTAAATTTAAAGACATGCATTAATCTAACTTATTTTTAAATAAATGACACATGCCTATTTTACTCACAAATCTGTTATCAAATTACAACATTATATTTAAGAAACACTACGTTTCACATCTAATCGAGTGTACAATTTGAATCAAATTCAGTTATAATTTTATTAATTAAAAAGTAGATCATTTTTTCATGTTAATAGGCTGATGTTTTTTCACAAAAGTTAAATTTCGTGATAATGGCAGTTCGCCAAGCGCGATCTTTTCGGGACAGCGAACATTTCGGATAAAACGACTTTTAGCATTTGTGTTTTTGGTAAACTAACCCATGGGGATATTGCCCCTGTCGTGCAAACGTCGATCGGGATTCACTGTCTGACAAATGTCTGTCGGGATTTCGTACTAGACTCGTTGCGATCAGCCGATATATTTGTCTCTAGGGCTAATTCGAATCAAGTCTATTTATGTATTCAGCTCCCACCTATGAATTTTTATTTTCTGAAGACTGGAGAATTTTCTCGCTGTTGAAAACATTGGACACTTTCTTTCTTTTTCTCATTTTCCTCTTCTTCCTTTCCTGTCTTACAACTTTCTTCATGTTACCATTCTTACTGTTATGGACAGAAAAAATGTTAAATAACATCAAAACTACATTATTTAGAACATGAAGTGCTTACTGAGTTGTCATTTATTATTAAATAATTGTATCTCTTCTTTGCTGTTATTTTTTGTTTTGAATTTTTCCTAAGCTAAGCACTAAATAATAAATTTCTATGTTGGGAGAAAAATAACAGTGTGGACTCATAAAATCATCTGTTTCATTTATTTAAATAAATGATCGTTAAGTAAATCTTTTTTGTGAAAGTTGATTTTAAAGAGTTCAAGTAATTGTGTTCCGTATTGATTTACCAATTTAAAAAACATCATTGATAACCACGTGTGAGATATATTTTATAGACGATCTTTGAGCTCTAAGATTCCAGCTCCAAGCTTTCCGATAAATCCTTCGTAGTCTGATTCACCAGTTGTGACTCGAAGTGCTTCTCTAACTTTATCTGTAAATGGGAAAATTTTATAATTACAGATTAATTAAAAAGGATTAATTATATTTACATATATATAAAATTACTACAAAAAATAAATAAGAAAGATAGCCAATTCTGACAAAAAAGTGATCTGGGATCCTTGTTTCTTTCGTCAGGTGCGAAGAAGCCTTTTGAGTTGTGTCAACTGACAAGTGCAGTTATGTAGCTCTAGGCTCTTCTTCGCACCTGAGGAAAGGGACAAGGATCCCAGAAACGTAGTGTGGTATTTATATTATCACTTTTTTGCCTCAATTGGCTATCTTTATTATTCATTATTTTCAATCAGATGTAAATTTTTTCATTATAATTACTGCAAAATTTCAATAGTTAAACGTATTACATATGACTTCTTACAACTTATAAAAATACATTGTCTTTGGGTATATGCCAAATGTACAAGCTTAAATCCGCTGTTTGCTCATAGATGGCGTTTGTGCTCATATTAAGTTACTATGGACACAGCATTCTTTTTTTATGAGTTTGTCATCTGTCCATAATAGTCAGTGCTGAGCATCAGCAATTTCATTCAAAAACATACATTTTTCCTTAGGTAACCATGTCTAGTTTTTTGCCAAAAACGAACATATGTGGGATGCTCTGCTTTAATTTGAAGAAATCGATTGCCGAATCGCAATAAATACTTGTGGAGGCCTATGGCGGCAATGCTTTATCGGAAACAACACGGAGAGATTGATTTCGTCGGTTCAAAGACGGAAATTTTGATCTGAGCGACGAGAAGTGTGAAAATTGACCCAGCTGAGCAGCACTTCGATATTTCTACGCTGACATCCGAAAATAACTTGATGAGTGGTTTGCCTCGAAAGAGACCAAAATTCTTTTGGCGTGGTATCCACAAATCGTCGGATGTGTTGCAAGCAATGGCCGGTACTTTGGATAAATGTTTTTTGCTTCCTATGAAAATAAAAAGTGTTGTTCTGACTAAAAAAACGTATTTAAGCTTATACACTGGTATTTCGGAGAAAAAGAATACCTAAATACTGTACTGAACATTATTGAGAATTTCAAATTATATTGAATAGCTTCAGCCTTATTTATCCCCCCCCCCCACCCGCCCCGAAAAAAGGAAGTATCAAACTTTACTGTTTTCATATTATTGTATTTGATTATAGTGAGTCCAAGGATAACTATGACAATGGTCGAAGATTGGAGTAATTTTCCTACAGACTACCATATAGATTGAAGAGACCAAAGAAAATATTATACTGGGCCAATCCTCAAATTAAAATGTTTTACACAAATTTAAGAATCAATATCAATTCCAGAAAATGAATGTAATTTTTGTGACTTGAGAAGAATTTTTTGATGTACTAAGTAAATAGAAAATGAAATATATTTATATAATCGGATGATTATCATTTAATAAATAAATAAAGAATCCAGCCAGTATGTGACAAAAAATTTTAATGAATTGACCAAAAAATCGTTTAAATACGTTTCGTCCATAATTTTAGGACTTCTTCGGGTAATCGGGTAATATAAACAAAAAAACAAAATTTATATCATATATTTGAAATTTAAACTGACTAAAACATAGTTAAATAAGTAATACTGATTTGAATTAAATATCATTTAAATATAAATTATACAGCCTTTCAGCATCTATCAAAACTGTATCTCAATAATTTATATGTTAACGAAATTTAATTCAAACCTGTAAATCTGTATTCTTTATAGATGTACGGTTTGGTCAGTTTACATATCTAATTTATCATATCAATTTTGCTATTTGGGTATATTACCCGGAAGAGTCCCAAAATTGTGGACGAAACGTTCTATTGAAATGATTTTTCACTTAACTAATTGATAATTTTTCTGACATTTTAGCTGTATTGTTTATTTATTTACAAAATGAAATAAAATGTGGGAAATATTCCGCATCATATAAAATTAAATGGTATACAATGTTATCTTTCTTTAAACACTTTTGAATAATTAAGTTGTTGAGCTGATGGCACCACTTGCATCATCCATAACTGGAAAGGGTTGCATAAAGTTACGTACTAGAGATGTTTTATTTGATTGCCGTTTATTAGGAGTTTTCACTTTTGAGTGAATGCTTGCACAGAATGATCTTATTCCGGCAATCATTTTCTATTTGGATATTTCAGCCACCAAAAATTTGTCATTAAGTACACGTTCTTAAAAACATTCCTTTCCACTGATAATGATCTCAATTTTTCTATTTAACTGGTCAATAAATTTTCAGTACAGTCTAACTTTAGTGAGAACACAGACCTGAATGCTAGTTTCCCTATCGGTAAACCTATATAGATTATTTGTTAAAAGTGCAAAAATACTACAGTTTATTTTTTTGTTCAGGGTCTAATCATTGGAATGAAAAAGGTGAAAGGTGAGGAAGAGTGCATATATCGGTAGAAGGAAACGTAATCTAATAATCTTCTAATAAATAAAATTGTCTGTATGTGTGTGTGTGTGTATTTTCACATACAAATCTACACCCGCGAAACTTATTTCACCAAATTTCGCACACGTGTTTCTTGCGACAAGGAAAAAAACACTGTGGGGGTAAAATACGTCTACCATCTCCAGGAGCGAGAGTGGATATTTGCCTGGAATAAATATTTTTCGGGGTCAAAGAGATTGATAGTATTTCTACTGTTCTACCGATGTTGTTTGTGTATAATTCCATCCCCTTTCGGAATAGGGTGGGAACACCTTTACGGATAAAAATAACGAGAAAACATCAGACATTGGTGTCGAATCCGGTGTTATGGAAGTCGCTAGTTCGATAATGATATTCTAAATGCCTGGTAAGTTGTAGTAGATTAATGTGGAATTAAATACATTTCCGGATTCATATAAATAAATACATTACAGAACACCCAGCTAGATTAAAAATTTAGGAAACAAATAAATGGATTTCGTGAAATATTCCTCTAAAATAGATCGATAAAGAACAAGAACAAACAGTTTTTTGAGGGTTTAAAAATTTAATTGCTGTATAAACGAATAAAAAGCACTAATAAAATTTCTGTATCTAAGTATGTATGTACGTTTCTTTTTTGAGGTGGGAGAAATGAATTTATGCATACGTACGCAGAGGTTATGTGGGGCTCAGTCCGTACACTACTACTCACTAAAACTCCCACCCCCATAGCACCGCCGTCAAGCATTACTTCGCTATAGACAAATGAGCTCACATCCCATGCCGAAAGAGGTTGAAACTATATACAAACAACGTCGGTAGAAATATTATCAATGTCATTAACTCCGACAAATATTTATTGACCGTTTGAAATGTTAGTACATTTCATCCACCGCTTGGGAGAGTTAAACGGTAAGTTGAATATCATAATTAAACTCACTAACAAACATAACCCCGGATTCAATTCCAATCTCGATTATGTTGTGTAATTTTTTTGTAATCCCACTCCACCGCCACCCTTAAGGGTGCTGCACCCCCAAGCCCGAAAGGGGTTGATATTATGCACAGAGAACATCTAGAGAAATTTTATGAAACTCACTGATCCACAAAAATATTTATTCGACACAAATATCGCTGTATTTGCATGTTTCTAAATTTCCATCCCCGACCCCAGGGATTAAATGGCAAGTTGAATGTCATAATTATACATCCCATGGATTTTACTCCAATCTCGGTTGTATTCGCGTTATTTTGTTGCAACCCCCACCCATAAGGGTGCTCCTTTCCCATGCAGTAAGGGTTGAAATTATACACAGATAACACCGGTAGGAACACTATCATTCCATTTGTCCTCTAAAAATATTTATCCGACTGAAATATCGGCCGTTTTAGCATGTTTGAATGTTCACCCCCGCTTCTGGAGGGGGGATGGGGGTTGTAGACGTGTCTCACCCCCGACAGTGTTTGTTTCTCCTGATCGCAAAGAACACGTGTACGAAATTTGGTGAATTTTTTCTCCACTGGTGTAGATTTGTAGAAGGAACATACATTCAAATATACAAACATAAAAAAACATACAAACACTTTATTTATTAGATTAAATAAATTATGGTTTTTTTGTAAACATAAAACTTATGTTACCTTTGTCAACCATATATGTACACTTTGTCATATTTCCTTACCTATTTATCAATTTATTCACCTATTTATCTAATTACACGCCTGTTTTATCTACCTACATAACTATTTTATCTGCTAGATACTAACCTGTATGTATGTGTATGTCTGTGAAATTTGACCATATTTCGTTCACGAGTTCCTATCAAACAGTAAACAAACACTGTGGAGGTGAGACACATCCACCGCCCCAGAGGCTGGCCCACTGCTATTCTGGAGGGAACGTAAGCTTCAAAGGTAATGAGGTGCTAATGATTGGGGTGCCTCAATGGCCCGGAAGCGCAACTTTACCGTAGGGTGACCCCGGGGACTCGTGGTTGCCTTTCCCACGAGCGATCTCAAACAGAGCAATGCGCGTGGTCAACCAGAACCTTCAGCGAGAAACTCTGGTAGTCGGGGTGAGCAAAAGCCCAGCTGCTGACTAGCTTTCAGGACAACAGCTCTGATCACAAAATGGGTTGGACACGACGTGGCAGTGGGTTGCGTAAAAAATCCCTCGAGGTGGTTCTAGCAATTCGGTCTTGGATAACTGTAACCCAAGAGTGAAAAATGGGGGGGGGGGGGACCAGGCCCGACATTGAAGCCTCAAGCCCTTGGGGAAGGCATTTGGCCCTGTGGGTGCGATATCTAGTGGGGTAGCTGACCGCATCTCCCCTGGAAACATGGAGATAAAACTCAGGTTGTGGGAGCCATATGTAATCTCTTAAATGAGAGGAGCATCTTAAGTAAGAATCAGCAGTATTTAAACCGCTTTAAGGAGTTACCCCCTGAGAAACCTATCTGTATATTCGGGGAAGCGGTGTGTCGGCAACGGCACATGTGCTACATTCACACTACTAACTAACTAACTTGTATAACCCGCAGGACATGGGTGGAAATTTTCAAACATGTATAACGACCGATATTTGCGTCGAATAAGTATTTTTCGGTGTCAGTGAGATTGATACTATTTTTCCCGATTTATTTTGTCACTCCATTTGGCCAAGGAGGGGAGCATTCTTAGTGGTGGGGGTGTATGCGTTACAAGAAAATAACGCGAAGACAACCGAGGTTTGAGTCAAATCCAGGGTTATGGGATGTCGCTGAGATTAATTATGAGCTCGCGGGTAACGTCGGGCATCCAGCTAGTAGCAAATAAAACTAAAATATTACACGGTGCGAAATATTTGAAGGAAAATTGACTAATTTGCTTTTAGTATATTTTATTTTTATTTAAACGTAAAAAAAATAATTTATGTTGTAGTAGTCTTTGAAGCTATATATGTATATATATATATATATATAAATTATTTCATTTCATATTTATAAGGTATATCCTCCGTATTAAGTCAGCCGTTGTCCATTGGTATTCGTGGCCCTTGCGCCCTTATTTTCACTAGTCGGTCGACTCTTGAAACATGCACTAGACATTCTTTAACAATCGTATAATTTGACAACATTGTATTTCTATACAGGAGCCTCTTTAGCATTCCTCGAGATATATTAAAAAGAGTCAAACTAATCTTCAACTGAAGTATAAGGATGAAAATCTCTTATTGTAAATTTTTATATTACTAATAATATTCTTAGAGTTTAATAGATTGGTCATTTAATGTGGAGCGGAAGGAAAGAGGAATTTCGAATGACAGGTGATGTTTGTGACTGGAGATGTCCCTTCCCCAATTCGCTTCACTCGACGAACACTGACGGGCTTAATAGGGCTATTTCTTAGTAAACATGACAGAAATTAATAATTTTAGTATTTTCCCACATCTCACCATACACAATATTCTGTAAATAAATCATTTGAAGGGCAGAAAATTTTAATGAATAAACTTTTACGAAATTACAATCAACTAAAACATTTTAGCAATTGATCAATGAAATAAACATCAATTCCACCATTTATTCAATTTTATAGGGAAATTTTTTTTAGGGTGACATGGAACATGAGAATTATTCACGTGGTTGCAACTCCCCTTTAATGCCTTAGGAAGGGAGGGAACCTGCATCAGGTAGGTCGGGATCTTGGTCTTTGTCCCACGCACTTTCGATGATGGGGCTGGGATTTCTTGTGGAGATGCCCCATTCCCTTCGTCATCGTTTCGGGAGAACCGAAACACCTCGGCGAAATCGCGCGGTCCCTGCTTTGCTTACATGATACGTACGACCTTTAAAGAAACCTCTTCGTCCTACGTGTTACAAGTGGAAAGAAGTGAAATATCATCCCACATATAACCTCCTTCTTATATTTCAACTTAGAATTGACCCATAAAACCTGAGAATTCCTGGATCCCAATTAGCTCTGGGTATCCACGATTTTGAAAGTTCTAATCTAAGTTAGTTTTATACTATAAATATAATAACTCGGAAATTATTCCAGAGTTTGCTATCAAGCGATTAATTTCAAGTTGGCTACCCGCGTACGACCTGGTAATCCGCATAATTTATGGTAGTATGGCTTACGGTTGGGGCGCAGGTTCTGTGCAGGTGGTTGTCCTCTCGAAGGAGGTATTTCCACGATTGTCCTCGCCCTGACCCTCGGGTTCCTGAACGAAGAGTTGTACGTGGTGGCCTGAATCTCCATGTCCATCCTGGGAACTTTCTCGCGCGCTGCCTTCCTCATCGCACTGTCTCTGCGCTCCATTTCTGCACATAACCAAAAAATAAAGAAAACAACTCTGAGAACAGTATGTAATTAAATAATCATTTATACTGCGACAAAGTGGACCCGTACAAGTCCGCATATTTAACTGACAGAAATGGTTTGAAAACAGCCATGATGATAGTATGAAAGAAACGTTCTAAGAATATCAGAGTAGCTACAACTGTTAGGTTTTGAGATTCCAAGCGAGGTATTATCTTGAAGAACGCGTCAAGTTTCAACAATATCACTCATATATTGTAAATTGATGTTTGTCTGAGTAAGAATTCCAATGATATCGCAAAAATGGGATGGCTGAGTCTGTTTATAAACATTTGTTTTTGAAAATAATGCGTTTAGAAGACTAAGAAGGTATGAGAACATTATTTCCCAGTATTAATATGCAGAAACGCCTATTCTGACAAAATAAAGCCATAAACCAAAGCGAACCAGTTTAACATGATATTGACAAAGAAACGTATTTCTTATAAGTCGCTCGCGTATTATACTATCTGAGTTTTGCTATCTGTTTTTTAGCTCACTAATTCCCCTAAAAATAATTGCAAAACACGTTATTCTTATTATTCAAGCACTTTATTCAGCTAGAATTATACACCAAAATATTATAGTAGCATCATAATACACATATTATAATTATTTCCAATATGTGCACTAATAATACAATTGTTACAGCAATTATTCTATAGCCAATGAAATAATATAAATGAAATTTTGCCACTTGAAATATTTAACAATCTTGAAACTCTTGCTGAGTTTTAACTAAATACTAAATTCCTTGAATGTAATGCTCAATGGTTAATACGTTTCTCGATTATCAGTTGGTTTTGTGACTAATGACGTAATTAAGTAATACCAAAATACCGATAGGGAAACTAGCATTCAGGTCCGTATTCCATTATAGGTCTCACTAAAGTTAGACTGAACTGAAAATTTATTGACCAGTTAAGTAGCAAAATATCGACATCATGGTTAACATCCAATGAAATACTTGTATTATAGTTTTTAAAATGAAAAGATGTCTGACAAACTTTTAATTAATATGGACGAGACTTGGAAGTGGTAGTTTCCATTGTATCATCTTGGAGATGAGTTGATCTCTCTTGGAGAGGACAGTTCATGGTAGCTTCTTGGAAAGGAGAGTTCATCATATCACCTTGGAGAGACGGGTTCGTGGTAGCTTCTTGGAAAGCAGTGTGCAATGTAACATTGTAACTTAAAAGAGAGTTGCCAACAGTTTGATGTAATAGATCTGGAGAAAACTTTAAGAATGTGCATAAACAGCGGCGAAGTTATTAGGATGAGGAGAGAATTGCCCACGACAACCTGAGCAAATTCAGAACAGGATAAACTGGCTTTCATCGCCCGTGCCTTTGACACCGAGATTACGTGACGCTAACGAGGAAAGTCACCCCCGAGATCTCAGAAGCTAGAGGCAGTCTTCTGAGAATTATTTCCGCATATCCGAAAACTGATCACGCTGCCGTCGTCTATCTGCAGCTCAGAGGAGACTAATTGTGTTACGTTTACAATAGCGAACCCTAGCCCAGTACCCTCTCTCCGTTCCTCTCTCTTCTCCCCTCCCCCTGTCTCTTTGCTGGTTAATATCAACCTCAGACATTTATGAACATCACATTGCAGTGCGGTACCATCAATTTCGGCGAACGCAACGTCCTACAACCAGAAAATAAGAACGCAGAAATTAGGCTGGCCATTGCTAATCCATGTAAGTCTTTGCATGACCTTCGGCTGTAAAATTCTTGTATTTTTTAAATCCTACGCACAATATTGACTGTCTTATTGAAATTCCCATACACTAATGACCCTGAGGCTATAGAGTATACTTTGTAATTAATATTTAATTGTGTTTATTTGGACGTATGACTTATTGCATATAAAGTAGTATATGTAAGTTTGGATGTGGTTGTAACATTCATTAATGTTGATGAAAATAATAGAAATCAAGTAAATCAACTAATTTTAATAAATGGACCATTTATGCAATGCGCTAAATAAGTATTGTAGCGCAGTGTACGCCATCAAATGAAAATTTAAATTGGTAAATTTATTGGAGAGAAGCACGGCACCAAGAAGAAGAAGCTTTGGAATGTCCGTGCCGCAAACAGAGAAAGTCACCCCCCGAGATCCAAGCATCTTCCTAGAAACATTTCCAAGTACCCGGAAACTCACCCCGCAGCCGTCATCAACTGCCACCAGAAGATGGTCGCGGGCGCAACAAAAAAAAAAGGTGTGTGCGTAATTTCGAACGAGTATGACGAAATTCTTCTACACGACGCCCACAAGATGTAAATTTAATAATTTTTGGTCGCGTGTAAATGCACTGAGAAAAGTAAATGCACCTGATCATAATACAGGTTTGTAAGTGCCCTGAGAAAAGTAAATCCCATGATCAATAAATGCTATTTAAAAGTAAATATTGTACAACATTTCAATAACCCTTCCTTAAATATATTACAGTATTGTTGAAGAATCCCAAGTTAGACTTTACAATAAATATTAACAATGAAAAATTACGGTAAATATCAATACCAAATATTAATAAATGCAGTTTAGATGTGCTTTCGTATTTTTAGCTGAGTACTATCTGAGTTTCGGTGTTTCCCGGGTATTTATTTAAATTAATCCGGAGTAGGAACTGATTCGACACTAACCTCATGGTAAACATTTCATTTAACCAGCATGAATAGCGCCAGTGTTATGAAATTTACTCATTTACGGTCCCCAACCTGACGTACATCCCTCGGCATCTAAATTCAAATAAAGCACGACGATGACTGACAGTATTCGGGAACCGTGCTACTACATCACGACGAATGAAAACAGTAAAAAATACTCGATAACTTAATAAAGTCTACAACTATTCCAGGTGCCTTAAAGCAGTAAAGAAATACAACCGTTAACTAAATAGAGACCTAAATATAGCTCGTACCCTAAGAAAATAAAAAAATTATCCTGTACCTTAAGAGGGTCAAAACTACTCCCGGTAACATTTTCTCAGCCACGTCCACCTCCACGAAGAGGGACATAAAATATCATCAACCACCATGATTAATGCGAGAATTAAACTCTGTGACTCCTATAACCCTAGAATCGACAATAATAAGTCTTTTTTGCATTATTTTTTATGTAAACCCCTTCCACCATCACCCGTACGGTAAGGGTCCTTCCCTTTTGGAGTTGAAATTAGACTCATAAACATTCTAGAATGACACTACCAAATTAAGCGATCCGGGAAACATTTTATTCGACTCAAATAATGGCCGTTTAGGAATGTTTTTAAATTCCACCCCCGATCCTAGGTGTCTTAACCCTCAGTGTTTGTTCCTAGATCGTAAGTAAAATGTGTATAAAATTTGATAGAAATTTTTTTACGAATTTAAGACTAGGAATCATATAGTAATTAATCGGCGAACCGACAAAAGTTGCTAATAACCTGACGGCAAATTATGTCTACATTATGAATACAATATATGTTAAAATGTTGGTTTTTGCCATTAACGTAATGGTGCAGTGTTCCAAAGGGAAAGAAAACGTATTTAATAAACATATGGCAGGCAGTTCTTCGTTTTGAAGTTATAAATCGTATAAAGTTCTCTATACTAGATGTTTATAAAGGTGTTCTAAATGCACAGCGTGATTGATGTGGCTCAGTTTCCCCGACATCAATTGTAAGGATTTTTATATATGCAAATACACAAAATTATAGGTTTAATCAGCAAATGTTTCTAATTAAGACACTCTTTCAACAACGTGTCATGGACGCGAGCAAAATAGTTTGACTTGATTTGTTACGAGTATGTGTCAGTATTTTCTTTCATTAATAACTTAAACACGCAAGGACTGTTCGACATCTTTTTTTCTTATTTTTTCTAGAGGAACTCGCTCCCAAAGTTGAAGAAGTATTATTGAAACAGCATGTCTAAGGAAGTGCATGATGATAATCTCAATCAACTAAGAAAAATATTTCACTCACCTAAATTATAGTAATCTTCCATGGTTACGGTACGGTAGTCGTGATAAGAATTTTCAGTCACAATGTCGAAGTCAATTTCCGAAGATAAACAATTCAAATGCGGATATTTCTCGTACATCTAGAAAATTATACAGGTCTTATTTCTCTCATATTAAATAACAAATTAGGTGATTGACGGAGACTCATTATTAATTGTAATAGTTTAAAAGCCTAATCAAGAATTCGATATATTCGTATTATATGTATTTTAACGATGTCACTGGCCAAATTACTCTTGCATTATTAAAACACTACATAGTCTAAATGCAGTGTAACATAAAGATCATCACTCATTCATAAGTTTTTGTGTAATATTCCTAATTTCTCCAATTAGGCTACATAAAATATTAAATATCTCGTAAAAACAACCGGTACCGATAGGCGATTTATTGCAGTGTTTTATTTGTGTGTTAATAAGTTACCAACAATGTAATAAGTTGTTCAAACTCTCCATTACTGAACAGGAACTTGCTTGTTGGCATAAATCGTATTTACTGTTTAGAAATTTGTTTCAAGTTTTTAAACGAAACAAAAATATAATGTAAACAGTAATGTAGTTACAATAATATCCTTTCATAGTTTTAAGTTGGTATTCGCAATATTGTTTCTTATAAAAATTTATTCCTCATTCAATACTATTCTGCTTTTTAGTTTAGAAGTGACCAGTAAGGAATTATGATGAGCCAGCAATTCTTCGGTTGCAATTCGCACATTCCTAAGTTGTGAGTACTTATTTTGTCGCCGTCAACTGACATTTCCACACCCAAAAACAAAATGTTTGACTACGTATCACTTTTCGTTTAACTAAGTGTCTAAAGCACACTTTACGATATTGTTTTGAAGAACTGACACGATCTCAAATGTCGAAAACAAAAATTAAAGCACGATAATCTCATAATTGATATTTTTATGAACATTCACAATTGAAAAAGTGAATTAGATATAACAAAGACTCCAAACCATCGAAAATAGTAAAATTTATGACAGTGTGATGAAGGCCTTTTATGATTGAATTTTGCATATCTTCTCAATCCAGATGTCTGATTAGCTTGAATGTTGTTTTAAGAGTGCACAAAAATATCAAAATATTGATATCTTTATTAGAAGGAGATTAGTTCCGACAGTAACATATAGCAATTAATCGTAAACTAATCATAATGTTGATTCTTTTACAACTTCTTCGTTTTTTATATCTGCATGTTATTTTTTATTCTTAGAATATATTTTTGAAGAAAATTATTGTGTTAATTTAGCATTCAAATTTTTCAGAAATTCAACATGTAAAACATTTTTATATCAATTTTGGTACTTATGTCAAAACTATCTTAAATGTTTGTGTGATTATGGTATAATCATGAGAGTAAACTGTTGGATACACTATAACAATTAAGATTCAATAGCAGCATAAAAATTTTAGGAGTGACGTGACATCTGACAATATTTCGTACGAATAGATTGACAAAATGTTAGAGATTAAAATCAATTGACAAGTTGTTGCGTACTCTGCCGATATAAATATATGGGCGTACAGTACAATTTCCGAAAGAGAAGTTTGGCTGAAAAAAGACTGGAATTTTTAAAGGAAAACATTAAATCATTATGCATCGTATACTCATAAATTATATTTGCTCACTTTCGACGTTTTTATTAAATGTATTTAGTATTTTTACTTAGAATTCGTGCAGTAAGCAAGGCATTCAGAGCAGGAGAAAAATGAAGTTTCAAATTTTGACGCGTATAGTTGTGTCAATAGGATAGAGACCAATTAAAATAGATTTGCATCGTACTATTTGTTTAGCTTTTTTATATGCTTTGAATATTTGAATTTGAAAGTAAGAAATCAAGAGTTTGCAGGATGATTCCAGGAATTCGTGGGAACTAAGTGGGCAAATTTGAAAAATTTAAATTCAAGGTAACATGTCAATTTTACGCGTTTGCCAATATATACGATTATTCAATGCTGTAGTAATGAGCCACCCAAAGTCGCTTCGCAGAGCACTTAAATAATGTTCAGGAGTAAAACTATGCCAATAAAAATTTAATTCTGCAGCGTACCAATTTACATTCTCATAAAATAAAATTAATTTTCAAGGTGTATACAGCAATAGCCAAATGGCTCTATAAAATATTATCTGCACTATTATTTCTGTTGAAAAAATAAGCTACTGAAAGGTTATTTCTGATAACGGTATCAGCGCGATAAGGTCATGTTGGAAATAGATAGAAGCTCTCTCTTAAGAATCTTCATATAATGTAAGATGTTGCACGGGCTCTAGCAGCCTCGTTCCTTTGACCGTTACCAGTACGTCGATTGGAACCGAGAACTATGTTAGTTCCCTACGCTTCCAATAAATATAAATCTCCATGGTGGATCTAAGAGTTTCTATGTCGTGATTTTCACCGCCTAACTGCGTTCTTCTTATAAAAATTTCAAATTATCTCTAATTTCAGTACTTTTGCCTTACATTCAGTTTGATGGGGTTGTACAAGGCAAAGAAGAACCATTAGATATTAAGTATGGTTTTTTCACTATTGTGAAGGAATAAAAGAGCAGATTAATGTGAGATATCACATGATGATTTAAAGAGCTACAGATACAGAATCTATTAGTATTTAGGACATGTTAGCAATAGAGAGCGTGTATTAGAACGAAATTAAAAAGGGCCTGGACACATACATCTAGCGTTGTACGAGTATTTATTAAAATAGGTCCGGAAAAGTATTTAATTTGAATTTAGTCAAAATGAGATTTAACCGGCATGGAAAGCATCAAATTTTTGAACAAATGCATTTCTTGTCCCTAACCTACTGTCATAAAGTATATTATAATATCTTATTAATTTTTTCTTATTATTTTCGAATACTACCATACAAACGTGAGAATTTAAATTCGCTGTTGGCGCGAACGGATGTGACTTGAGCAATAAAAACAATATCGAGTGTCGTGACAGCTCAACAATTCTAGACGCGTTATGGGTTATTTTGCAGAATTCGTAAAAACCCAGTGTTAATCGGTTTGTAACGACCTCGCCACAGTTCTCGTGGGCTTATCTGGTCCTTTTATTGGTTTCCCGTCTACAAAAGCAAGTATTCCTGCACCCATGAAGGGGTACGCTCTCTGAGAGAAAGAGGCCGTTTTACAAAATAGTCTTTCGTCTGCCATCTAGGTGAAATAGTTCCTAAACTCTAAAATTCAGTCTTTTTTCTTTATTAAACGTTATCTTATTTCCCTAGCACTTTCTGATTTGTTCAAGTCCCTGTGCTATCACTGGACCGTATTATAGATACTGTTAGCTCAGATGAGAAATTGGGGCAGTGGAAGTCTGCACAAATAGCGGCAGCGTATCGGATAGTTTCCTCGTAAGGCGTGGGTTCACTCCAGATCGGGTCCGTTCATCCCGTAATGAAATTACCTACTAATTTCAGCAATCCCAGGATGAAAGGCTCCCAACACGTACACCCACCAAGGATGGTCAAAACTATAACGAAGATTGAGTAGCGTCTCAACCTTGCACGGAGCAAGAAGCGGCGCAACCAGAAACGGGGGCTAAGAAGCAAAACGTTAGCCCCTCAATCTCTGAACCGCATTAGAAGTGCTCGAACCACGTGAATGCGTAGATTTAAAGGTAAGAGGAGCAACGAGAATTTGTCGATGTTGGCATGTAGTGTTACTGGATGTATTCGAAATTGAGACAACAATACTGAAATGGCGGCTTGGAGTTTTGGACTAATGAGCAATTGATCATTGAGCGAAGACCCAGTTGAATCGCGATCGGCAGCATTAAAAACAGCTCGTATGCTCGTCGACCCGGAAGACTTTACGTACCACATAATATGTAGGAATTAGTTGAAGAATTATATATATATAACAAACCCCATTATTATCCATCCGAAGACGGTATGGATTGCGGACGGAAATCCTGGGTAATGTATGAGGGAGACTTGGTTGATAATACACGAGGGTACACATCAGCTCCAACTAGAAATTCCACCGAAGATGGAGTGCCGAAATGCTCCTCTGCCAGTTCTAAGTGCATGTAACGTTTAGTTATGTAGGATGGCACAAGTTTTATGGGCAGCAAGTCAGCAATCATTGGCAGAACGACGGCTTTGATTGGTAAAGCTCCCTGTTTACCTTTTGGAAACACATAATTCTACTGACCCCAGAGGGGTGAGTGGCGTCTTCCAAATTCCCAGTTTAGCAGATAGACAGGTCTAGCTTTAGTTCTGTTCGCAAGGTAACAGCTGAAACTTGAGAGCCTGAATCGAGAATAGCGCGGACTGTTGGCAGCAGCCAGTCGCCAAGACGGTAATGGTACCCAAAAGTATCAGCAGCGTTGAAGCTACTAAGCCATCGTTTTGTACCGCACCCTAACGAACCGCGGTCATATTTTTAGGCCCCGAATGGACTGTGTTTCCTCGTTGGGTGTGACGCAGCATGCAACGACGTATGGTGTTGTGTGCTACGTCACTGGAAACATACATCGGTTGAGGGGCAAGTAACCACAGGGTGCTTATTGTTGACAAAAGCGAGTCGTGCGGTGGCAGATAAACTGGAATAAGCCGCACACGGTACAGCATGTGAGTTCACAAGCATTTAGGTCACGTAATGGGACGAGCACCGACACTGCTCGATGACCCTTTGGTGGTATCAATTTTGAGGAACAACACCCGTTGCTTTCGATCCTTGCTTCGTGAATGGGACGAGACGAATCGAGCATGTCGGACGTCTGAATAGCACCCAGATGTTTCGTAGTAAACGTCAAAAGTTGATCAATAGAAGGAATCTGTGAATCTTTATGTCGCGATTCGAATGCCTTTCGAGTAAAATTACGCAACGATACTGGCAAAATAAAGATGTCGGCCAAGTCTTCTATGTTTAATGCTTTAAAGAATTAACGGATGTACGATGTACATTTACAAAAACATTCAACGATGCAACGGTTCAAGCGGAGCTTCGTCTATAATCCAGTAGTTTCTGCAAATAGTAATTTGCCTATCGTTTTGGTACCTAAGCCTCAACTCATTGTAGGCGATTAGATAGATCAAGTTAACTGTAAGCCGAATATTACAGCTGCGGCTTCACCCTTAGGTACGTCTCGTAAATATTGGAATTTCTGGACCGCTCTAAAGACGGTTCACAATGAACTAGTCAAACAGTGCAATAAAGAACACTAACGCAGCATGCGAAAGAAGAATGAACGACGATGTCGAAAACACAAGAAAACAATACTTGAACGCAGCAGGTGAGAGAGTATTGAAATACTACTAAAAAACGGAGCCCTCACGTCATAAATCACCCCAGTGCCACCGACGGTGGGGGCAAGCAAGCTCACACAACGGGAGTGAACAGATACCCAGAACCCCACGTTATCGTCTTTACTATTTCCTTTCCTACATTTCTTCCTCTAGACGCAAAAGAAGAGACGACTCTGGATTTTCGTCCGATCTAATTCTATTCAGTCTGATCGTTTCTGTGCCTTGCTCAAAACTATGAATTGACTAACATTCTCCTTATTTTCGTCTCTAAATTTTACCGAGTATGATATTGCACTGCCTATGCGGACCGAATGTTAATTTCGTCATAACCGGTATGTTGACTCACAGTACCTTAATCGAGTCAAGACATTATGAGACACACACAAATACAAGTCTTGAGAATGTCCAAAATATTCCGATACCGTCAGAGAGTGAAATATACTCCAGGTTATTTATCTAATTTATGTAAATATAAAAGTCCATTTCATTCTACACTCCCCGTACCCTAATACGATTAAGGGATTCAGACAGAATACCTTAATAGGGTGAAAAATAATCCCTGTACCTTACGAGACTCAAAAATACTCTCACTACTCTAAAAGGATTAAAAGTACGCCCGATAGCTTTAGCGTGAAAAATACTCCAGGTATCTTCTGACTCTCAAAAATATTTCAATAGGTTAATAGTGTCAAAAATATTATATTGACTTCTGTTACCTTGAGTGAGTCAAAAAGATTCCTGGAACTTTTAGAATTTCAAATATATTCCCGATACTCTTAAGAGGATCAAAAGTAATCTCGGTTCCCTAAGAACGTGAATAATATTCCCGGTTCCCCAATATATGTACTCCTGATACTTTAAGTTAGTCAATAATATCGCGGTACTTTAAGAGAATCAAAAATACTCTTGGAACCCTATAAGAGTAAAAAATATTTCAGGTATCTTAAGAGTATGTAAAACAATATTCGTGTGTTTGTTGCCGCATATTAAGTAACATGAGCACAAAGTTTGGTATAAATTTCTCCTCGCGTTTAAGATTGTACGCAGTACTTTGTTTCATCCCCATTCTTAGGGGCTCAACCACAGCTTAAGCGAATTGTTGAATATCAGAATTAAACTAAGTTAATTCCATAACCCCGGATTTGACACCAATCTCGTTTCTTTAGTATTTTAATTACGGAACGGAATTTTATCACCTGCCTTCCCTTCCCCTACAGCATAACTGTCATGATGGATGTCAGTATTAGACTCAGCTACATCCCTAACCCCGAAATAGACAGATATTAAATTCAATACATCTTTAAGCCCACGCTCAGCCAAATAAGAAGACTGAAATGCAATTTAAAACTCCTGCATTATTTCCCATAATCCAGGGTTATAGTGCCTGTATTAAATTCTGAACACAGAACGCTTAGTATCATTTTTTGAAATTTATTTTTATTCTTCATTGGTTGTGAGTTCTATGAGTTGCTGTAATAAATTTAATGAATCTGCTGTGTTTAAAATTGAAAAAGTATCTAGAACACAATTTGGTATATACATGTTTAAAATATACTTTAATCTCTCAATGTAATTATCCCGGAGAGTCTCCAAGCTATTCCGAGTGACATTTCTGATAAATTTGAGAAGGAACTACATTCCTCTTGGCCTTGATATTTCTTGAACAAAAGAACGTTCCTCACGAAAGCCGCAATAAAGTTTTTTGTTCTAATTAAATTCTGATCACCACCTTGTAATTGTAGATTGACTTCATTATTTTACGCAGATCTTTCAAGTAAGCGATGTCTGTTTCTGTTCAAATGTAATCAGCTTGGGCCGTAATCCGTCGTGTTTTCCATGAACTCTAGTACTAAATCAAACAAATTGAAAAATGGATTCCGTTAAATAGTTTTGAAAAACTACAAACAACACTGTGAAGAAGCAGACGATTAAAATCTTTATAGTTTTCTCAACAAAGTTGGTTAAATTATCTGTCACCTACAGAATTGCTTCTGAACTTGATGATTGCTCTAATATTGTATGCAGTGGTTCATTTAAATTGCATCTACATGTTGACGACGAATAACACAATGAATGGTGAGTTCATTTGGAACAGCTTGATGTTGCAGGAGCACCATCAGTAGCAGCAGACTTAATATTATGAATGGAAAGATCTTTCTCTTGAAAATAAATTATTGACTGTATTAAATATTGATTCTTATTCCAAATTATTAACAAACAATAATTCTTTACAACTTTTTTATGAATTGTACTAATGATAGAGTAGAAATTCATTATCAGAAAGACTTAGTCATCGAATTGGATTGAATTTTGGCAAGTATTCACATAGTCCCACAATTATTTTTCAACGTCTTCAGCCATTTCATCGATTTTTCTTTTAATTGAATTGCTGCTCAAATGAATTTTCAGATGATATCTGACGTTGACATATGAAGAAAATTGGTTATCACTTCTTTTACTGTTGAAATATTAATTCCTTACAAATTGTGTGTTGACTCTTTCAAGGTACCCGAAATATTTTTGAAACTCGCAGGGTACCAAAATTATTTTTGCCTTTTAAGTTATCGGGAGTATTTTTGTCTTTATTACAGTCCCGGGAGTACTTTGATTCTCTTAACGTAACGTGAGTACTTTTGGCTCACTTACAAAATTACCGGAAGTAATTTTGACTCTCATAATTTGTTTATTATATTTGGTTCTCTCTTAGGCTATGGGTATTAATTTACACTCTCTTAGGTAACGGGAGCGAGTATACGCAAACCTATTGTTGTCTTCACACGAGCCAGTCTGTCAACAGCATCCGAGCCACAGCCCGCCGACAGCAACCGGCGTGTGCAGTGCTAATTGTCGTAAATTATTTTTGTTGCATAATATTATTTTCTGGAAATGAGTGATCTTTTGGTCTGGAAAAATTCAACAAGGACGATGAGAAACAACTTTGTTTATGGGACTTGTAAGGAAAAGATTATATGAATAAATTAAAAAAGCAAGAAACATGGCGGAGAAATGTTTGCGATTATGCTTCATTGGATTTGGAGGGGAAAATGAGAAAGTAGCAATTTTTATGTGTGTTATTTAAATGAGCTACAAAAAGAAATAAAATTTTATTATTATTATATTGGCCAATACATTACATATTATTATGAAGCGTAATTAGTAAAGAATTCAGTAGTTAATGAACTGCCAATTTGACAAGTAAATTTATTTATTTTGTAGCGTACATTTGGGCGTAGATACAAGTAAATACTAGTTAGAAGAGGGGGAGACAATACAAATTTAAATTATTTTATACCTATATTTTATGCATTTGGCAGGGTACACTTCCGGGTTCAATGAAATAGTGTCTCATCACATCAGAATTCCTTGATCTCTCAGAAGTTACTTCATTCGTGTAATACAGCCATTGTTTAATTAATGTATCCTCATACTGAGAACCATGCCCTACTCTCACAAAATTGCGTACCACTACACAAACTTTCACTATTTGAACGACATATTCTTTAGTCAACCGTAGGTTTTCCCGGTGTAAATGTTGGATGAAATTCTCTCAGGATTCGAAACGTCGCGAGCATTCGACAATCTTACCCGGCTGGAATCCCGAGAGAATTTCATCCGGCATATTCTTTATTAACATTAATAGGACGATTATTACTTAAAATACCAAATGTACATTCAATCATTCGACGAGCTCTCGATAGTCTATTGTTGAAAATTCGTTTTGTCAAATTTAAATCTTGTTCTTTTAAGGCGCAACGACAACTTCTGTGATGTATTGGCCTGATCCACAACGTGCCACCATTCATCTCTTTTCTGGACCTTAGACGTCCACTTTCTAATTCCGAGACTCCTAATATCACTTTGTACCTCGTCTCTCCATTTTGTCTTCGGTCTGCCTCGTATTTTAGTTGAAAGAGGTATCCAGTTATAAACCTTTTTTGTATTTCTTTCATCGCTCATTCTGTGTAGATGTCCAAACCAACTTAATCTGAGGGATTTCACGTGATTCACTATATTTCTGTATTATTTCATCTAATTCATCATTTGTTCGTATGCTTCAGTTTCCACATGATAGTTTAACTGGACCATAAATCGTTCGCAAGACCTGCCTTTCAAAAATTTGCAGTATTTTTATGTCCTTCTCTTTCAGTGTCCAAGTCTCGGCTGCATATGTGACTATTGGTCTCATAACCGAAATATACCATTTCAATTTTGCCTTTCTGGATAGTAACTTGCTTTTGAGTAGGTCTCTGTAAGCAAAATAACACCTACTACCTGCAGCTATTTTCTCTTTAAGCTCTTCTTCTATGGAGTTATTCCCATTGATAATTGTTCCTAGGTATCTGTACGAGGTTACTTCTTGGTATGAGATATCATCAATCGTAATATCTGTTGCCAGACCGATGCTCGTGTGCATCGCATGTATTTGGTCTTATCTTGGTTGATTACAAGCCCATAGGAAAAAGATATTTCCGTAAGTTTCTTGAATGTTTGTTCTAACGAGGTATTTGTTCTTGATGTCACAAGAATATAATCTGCATACGCTAGGTACTGTTTTAGTCTTATAGTAATATTTCAACAAAATGTTGTCCATGATGACACTGAATTACGTGACTGATAACAGGTCTCCTTGTTTAACCCCGTACTTAATAAAAATTGGTTCACTTAACTGATTGGTAACCTTAATTCTTTCTGACGTTTTCCCAATGTTAGTTGTATTAATTTTATTAACTTTGTTGGGTATGCATAGCGTCTTAAACACTGGGGAATTCGGTTTCTGTCTAACGAATCAAAGGCCTTCGTGTAATCGATAAACATGTTATGGAGTTCGATGCCATGTTCATGATATTTCTCATAGATCTGTTTGATCATAAAGATATTATCGATAGTTGACCTGTTTGGGCGGAAGCCTGCTTGGAAATCAGAAAGTTTTTTATCAATTATATCAATGAGTTTGTTGTTTAATATTATGGCAAATATCTTATATGTTATATTAATAAAGTTATTGCTCTATAGTTTTTACAGTCATATTTATCTCCTTTTTTAAATATAGGACATATAATTCCTTCTTTCCATTGGTTTCGTATTTGATGATTTTCCCAGATTTTGATTATCAGCCTATAGATTTCCTTTTTGAGAGTTCTGCCTCCGCCTTTGATCATTTCAGCTGGTATATTATCAATACCTGGTGCTTTGTTATTTTTCAAGATATTAATTATATAAAATATTTCATGATTTCTCGTTCTCGTTCCTCGTTCAGATCTTCATCATCAATGTAATCAGTTGTGATATTCTCATTATTATTACTGAAATTCATTTCATACGCTGGATTGAAGAGCTCCTGGAAGAAGGATTTCCATCTTTCCAATATTTCCTCTTCTAGCAATAGGATATTTTCATTTTCGTCCTTACAGAGACCTCGGCTGTTCGTTTGTAATTTCATTAGTTTTGCACCGCCAAAGAACTTCCTCGCTTCATTCTTTTTTAAATCATTCTCTTCTTTTGTTGTTTTCAAATTTTATAGGCCACTTTCCGTTCTTCTAGATATTTCTCATTTGCGGCCCTGGTTTTCTTCATCGGTGCATTCCGTCTGGCTTGGTTTTTCTTGTCAACTGCTAGCCGACATACTTCATTCCACCAATCATTTATTCTTTCCTTTTTTTTTCTTGTCCATCGTTTCATCGGCAGCTTGCACTAAAATTTCTCGTAATTCTTCCCAGTCTTCATTAATGTTGTATGGTGTAGTCCTAATTTGAATCTTCTCAAGAAGTTTGGATCTATAAGCTCTAAGCTTCTTCTGATCTTGAAAATTTTGGGACTCCCATCTTCTAACCCTTATTGATCTTTCTTGGTATTGTGCTGGTAGTTTTTTATGTATAACGATTTTCAGAATAAAAGGGTTTGAATCAATATTCGGACCTATCAGTGCTCTCACATTTTCAATCAGTTCCTTTTTATTTCTAGTTACTAGAACGTGATCGATTTGATTCACCGATTTTTTATCAGGTGAGATCCAAGTGCCCAGATGTATTGATTTTTGTTGGAAAAAAGGTACTCATAATGAACATGTTGTTAGTTTCTGATAGTTCACAGAGAAAGTCACCGTTCTCATTTGTTGTTTCGTGTAAGGTGAAAGGGCCTTTAGTTTCTCTGTATGAAGTTTCCTTTCCAATTTGAGCATTGAAATCTCCTACCACCACTAGAAGGTCACTGCTCGCTGTATCTTCGATCACTGTTAGTAATTTTTAATAAAATATTTCTTTAATTTCCAAAGGGTTTTCATTTGTTGGGGTATATACGTTCAGTAATGTAATGTTATTATACTTTCCTTTGATTCTGAGTTTAGATATTCGTTCATTGATTGGACTGTAGTTGATTACGTGTTTAATCATGTTTCCCCACAAGAAAACCCAAGCCTGCTTGTCCAAAGTTATCATCTGAGCCATTGTAGAAAAGAGTGTATTCGTCTTTCTTGATTTGTCAGAAACCTCGCCTTCTAATTTCTTGTAGTGCAACTATTGATTGTGTTTATTTGGTCAATTAATTCATTTAACTTTCCCACTTGCAGGAGAGTTCTCACATTCATAGAGCCAATAATCATTTTGCCTGTTCCTCGCTTAGGTCGCCTTCTGCGATCAATCCGGTTCATCCGAGGCTGCGTTGTGGGTCTTTTAGCAGTGTATATTTTTTGCAGGTGATGGGGAGCTGGCCCAACACCCAACCCTCCTCCTTTTTCCGGGCTTGGGACGGGCAACGGTGGCCACTGAGGTACTCAATCCCCCAGCGTCTGCCGCAGGCAAAGTTGTCAAATTTAAATGGGTGCCTGAAAGCGGCCGCATTACATATAAACTTGAGTCCATTCGTGACTAGAGTACATTGATAAATTCTTGGCTCATACGAAAATATTGAAAAAACTTTTTAGGGTGTTGAAAAAGTTGGTCAATAAGACAATTGCATGCACCAAGTAAATATTGTAAAGAATTGAAAGGATGTGCCCACCCTTTATTTTTTCTCTCTACGTTTATTCAGTTTCTTTATCCTATTACTTAGCCCAACAAAACCAAAGCAAGTAAAATGGCCCGATAGTACTGCGAGAGGATTCTCTCGCAGGTAACCTGCGAGGGATTTTCTCTCGCAGGCAGAACCTTTTAGGAGAGATACGAAGGGGCTACCTTTGGGTATGCCTTTTCCTCTCCGTTTTTGAACTAAGGTTCCCACAAGCCGAGGCACCTCGGCCTGTTTTGAGGGGTGTATGTTCCGGGGTCGCAGACCTTGGGCATACGGTAAGAGTTGTTCGCTATTCCCATTGGAATAGTCGGCCAGCTGCCTCCAAAACTGGTCGAGGCACGGAGAAGGGAATGCTGCGTCCCCACAGAAAACTCCTCTCCCGCTATCGGAAGGGCGTGGGACAAGTACCCAATGCCCATCCTACCTGATGCAGGTTTTTATAGGGTTTTCCCTGCATTTCTTTACGCGAATGCCGGGTAGGATCCTTAAAATATATCCCGGGGGCCCTAGTTAACCCTTGGCTACCTTCCTCTACCCTTCCGCATCCCCCCTTTCAAATCCCTTCCTATGCTATTAAAGGGGAGTTGCCCAACGTGAATTACCCTCATGTAGCCTGTTGCCCTAAAAAAAACAAAGCAAGTAAAAGAGAAAAGAGCCTGTGGACGCTGTTCTCTCGCAGACAGAACCTTTTAGGAGAGATACGAAGGGGCTACCTTTGGGTATGACTTTTCCTCTCCGTTTTTGAACTAAGGTTCCCACAAGCCGAGACACATCGGCCTGTTCTGAGAGGTGTATGTTCCGGGGTCACAGACCTTGGGCATCCGGTAAGATTTGTTCCCTATTCCCATTGGAATAGTCGGCCAGCTGCCTCCTAAACTAGTCGAGGCACGTCCCCACAGCACATCGGCAGGGGGTGAGCCAAGTACGAAATGCCCAACCTACATGATGCAGGTTTTCTAGGGTTTGCCCTGCATCACTTTTAGACAAATGTCAGGTAGGATCCTTAAACTACAGCCCGGGGGCCCTTGTTAACCCATTGCTACCTTCCTGTACCCTTCCACATCCTCCCTTTCAAATCCCATCCTATGCTATTAAAGGGGAGCTTCCAGCACGGCGATAACCCTCATGTAGTCTGTTACTCTAATAAAAAAAAACAAGTAATAGCTCAGAGGAATATTCCATTATGCAATACAAACTGTGAATGCACTAACGAAAGTTGAAAATAGACTGGCGCGTATTGGAACAATGACAAAGAGCATGGAGGAAGGTATGTAGACAGCAGTGGTGTTGACTGATTGTTGCAAAGTGTGGAAAGAACAGCAAAACTGTATATGACAGTGGACGGCAAGTGGCGTGGACGGAAAGTTGACCGTGTGAAACAGCCCGTAGAGAAAAAGAGAATTGTTGACTCTCTTGTGGTACAACAAAGATTTTTGACTCTATTAGTATTTTGTACTCTCTTCGGCTACAGGTTGGTATTAGTTTAAACTTAGTAGCCGTAATATTTTTGATTCTGTAAGAGTACAAAGAGTAGTTTTGACTCTCTTAATGTACAGTAAGTATTTTTTACTCTATTAGAATTCTGGCAATATTCATCAACTTCTCATGGTCCCGGCTCGATGAAGGTATAATGAATCATCAAATCGATTATGATGAAATTTGCATTTCATCCACTTACATTTGGTTGAGGGCGTGTAAGGTAAATATTCCAAAAATTTAAATATTTTCGCAGGTAAAATCACGTGATATCGAAGAGATTAGTGTCGAATTAAATACTTTCAGGCTAATATAAATAAATACCCGAGCAACGCCGGACTCCCAGCCAGTCGTCTAATAAATGAAATTGAATGTTTCTGTGTGTCCATTTCAGATCAGAGACCAATACTCTGCGATTTTGATCTGTCGGTCGATTGTCAATAGACATTGTCTAGATACAAAATCTCTCGATATTGTATACTAGAGTGTATTAGGCCTTAGGCTACCGGTATTATTTTACAGCTTCTTAAATATATGGAGTGTACCGAGAATATTTTTGATACTTTCAAAGTACCGAAAATATTGCTGACTCTATTAAAATATTCGGATTACTATTGACTCTCTTACGATAGAGAGTGTTTAAGTCTCACTTGGCATATCAGGAATATTTTTGATTGTCTTAACGTATCGGAAGTATTTTTTACTCTCTTAAGGAACCGGGAGTATTTTTAAATGTGTGTGTCAAAATACCAGTTTTTTCTTATTTATTTATATTAATAACACGGGCAATAATTGACCAATTGTGATCTTATTACAGTGCACTTTACTTTCAAACAAAAATTCACTCATACTTTTAAACATTTGCGTATACAAACTTGACCAGATCTCAATAATTGAAATTAAACTTGACCAGATCTCAATCGTTGATCAGTTTATAAATTCTCATTATTCGAGAATTGCAAGTATAATGATTAAATTAACATTCCGTCGTCATGGATTGGGTAGGAAACGTGAAATGTATGTGTGAATTTAAGGGCAATAGGCTACATGAGGGTAATCCACTTAGGGCAACTCCCCTTTAATAGCATAGAAAGGGATTTGAAAGGGGGGATGCGGAAGGGTAGAGGAAGGTAGCCAAGGGTTAACTAGGGCCCCCGGGCTATATTTTAAGGATCCTACCCGGCATTCGCCTAAAGGAATGCAGGGAAAACCTTAGAAAAACCTGCATCGGGTAGCTCTCAATTCTGGTTAAATCAGTGTTGACCAAGAGATTAACTGCGAGATTAAATTATTTTCAGGACTTATATAAACACATACCCGTACAAAAGAGCTAGTGTATTTTATAAAATTGATTCATCTAATTGTAGTTTATGTCATGTTGAAGAAACCAGAAGGACATTGGTTACGCGGATTAAAGAACATAAATTTAACATCACACTTACGGTCAGAAAACACAATCCGATTAATAAACTCTGCAATAAATATAAATTTGATTTAGGAAACAAAGTAAGCCTGCGAGAGGATTTCTCGCAGGTGAACCTTCCCAGAGAGCTCTGGCGGGGGCTACCTTTGGGGATGCTCTCACATCTCTCTGGTTTTTTTTGAACTAAGGTTCCCACATGCCGAGGCACCTCGGTCTGTTTTGAGAGGTGTATGTTCCGGGGTCGCAGACCTTGGGCATACGGCAAGAGTTGTCCGCTATTCCTATTGGAATAGTCGGCCAGCTGCCTCCTAAACAGGCCAAGGCATGGCGAGGGGTAAGCTGCGTCCCCACAGCAAACTCCTCTCCCGCTATCGGAAGGGCGTGGGACAAGTACCCAATGCCCGACCTACCCGATGCAGGTTTTTCTAAGGTTTTCCCTGCATTCCTTTAGGCGAATGCCGGGTAGGATCCTTAAAATATAGCCCGGGGGCCCTAGTTAACCCTTGGCTACCTTCCTCTACCCTTCCGCATCCCCCCTTTCAAATCCCTTCCTATGCTATTAAAGGGGAGTTGCCCTAAGTGGATTACCCTCATGTAGCCTATTGCCCTAAAAAAAAAAAAAAAAAAAAAAATAAATTTGATTTTATATCGACACCTGCTGAGGTCTGCGAGGGCATATCTCTCGCCGGCAATACCTGCGAGGCATGTTCTCTCGCAGGCAGAACCTTTTAGGAGAGATACGAAGGGGCTACCTTTGGGTATGACTTTTCCTCTCCGTTTTTGAACTAAGGTTCCCACAAGCCGAGGCACCTCGGCCTGTTCTGAGAGGTGTATGTTCCGGGGTCACAGACCTTGGGCATACGGTAAGAGTTGTCCGCTATTTTCATTGGAATAGTCGGCCAGCTGCCTCCTAAACTGGTCGAGGCACGGAGAAGGGAATGCTGCGTCCCCACAGCAAACTCCTCTCCCGCCATCAGAAGGGCGTGGGGCAAATACCAAACGCCCGACCTACCTGATGCAGGTTTTTCTAGGGTTTGTCCTGAATTTCTGTAAGCGAATGCCGGGTAGGATCCTTAAAATATAGCCCGGGGGCCCTAGTAAACCCTTGGCTACCTTCCTCTACCCTTCCGCATCCCCCCTTTCAAATCCCTTCCTATGCTATTAAAGGGGAGTTGCCCAACGTGGATTACCCTCATGTAGCCTGTTGACTTAAAAAAAAAAAAAAAAAATTGATTTGTAACTCCACTATATTAGACAGTGAACCTCATTATAGAAACCAATAATTTCAGAAATGTTATTGATTAAAAATTATTCAAACAATGTTAATATTAAATTTGACTTCGAAAATATCAACAAATCATATGTTTTACGTTCTTTGGAATTTCTGTACATATTCTTGGCTTTTATATTTTCTAACTTATCAATATATGTTAAAACAACGTATCGTCGAAACGTCCATCTATGTTTAAATTATTTTCTGAGTAATTGTTTCTCATATTAAATTTGTCTGGAAACTACGGTCGTATGAATATTTATTAGAATTTACTTCAGTTACATTACATATTTAAAATATGCTATTTAAAAATGTATTAATAGTTAATTCGTTTAAAAAATCGACTAAAGCTGAATCTTACTTTAGTTGCTAGGTTAGTAGGACATCGAGGCGGAATGGCGTATGGCGGAACAGCGTTGTAGTCCGCTCTGCCGTGCACGAATTTACTTGAACTAATTGCACTTCGTTCGCTTTCTTTTTACAATACATTGTTCGTAGGTATTAAAGTAAGCGTAATTAGGCAAAGTTTGTCAACAGACACTATGGTGAAAGCAATTTCTACTGCTTTTAACAAGATGAACTACATTATGGTCGCTACACAGTAGGAGTGACAAAAAATACTTTGATAACAATATGACTAAGCCATTTGCGTTTCTCAGTGTCTCACCCTAATAATTAAGTGAAACAAGGAGAGAAGATAGTTTCACGCCAAAGAGGTAAAATTACTATCTTCATGGCTTCTCCCTTAGTTGCAAACTTCTGTAGACTCAAAAAAAATCGAAGATGGAAAAAAAGATATCAAGGAAAATTCTATTTTCAAAAATAAATCAGACAGACATAAATAACGAGGAATATCTGAAAAGGAGAGCATAGAAAAGACGAGAAAATTTGTCGAAATCTGGAGTTCTATCGAAAGAGCGAATAAAGAAACAAAATGTATTTATTGCAAATCCGAGTGAAGGTTGGATTACCTGCATTGTGTGCAAAAAGTAAATTACACAATTCATGTGCAGGCGTAGATGAAGAATCAATTCTTATTAATACATTTTTTTTAGGCTAACAGGCTACATGAGGGTAATCCACATGGTGGCAACTCCCCTTTAATAGCATAGGAAGGGGTTTGCAAGGGGGGATGCGGAAGGGTAGAGGAAGGTAGCCAAGGGTTAACTAGGGCCCCCGAGCTATAGTTTAAGGATCCTACCTGTCATTCGCCTAAAAGTAATGCAGGACAAACCCTAGAAAACCTGCATCAGGTAGGTCGGGCATTGGGTACTTGTCCCACACCCTTCCGATAGCGGGAGAGGAGTTTTCTGTGGGGACGCAGCATTCCCTTCTCCGTGCCTCGACCAGTTTAGGAGGCAGCTGGCCGACTGTTCCTATGGGAACAGCGAACAAATCTTACCGGATGCCCAAGGTCTGTGACCCCGGATCATACACCTCTCAGAACAGGCCGATGTGGCTCGGCTTGTGGAAACCTGATTTCAAAATCGGAGAGAGGAAAAGGCATCCCCAAAGGTAGCTTCTTCCGTATCTCCTACAAGGTTCTGCCTACGAGAGAACAGCCCTCGCAGACAGAATGAATGCCACCCAACTCTTACTAATAAATATGGTATGTTAATAAATTGAACGTTGAAGTAACTTCGTATGCGAGATAGAATGGAACAATACCCAGTTTTCCTAAATTCACTAATTAAATAGGAGTTAATATTTCTTTTTTGCATTTTTTTTTGCAGGGCGATTTGTTTAGAATGTGAATAAAATATTTTATTCTTGGTTAAAAACTCCTAGTACGTTTTATATTTTTAAACATATAATTCTACTCAAACATTCACAAATATCAACAACAAAATAGATTTTAAATTAGAGGTTTTTTATTTGTTTATTATTTTTAGTCGCATCAACGGCTAAAGTCTTAGCGACTTTTTTTCTACAAAAAATCAGTTCACTCGTCGGGGAAGTATTTTGTGTGGGGTTGTCGATACGGGAAAACACAAACAATATCCATACCCAAGCCGTGATTACTCGGGATGCCTGTGGTGCGAAGCTGTGACACTGACCACTCCACCACAGCAGGTCGGCGTGTTTTGATTTATGTGTAAATTAATTTAAGTTTGTTTGATAGATGAAGCAGTAAATATCCTGCCCGAATGTATTTGTTATGCTTATTCTATTATATTCGTCATTTTAGCTTTGTATTACAAAAGTAAAATAAATATATAAAATGTAGCTACAAAATAGACAACAAATATTGCTTAGAAAGAGGGAAGTGAATCAATGAAATATCTATTGCGTGTAGTAGAACTACGAGCAGCTGTACTTCCTATAGCGAGGGCCGAATATTCGCTGTATTTCCTGCCAAGAGTGACGTACTACATTCGCTTCTTCGAATTCTGGTACGACTACGTACCTGGCATGCCGTCTGGCAAGGAAGCCCAGGACAACCATATAACTTCGCAAACCATTTCAGCTGTCCAAAATCCATTTCTATCAAACTCACGTGTGATGCACATTACTATTTTTACATTCTACGGAACTATTTAAATTCGCCCTTGATTTACAATTGTTTACCAAACGAACTGAACCACAATACCCTGCAGATCGTAGTGTGTGTGATTTTTTAAAATTTACTTATTCATGCTCTGGGATTTCACTTTGTAATTATCATTTGACTCATGTTAGCAATTAAATGCCGATATTAATTCATTTTGTAAAAATACATTTTATTTTGTATTTCGAATTCAAATACTTGTAAAATTTTGTTCAATATCCTTAAAAATTAATTATATTCAAAGACAAGCTTACGTAAGTAATACTTTTGCATTTGTCAAAGAGATCAGCTTAACCTACATTTCTCGGTATAATAAATTTGGTAATTTATCATTCCATTTAATGACGTCTCCAACGTTTGATATATCTAGTTGTTACATTTAATGATGTCCAACTTTTGGATATTTCATATTTTACCATTACATTATAAATTAATCATTATCGCTGCTGGTATAAAATATGACGATGTCTTAGGAGATTAATCCTCGTCTGTACGTTAATATAATTTACCGCTGTTGGATATTGAATTACTTTTGGCGAGGTGGTCCTTGGTCGTCGTCATGATGGCTGGCATTCGAGTGTTACAGTTATGCCATCATCGTTTGCAGGTAAGACAAGCAGTGGCTCATAGAGTAGAACAGCCTTGCTCTGCGTATGGTAACTTCCGAGTCCAGCTTCGCCTCGTCCTCTGTTGCAGGCGAATTTGTTGCGAGTGAATCCTCAAAACGAAACTAGTTTGCTAAATACTCAAAATTGTATTTCCTTCCTCAGAATTTTTAAGAGATAGTAAATTAAATGACATTTTTTTATGTGAAATTAAATGGCTCGTGTTTTTGATTTAATAAAATTATATATTGGGACTTAAAGTTTATTGACAGTCAGGTGTAATCAGTAGGTACAGATTTATCTGATTTTTCATAACCCATACAAGTAGAAATTTAATATTAATAATAATAATTTTAAATTCCATGTACAGCGTTTAATATTTCCTATGGGATTGGCATGAAATTTCTTCTGAGATTTGGAAGAGTAGTATTGATTTTGTTTCACTGAATACTATTTCTGATAATTTTACTTTTATTATACTTGAATCGTGAAAACTATTTTAATGTAACACGTAATTATCGCGACATGATCGTCGCGTACACATGTTGATTTTGTGAAAACTTCTTGTGAAGACTGTGGATGATTAACAAATGGAATAGTCCACCAGTCAAATATGTTGATACGTATTCATCACAAACAAATAGGCTTGATAGCAATATAATAACATAAATTATCATCCTTATAACAAATCACTAGCAATGTTTCTATTAGTAAAGAAACGGTGTAGAGAATGAATAAAGTCTTCTCCGGCTTCTAACCGAGTAAACAATTGCATTCGCGACGTTTCGATGGCGTTCACTGCCATCGTCTTCTAGCAATAGTCCAATTCCTCCCCGTAGAGGTGAGTTAATAAAGAATGTAGTCTTTTTCGGTGTAGAGAATGAATAAAATCTCGAAACGTCGCAAATACAATTGTTTACTCGGTTAGAAGCCCGAGAAGATTTTATTCAATGTTTCCATTGTCAGAGATAGCATTGCTCTTCTTAAATGAGAATACGTTTTTACTTGTAATTCATTAATAAAGGGCCACAAAATAATTTCTAATTTTGTAAAGACGACTAAATATTCTGAGAAGGACAACCCAGCCCGAAAATATTATTGCTCGACGGTCAGCAAGGATGAAAGGCTGGCACAAATTTAAAAACCTGGAGAATCGGAGCGAACTTTAAAGGACGCGAGTATTTCTTGTCCTTGATATGAAAAAAGGCTTGTCCTGAGTTCGTGGTTGAAAATACCATACGTCTTAGCCAGTGTCGGTTCGTTTGTTTTTGAAGTTATGTGCTACATCACGACAAGAAACAATTTTACGAGACTAACTATCTAAAATAATAATACTACAACAGCGATAATGTTAACAATACTCTGACATAATATTGTGCAGTTCTGATTCCGTCCATAATCTGCACAATTTCCAATATTGTCTAATTTTTAAAAGTGGAATAATTTAACTCCAAATTGACACACATTTCTAACACGAAAGTATTTTTCCTTCGTGTATATTTTAAATAGAGTTAATTTTTGGAACAAGCCACGCATGATTGAAGTATTGTATTCCGGATTTTCGAACTTTGATTGTGATTCATTAAAATGATATTTTTAATTACTGAATGGTTCAAATTTATTTTAATTTCGTTGCTTATGTCACCAAATGCGGCCGCCTATGTCATTGTACGACACGGCATGGTTTCTACTTTCTACGTGCTCTTTTTCTCCGTAGCACCAGGAAGCCACAGGTTTACGGGTGGCGCATGGGTGAAACTGAATACTGCGCATGCGCATTTGTCTTTCCAGTGAGAGATCCTGAGCTCTGACGCTTTTATTTATTTTTTTAAAAATTATAACTACTTTTGCTTACAATTCGCCCAAGAGGCAAAATAATAATGCAATAATCTTGCGGAGAAATGTTCCATTAAACCCTCTCCATATAATGCATACAATTATCAGGGATAATAATAGTTACAATTACATTAATTTACTAGAATATGTCTATAGAATTCTTAGTCAAAACGTTTTGCTAGGTCTGATGGTTTGAGTTTCTTCAGTCTTTTAGGTTCTTTGTCTTCTGACATTAGATTACGTAGAAGTTGATTATGATGATGTCTTTGTATTTTTTGACACGGTTTTGAATTTCACTTTTCGCTGGTTTGATGCATAGAGCACTCAGCAGGACTCTATTAGGTACATACCAAGGTGCGTTTGTAATAGCACGAAGAGTCTTACTTTGAAAGCGTTCTAGGATGTCAACCTTGAACTTACACGTAGTTCCCCATAGTGATATTACATAAGTCAAAATGGGTGAGGGCAACTTTATATACTAGGAGTTTGTTATTCAGGGATAGCTTCTAGCTTCTTCCTATTAGCCAGTATAGTTTATGTAGTTTAATTCTCAGTTGTTTACGCTTGTTGAAGATATGGTTTCTCTACGTCAGCCTACGATCTAAATGAAGTTCAAGGTATTTGACGGTTTCGGCGTGCTTAATTTGTTGACTATTGAGAGTTACTACTGGACAGCTAGTCCTTTTCATCGTAAATGTTATGTGTTGCGATTTTGCTTCATTTACTTATATTTTCAAGACTTTGAGCCATGAGCCATGAAAAATTTTGTATAGGTGTGCTTGTAAATATGTGGACGCTTCTTCACGTCTCATATGCTAGCACTGCTATGTCATCAGCAAAAGTAGCTGTTGTGGTTCGCCTTGATGTTGGAAAATCAGCTGTGTATATCTTATAAATAAAGAAGAGTGTATGTATGTTTGTATGTTTGTTTGTATGTTTGTATGTTTGTATGTTTGTATGTTTGTATATTTGTATGTTCGTTATACAAATCTACACCGGTAGAGCAAATTTCACCAAATTTCGTACACGTGTTCTTTACGACCAGGAAACAAACACTGTCGGGGTGAGACATGTCTACCACCCCCAGAAGTGGGGGTGCACGGGGGTTGAAATATTTAAACATGCTAAAACAGCCGATATTTTAGTCGGATAATAATTTTTAGGGGTCCAGGATATTGATGGTGTTTCTACCGATGTTTTATGAATATAATTTTCATCCCCTACACCCTGGGAAAAGGGCACCCTTAGGGTTTGGGGTGGAGAATACAAATCTATACCGGTGGATCAAATTTCACCAAATTTCGTACACGTGTTCTTTGCGACAAGGAAAACAACACTGTTGGAGTGAGACGCGCCTACCACCCCCAGAAGCGGGGGTGGACGGGGGTGGAAATATTTGAACATGCTAAAACAGTCGATATTTCAGTCGGATAAATATTTTTAAGGGTCAAAGATATTTATAGTCTTTCCACTGAAGATATCTGAATATAATTTTCTACCTCTACACCCTGGGGAAAGAGCACCCCTAGCGTTTGGGGTGGAGAATACAAATCTACACCGCTGGAGTAAATTTCACCAAATTTCGTACACGGGTTCTTTGCGACCAGGAAAACAACACTGTCGGGGTGAGACGCGCCTACCACCCTAGAAGCGGGGGTGGACGGGGGTGGAAATATTTGAACATGCTAAAACAGTCGATATTTCAGTCGGATAAATATTTTTAGGGGTCAAAGATATTTATAGTCTTTCCACTGATGATATCTGAATATAATTTTCTACCTCTACACCCTGGGGAAAGAACACCCCTAGCGTTTGGGGTGGAGAATACAAATCTACACCGGTGGATCAAATTTCACCAAATTTTGTACACGTGTTCTTTGCGGCCAGGAAAACAACACTGTCTGGGTGAGACGCGTCTACCAACCCCAGAAGCGGGGGTGGACGGGGGTTGAAATACTTAAACATGCTAAAACAGCAGGTATTAGATTTGGATAAATATTTTCGGGGTCAAAGATATTGATTGTGTTTCTACCGGTGTTATCTGAATATAATATACTGCTTTACAGAAAAATAACGCGAATACAACCGATTTTGGAGTCAAATCGAAGGTTATGGATGTCAGTGAGTTTACTTCGGATAAATATTTTTAATTGCCCATTTAACCCGAAAGTGTGGAGGTTGGAAGGGAAGATAAATAGTCAGTTCTTGCGCGTTCTTGGAGGAGAATTACGTGAATACTATTTCAACGGATGTTGATGAAAATATAAATCCCTTTAGAACTTAGTGGTGAGCTTGCTTAGGGCTGGGGGTGAGAATTGTCTATTATTCTAAAACTGTCAAAATGTTATGTGTTTATGGGTAAACTAGATTGATAGTGTTTCTACCGATGTGATATGAGTAAAAATTCAACCCTTTCCACCACGGGAAAGTAGCAGATTTAGGGGTGGTGTAGTTCATACTATTTTAACCGATGTTGTTTGCATTAATAACGACGTTTAATCTTCTTATAAATAAAACTGAGTATGTATGTATGTATGTTTGTATATTTGTATGTTCGTTATACAAATCTACACTGCTGGAGAAAATTTCACCAAATTTCGTACACGTGTTCTTTGCGACCGGGAAACAAACACTGTCTGGGTGAGACGCGTCTACCACCCCCAGAAGCGGGGGTGGACTGGGGTGGAAATATTTAAACATGCTAAAACAGTCGATATTTCAGTCGGATAAATATTTTTAGGGGTCAAAGATATTTATAGTGTTTCCACTGATGATATCTGAATATAATTTTCAACCTCTACACCCTGGGGAAGAGCACCCCTAACGTTTGGGGCGGAGAATACAAATCTATACCGGTGGATCAAATTTCACCAAATTTAGTACACGTGTTCTTTGCGACCAGGAAACCAACACTGTTTTGGTGAGACGCGTCTACCACCCCCAGAAGCGGGGGTGGACGGGGGTTAAAATATTTAAACATGCTAAAACAGTCGATATTTCAGTCGGATAAATATTTTTAGGGGTCACAGATTATGATAGTGTTTCTACCGACTGTTGGGGTGAGACGCGTCTACCACCCCCAGAAGCGGTTCGGGATTATCAGTAGAGCACTTTCAGGTGTTGGGTGGAGGAACGCTGCAATAAAATAACGCGAATACAACCGAGATTGGAGTCAAATCCAAGGTTATGGATGTCGCCCATTTCAATTATAGCATCAAATTGGCCATTTAGCCCCAAGGGGCGGGAGTGGATGGGATGGAAATTTTCTAACATGTTAAATCATCGATATTAGCGTGGAATAAATAAATGCCGGGACCATTGACGTTGATAGTATTTCTACCGATGTTGTTTGTAGGCATGATAGGGGTGGGGCTGGAGAGGATATCCTTGAAAATAACGGGACAACAATCGAGATTTGAGTCAAATTGAAGGTAATGGATGTGCCTGAATTTATTTATGACAATCTGGACAACGCGCGGGTATCGGCTGGGTTGGGATGAGTTGACCGGCTGTTTTTTTGCGTCGATTAAATATATTTCTGGATGAATTAGATTAATAAAATTTCCCTACATGTTCTCTGTGTATAATTTCAACCCCTTTCGGACTCATAAGGGTGGGCGTGAAGTAGCATTACATAAAAATAAACCAGAAACTATCGGGATTGTCACTGAGTTTAATTAATTTCCATGAAAATAACGGGAAAACAACCGAGATTCGAGTCAAATCGAAGGTAATAGATGTCGCTGAATTTATTTATGACAATCTGGACAACGCGCGGGTATCGGCTGGGTTGGGATGAGTTGACCGGCTGTTTTTGCATCGATTAAATATATTTCGGGATGAATTAGATTAATAAAATTTCCCTACATGTTCTCTGTGTATAATTTCAACCCCTTTCGGACTCGATAGGGTGCACCCTTAAGGGTTGGCGTGGAAGAAGCATTAGATAAAAATAAACCAGAAACTATCAGGATTGTCACTGAGTTTAATTATGACATTAAACTTGACCGTTTAAGTCCCCGAAGCGGGAGTGGTCGGGGGTGAAAAATTTCAAACATGTTAAACAGTCGATATTTGCGATAATTATTTCCTGGGGTTAATTACTTTGATAGTATTTATACCGATGTTGTTTGTGTATAATTTAACCCCTGTGAGGGGAGCAAGCTTAGGGGTGGGGTGGATGTACGTTAAATAAAATCCCGCAAAAACAACCGAGAATCGAATCAATTCCGAGACTATGAATGTCGCTGAATCTAATTGTGACAACCTGGGTAACGCGACGGGTTTGGGAGGTGTTGGGCGGGGGAATAAATTTTCAGACAATGTAATCGGCAGATTTTTGCGTGGAATACATTATTTTTCATTATCGCATATTTGTGGGGGTGGCCAATTTCTAACATGTAAAAACGGCCGATATATTTAGTCAATGACTTCATCCCCCTTCGGCATGGGAGGTGAGCACATTTACGGATAGGGTTCGAGGAGCTTTACTTAAAATTAGCGCAAAAGTAACCAAAAATGGAGTCTTATGATAGATAAATGACATCTCGGGCAACGCCGGGCACCCAGCTAGTAGTAGATAAAGCACGAGACCCAAACCACCACCTTGTGGGACACCACAGTATATCGGATGAAGATCAGTAGTTGCATTTTTACACTTAACGAAGAATTGTCTATCAGTCAAGTAGGATTCGAGGATAAGGTATATTTGTTTGAGAAGGAAGAGAGTTTTTAATTTGTAGATACTTGTTGATACCAGACCTTATCAAAGGCTTGCGAGGAATCCAGGAATACAACGGAGCCTTCGAGATCATTAAATACCTTGCTGACTACCGGTGAACTTGTTCAATTGTCCCATGGTCGTTACGGAAGCCAAATTAGTGTTCGGGTGTCGCGTCCCTTGCAGCCTGCTGTACTAGTTCTGCATATTCCATCGCTGCGCGTTTGGAATAGTACTCATTTTTAGCGGTACTACAGAATTTTGAAGGCAGTCTAGCCTGAGTCGAAAAACCTCTCAATCAGTGAGTTTATTGCATAAATAAGGTTGCTTATGTGTGTTTATTATATCCGAGTGTATGGTGATTCAGATGGCTGAATGATCAGCAGCTAGCTCGAGCCAAGAATTTATTGTTGGGTGTTAAAACCTTTAACAATACAAAAATAGATTAAGTCAGGCAGTTTCCTACGATCAGTTGGCCAATATGTTGGCTCCCCAGTAGATATTTGATTTATGTTATTTGCTTTTATGGAAGCTAATAGTCTCCGTCCATCAGGTCTAGTGATACGTGAGCCCCAGTGTTGATGCTTAGTATTTAAGTCGCCAGCTAGCACGACTTTGTTTCCTAAAGTTTAAAAAAAGTGAGTATAGTCTTCTTTGCTAATTATATGTTTAGGAGGGCTGTAGATTGCTGAAACTGAAAAAGGGGCAGACTTATCTTCAATTAATACAGTAGTGGTCTGGTTATGGTTGTGTTGATATTTTTCCATTTCATGGTTTTTAATGTTGCTCCGTATGATTAAAGCTGTTCCACCATGCACAGTGCCATCCCGGGTGATTAGTATGATATAAATTATATTTAGGAATCTTAAAGTAGCTTTGGTTGGTGAAGTGAGACTCAGTGATAAGCAGTATAATATTTTTGTTTTCAACGTACATTTTAACTTATTGAGCATGTTGGCATAGGCCACTTGCATTCCATGCAACAATTTATAGTGCGTGTGCAATTATGAAAGTTTTGTAATCAGTGCAGCGAGAAGATTCATTATTGTGACAAGAGTTTTCATTATGTCAGCCGCTTGTAGACCATACATAGCCAGTTTGCTGCTTTAGCGGGAGCGAGTGCGCCGCAAGGCGGGCAGTTTAAAGTCTTCGATATAAAAGCAGTAATTCGCATTGTTAAGACACAATTATTATGAAGGTTCTGAAATTTAAAAAAATTATCATATATATGTCGTCAGTCAAAGCTCAGGCAGCGATGGAACAGGACGACGATCCCGAGCCCAGTTGACTACTCAAAATATACAGAACCGGAGACAGTTTTAATTCTAAAATATGGGCACATTATGACGGAAAATTTGAAGTTTCTTCCAATAGTAAACCATTTTTCCTGCTGCACATATCAACTTCGTTAAATATGTATAAACAATAGTTCAATAGTTCATAAAAAGTATTTTTTCGGGCAATATTTCTGTTCAAATTATTTCCCTTCGCTCGTGCATTTTTTTCATGCAATAAATTTAAATGCGTGTATTGGTACCTTTTCTTCAGCCACATTTTCATCCTTCTATTACTTTTAATCCGTTTTTTAGTAGCCAATGATACTATTATTCCAATAATACCTTTTTGAAAAATTCTAATTAAAATCAATTTTGTGTTATCCAAATGGTTTCAACGTGGAGACTGAAATCAGTTTGCACTGAACGTCTAATACCGTCCGTCAAAGCAACAATCTGCAATCAATGCATTCATGATGAAGACTCTGGATACAACTGATGCTAGATTGATCATGTAAGTTCCGTCTAAATTGTCTAGTGAATATAGAGGAACTTTCGGGTTCTTGATTATCTAGCAATGACAACAAACTGAAGGATTACCAAGCAGAAACAAATCACCTGACTAAAACATATTCAGAAAGTATAAGTGGTCTGGTTTATCTTATGTCAACAATTTCTATGCATAATAGTTATAGAGCCGCTTCAACGTTAAGGAAGTTAAGCTGATCCGTAGTCACGAAGATATATTTTCCATCTGATATGTTCAACGATAAAAATAAGTATTAAGTGCAACAACGATTCTCATTTTTATCATATTTTCTTTTACATTATAGCAATACCGATGTTTCGTAAATAAGAAATATTTATTCCTTTGTCCGTTTTGTTTTGTCCAAAAAATTCGTTACTTTCGTGTTATTTTTCATGAAACGAGTCTCTGACGTAGCTTAAACTAATACATTTCTAAGCCAAATGTGTAGTAGCTTAATCCCGGCAGTTCGCCTACATAAGGTAGGACGGGCACTTGGTACTTCTCCCACGCCCTTCCGAAGACTGGACTTTGGTTTGCTGTAGTGACTCAGCATCCCAACTCCATGCCTTGACAATTATTGAAGGAAATTGGCCTACTCTTGTAATGGGAACAGGAGAAAAATAACACTTCGGTACCTTACTATCTTTTCCTATTCTATTAAAGGGTAGAATCGAACATATTTATAAAAAAAGAAGCGTTATCAGTATCGTCCTATTAAGGTTACACATACAATACACATTATCTTGGTCTAGAAATATGTTCGCTGACAGCATATTAGGTGAAAATATTATACAAATATCCTCCAACTACTATTATTTTAAAACACAGTGTTAATAAATATCGTGTTAATAAATATTAATCAGCACGTGATAAGTATACCTGTTTAAATATTTTCTAATTTTCACATTAGAAACGTTTGAGCGTACAGTTTCATCATCTATTTTCTGTTGTGCTATACCCCAAATTAAAACGAATGTTATCAATTGTTGTAAAAATATTATATTTTCTTAGTAACCACCAATCACTAAACGTTACCGGGAATCCTTTTGAGTTAGCAAAATAATTTTCTCTAAAAATTAGTATTAATGAACATATTTTTACTAATTTATATATTTTGCTCAAATTTCTGGAGTGTATCAGTTACTTGTGAGAAAGAATTAAGTTGGCATTAATAATACGTTATTCGTAACAGACCAATGTATAAATAATTACATGCTTACTTTATTTTAAAAACAATAAAATTGAGAAATATGCCATTAATAGTGGTGTGACAAAAAAACTATTAGTTTGTTAAAATACAAAATTCTACTTCATAAATTTTGAAACTAATTTCAAAAAGAAATATGTTTACAAGATTTACCTTTAGCCTAAACGCTTCTGGGTCTTCGAAATTTTCTGTACTTTCTGAGATTCTGACAGGGTTCAAGAATTTAGTATAAGGACCTGCTATAGAATCGTGGTAATCAGGTATTTCAACGTGTCGTGGTCCCCTATATGACAACGGAGAACTTTTAATATAAATTCAGTGAGTATAGCTAAGCAAAGTTGGCAGTTGTTTGTGCAATCATAACATAAAACTTTTTTACATTTCATAAATGCTAAAACATTTATACTTAAACTTATAAGAGTAAAAATATAAAATATAAAAAGATATTTTAGTCTGATTTAATGTCCCCATTGCTCCCTATTTCACGAAATCAAAATACTTAATAAGAATTCGTACCTGCAACCCTTCTTCGGAGTGTAATCTTTCATATACACTGAAGCAAGATAATCCATTGTAAATGATATTTCAAAAAATATATAGTTTTAATTACCCTGTTAACTGCCTTTTTGTTATACTCTGTGAATACTTATATCACCAACAAGTAATCGAAATCAAAATTTTAACCCCCATCAACTGGTAACTTGCACTGGTTAACAAAGCGTATTATTAAAGATATTCCAATTCATTAATTTTATCTTTCGTCCATATTAAATTCTGTATGCTTAAACTACATAAATCTATCGGTCAGCCATTATAGAAGAATAACAATTTATTAATATGAACATAACTTCATAAAATATTGCACTATCCGTTCCAAGGACCTGATTATTGAATTGGATGAAAATAAAAAATATACAAACGTATGACATTACGATTTTAAAAATTACAAAAATTTTCAAACACTTGAAATATGTCAATTATAGCATTGGAACTCTAGTTTCGTAAGAAATGAATTTCAGAACCTAACGAAATGATAATTATTCAGACTGACACAACTCATTGTTGAGTAATAAATATAGAAAATTATAAACAGGGTGCGAACTTATTAAAATTGTGTGATTTTCAATATAAGAAGACCATGAAGTAAAAACAAGACACAACATTTATGCAAATAATACACAATTAAAGCACAACTAGCACAAAAAAATTAATTTAATTTTGAGTTCAGTTGTAGAAAATGATAAAGTCGAAACTAGTAACAGTTTAAGTTGCTTCACAATTCCATTTTCAATAACATTTCTGTACTCTAATTTGGATAATTTTACCTCTGAAAGGAGCAGTTGTTATCAATAATACCCAATCTAATTCCTGGCGCGTCTAATAATTATGTACACGGACCAATTTTTTAATTCTCCTTCCATTTGTACCTTTCATAGTACCTCATCTGATACTTACCGAATTAATCCAAGTCCGTTTGATTTTTTTAGATATAGATAGAATTATTTAATTGCATTGGGTAAAGCCCGATGGTAATTTTTAAAATACATACAATGAAGGTACACTAACGTGAACATAAAATAAATATGGAAAAGTTCCATTACACCTATAAACCTTTTTCTTAATATTAATAACATAATAACCAACATTATGCCTGTAAATGACGTACTATAGTTCTCACCGCTTCTAACTTCACTTCACTGCAATGCTTTACATATAAAATTAAATTTTAAAAATTATACCCTTATTAAAATATTATTTTATTTGCAAGTTCACTTCAATAAATTTATTATTAATTTTCCAATAAATCTTACTCATAATTCGTTAATCTTCTTTTGAATTGTACACTCGCCGATAGCACAGTTATAGACGGGTTATTCCTTTCTGAAAGGTTCTATTCAGGAATTAAAAAATCCCTATATTAGTTCGCTGCATATTACTTATATGAATGATCTTTTTTAGATAAGTAAGAGGGAGGTAAAAGCGAAATGATTTCATTTCTCCAGACCTATGCGTTCATATGTGCCCTAAATAATGCATAAAGTCTAATCTGTTACTATCTATTGTGCGTATCTCATTTTCCGCAAGTCTGCAAGACAATTTTAATGCATTTTTCAGAATTTTATCTAGTGCCTGAATAATCTCATTCTTGTAAAGATTTCTCCATACTCTAGAATAGGTCGCACCAAAGTTCTATCAGCAATGAAATTAGCATTTTAATACTATTATTTAAAACCTTGCGTACTATGTTTAGTGCTTTCCATCCCTTATTAGCCACTTAATTTACATGTTTTCCCTATGTTTTATTTACTAAACGTTACACCCAAATATTTGCAACTATTGGATACTTCTATTAATTCATCTCCTAGATTCTAATTTGCAGCCTTAATATTTTTCTGCTTCGTAAAGCTAATAGAGCTTATATGTATGCTTTTTAACGCATTTATTTTCATTTATTATGCAAATGCCAGTTTAATACGTCGTTTAAATCCGATTGAAGAGCAAACACGTCGTTTGGCTGTTTAATTTTCGTATAAATAATGCAATCGTCTGCGAAGATTTTTAATTAGGCTGGATATCTGCTGGCAAATCGTTAATATGCTAAAATATTAAAGGTCCGATAACGCTTCCCTGAGGCACGCCAGAAGTTATTTGCTCAGGATCTGAGAGTTCAGAAGTTACCCTAACTTTTAGTTTAGGTTCCTTCAAAAAGTCCAGAATATAGTTCAGGATGCGAATATCAATCTCCATGTACCTTAATACCTCACTTCAATCTCTCGGGGGACGCTCACTAAACGTCTCGCGAAAGTACCCTACAATGAAAATTAAGTACAGTTATTTTGTAATATTTTTGGTTTAATAAACACACATAATTTCTTAGCAACTTTTTTAATTCGTTCAGCAAGACTTCACTGTACAAAAGAAAATGAGTTGGTTAAATCATTTTACAGTGCAATTTTAGACTGATTGTTTTTTTTATATAGAAACAGAGTGGTTAAGGGCATTCACGTTGTTGCATCTCCACATTAATAGGAACCCGTCACTAAGGATCATAACCCACGTCGCCTAAATACGGTGCAGAGAAAAACTACAGAGAAAACTGCATCATAAATGCCAGTCTCTTGGTACCTGTCCCCAGAAATTTAGAAGACTGGAGTCGGAATTTACTGTGGGGCCGCAGAATTATTCACTTCATGCATCGTCCTGATAAGGAGACAGCTGGTTGAGTGCTCCAAAAGCTTCGTCACCTGGTTTGTGCGGTGTCTTTCTTACGGCTCTTGCGATTCTTGAATCACTTGACAAAAGCAGTGAGGATTGCAGAAAAGTTGTGTCGTATTTATTTAGCTCTCCTTTTTGTCAGTTATTCGGCTACTTATTTATCTTTTTATTATACTTTTAACACAGACGTTTTTATTTTTATTTGTGCTGTATTATTTTTCCTTAGATAAAATATGAGAATAGTACTTTCTTTTTCTGGCAGAGAATATTTCTCTTAGCATTATAATTTCCAATATCTATTGCTTCAATAAAATATATTTTATTATTAACATTGTTAATTTTATTCTGTATATAAAAGTCATTCTCCAAAGATATTCTGTACATTCTCCAAATTGTCTGGATTGCTTCTATTCGATTCGCCGTATAATATCTTTGGGAAATGCAATATGCAAACAAGTGAACAGAAACAAATAGTGATATATTATTTCATTTTGTGTTATTTGAAATAACATTTGTTGTACATTTGGAAGTTATTAACACTTCTTAAATCTAATTGTTTTGACGCAAATGTTATAATATATTGTCGTTGCGTAGGTTAAAATGCATCGTCTGTCATTGACTACGTTATAAACGTTTGAGTTGAAATAGTTGATTTTAGTAATAACATTTGTATTATATATTACATTTCCATCTTAATTTGACTATACAGTGATTAGATCGAATGATACGATGACTGGTAACGCAGTCGGTGAAAAGATGATAAACTTTGACTTTTTCATTGGTGTCTTCTGTGGTTTTTTCCAATATGTGTTATTCATCTTATTTAATCGTGTAAAATTTTGTGCTGACATTTACTGCCAATTTTGATGTGATAGTGCAAGAAAATGAACGAACCATTTCTAGAATATTTTACATTGGAGACTAATTAAGAGGTATATGTTTCTTTAGGGTATTAAGTTTTTGAAATAAACCTTACCTTAGACATTAAGATAATCTTGGGTAGAATTCGGATCCGACACCTAGTTTAACAAAATAATAATCATTTTACACAAAAGTTAATAAATACATGATATGAACAACATGAAAATTTAATACCTAATTGGTCAATTTTGGACAATACATCGATTTTTAAGTATTTTGGTTAAGTAAACAATATCAGTTTACCGCCCAATTTTCCTAATTACTTTCTTATACTTTCATCATATCTAATCACAATTTATCAGACTAATCTTGAAGTTGCATTTGATTTAATTTAATTTAATGATTCTTTTTCATTAATCATTCCATGTCCAAAATATTCCTCTGCAATGCTTCTCTGACATAAACTCACTTTTCAATAAGAAAATTATTTTAGTTAGCGTCTGAAGCAACCGTTGTTTGAGAATGTTCGAATAATTCATATGTTGATGTGTCTATTTCACTATTACTAAAATATTTGATTACATATTTTCTTGTAAACAATATATTTCTTCATATAAATAAACAACAAGCATTTTTATAAGTTGTCTCAATAGTTAATATATATATATATATATATATATATATATATATATATATATATATATATATCAATATATTAATTCCATAATTGTCTTAAGTTCATAAATAAATTTAAAATGATTTTTTTCCATTTCATGTTCAAAAATTTTCAGATACTAATTTTACTGATCAAGTGCATAATTACACAAAACAGAATAAATTCATTTAAACAAAGCTAACTCTTTAAGGGCTATGGAATTGTGTTAATAATTAGTATAGAAAAATCTGCACCAGACCAGGTGAGATTTTTCTATCCAAATACATTATTATTTGCTGCAACCAAGTGATCAACCATTGTGGACAAATTCTGTAGTTTATACTTCTTTGTTAAATCTGATTTAGTTTCAGAATTGTTAAATGATTTCTGTGCTGTTAACTTTTGTTTGACCTTCACATACTTCACCGCCATAATGCTTGTTAGATTATAAATCAGTTTTTTAATTTGTGTAAATGAAATGGAAATAATCTCATATAATTTTAATTACTGCCAAATGTTTTTAATTTGTCTTAAATAATCTTTTGAACAGCACCATTTTTCAATTTTATTTATTTTAAGAAGTATGAGAAACAGTACTACTTCAGATTGGTGTATAAAACGAAAGTATTCAGACATATTAAAGCAGAAATATGACTGGTTAGTTTTATAAGTTATGATCAAGGCTAAGAATGTTTATTATTATATATGTAAGTGAAGGTATAAATTACTACTGCTGTGTTCCCAGGATCTTACCACATGTTCTGTTAAGGAACTACTCTTTATTTTCTTATAACTATTTTTTAACTATTTGAGGCTACAAAATTACATGTATTTGTCATTTCACTTACTGTCACAATTCTGTGTATAGAAAAAACATCATTTTTTGTGTTCTTAATTTTTAAATGCAGTTTTGAATTATCACTAGGTGTATGTAACTTAGTACCTGAAGATGTATTGTCACATTACAGAATAGGAGCAATACAAGGTCATTAGAATAGGCTGTTAATGTTTGGACAAGCTCATTTTCAAATTGCTCCATTGTCGGGTGAGCGCCCCACATTGGGAAAAACCAGCTTAGAGTGACACAACAGTTGACAAACTCAAAAGCCTTCAATGTAAAAAGTGTTTGAGTTTGTCAAATGTTGTGTGTGATTGTATCACTCTAGGCTCTTGGTACTTTTAGTTTTCTTAGCACTTGAAGAAACTAACAAGGTTTCCAGAAATGTTGTGTTGTATTTTTATCGTCAGTTCCTTTGTGTGTATTTTAATATTTGGTCTTATTATTAATTATCAAAACAGTATAACTTGGTATAACTTTTATTTCCCCAATTTCATCCTTAAAGTAAACAATAAGGTTGGGTCTATACATATTAAATCAACCAAGTATTAACATGCTGACATCATATATATATATATATATATATATATATATATATATATATATATATATATATATATGAATGCTATTAGGAAGGATATGACATTGTCAAAAATAATTGTAATATTGGTATGGAAAAGAAAGAGAGATAGGTTGTGGCATACCTGAAAGTGAAGTGCAGTATAGCCATAAGAAACTGAAGGTTGTTCTTCAAATTTTCAGAGGCTTTCGGCCTCCTCCTTCAGGAAGGAGTGTTACACAATTCCGTGCACCTGCAGGCAGCAGAGAGTTGACCGCCACACAGCTAGTAGACCATAAACAATTAACACCCCACCAGACCACTAACTTTCTAACTCAAGGGAATGTTGTGGCATAGGAAAGGTTCCAATAGTGATCATTCATACAAAGAACCCTATACATACATATATACTTAAACATGCATATACATATTATTGTATGTATGCATACACATAAATACATTCATAAGCATGCTCATACATACTCACATGCTCTCGTGAAAGTTGGGATGGCAGGTAGGAAGGGCACTATTTAAAGGATGTTAAGTCAAGGGCTTTACCTGGACTGTAAGACATGTTGGAAAGACAGTTCCCTCAGATGGAGTTATGCCTCTGATGAATCGGGGGTAGAGCTCTAATGATGGTGAGTGTGAATCATTGGTTGAAATTGTTTATATTGTGGCTTTGGGTGTGAGCAGCTACTGGGAATTGAATTTTGGAAAGTTTGGCAGTGCTGCGGTGGTTGTCTATTCATTCAGGGAGGGGTGCTTTGGTTTGACCTATGTAGAATTCAGGGCAGAGTCTACAGTTAATTTGGTAGATGGTGTGGGAGGAGAGGCAAGTGAAGTTTTCTTTGATTTTGTATGTTTTTGTGTGGTTCTGAAACGTTATGGTAGGCTTTAAGGTAGGGAAAAGATGGCATCTGTTCCTACCACAAGGTTTGCAACCCGGCATGGGTAGGGGTGGAGGATTTGAACGGGTGGACAAGTTAATTTCGGAGGTTGGGTGGGCGTCTGAAGGCAACCCTTGGACTACTAGCCGTGTGGCAGTCAAAACTCTGCAGTCTGCAGCTGGCCGGTGTAACACTCCTTCCTGAAGAAGGAGTCTGAGAGCATCTGAAAATTTGAAGAACAACCTTCATTTCCTTATGGCTACACTGCATTTCACTTTCAGGTAAGCCGCTTTTCTTTCCATACCTATATTGCTTATATAGTGTGGAAGGGTAGAAATAAATTGGAGAAATAGGATTACACTTTATATAATTATATCTATATTAAATTTTGTGTGTTTATTACCAGGAACTAGAAGGTTATTTTACGAAACATAAATATGATACTTACCTGAAAGTGATGTGCGGTGTAGCCATCAGAAACCAAAGGTTGTTCTTCAAATTTTGGAGGCTCTCAGCCTCCTTCAGGAAGGAAATACAATGCACATTGATGCAGACGACTTACTGTAAAAACACACAGCAAAAACTGGGAAAAGAAGATCAGTAAATAACAGAATAGACTCTTGTACATAAAATAATTACTGAAAATTTATAAACTATAAAACCTAAAAACATTTTGGGTTGTTTATAAAAGAAAAATTATTTGACAATTGTATGTAAATACAATAAAACCATATATATATATATATATATATATATATATATATATATATATATATATATATATATATATATATATATGGAAGTACAAAACATGTTTATAAGGATGTCGTTTTTCTCATTTCATAAGTTAAACTTTTTTGTTTATTAAGTATCAACTTGAAATAAAAACCATCTTATTCTCAATGAAACCATCTATAAATGTTTGGACCGAAAGTGTGTTAAGTTGTCAGCAAAGTGATCTTTTATTTGTTTAAACATTATGTTTTCAAAAACAGAATAGAGATTGTAACACCAATTTGTCAAATATTTTTTCTTGTTTAAACAACCCAAAATGTATTTATTTTTTCATAGTTAATTAATTTTAAGTAATAAAATTATTTAGAAGAGTCTATTCAATTATCTACTGATCTTCTTTTCCCAGCTTTCCTTTGTGTTTTGACACTAAGTTGTCTGTATCAATGTGCATTGTATTGTGTTTTTTGTATTTTCTGTTAATTAAAAAAATTCTTTGATTAAATCTCAATGATTTAATTTTGTGTATTTATTTCTAGAAACTTGATAGGTATTTTGTGAAAATTTCAATTTTTTTTATTTTGTCCTTTATGAGATATTCCCATTTGTAAATAGGCTATTTAGGTCTGTAAAATCTATAGGGAACATTTAAAAGGAGTCAATTGTTCTTGGGTTGTTCTCTATTATATTTTTTTTAGGGGGAAGAAATATTAAAGTTGAGTTGTAATCCCTTTTTTAGAAAAAATTCCAAACAGCCAAACACATTTTTCTAGTTAAGTTTTAGGATATTTCCTTACAACTATACACAGTTTTGGTCCAAACATGATTTATAGATGGCTTCATTAAGAATAAAATGGTTTTTATTTCATGTTGATATCTTCACAAATAAAAAGTTTTTTTAACTTATTGCTAACCTCTGAAAACACCTAAAACCCAGAGTGAACATGGTAAATTGTTCTCACAAATGCCTACATAAATAGAAAATCCATGTGTTAAAATAAAATGTGTCTGCAATGATTTTGTTGTATTGGTTGATTTCATATGGTTTGTTACGGTTTAATAATATTAATATTTTTCTGGCTTAATACCTCTCAATGGATAATGGTCAAACACACTGAAAATGTTTATTAATTAACCATGTGATTAATACTATATATTACAATGATTTCAGTTACAACAGGCATGGAAGCAAGACCATGATTTTAAAAAGTTTTACAAATTCCTTTATGCAATATTTAAAAAATTGGATTCTAATAGTTACAAATTTTCTTTATTATTTTATATCTTGTCTTGCTTGCATGTAATGCATTAATATTATTATTGTTTATTAAATTTGTAGTATAATGATATTTTGTATTCAGGTTTAATGGATATAGTTCACACTTCCAAAAGAGAAATAGAATAACCTGACGATGAGCCATACAAAGAAAAAGAAGCATAGTCATAACAAGAAAAAACAAACCAGTCAAAGTAAAGAGAACAGGCAAAGCAGAAGCAGGGATAAAAAGTCTGAACGCAATAAGGATAAAGATAAGAAATATAAAAAACGACTTATTAGCGGTAGCTCAAATCGTACCAAAAGCAGAAGTGAAAGCTATGATAAAAGTTCAAGTGAAAGCACTTCAAGTAGAAGTAGCAGCAGCAGCAGTAGTAGCAGCAGCACCAGTATTAGCAGCACCAGTACCAGTAATTCCAATGATAGTTTAGTTTCCAGAAATAAACGAAATAGTAAAAGTGACGAAAAGAGGAAGAAGAGAGAAAATGTACACAAATGCAATGAAAAGAAGAAAAAGAAAAGGAACAGAAGTATTAGCAAAAATAAAAAGGAGAAATGTCACAAGTGTAAAAACAGGAGCAAGAAAAGAAAAAAAAGATGTAATAGCAAAGATAATCGGAAAATGAATGTAGAAGATGTTGATAATAAAGGTGCAGAAATTTCTGATAAAAAAGTTACTAAATTACTAAAAAGTGGCAAAAAGAATAAAAAACGAAAAAACTCCACTAAAGAAAATATTGAGCATGAACAAAAAAATAAATCAACTGAAGATATTAAGTTAGGTACATCTCTTATAAATAACCAAAGTGAACCTGAAAAGCCCAACAATTCTACAACATTAAATAAGAATGATATTGAGCCAGATTTATCAGGATCTGTAAATCTTCAAAAGTCTGATAGTAATTTAATGATTAAAACTATTGATACAAATTTAAATGTAGAAATAAAATCAGAAACTGAATCAAAAATAAGTAACTCAAGTAAATTACGGGAAAAAGAAAAAAACATTGGAACTACACCAAATTTAAAAAAGAAAAGGAGGAAATCTGATGCAACTCAAGAAGTAAGTAATAAAAACGAAATTGGTAGAGTCTGTTCTAGTGAAAAAAGTGACAATTGTCCATTGAGTGAAGAAAGGATAGAAAATAATTCTGTTTCTTTTAGCGATGTAGGGCAATTATTATGTTCTGAGATTCCAAGCAATGTTGTTGCTGTGAGAAAAGATTTGTTTGCAGAAGGATCTGGTTCAATGGCATCTTGTCAGAACAGCAATTTATTGCATGATGCCAAAGAGATTGAGAGAATACCTAAAGCAACAAGTGTCAAGTGCTCTAAGAAAAAGAAATCAAAAAAACATAAAGTTAAGGAAGAAATGTTAAACAACAAGACGTTGGTTGTTGATACTATTTTAAGTAAAAGTATAAAAACATTTGAAAATGAAAGTACAAAGAACAAAAACAGTTTCGAACAATGTACTGTTAATTCTCAACAAGGAATTGTTTCAAGCATTGAAGTTTGCTCTGAAAAACAACCAATACCAACAGAACATGAAACTGAATGTATTTCAAAACAGTTGAGTAAATTCAGCCATATCTCTGGCACTGCTGTAAATACCTTACTAAATGAGACTCAAAATTTGGAACTAGATAAAAAGTCTCATAGTCCACAAAGAGTAGGAAAAATTGTTACCTGTAAACTAATTCCTGAGGAAAGAAATTTACATAAAGAAGTAGGAAATGTTACTGTTAAAGGTTCAGCAAAGGACTGGAAGGAAAATAGCAATTCAAGGAAAGAGATTTGTAATGGTAAAGAAGATTATCTTGGTAATAAGTTTGCTTGTGATATTGATGAAGCATCAAAAATTGCCAATTCCTTAATTAATGAAAACATTTCAGCACCAAAAGTCTCTCATTCTTCTAAAATATTAAGTACTCCTCATCAGCCACATAGTCCTAAACTAACTGAGAGTGATTCTCATTCTAAAGAAATAATGGGTTTAAAAAGAACTGGTGATACAAGTAACATGACACCAGCTAAATCCCAAATGACAGATTTCTCCAAGAAAAATTCCTCACCCACTGAGCGAGAATTAGCATTAGAGCAGTGTAAAGTAGTGATTGGCCTTTCCACTTCAGTAAAGGCAAAGACAGATCCTGTATCAGATCAGATAATTCTTAAACCTTTAGAACAACAAGCAAAAGGTAATTCTGGAAGTCAATTGGATCAATGTCTAGGGCCCAAAAGTAAATGGGAATCAGTTAGTAGTTCTGCTGATATATGCAGAGAAAGTACAAACAATTCTGTTAGTGTTCAAGAAAGTCAAATTAGTAGTACTATAAAACTCACAAGTCGTGAAAGAAGTCATAGCAGATCTAGATCAAGAAGTACAAGTTATATATCAGAAACAAATGCCAAGCAGATTGCAAAGGATTGTGATGAGGGCCTTAAAAGAAAACGAGAAAGTAGAAGTAGTAGCAGTCAGAAATCTAGAAAACGCAATACTATACAGGAAAGCTCAAGCAGTGAAAAAAGATCCAGGACCAGAAGTTCCAGTAGAAATAGAGACAAGAAGCGAATGAAACCAAGTAGTAGAAGTGAGAGGACAAGTAGGAGTAAATCTAACAGTCTGCACAAATGTAGATCTGAGAGCAAAGGAAAGTCCAGATCCAAAAGCCAAAGTCAACACAGGTCTAGCAGTACAAGCAAACAAACTGAAAGGTCAGATAATAAGCAAACATCACCAGTTACGAAGGATAGAAGTAGAAGCAAAAGTGAGTTTAGGTCTGACAGTCCAAGTAAGTGTAGATCAAAAAGCCAAAATGGTTCAAAAAGTTCAAGTAGGTACAGATCTGTTAGCAAAACCAGCCAGACTTCCATTAGCAGAGATGACCAAAAGTCAAGGAGTGGGAGCAGAAAAAGAACTAAAAGTTGTAGTAGATCCAGATCTCAGAGTCAGGTCAGTCATAAAGATAGGGACACCAAGCAAAGATCTGGAAGCAAAAGAAAACACAGGTCCAGAAGTCAAAGTAGACTAAGAAAAAGTAAACGTAAGTCAAGGAGCCATAGCAAGCATAGATCTGGAAGCCATTCAAAAGGAAGATGTATAAATGTTTCCAACTGTAGATCTACAAGTCATAGCAAGCATACATCCAAGAGCCATACAAAAGGTAGGTCAAGAAGCCAAAGCAAACATAGGACCAATAGGCATATTACAAGAAGCCGAAGTAAGCACAGATTTAGAAGTCAAAGCAAGTGCAGGTCCAGAAGCCGGAGCAAGCACAGGTCAAGAAGCCAAAGCAGGCATAGATCCACAAGTCGAAGAAAATTAAGATCCACAAGCTTGAACAGACATAGGTCTACAAGTCGGGGTAGGCGTAGGTCCACTAGCCGGAGTAGGCGCAAATCAAATAGTCGGAGCAGACGCAGGTCCATTAGCCGTGGCAGGCGCAGGTCTGCTAGCCGGTGCAGACGCAGGTCCACAAGCCAGGGCAGGCACAGGTCCACAAGCCGGGGCAGGCGCAGGTCCACTAGTCGGAGCAGGCGTAGGTCCACTAGCCGGAGCAGGCACAGGTCCACTAGCCGGAGCAGGCGCAGGTCCACTAGCCGGAGCAGGCGCAGGTCCACTAGCCGGAGCAGGCGCAGGTCCACTAGCCAGAGCAGGCGCCGATCCACTTCCCGAAGTAGACGTGGGTCCAAAAGTCGTAGTAGGCGCAGGTCCACAAGTCGGCGCAGGCACAGGTCCAGAAGTAGGAACAGGTCCACTAGCCGAAGTAGGCACAAGTCCACAAGCCATAGTAGACGCAAGTCTTCAAGCAGGCACAGGTCAAGAAGTCAAAGTAAGCGCAGATCAAGGAGTCAGATAAAGCGGTCAAGAAGCCATAGTAAGCACAGATCAAGAAGCCAAAGTAAAATATATCAAAATAGTTGCAGGTCTTCAAGTGGAAGCCGACATAAAAAGGAAGATAGTAGACATAGGTCTCAAAGCCCTAAGAAGGATCTAACTTCAACCAACAAAAAGCTTGAGCACAGAAGCAAACTAAAGAGCCCTTCACCAAAGCACAGTAGACATGAACACGGCATCTCTCCAAGTAGCACAATATCAAAGTCCATGAGCAAAGTAAACAAGAATAGTGAAGATGAATTATATAATAGAAATGATTCAAGTGCATCAAAATGCAGAGAAGGGATGACTGTACATGAGAACAGCAAATACTTATCGGAAAATAATGTAAAGTGTCATGGTGAAAGTGTGAATAATTCAATAAATAGATCTGTAAATATTAGTTTAGAGGATGATGAAGTTGACAAAGAAAATTTGTCAGGTGGTTTGGTACAGTCATCTGTAGCTGGAATATCTCTTAATCCTGAGATAAAAGGACATGAAATGGAAAAATGTATTTCTTGCCAACATAAAAATATATGTAGTTGTGGTAATATGAAACAGATTTTGAGTGAAGCTGGGAAAGCTGACATTTCTGATAGCAAGCAAAATAAAAGTGATCAAATTTCAGTGCCTGAAGCAGAAATTGCATCTGTTCAAGCAGATGTCTGTATTTTGACTAAAAATAATGAAATTGCTGATCTTCAAAAAACTCATAATACAGATATTTTAGCAACTGAGTTAAAACGTGATGAAATAAATATTTTTATCTCAGGAGACAACATTAATAAAGAAATTGAAAATACTGTATCTAATATAATTCATGACTGTAAAGAGGTCAATTGTAATTTGAACGTTGCTGTTCAGATGGAAAAAGATGGGGAAAAAACAGAAAATTGTCTCGATAATGAGTCTAATTCTGAAACTAAGTTAAGTAGTTCCTATAACAATTCAGGTCCTGTTTTAGATGGTTTAAATAACAAGTCTATTAATTATGAACATAAAAATCCTTTAACTAACATAAATGATTCCGTGGAATTAGAAATTAGCAAAAATGAGCTGAAAAAAGAAGAAGTTTTTTCTACTTCTCTCATTGAACCAACAGTATTTCGTCAAATGGGAAATATTATTGAAAATAAGATATCCTCCAAAAACATTATAAAAGAAGATAAATGTGCTAATGTGGAAATTAGAAGTACTGTTTCACTAACTTATGCTACAGAACAAACTGAGTCATCACCGAATGGAGGTATTGAAAATTCAGACATACGTCATGGAAGTAGAAATAAATTAAAAGAAACATTCAACTTAGAAGCTGAGTTGTATGACAGATCTGTAAAAGCAAATATTTCAGAAAATAAACACACTAGCAGTGTTATTGAAACAGATCAATCTGAATGTAAAATTGCAATTGATAACAATGAAATTGTCACAAACAGCAGTTCTGAAAGTTTTGGCTTGAACATTGGAGAAGATCCTTGTGAATGCCCTACACCCACAGTTGATGGGAAGCATGCCAAAGGAACTAGTATGTCATTTAAAGATGAGGGATTGGGTAAAGAATCAATTGAACAGAAATGTGAAAATCAAGATGATTGTGGAACAAAATTTAAGAAATCTTCCAATAAGGAACTTAAAACTGTTCGAGAAAAGAAAAAATCTAAGCATAGAAGTAGGAGCCAAAGTAAAGAAAGAAAATCAAAGAAGAGAAGGGCAAAAAGTTATAGTAAAGAACCATCTCTAATTAGACACAGAAGCCGAAGTATAAGCAAGGACAGAAAAAGGATCGGTCATGAAAAGAAAGTAGAAAGAAGTAAGAGTAAGAAGAAAAAGAATGACAATAAAGAAAAGGAAAGCAATGAAAAGAAAGAATGTAAGACTGCTGAATGTAACCAAGATAATACTAAGAGCAGAAGTCTCAGATCTAGGAGCTCAAGTAAGGAAAAAAGTCAGAGGAAAAGCCCTGAAAAGACCAATAAAGAGAGCAAGAATAAAGAAGACAACAAAACTCAAAGCATTGAAAGTTCAGTCAAGCTTAGAAGCAAAAGTAGAAGTAAAAGCCACAGCAAAGAAAGGAAAGGCAGTAGTAGAAACAGTAAAGAAAGGAATAGAAGTAGAAGCAAAGAAAATAAAAAAAGAAAAGCAAGAAGTAGGAGTACAGAAGAAAGAAAACGAAGGCGAAGGAGACGTTCTCGGTAAACATTATAACCAATTTATTATATGTATATTGTATATTGCATTTCTTATTGTACATTTCGTTTTCTGGCTATAGATCCCATCCTCCATCTCAGGAGAAAATTGATAAGAAGAAACTATTGGAAATTGCTCAGAGAAATGCCATGGCTATGATGAAACAAGAAGTTGTGATGAGTTCAGTTATAAGCAAGGGCAAATTAATTGTTATTGAAAAAAGTGGGAAAAGTGTTGCTGAACTTACGGGTAAGTTTATTTTATACATTTGCTAGTTCTTGAAATTTAAACATACTACCATTTATTTGGAATATTATTATTCAGGTTTCACTCACCTCAAAACACAAAACTCAAAGAAACTGTACTCATTAAATCATCAGACTCAATTTATCTGCTTCCTGAAGTATATTTTTCTTATTATTGGTGGGGGGGGGGGGGGGGAGTCAGACTACACAAGTTTGCTTTTTTCAAAATCATGTCACCTTGTCATGATTCTGTTGCCAAAATTGAGAGAGCTGTCATTCTGAATTACTTTAAAGACTCTGCTGATGCTCTGAATGCTCCACCCTGAAGATGAATAGAATGTTCTATACTATTCAAACATTAATTGTTTCTAGCACTCATAATTTTTTTTCTTGTTCATTACTTTTATTTTAATTCTGTACCCGTACACACCAATTAACATACAAATTGATACCTGGTCAACATGAAATCAACCAATAAAAAAATAATTTGTTGCTGACACATTTTATTTTTGATAGTATATTTTCTGTTTATGTATGTATCTGGGAGTACAAAACTATTTTTTTTCCAATTTTATTATTACTACTTTGGATTTTAAAGGGCATTTTGTTTATGAGAGTCGATTGTTTTTGGCGTTTTCAGAGGTTAGCAATAAGTTAAATAAATTTTCTGTTTATTAAAATATCAACATGTAAATAAAAATAATCACATTCTCAGTGACTCTCAGACTCCTTGGTGCTAAAACACTGCAAAAACTGGGAAAAGAAGATTAGTAAACAACTGAATAGATCTTTTACTTGAATTTATTGCTTAAAATTAATAAACTTCGAAAAATAGAGACAAAATTTTGGGTTTTTTAAAAAAGAAAAATTATTTACTATTTTTTTACTATTTTGTTACAATACTGTATTCTGTTTTTAAACAATAATGTTTAAACAAAGAAAAGGTCACTTTGTTGAATCATTCAGGTAGCAAACTAATTATTTTGACTTTTTCTTCTTTAGTACTTTAGGTAAATTTTTCTTAAAGTTTCGATACTATTTTGTCATATTCACACCCAGTATATATAAACAGAAAATGTACTATCAAAAATAAAATATTTCAGCAACACCCATTGATTGATTTCATATGGATTCACCCTATTATGAAACTCAACAGTATGATCCCTTTTTGTTACGCTAACTCCTCTTTGTTTTTCCTTTGTAGTTACGTTTTAGCTTTGTTTTTGTGTTCAGTCACTTGGATTGTACAGTTGTGTTGTACTTACGGATCTTGCGTTTTTTATCACCTGACGAAAGGTACGAGGATTCCAGAAACATTGCGCATAAATTATATTACCTCTTCATTTTGTCTGTTATATGTCTATTTTATCTTATTATTCCAAAGCATATTTATAAATCTACATTGTTAACTTTAATGGTCTACAATATAAATGTCACTTTACAATTGTTCCCTTCTTAAAGCTCATTACACTAAATTTATATTTGGACATATATTTAGTATGTGCATACACTTTTTATAAATAACAAATTGTCTATATTTCCAATGATATCTCATTACACTTTTTATGTGTATGTAGTTCATCTTTGAATATTGTACAGCAACATTGTTTAAAAAAAGTAAGTTCTTCTTAATTATTGAAAATTAATTTTGTTTTACAAAAAACTTCACTTTCAATATAATTTTGTAACAGCATCATATTCTTTCCGTATGTTTCAAAAATGTTAAACACCGATTTCAGACAACTGAATAAAACAAAGCTACTTAAAATATTGATTTGCAAACACTTCACAACATTATTATGGCCAAAGCTGAAAACTCCCACAAAGTTAATTTCTTAATTTTTTAAATAATCCTTGGATAGTTATCAGGTTTTAATATTTAATTTTTACCCCTATTATTGTTTTTAAGTGATGCCAAATACTATTTGTGAAAGTACATTTCTAATTATATTAGTATATTTAATTGCTGAAAATAGGAAAAATTATTTGTATAAAAGTAATCATTTTTATCTTAGTAATAAACCATGACTATGTTTTCAATTTATTGTTGAATAATCATGATCTGAATCATGTCAACAGTTGTTTTTTTTTCATTTGAAGCACTTTGATTTGTTTGGCTTATAATACTCAAATTATATGTATTGATTTAGACTTCTGCAAAAAACTATCTGAGAAAGAAGCAAAATCACAACAGCATTCTAGCCAATCTGATGACAGCCCATCAGACAGTGATAGTGATTTAGAGCGACCATACCACCATCCATTTCAACTAAAGCAGCAACCTCTTCCAGGATTCCCTAGTGGAAAGGTGAGATAAATAGATGATAGAAACTAGTAGTTATTGAACATAAGGAATTACAATTTATAAAGCATACTTTACAAAAATTGAAAAATTCAGTTTTGAAAGGGTAATTCAGCTTCCATTTATTGTTTATATAAAGTAACTACACTATTATATGTAAAATATACAGGCTCACAAACTGTCTCTTCTTGGACAAATAAGCCTATGAAAATGGAATTTTCTTCATTTGTGTAGCAGTATGAATTGGCGCTATGTCTACCCTATTTTTCAATCTACTACAATCCTCCTAAATCCTTCAAAAATAGCCAGTACAAAATGAAAGAAAAGATACTTGACTCTCCTATGATTTACGAGATGAATTGTAAACTCTGCCGTGCTATTTACGTCAACCAAACAATTTCTTCATAAACATGCCTAAGCATGTGCAACTGTCTAAAACCAAATTCCCAATAGATGGTAATGCCAAATGATATAACACCAACAATTTCAGCCAATGCTTACCCTCCCTATTCATCAGTTTCTGAACTACATCTTTGGGAGCTCTCTTTCCAACACATCCTACAGACATAGACTCAACATCCTCTAGAAAATGCCTTTCTCCAATCACACTCACTTGCTTTATTTCTTACCTTCCAACTCTGGTTTGTGAATGTTTGTATTGTGTGTAATAAGCATGTATATGTGTGTGTAAGTTTTATTCAGTTTTTACATTGTTGTCACCTTTCCTTGAGTTTGGCACCAGTTAATCAGAAGAATGAAATGTACCCTGACAGTGAAGGTGGAAAGTTTAGTATCGGGAGGAGAAGTCCTTGGAATACGCTATATGAACCCATATGAAAAAGAAACTTAGATTTAGAGGACAGAATTTTAAACAATGGATGGAAATAGAATGGATACATAGGTTTTTCCCGTGTAACTGCTGTATGAAGTGTTCCTGGGTATTCCAACTGGGTGTCACCATTATTTTGCCACAACTTTTCGATGGCTGTCACCGCCATCTTCTTCAGGCAAAGTGCCATTGGAATCAAAAAATTAAATGAAAATTAAATAAAAGTATTTTATCTGGGAGAGTGTCCCAGAGCCGTTATAGGGATATGAGCCGTCTGTGGCAAAAGGTATAAATTTAGGGTTATGACTAACACCAAGAAAACCACAGCAACTGGACCTTTGGCAGGTGAGATCAGAAGAGGTTTCAAGGCTGTAGGGAAGTGCTTGCAGGCAGGGTAAGGGTATGGTGCCCTGGGAGAGCGCACTGGCCCCCTGAGGGCCTTAGGAACCACCACAACACCCCCCCCCCTTTTCCCTCCCACACGACCACTCGCTAAACGAGCCACCATCAAATGGAGAAGAGGGAAAGGTGGGAATGCAATTTCAAAGGTTGGGTGGGCGTCTGAAGGCAAGCCTTGGGCTACTAGCTTTGCAGTGGCCAAAACTCTGCAGGTGCACGGAATGGTTTAACACTTCATCCTGAAGAAGGAGTTCCATCTGAATATTTGAAGAACAACCTTCAGTTCCTTCTGGCAACACCGCACTTCAATTACAGGTAAGCCACAACCTCTCTCTCTTTCCTTTCCATACCAATATTGCAATTATTTTTTACAATGTCATCTCCTTACTAATATACACACACTCACTCACATCCGCTCTGTGTCATTTTAATGCAGTATTTATCTGAATTTTTTTATTAAATGGTAATTTTGATTTTCAATTCTTTTGCAGAGTGGACAGAGAGACAAGCAACTGACAGAGCCACCTAAATTATTGGCAATACAGTACCCAACGGTTCTGAAGAAAACTGGTAATTTACATTTCATGCATTTTTCCTGTTATACTTATTTAAATTAGTGTAATGTGGTATAGAGTATGTTACTTACGTATGGTCATGAAAAGGATCCTTTTACATATCACATATTTCCATTTTCCTGTTCACTGTGTGAATTTTTGTCATGATTAATGAATGAAGAAATAAACTCAATGAGCACTTGTTGATATTGGAGCTCAATTTTCTGATTTTCAAAAGTTAGTCAATGATTCTGTCTCAGAAGTAATATCTGTAACAATGTATAAAATCTATTGTACAAATACCAAGAATAATCAATGTGTAAAAATAGAATGAAGAGTTTAAAATATTGGCTGACAGAAACCTTGTAATAAATACTTAAACATACAATGTTTGATAATAATTCAACCTGAATCTTAATGAGTATAAAGAAATTTTGAATTTCTTAATACAAGGTTTGTGTTGAAATATAAAATTTGTCTTTGATTGAACAGAACCATTGTGAAATATTTTATTATGTTCTTAAAATGGTGTTATTTGGTTACTGAATCAATAATGGTAAAACAATTGGCTACAGTGGGAAATGCAGACATATCATGTGTTGAAAATTTTACACAAATTTTATTTTTCATAACATCACTATCTGGCTATCATTTATAGAATAATTTGGCAATTTATAGAAATTATTTACTAAAATGTACATATGATGAATTTCTAGATTGTTGATGAAAACTTGTGTTAATTTTTAAGTTTATTTTTTTAATAATTTTTTTCTGACTAATTTTGCTGTGTTTGTACATTTATAATTATATGGAAGTCACATAAATATATCTATTAATATTGTGATGAATGGCCTGAAAAAATTTAATCTAAATCAATATCATTAAGATACTTCTGTGATTTTACCTCCTTAATATTTTGATTTATAATGTATTCATTATTCCAGCTCTAGTATTGCTAGCATATAGCATGTGTAAAATTTAATTTATTTATGGAGCATTAATGTTTTAGGTTCAGTTAGCCAAGAATCTCAACAGAGCCAGTGCCAGATTATAAGTAAGTTAATACATTTTTGACTGAATGGTATATAAATTCTTTATTTTTAGGTTTGAAACATCAACAAAATTATTTTATAATGCTTTCTAAAATTATTTAATATCTGCTGATAACTAGTAAGCGTAGTGTTATTCAACAATAACAACAAATTAATTGATTATGACTGCAATAAAATCTATATTATCTAGCGTGTGTCTTATCACATGACCTCATTCCCCTTGATTATTACCTTATAAGGCCTGATTCATGATAAGGCAGGATTCCAGGCGTTGCTTTGCTTAAAGCCTGAGTTTGTTTTTATTTCAATTGCTTGTAGAAGCACACTGTGCTAGATCGGTCATATATAATCTAGCAACATTTCTCATCAAGAAACTTGGTCATTTAGTAAGGAAATGACCATCAGCCAAAATGTAGTTGCCTTGTTCATGAAAGTGCCGATCGTTGATATCATCAGACTATTTGGAAGAGAAATTTCCTTCAAACTTGACAGATCTCTTTCAGCATGCCCTGACTACAACATATTTCCGTGTAATTGGGAATATTATGAACAGAAATAGGGCGTAGCTATGGGATCTCCCTTGTTGCCATCCATATCTAACTTCCATATGGAAAATTTCGAGGATATGACATTAAAGAGTGCACCCCTACAGCCCTCTTGCTTTTACTGATGTGTAGACAACACATTTTTGATATGGCCACATGGCTTAGAAGCACTGGATATCTTTCTGAAACACCTAAATAATGTCCACTTCAATATACAATTTACAATGGAATTAGAAAAACAAGAAACTCTGCCTTTCCTCGACATTCTTATTTGGAGGTTGACAGGAGAAAAATTTGGACACTTGGTATACAGTAAACCAACCCATATAGATCTTTACCTGCATGCTCAGAGCTTCCACCATGTCTCAGAAAATATGTGTACTAACCAAACTAATTCATAGGGCCACAGCGATATCTGATAAGAGACAGCCTTCCTACAGAAATGGAACATCTAGAAAGTATGTTTCACTCAAGCAGGTATTCTTGAAGACAAATTAAGATGGCTATTTCTAGTAAAGACAGGAAGAAGAATACAGTTGAGCCTGTTGGTTATAGTGGCATAACCTTATGCAGGACCAACTTCGGGCAGGCCAAACAAAATATTCAAACTGCAGACCAAAATTATTCTAAGAATCCCAGGTGTATATAGTATTCCATGTGCCTGCAATTTACAAACTGAGCTCACAGTTGAAGAACGTATAGCTGAGCATGAAAGATTGATCAGACTGAAACAACCAGAAAAATCAGCAGTGTCGGAACATGCTTTGATGCTCGGTCATAAAATAAAATTTAATGAAACTAAGATCCTGAACCAAGGAAAAGACTTCTGGGACAATGTGCTTCTAGCAACAATTGCAATAAAAATAAATACAGATTTACGCAACAGTGACTCAGGCTTTGTGGAAAGCACCCGCTGGAATCCCACTTTATCATGAATCAGGCTTTATAAGGTAATAATCCATGGGAATGAGGTCATGTGATGAGGCATGCACTAGCGCTGAATAGCTACAAGTCACCTTATGGTGGGTTATGACAAAGAGGTGGAGGTAACCTATGCTCCCTTATAAATGCAGGCTAGATAACACCGGACTAACACTATTGCTAGAAGACAATGGCAGTGAACATCGATCATCACGAATACAATTGTTTACTTGGTCAGAAGTCCAAGAAGACTTTATTCATTCTCTACACCAAGAAAGACTACATTTTCTAGATTAAATGTGTTTTACTAATATGCATTAGACTCTATTTCAATTGTTGAGCAGCTATGAAGTCTAATGAACTCTTACTCAGATTTGAGTGTGATGGGCATATAATTCTTTAATTAGTTTATACTAGTAGAAACATTCATATGAAAATCAATTTTCTCCAAGATATGTGTTAAAGTACAAACGTCTGTTTTGTTTTTGTTATTTTTTAAAAAATATTCTCATTTGTTAGAGAGTGACTGGGTTCCTGTCTCACCACAAGTACCAGATACTCCAGCCCCAAACGTCACTGAAATAAAAAGAGTTTGTGATGCACCAAAGGAAGAGATAAACACTTTACGGACAGAGGTATGTCTTCTATATTTTTACTTGATATTGTAATTTCTACTGCATGCAAGGGATTTCCACAAAGTAAGTTCCATCTTCTTCTTCTTCTAATAAATAAAGCAGAGTGTTTGTTTGTATATGTTTGTTTGTATGTTCCTTATACAAATCTACACCGGTGGATCAAATTTAACCAAATTTCGAACACGTGTTCTTTGCGACCAGGAAACAAACACTGTCGGGGTGAGACACGTATACCAACTCCAGGAGCGGGGATGGAGAGGGTTGAAATATTTAAACATGTTAAAACAGCCGATATTTGAGTCTGATAAATATTTTTTGGGTTCAAAGAGATTTATAGTGTTTCTACCGATGTTATCTGAATATAATTTTCATCCCCTACACCCTGAGAAAAGGGCAACCTTATGGTTTGGGGTGGAGATGCTTTACAAGAAAATTACGCGAATACAACCGAGAATAGAGTCAAATCGAAGGCTTTGGATGTCACTGAGTTTAGTTATGATTTTCAACTTGGCGTTTATCCCTCAGATGCAGGGGTAGTAGGGTGGAAATTTTGGAACATGCAAACACGGCAGATATTAGCGTTGAATCAATATTTTTCAGGGTTAATTATATTGATTGTATTTCTACTGATGTTTTTTGTGTATAATATCAATCCCTTTCGGCATGCGAGGGGAGCACCCTTATGTGTGGGGTGGAGGGACGTTTCATATAATTTAATCCAAATCAACCGAGGTTTGAGTCAAATCGGGGTTTTGGATGTTGCTGAGACTTTTTCCAAACCGAGATACTCACAGGGGTGAGTGGGAATTGGCGGTGATGAGAGGGGGTGGGCGGGGAAATAAATTCTCTAACATGGTAATCGACCGATTATTGCGTCAAATAAATATAATTCGGGATCAATGGCATTCATAAAATTTCACTACATGTTATCTGTGTATTATTTCAACTTCTTTTAGGCATGGGAGTGGTGCACCCTTAAGGGTTGGGGGTGGAGTGGCATTACATTAAATTACACAAACACATTCGAGTTTCGAGACTAATCCGGGGTTATATTTTTCACTGTGTTTAATTATGACATTTAACTTACAGTTTAACTGCCCCAAGCGGGGATGGACGGGGGTTGAACTTTTCAATCATGTTAAACATAATATTTATTATATTTCTCTACATATATTTAATATAACCTCTTTCGGGATTTGGAGTGGACCACTGTTAATGGTGGTGGTAGACTGTATTTATATAATAATAACGCAAACACAATTGAGATTGGACTCAAATCCAGGGTTATGGTTGCCCGTGAGTTTAATTAGAATATTCAAGTTGCCGTTTAAGTCCCCCAAGGGGAAAGGGGTAGTTGGGGGTGGAAATCTTCATACTAACACAGCCGATATTTGAGTAGGATAAATATGTTCCGGGTAAAAGTGATTAATAGTGTTTGTACCAATGCATGTGAGTAAAATTCCAACATTTTACGGCATGGGAAAGGATAACTCTAGGGGTGGGGGTGGAGGAATGTTACAAGAAAATAACACAAATACAGCCGAGACTTGAGTCAAAAGCAAAGTTAAGGATAACGCTGAGTTTAATTCTGACATTAAACTAGCAATTAACCTCCCAAGGACGGGGGCGGTCGGGGGTGGAAATCAAACATGTTAATCTGCCGATTTTTGCAACGACTAAATATTTTTCGGGATCAATGAGATTCATTAAATTTTTCTACATGTTCACAGAATATAACTTCAACTTCTTTCGGGCTTATCAGTAGAGTACTATTAGGGGTGGGGTGGAGGAACGCTGCAATAAAATAACTCGAATACAACCGATATTAGCGTCAAATCCAAGGTGATGAATGTCGCCCAGTTCAATTAAAGCATCCAATTGGCCATTTTACCCCAAGGGGTTGGAGTTGATGGGGTGGACCGGGGTGGAAAATATCTAACATGTTAAACGATCGATATTTACGTTAAATAATTAATTGGCGAGGTCAATGTCATTGATAATATATATACCGATGTTGTTTGTAAAATATAACCCCTTTCGGCATGAGAGGGAAGCACACTTAGAGGAGGGTGTGGAAACTTCAAACATGCTAAAACAGTCAATATTTAGGCAGATGAATATTTTTAGGGATCGAAGAGAGAGTGTTTCAACCGATGTTATCTAAAATGATATTCAATTACCCATTTAATCTCCTGAGGCGGGAATGGACGGGGTGGAATTTATCAAACATGTTAAATCTTCGGTAATAGCGTGGAATAAATAAATGCCGGGGCCATTGACATTGATAGTATTTCTACCGATGTTTGTAGGCATGATAGGGTTCAGGTGGAGGGGATTTACAAGAAAATAACGGGAAAACAACCGAGATTCGAGTCAAATCGAAGGTAATTGATGTCACTGAATTTATTTATGACAATCTGGGCAACGCGCGGGTGTCGGCTGGGTTGGGATGAGTGGGCGAAGGTGTACGGGGAATAGAAATTTTAAAATAAGTTGACCGGCCGTTTATTGCGTCGATTAAATATATAATTCGGGATCAATAAGATTAAAAAAAAATTCTCTATATTTTGCCTGTGTATAACTTCAACATCTTTCTGGATTGGGAATGGAGCTCCCCTTAAGGGTGGGGGTGGAGTGGAATTACATTATAATGATGCAAAAACAATCGACATTGTAGTCGAATCCACGGTCATGGATGTCAATGAGTTAAATTATTACATTCAACTAACCGTTTAACTCCTCTCAAGGAAGGGTTGGCGGGGATGGAAATTTTTTAAACATGTAAAACAGTCAATTTTTGTAACAAATAAATATTTGTCGGGGACAATGTCATTGATAAGATTTCTACCGATTTTGCTTTTAATTTAAACCCCTTGACACACGTGAAAGATCACAATTAGGGGTGGGGGTGGAGGGACGTTACTAGAAAATAACGTGAATAATTCCCAGATTCCAGATATAGGTGAATGTATTTATGATAACATGGGAAAATCACGGGGGTTGGTGGTGGTGTGCGGGGGTATGAGGGGCTTGGCGAAGTTCGGTGTGGGAATATATTTTCAAACATGTTAACCAACCGATTTTTGCTTCGAATAAATATATTTTGGCATCAAATGAGATTCACAAAACTTCTCTACATGTTCTCTGTGTATAATTTCAACCCCTTTCGGGCTTTGGATGGGTGTACCCTTAACGGTGGGTGTGAAGTGGAATTACATAAAAAGAAAGCAGAAACCATTGAGATTGGAGTCGAATCCGGGGCTATAGTTGTCATTGAGATTAATTACATTAAACTTGCCGTTTGAATCCCCGATGCGGTAGTGGTCGGGGGTGGAAATTTTCAGACAATGTAATCGGCTGATTTTTGCATGGAATACATTCTTTTTGATTATCGCAAATTTGTGGGGGTTGTTCGAGGGGATAGGGTTCGAGGAGCTTTACATAAAAATAGCACAAAAGCAACCAAAATTGGAGACATATCGGGGGTTATAGATAAATGACATCTCGGGCAACGCCAGGCACCCAGCTAGTTAGGTAATAAAAGCAAAGTGAGTACTGATACAGACAAACTGTTTTTGTGGAAAGAAACTAAAAATCATAAAATATCTTTCTATGTTGCTCCCACAATTTTGTAGGCACTTGTCATTGTGTGGCACCATTTTTTTTGTGTGTAAATAGATTAACAAAAACTTGAATGTCAAGATAGATGACAAAATATAATAATCACATACATAGAGCCAAGAAGGAACAATCAGTAAAACTTTATACTAGAACAATGAATTATAAGTTGTGTTAAAGAATAAAGCCCTACCCTATTAGTAGCAAATAGTGTAGATAAGTCTTTAACCAAAAAGCTAACCATTACGTTAAGAATGAACAATATTTTCATTACCATATGAAGAACAGGCACCAAGCTATTTTGAACTAAGTACTGTATATTTCAAGAATATTTTTAATATGCATGTTCAAATTTTGCTGGTTTAAAAATTAAAAACATTAATGCTTCAAAATATTAGTCATTTATACATTTCAAGAATATTAAGGTCATATATCTTCTGTATGTTAAAATTAACCCATTATCATTAATATATTATATTTGTATCAGGGTATGGTATGTAATTATATATAGTATATTGTATGATATGTTAATATTAATCAGAAAGATGTAACAGCAAAGGAATTGCATTAAAAAAACATAAAATGTTGATATGCTACCAGTTGAGAGCCAGTTTAATTGTTTTAAATATAAAGTCAGAGGTGAAACTTTAGACAAAATTATTCAGTTATAATTTTCACTAAATGGATTTAAAGTTCTCATATCAGATACTTCCATGTTTCAACATTCCTTTAAACAAACTGAAGTAATTTCAGCTCTTGTTTTAAAAATAAGATTACAAAATGGTGGTTTTTATTAAATAATTAGATTGAAATTTACATTATTCCTCTAGGTTATCAAAATCTTGCTTTTAAACATAATTTGTGAACATTCTAGTTTTTATTTTGTTGTACAATAGATTACAAAGTTACAATTTTCAAACTTTTACTATTTCTCTCAATTGGTGGTAACTGAATAGTTCATTTTTCAAAATTGTCAAGAAAACTTTGAAAATCTGTGCACAGTGTTATTATCTAGATTTTAAACCTGAGAATTATTGTTTTTGAATAAATGCAATTCATTAAATTATTAAATATCTTCTTTTAAACTATATTTATTATTATAGAAAATAAAGTTTGGACAACCAATTAAAATTGTCCCCAAAAGTGGCAATGAGGGAACCCTAAGTGAGGCAGAAACTGTTCAGAGAGATGTCAACTTTAGGTGGTTAAAATCTACAAATAAGAGGTCAGCAAAATAGTATATTTCTGTTAATGATTGATTAGAATTTACTTATTGACTGATAATATAACTGTTTCATTGTAATGTTCTTAGGATTCAATGAAGAGATTCAAAGTCATGGAAATATATTTTTCTTGGGGAAAAATTGAAGTATATTGACTCCAACATGACTGTTTTGCCTTCAAGGCCTTCCAGTTATAAGACATGTGTTTCAAATTTCTCCAGTTTACTAATTTTGTGCCTTAAATTGTTAGTAATAAGAATTATAGAACATTTCCAATTATATGAAACAGAATTTGTTGCATTACAATTGTGTCATATATATATATAAATTTTTAAAATATCATCAAACCATATTCTGCCAATTTCATGAAGACAAGAAGTATTATAATATCTACATAAATTTTGTTAATGTAGATAGTGAATATTTTGATTGTATCTTAAATTAATATTTAGTGTGTGTATATATGTGAATACACAAAAAAAAATTAATGCAATAGTGTTCATGTCAAATTTGTATATACAAAAAGTAAATATTTGATGTGCTATGCAGTGAAAGGGATAGCTTTTTCTTTCATGTTTCATAAATTGTAATTAAAGAAGCAAATAATATGCTGTTATTTTAATGTACAAACTTGTAAGTATTCATTCCATATAATAATCATGTAAAATTGACACTGTCTGTAAAACAATCATTTTCCTGGTTTTTTGTATTTTAAATGTGAAATAATTTTTCCTTTTTTTATTTAAATGTAATATCAATAATGCAATATGACAAATTTTAAAATCTGATCATGGTGCTAAAACTCAGAAAAATAAACTTTCCTGCAATTGTAACTTTATGCAATTTCAGAATATTATGAAAACATAAATTTTCACAGTTTCCCATATTGATAATATAATATGACAGATGTGACATTACATTTGCTACATTTATTTATGTAAATATTCAGTTTTCCATTGTGAAACAGTCTGTATGCTTTATAGCTTCTTGCCCTATTTTAATGTTATATATTTCTTTGCTTCTTAAGAAAAAATATTTTTCTTTCTTTATGATTTTGGTTGTTAAATGTTTATGAAATTTATAAACCTAATGAAAAATGTTTGTTTTTAATTTTTAATAAAACTTTTTCTACTATAATTGAATACTCAACTATGATTTCAATAATACATGTATCAGCTCTTGTTGCAAAATGAAATTAAATATTTTAATTAAATCACATATATACTTAGTTTCATCTAATTAAAATTTCAATGATTAAGTCAGAGACTATTTTTTTTTTAATCTTCACTAACCAAAGTGTGTATCAACAGAAACAACTAGTTCCTGTACAAATTCTTCCTATAATTTAGACTTTTTACATATATAATATATTTTACCTCTTCCAAATGATATACTTAAGATTCAATGAACCTTTTACTTTCCAATGTAAATAATTGGCTTTAGTTCCTTTTGACAATTTGATAAAACTAGCTTGATTGCTTTAGAAAGGACATATAATTAACAAAGAGTTAGTCAATATTTTATATTCCTTTTCATTTTTATAGCTAACATCTAGAAAAACCATTTTAAATTAAAAAATTTGCAGGTATTCTTTTTTCCCAGTGTATCTAATTTTATTTAATAGATTAAACATATTTATACATCTATAAAAAATTAAGATAGGAAAGAGAGACATCTAAGTCAACTTACCTGAAATCAATAATTGGTCCCGTCTGGCTGAGGTGAATGAATATTACTAATCCTCAAGGGTCTGAGCCCCCTTCATCAGGAGAGAGGGTCTGAACTGCATGCTGGTCAGGCACAAGAAGACTAAGGGGGCTCAGGCCCTTCAAAATTCATAATATTCCTTCGCCTCAGCCAGACTGAACTAACTATTGATTTCAGGAAAGTTGACATAGCTCTCTCTCTTTCCTATCTTAATTTGTTATTTAATTTGACTTTGTCTCTTTTTCCTAAAGTGCTATATGCATCTATATATATATATGTAAATTAATGTCTATATGTGACCCCTATGCATTCCTAAACCATTCTTCTGATGTGATGAAGCTGTGGGAAGCTTTTGTGCACACACCCACGAAGGTTTCTGTTGGCCTTTCAAAGCATTAGGCAACTCCCAAGGTATGAATGAGGGTGAAACTTAAAACATGCTAAAAGAAAAGATATTAGCATAGATTAATTACTTTTAGGGCGCTATGTGATTAATAATTTCTATCCAGATGTTTTTAATGTATAATTTTAACCCATTAAAAAGCACTAAAAAGGGAGGGAGTGGAGTTACATCAAAATAATATGAAACAACTGATACCAGTGTCAAATCCTTAATTCTGAAATTCACTATGTCAGTTAGGCTGTAGTTCAGCCTATAGATATGAGAGTGGGGAGGAAGTTGGAGAAATGTTGTTATATAAAAATAATGAGTAAACAACTCAGAATGGTGTTGAATCTGGGATTATGGAAGTCACAGAGTATAATCTTGACATATATCATGCTGGTTAAGATGAAGTTCAAACCCTTGGAGTGGGTGTGCAAGGTGGTGAAACAAATTTCCATGTACAATCTTACACATGTAGAACAATTCACATGTTATGTTCCAGGATCAAACACCGAATGGTTAAGACACTTCCATCACCTCTAAGGGTGGTGGTGAAGGAAGAGTAATTTTTTAAAAAATCTTTCATAAAGGCAATTATTTGCGTCAAATAAATCTTTATCAGGATTTCTGAATTTGATAGAGTTAATCTTGAAATTTTAAGTGTTTAATTTCAAGCTTAAAAGGCAATGGAGCGAAGCATCCATATGGGTGGTGGTGGAATGTATTTAATTGTAAAATAATGCAATAAGACTGAGATTGGTGTCTATTTTGGAGTTATAGAAGTTGCCGAGTTTAACGGTTAATGAAATTTTACATTCATCGTGGAGGTGGTTGAGAAAAAGCTACCTGGAGTAGTTTTGACCCAGAAATATTTTTCATTTCCTTAGGATGCCAGCTTTATTTTAGTCTTTGTAGTTAAAGGTTGTATTTTTTTCCTCCTTTAAAGTACCAGTATTATTTTTCACTTTTAATCTGGTGTGATTTTTAGACATTCTTATTTTACGTGAAGGTGAATTCCCGATTTGTTAATGTTCCGTTAGTCATCATCCTGGTTTATTTGAGGTTATGTCAGGAAGGAGAACATAAAAGGGTGTTCCAAAAACTGATGATGCTTGTTAAATGAAATTTTTACCAAGAGGTTTATCGTCCGATCAATTCCTTCTCTGGGATAATTTAAATAAATATCTCTGTGATACCAGACACTCAGCTAGTATATTATATTTTTAGTGAGTTATGTACAACAGCTTGGTTAAATTAGTTGAATATACTTCACTAAAGCTTCATAATAAGTACCATTTGAAAGTTTTTGTCAGGGTAAATTAATTGCAAAACTGGTGAATTAAATATTTTAACATTTTGTTGAAATTGCTAATTTATTTGCTTTAAAGAAGCTTAGATTATGAAATTTATAACAACCTGTCTTGCCCAATACTATTTTTAACTTGTACTTCACCTTGAGGGCCCTAATTTTTTATTTCTCAAGCTTAAATTTTAAAAATGTTTACAATAATCAATAACTTGGGTAACAGCCAAAATTAGTGGTTTGAAATAATTATAAAAATGCTTTTATGGTCTTCCATTGCCTGTGAGAAATTCAGAATGTCTATTCTTCCTTTAGGAATGCAATTAATTTTTAAGCTGGCTAGCTGTAGTGTAGTGGTCTTTGCTCTCATCACAGAGGTCCCAACTTCAAATCCCAGCTAGGACATGAATGTTTATGCTCATCCTTGTCACAAAGATTGAGGGAGAATTGACACATTGACCACTCCTAAATCCAGAATGTGCCATCCCAATAGTCCAAGGTACACAATTGGCTGTCAAGCCATCATATAATAATTTTTTAAACTTGATGAATAACTTAATTTAAAGAATTCATTTAAAAAGTACCCTTCTCTGATGTATATATTCACTAATGCATAATATTTTGTGATAAAATCGACTATTTTCGAGGTAAGAAACTGTTTAGCGAAAGGCTTTCATCGCATAATAAATACACAAGGGGGAATGTACTATCATAAGTCATAAAAAAATCAGTAACTAAATTTATTACTACTTTTCTTAATTACTTCTGCTTAAATTCAACGTGATTTTTCATACAATTTACATGGTGTGCCTTGAAAACAAGCTAGAGCAACACGAATAACATTCCTACATACATTCATTATATTCTTACGAACAGGATACATAGACAATGGCAAGATAATGTTACCACACATTAACTTTAACAGAAAAGTTTTTTGACATCCAACATATATATGAACACACTATATTTCCTTGTGTTAATATTTTTTACACTACAAAGTTGCTATAACAAAGGTTCATTATCTCCATCCTACCCCCATGATAATTGTGGGGCGGTGGACTGCTGCACTTTGTATTTTGACACTAGCTATTTCTCTCCTACTATACTTGCAAGGTCTTCAAAATTTCATGCCTACTGTCAATCAAAACTTAACATGGTAGATTTATCGACAATTTCAATTAAATTAAATAATGTTATATAATATTACTTGCCATTTGATTTTTTTCCAGTATTTGTACTACAATTGACTTATATAAATGCCACTAAATGTTTAATTAAACTTTAGTCTTACTGTGAGCTTTGGAGAAGAGATTTAAAACACATTGTTTCTCAAAACTGACCTCAACTTTAAATTATGTTGATAAATTAATAACAAAGACCTGTTTGCATTGCTGTACATTTTCACCAAGTGTTACATTATATGTAATTTTGAATTTTATGTAGTTACACTACATTAAATATATAGATATTCAACCTATTTTCCATGTCTATTTATAATATTAGATAAATTTCTAGAATATTGAAATTACGGTGACCTTTCAAGATTCTTTTCTTCTTCAGAACGTGGTGAAACCAACAGATTGTGTTAGATTATACCGATACGTAGATAATGTTTCTTTGATTATTATTTGATGGCTTACATTTTTTTTCTTGATTTATTTAGTCACATCAACAGCTTATTAGCGATTCAGGATGGGAACTCAGTTTCCTTGTCAGGGGACTGATTTGACCGCACAGCAACAACTGTGCAATCGTGTTCCTTCTTGTGGAAGTGGATAAGCCCTGTGATAATCTGACATGCCAACTTGTTTGTTTTGTAAGTTATATGCAACATCACCCCAAACAACCATTTTTACGAGGATAACTATGAAAAAAGAATAATACTACAACAGAGATATTGTTACCAATACTCTGTGTCAGATGACCCAACATGTAATATCCTAAATTTTAATTCTGTCTAGAGTCCAATTTTTAAAAGTGGAATAATTTATCACTTAGTTGATACATTATTAAAATGCAAGTGTTTTTCCTTCATACATATTTTAAATAAAGTTCATTTTTGTAACGAGCCACTTGTGGTTGATTTTCACAGTATGATGAAAGTCTTTGAAATTCTGCCCCTTTATATGATATTAGTAAGGATATGACATTGTCAAAAATAATTGCAATATTGGTATGGAAAGGAAAGACATAGGTTGTGGCTTACCTGAAAGTAAAGTGCGGTGTCGCCATAAGGAACTGAAGGTATTTCTTCAAATTTTCGGAGGCTCTCAGCCCCCTTCTTCAGGAAGTCCGTAGCCGGCCGGTACATGGAATGGTGTAACACTCCTTCCTGAAGAAGAGGGCTGAGAGCCTCCGAGAATTTGAAGAAATACCTTCAGTTCCTTATGGCGACACTGCACTTCACTTTCAGGTAACCACAACCTATCTCTCTGACCTCTGCATACCAATGTTGCAATTATTTTTGACAATGTCACATCCTTACTAATATAATTTATATATATATATATATTGTGATGTGTGATTTAAATCCCCACAGTCACATGGATCTTGTGGCAGTGTGATTGCACCTTACAAAGTGACATTATTTTTTGCTCCCCCTAGATTCTGTACTCTGAGACAGATGTCAACATCCCCCATTCCCCACCTAAGCTATTACACATATTAACTGGCCATGCAAAAACTATTTGCAGCAGACCACAAAGTTACACCATCCAGTAGAATGAAGAAACCCTCATTTTCCCATCTAATCTGTGAGCATTGGTATCATTAACAGAGAAAATAGTCTTCCCTAGCTTTAAAATTTTCAAATTAGGTGTCAGCGATAGTAACGAAGATTTAATTTCATTCAATGATAAGACTGTAAGCTCGTCAGCAATCCACAGCAATTATTGAAACTTGGTAAGTCATTGTGTCATTATTTCACATTGCAATAGTTTTTGAAAATAAAAACATTCTGTTGGATGCATACTAATTAGAATTTTGAGTTTGTCACCAGGTTTGTACCATGTGTGGTTACAGCAGCTCTTGCAAGTTTTAACCACGTGACAAAAGTAACAAGGAATTGCAGAAACATGGAATTTATCACTTCACTTGTTAATTGGTTGCTTCTTTACCTAATTTGCAAATTTTTTGTATATTTTGTTTGAAATAAAAAATTAATTTCAGAAAAATAGTAATTTATATTTTCTTATAAACAATAAAGAAATATGGGTGCACATCTTAGACAACGGCATACATGCATAGGTAATGTGACATTGTCAAATTAATTGAATATTGACAGGAAAGAGAGATAGAGACTGACATTTTAAATTGAGAGTTATTGTCATCACATTAGACAGTAATGAGAAGGTAAAATTTTTGAGGGTCCAAGTCCCCTTCCTCAAGAAAACAAGACTCCACCTTGTCAGCCAACCACAGTGTTGAATTCAGAATCCAACTGCCAGTTGTTAAACAGAAACCAAGGAAATGTCACAACTTAAAATTGAACAATACATACCACACTGTGCAGTCAGTCTACATCCAGAGTCATCATCTCCTGAAACAGGTAATACCTCTGAAAATTTGAAGAATTTTCTGCATCCTATCTGTATACAGTATGTTTTCCTAACTTTCAACTTATTTCAAATACTTGTCTTGCCGAGAACTTTAAATGCTTAACATTCAAATTATCCTCTATTTCATTTCTATTGTAGAAACTACTTCTGTAATTAAAATTTCTACCGAGATATATCTTTTCTGTGTATGCTGACCTTACATGCCAAATGAGGCAATTATTTCACTTCTGTATATGAATTGATTTGATCCTACTTAAATGTTGAAATGTTCTTTTCTCTAATAACAATTCTTATATTTTTTATCATAATAAAATGAGCTACAAATCTGATAAAAAATGTGTTTCACCTTAACTATGTCACTTCATTCTCTCAAGTTTTCAGTGCTTGTCAAAATAGTATAGTGTTCCTTTCTTAGTTTGTTGGTAAAATTATTTTATTAAATTGTCCTGAACATAAACATCACAGAATTTGTTTAACTTATTACTGTTCTCTCAATTTTCTGGAATCGAGAAAGAATACTTATCAAATACTGTAAATTTCCTAATTGTTTGCCAACTGTTTCAGTCCATCTATAGTTTTTATTAATATCTATTGTATTTCACCTACTCCCTTTGCTTTATTTGTGCTTAAATAATACAAAATGAACCATTAAATTTATAATGAGTTTGTTAAGTTTTCATTATAATCTGTACTAAAATACTATAAATGTTACACATCCTCCACTATTATCAATGTTAATTTAAAACCTGACATGTCACTCTTATTCAGGAATAATTTTGTGCTTCATTTCACACAATTTCAACCTTCTCAGTACCCACTCATAAATGTGTAATGAGATTATAATTTAGATCCAGATTAATTAACCCCATCATTAATTGTATGAAGCAGTCCATGATCTCAGGATACAAGTGCATGTGGTTCTGTTTTACTATGGTTTCCCAGTTACATTTTTTTTTTCAGTGAAAAAGAAATTCACAAACTTTTAAGTAGCCAAACTGATTTATGTGACGAGATATAACCTACTTGTTTACTGATAAATGTGATCTAATGGGTGCTACAATGTTATTAAGATCATTTAATGCTATTGAACACTCATCTTTTAGTTAGGGTGGGCTGTGAGGAGTAAAATAGAAATGTATTTAGAAATGTCAAATTTTAATGAATATGGTCCTTCAAACATTAAGAACAGTGTTTCAAAAACAGTCTATTGTGAAACTTTCTATTTTAATAGTTAAACTTATGTCTTTATTTCTTCTCTTTTATTTTCTTTCTCCATTGCTCTTTCTTTTGCCTTTTCATACAAAGGTAACAGCTGTCCTTCTTTTGCTAAGATTTTCAATATTTCCACAATTAAAGGCAAGTAATTATGCTTTCTTCTTATGTTTTCTATTTGGTATGATTTAATCTTTACATCTTCTTCTTCAATAAGCAGCCTCAGTCTTGCTATTTCACTTTGCTGAGCATCAGTCTCCATACCACTCTCCTACAAATATAACCAAAATTAATTATATCTTTCATAATATCAATTCAAGGAAAACTATATACATATGGTTATATTGGTTACACAATCAGAAAGAAATCCACAGGCCTAGAAATTAGACAGAAGGTCTTTGGGAGTGTATCTAATTTTAAATACCTGGGAAACAATAGATAACAAGGGTAGCATGGATATGACTGTAAAGAATAGGATTCAAGCAGGAAATAAAGCATATTTTGCAAACCTGAAATAAATTTTCCTCAGACTGACTGGACCAACCATCAATTTCAGGTAAGTTGACTTCACTGTCTCTCTTTCCCATCTAAATGTGTTATATATTTTTATATAATACATATAAATATTAATAAGGATATGGCACTATATATATAAATGAATTTGAACTCGGCTGCTACACAGTTCAGACCTTTCTTCCTGATGAAGGTGGCTCAAGTCCTCTAAAATTTTAATTATTTTCCTCAGCCCAACTGTCAATTTCACTGTCTCTGTTCCCTACATAAATATGTTATTATATTTGACCTTGTCACATTTTCCTTAAAGGTTACATTTATATATAGTTTGAAAGCAGAATTCCTCTTAGGATGCACCGGGGAACGTGGTAAATCAGTATGTAGGTTTGGTGGGGAGGTTGTTGTGTAGTAGAATTACAAAGGCGGCATCTCAAAGATGGCATGTGTTGGAGAGAAAGGCATGGTTTACAGTAAGTAAGACAGAAGGGGGTTGAGGTGGGGTCAAATGAGCAACAAGGGAGGTGTGGGAAAGGGAAGCCGTGCGTAAACAAAGAAAGATCAAAATTTTTGAAAGGCAAAAGTGGAATTTAAGAGTTAGGAGCAGCCATAAAGGCAACATTAATATTAGTAATAATATGACATTGTTAAAAATAATTGTGAACTTGGTATAGAAAGGAAAGAGATAGTTTGTGGCTTACCAGAAATTGAAATATGGAGTAGCCACAGGAAACCGATTGAAGTTCTTCAAATTTTTGGAGGCTCTCAGCTTCCTTCTTCAGGAAGGAGTGTTACACCATCCCGTTCACCAGCAGACTGCAGTCCTTCCTGAAGAAGGAGGCTGAGAGCCTCCGAAAATTTGAATAACTTCCTTTGGTTTCCTGTGGCTACACCATACTTCAATTTCCGGTAAGCCACAAACTATCTCTCTTTTCTTTCCATACCAAGATCACAATTATTTTTGTCATATATATGTCATATCCTTAGTTAAATATATATATATATATAAAATATTGAGGTTCAAATTTTATATAAAATGTTAGTCAAGTATCTTATTCAAAAATAATTATGCTTTCACGTAAATGTTATTAAGCATGCAATATTTCCGCAATTATGTATAGCAATTGATACGAACCTCCATTTGTTTCTGTATCTGAAGAATCTTCTTCTCATATGTTAATTTTCGATCTGCTACAATAGCCATAAGGTTGAAATGAATTTCTCCTTCATTGTACCTGAAAAGAATTGTACTGATGTACTGAACATAAACAATTAATTAGCTAGTCAATTACTGTGAATTACTTTTTTATCCTCTTGTCAATTACTGGCCGTACTACATCAAGCCACTCAGCTTCTGGAGGTATAGGTCCTAAATCAATTGGACCCTCTTTCAATCCATCTAGTTCATAAAGCCTTCCATCAATGGGTAAATATCCAACAAAATGGTAAACATCATCATTTTTTGATGCAAGTTTTGACTCAAATTCAAATAATGTTTGTCTGAAAGTGGTAAAAATTATATTTAGAATTTTTTTCAATCATTACTACAATACTTTTATTCTATAATATCTGAAATGAAAGTGAATATTACAAACACTTTTTACTGCTTATTTTTAATGCAGGATCACATACTAATATCAGTTTATCATGTAACATATGATCACTAATTTATTTTATCAGCATAAATTTTATTTAATTATTTATACAATTTTTGGAAGTTTTTTCTCAATATGAGCAGCATTTTAGACAGCTGTAAAAGCTTTTAAGGAAATTCTTTTGAGCTTATTATGGTGCATATAAGACAAAACCTCTGGAAACACTGGCAAAATCAAGTTGCAAATCAGCAATGATTAGGTGCCTTGAAGGCATCTGAAGATTGGGAGGAAAACCCAAAATTGTTGAATACATGACCCACAGCGTTGATCATGACCACGCCCTCTAGAGAATAATTCTGGAAAATTAAGGGAAAAGGGGATAAATGATTGCTGAATCGAGTCACATGGATAGTTTGGGACAACAAATCAAAGGGAAAATGAATAACGTCAACAAGAGAGAGAATCGTCAAGGAGTGGATTCTGACTGAGGAGTGGTTAGCAAGAGGTTGTGTGGAAAACTTGGGACTTAGAAATAATTCAAGTCCACAGGCGGCCAATAGGGACTTTGATTTCGTTCAATTCTGCCATGCTAAGTCTGAATGTCTGGGGTTAAGTGAACCTCCATAGTGACTGATCATACAAGTCATCCACTAAAAGGAATGAAAAACAGCATAACCATATTATGCAATCAGCAGCACCCATTTAATGTCATAGTCAGCCAGCAGTCGTCAGGATTATTGGAAGGGAAGAACACCTTACCCAATATATCGAACAGGAACTGAGTCGCAGAACATCCCAAAGTATGTAAATCTCTCTGGTTCTCTGATACTGTCCTAACATAGTACATTACATTTTCCACAGCTCATGTTCAAACATTGAGCTAAAGCCTTTTAAATAATTGTGCATTCATTTCTTAGTGTTAAAATTTAATTTTTTTGAGAATAAAGTAGTTCAATTAAACAATTTATTCACTAGCACCCACATCCCATTTCAATTAATTTCATTAATTATCCTGAATTAAAATTAATCAAATACCCCTTATAGCACATTAAACTATGGAACATTTTTTTGTGTAATAACCTTCTCAATTTTGTTATAAACATTCTCATTGATTAATATGACAATATATTATAAAAGTATTACACTAAAATTATTGATAACATTGTTTAAAGTAATGAAAATAATAAACAACATAGGAGGCCTTACTGTTAATACAAATTTAAGAAAATTTACATATCAAAGCATCTTTTTCTCATTCAAGATATACCAGGACATGAATGGTTAATTAAGGTAACTAAGGATGATTTTCAAGTTTCCTTCCTTCCTCCCTCCCTCAAGACAGAACTGAACTGTACCTCATGCCAGGTGACTAAATAGTTTTTACTGTGTGGTCTGCTGGCATGAGGTGCAGTCCTTTTCTGTCTTGAGAAAGGGAGCTTAGACCCTTAAAATTATTCATACTTTTATATCTGTGGTGACACAACTCTCTATTTAAGATAAGTCAGCTACTTCTCTCTCTCTCTTTCTTGTTCATAATAATTAATTAGGAAATGTATGTATGTCTTCTCCAATGACTACTACCTTATCATGACAGAGAGGTTTGCATTCTCCAATTACCCTGAGAGCTGGTGGGAGCTTAGGTTCCTGTTAGGGCCACCCAAGACAGACAGGTAGGAGACCGACCAAGAGGAATCTACCAGCCCACAAAGGTGGGGGGAAGGGTTGGATGTGAGGCTAACAACATCACTCCAGAAGAAAAAACCATTGTTATGAAAGCACAGGAGGCCAATATCCTACATTGGATGCAGAGCCATGGAGAAGAAAACAGATGTATGAAAAAATACTAATTAAGGAAAATATTAAATATTTCACTAAAGCCTGAAGTAAATAATAGTGCCAGTTTTTAATCAATTGAATTGTGTTGTCAATACAGTTGCTTCATATTGTGAAATATTACTTAGCATTTTCTAATTCCAATTCTGTAAAGATGCAATGGATGAGGAATCACATTTTTGCATTTGATGGCCAATATATTAAAAAACCTTATTACTTTCCATTTTGTGATTATTTTCTTACCTTGCAAATGAATTGTGAACAGTACGTATAGTTTCACAGTTACTTAATGAGAGTCCTTTCATATTTGCATCAAATGATTGACAAAATTCTTTGAATTCTGTTAATGTGGATCCCAAACTAAGATCTGGGTGTTTGCAATTGAACAGGATACTGAGTATAGCTTGTGTTGCACATGCATTGTTGATAACCTGTAACAGAAAAAATTAGGGTACATACTAAGAGCATACAAAGGTTAAATTACTACAGTACTATTACTAACCTGTCTGGCAAAGAATATTTTTTCCAAGCGGCTATCTTGCACAACAGATCCTGTAGGTTCATCATCTTGAACCCATTTAAACAGAAATATTAATCCAAGAATTGGTCTGAAATATAAAAGTAAATATAAATTTTATATTTAATAAAAATAAGGAATTTATACATTATGTAATATGAAGTTTCAATAATATTAAAAGGCTGTTGTTAATATTCAAGATTAAAGTTTAACCATTTATTTATATAATTTGAATATAAAGGGACTTCCAACACAAACATGAACATACATGACAAAAAATAGTTAGAGAACTTGATATCTTATATTCAAAATCTGCTCTGTTATGCTGTAATAATAGTGATAGTTAAAAATTATGATTCATAATGCTATTCTGCAGGAAAGAACGTACTTTAAATTTTCAAATTGTTCAGCATCCAAACTCCATAATTCTTCAACTTGAACACCTTTCACACCTAAGAGACCAAGAAAGTTAATTAAAAATTGAGTTGAGGCCAGAGTAAAAGTAAAAATGAAGGCTGTTAAAACACTTACAAACTAGACTATAGTAGGACCATTTAATTTACAAGTAAATTTATTATTTCTATATAAAATTGTGATCCTTATATTTAAATTAAACATACTATAATTTGAGGTTGGTTTTTGTTTCAATGTAAATTAATTTCCTTCAACAATATACCAATAGTAAAATAATATATGTAGTGTAATCATAATAAACATTCTTTTCTCAGTATTGACTATTACAAACAAAATTCTTATAACCTCACAATTCTAGACATACATATCTAAATAACTTTTTTTATCTAAGTGGTAGACTAATACTTCAAATTGAAATGACTTGATCTTGTTGCAGTATACTTTGTAAGGATAGTCTTCTGTGTAATCAAACCATCAATTGTTGATTTTGTAAAAGAATTGACTATTTTGAATCATTTTTATAAAAAAAACATTATTTAAAAATAACATATTTTTCCATAGCTATTATTTTATAAGATACAGAGAAATTGTTTGGAACTTTAATATGCTAGAAAGCAAAAGGTATAAGCATTATGAAAAAACTGTTCAAGCTTTAAATATTTGGGTTTTTCATTTGAAAGAATCATTCCTTTAAGATATTAAAAATAAACACTCATTTCATGTTACCATATGGCATGATTATTTAACTTTAATTCATAACAAAGTTCTCATTTTAAAGTTTAAAAATAAATCAGAGACCATATAAGGTTTTTTTAATATTAATAACCATTAAAATGAAAAAAATTATGTCTGATTGAAACTAATGAAAAATTACTGAGAAATAACAAAATAATACAAACATGACCCTCCTTGAGGTTGACATACACCTCAGGTCTGCCTAAGCATCACATCAGTCCACATTAAACTTACCAACACCTTACAATAGCTCTGCTTCACAATTTGTCATCCTGAGTAAAAACACACTACCATATAGCCTAGACCAGTCATTCCAAAACGTTGAGGTTCTTAATGCCATTAATATATCACAAGTTTTCAACAACACATCAAGTCAAAACATTGGTTGATTGAATACATTTGAAAACCACTGGTAATGTGTTTATATTAGCTTAAAAAAATGGCTTGTCTGGAGAATAGCAAAATACGGTTTCACAACGGTTCACAACCATGAAAATTAACATACATGAAGCTGAGAACGTTCTAAAACACGTCGAAGTAACAATTTTCATAAATTAACATTAATTACTGAGATATAAGCAAATTAAAATTCGTGACGTCATCATGTTTACAGACACCTCTAGAAAACTTTAATTTCATGCAAATAAATATATACCTTAAGTAGTCTTAAATTTACTCATATTATAACATTTCTAACTTCATTTTGCAGCCCTTTTTCAAATAATTAATTTCCTTAAAATTTAGCCTAGCCTACAGCCAATTGATTTCTCTTAGCATTTTTGTTTCCTAATTATTTTACTTGTACTTAAAAAATTTTCATTCTCTATTTTTGCAATTTATCATCCTATCAATACATGTATCTCTAACTCCATACAACACAGAACAACAATAATTACAAAGTAAGAACAATATAATTAAATATCACAGTTATCAGATTATTTATAAAAATTTTCCTACTCCATATAAAAACAGTAGTATTCTAGTTATTCTTCTTCATACGCAAAATATAAAACAATTCTTGTTCAAACTTTGATCGAACAAACTGATAAATATTCGAAATTGGTAACTCGTATCTTCCTGCGGCCTTTAACGCGGTATTTATTTTATTTGATGAAGCACTGAATGGTAGCTAAGTCATTTCAATTCGTTTATATTGTGGCCCTTGATATATTACGAGAAATGATCACCAAATAAACATTCTCTGTGGAAATATTAGATTTAAAAACGTAAAAGGCATGCACAATATAATCGCGCATCTATTGGATTTAGGAAATTAATGAACCTTATAAGAGTCGGGTGAAACAACCTATCTGTTAAATGAATAATGATTAAATTTATGCCGGGAAAGTCGAATTATTCATTACCAAATTCTTTGATAAGCTCGGTAAAAACTCCTGGATCACTTTCTATTAAACACCAATTACCAGCACTATCAGCCATATTTCACGTAAAAACAATGTAGTATTAAAATGTAATATTTTGAATGTTCTTCCGAAGCAGTTAAATAGAAAGATAAAAATTATTCTCGTCAAATGGTGAAAAAGTAACTAGTGAGGCCAATATTTACGTTAAATCATCTAAATTAATTCTCAAATGCTAAACTTCTTATTTTGAATAATATTTGCAAACACTGCATATTAAGTGAAACCTATTATGACTAAATAAAACAATACAGTGATCATCATCAAAACATCGTTCCTATATATATTATACGAGAATCTTTAATCTACACTAGGAAAGCTGTTGACCGTTAAAAAAGTAATTATCCTTTCAACTTAGTTATTTGCTTATATGAACTCTTCGGTTCACTAAGAGGACCGTCTCATTTAATTTCAACAGGAAAACTATTCCAGTCATAACAGCATATCGTGAAAATGTTGAGTTTTGTTAATTGGCTCATTCAGTTGTGTCTCTCTACGCTCTTGCGTTTTTTCTGCACCCGAAGAAAGGAACAAAGCTTCCTGAAACGTTGTGTGCTATTTATATTATCAGTTCTTTTGTCTGTATTTGGCTATTCTTCTACTTATTCTAATTATTATTATTCCAGTCATGAATGGAACCATTTAAGATCGAAAAATTACTACATCTATATCCGGGAATTGTGGTTATGAATGTGATTATATCGAACACACTACGTTGGATCCGTCAGCATATCGTGAATATCCCTCATTCTTTATACGAACAGTATGCTTAAATAATTCTTAAAACCTAGATTTCTGCATTCTACAGCAACAATTTTTCATTTCCGTGTCTTCGTCTGCATATTATTTTGCTTAATTTTGTGCTATTTGCGGCCTATGAACTGTACGGTTCCAAACAAATCGCACATTAAAGATAGAGTGGTGACAGTGGTACGATCATTTGAAGTGTCAGTAGTAGCACTAATAGATGAGTTCATACGGTCATGGTTTTTCGAGGTGGAGTGTCTCCACTCCAAGTCTGAATGTTTACCTTCGTGTGGAGATCAGTATTTGAGGGGTCGACGATTGCTTTCGTTACTCAGTAGCAACAGAGACAACCCAAGGCAGTCTTCTAACTCGCTAAGGTGTTAGAGATTTCTCTCTACTTCTATATACTGAGTTTGCAAATATTGAAAAAGTAGCATAAGTGTGCCGCCGACGTACACGGGTCCCGGCACAGTAAAAAGTGATCTCTATAAAAAAAAAATACGGTCAGCTCTAAACTTCAGTATCTTCTCTGGTAAATTTAATGTCTGAATCTATCTACTTACTATCAGAAAGATGTGGATTTACGTGTTTCGTTGCGATCGCGTAATAATTCAACAGCTGTATTCCAAGGATGGATACAACCAGTTTCTTTATTCAACTCCTCCACCACCAATCACTCTTGAAAGGATGCACAATCGTATGTCTTTTTTAACAATATAAACTACTTTACGTTTGCCAGAGATAATTAATTATAAACATTAATTATATTTTCGTTAAACATTGTACGAAATTGAGGTGGCGAAACGACTTACCACAAGATATTACGAGGGAGGTTGGAACAGTAGACAAACGAGTTCATTAGGCAACTAATTTGATACATATTTATGGAGTAAGGAGTTGTTTTATGCAAATTTGGTGATATAAAACACACAAACAAAAATATGAAATAGAAGTTTTAGGAATCTTATGGAAGACTCGCTAAAAAGCGGAACAGCAAGGAAGTAATTTACGAAACAACATTTTGGTAAGCACCACCCGCTCTATGGGCAGGAAACTCAGACATTTGTCCGAGGCGCCTTTTTGGCTGTAAGTGTGAAAAAAATATTGATGTGTAAAATACCCATGAATAGTAAATTTGATAAATATCCATGTATAATAAATTTCTAAAATACCCATGTATAGTAAATGTCACATATCGCTTTTTTCATTCGTTAAAAATTTACAGAGCGTAGCGTAATTATATTGTTTATTCATAAAGGTTAAAAATATTTACAATACTAGCTGGGTGCCCGGCGTTGCCCGAGATGTCATTTATCTATAATCCCCAATATGTCTCCAATTTCGGTTGCTTTTGCGCTATTTTTATGTAACGCTCCACGAACCCTGTCCCTAAATGTGCACCCTCCGATGCCGAAGGAGGTTGAACTCATTGACATAATATATCGGCCGTTTATTCATGTTAGAAGATGACCACCCCCACAAATGTGCGATAATCAAACAGTATTTATTCCACGCAAAAATCGACCGATTACATTGTTTGGAAATTTCTACCCCCGCCCACCACCTCCCAAACCCGTCCAAATTAGACTCGGCGACATTCATAGTTTCTGAATTGATTCGAATCTGGGTTGTTTTAGCGTTATTTTTATTTAACGTAATTCCACCCCAACCGCTAACCTTGCTCCCCTCACAGGGGTTGAAATTGTACACAAACAACATAGGTAAAAATACTATCAAAGTCATGAACCCCGGGAAATAATTATTTAACGCAAATATCGACCGTTTAAAATGACTCGAATCTCGTTTTTTGAGGTTAGTTTTATGAAACACACCTCCATCTCTACGCGTACTTCCCTACCATGCCGTAAGGTGTTGTAATTATACTCAATCAAAATCGGTAGAAATACTATCAATGACATTGCCTGCGTAAAATATTTATTTCACGCAAATATCGGCCATTATACATTTCTGAAAATTTATACCCCCGCCCAGAACTTACCTCCCCCAGTCACTTTCCCAATGGTTGTCATAAATAAACTCAGTGACATCCATAACTTGAATTTTACTCCAATCTGGGATTTATTTTCTTGTAACGCCCCTCATACCCCCACCCCTAACCTAAGTGTGATCTTTCACGTCCTTAAGAGGTTTAAATTAAAAACAGAATCGGTAGAAATATTATCAGTACATTGACCTCGATAGATATTCATTCCTTTCAAAAATGGACCGTTAAACATGTTTTAAAATTAACACCCCCGCCAACCTTTCCTTGGGGAGAGTTAAATGATTAGTTGAGTGTAATAATTAAACTCATTGACATCCATGACCGTGAGTTCGACTCCAATTTCGATTGTTTTTGCATCATTATATTGTAATTACACTCCACCCCCACCCTTAAGGGAAGCTCCATTCCCAATCCCAAAAGGGGTTGAAATTATACGCGGAGAAAATGTAGATAAATTTTATTAATCAAATTGATCCAGAAATATATTTAATAACGACCGGTCAACATTTTTTTTAAAAATTCACCCAACTCCTCCCACCTCAGCCCACCCCTCACGCGTTGTCCAGATTGTCATAAATAAATTCACCCAACTCCTCCCACCTCAGCCCACCCCTCACGCGTTGTCCAGAGTGTCATAAATAAATTCAGCGACATCCTTCGATTTGACTCGTTTTTTTCTTGTCGGTGCCCTCTACCCCCATGCATCGCCCTCATGTCGAAAGAGGGGTTCAATTTTTACACACACACTTTAAATCTAATTAACCCTGAAAATATTATTCACTTCTAATATCGGTCGTGATTTCATGTTTCAATATTTCCACTCCCGTCAAACACCACTCCTCGGGAGTTAAATGACAAATTAAATGTCATAATTAAACTCAGTGACATTCATAACCCTGTATTTGACTCTAATCTCGTTATTTATTTTTAACACCCGTTGACCCCCACCCGTAATGTGAGCTCCCTCTCAATCCCGAAAGGGATTCAAATTAAACTCAGAGAACGTGTAGTGATATTTTAATAATCTCATTGTTCCAGAAATATATGTAATCGTTGCAAAATTCAGCCGCTTAAGTTCCTTTAAAATTTGTATTCTCCACTCACCTCCACCCAAACCCTCCCACCCTAGTCCAGCCCAACCCTGCGCGTTGCTCAAATTGTCATAAATTAACTCAGCGACATTAATTACGTTCGATTCATTCGAATGTTGGTTGTTTTCGAGTTATTTTCTTGTAACACACGTCTCCCCCCCTCCCCTAAGCGTTCTTCACCCTCATGTCGCAAGAGGTTGAAATTGTAATACATAAAATGGGTATAAATACTATAAATTAATTAACCTTGAAAAAAAATATTTTCCGTTAATATAGACCTTTTAACATGTTTGAAAATTTTCAACCCCATCCTCTCCCGCCCCTGGGGATTAAGTGAGCAATTGAATATCATAATTACATTTTGTGACACCCAGAAACCTGGGTTTGACTGTAATATTGGTTTTACTCGCGTTATTTATTTATAATGCCCGTCCACCCTCACCCCTAAGAGTGCTCCTTTTCCATGATGTAAGGGGTTGAAACCATACTCAAATAACATCGATTAAATTACTATCTATCTCTTTGATCCCAAAAATTTTTATCTGCCTAAACATCTGCTGTTTTAGCATATTTTAATGATTCCAGCTCCTCTCCTAAGTGTGCTTCCCTCTAATGCCGAAAAAGGTTAAATTTTACAAACAACATCGGTAGATATATTATAAATGTCATTGACCTCGACAATTAATTATTTAATGCAAATATCGACCGTTTAACATGTTAGAAAAATTACACCCCCGTCCACCCCAACCCTTCGGGGTTAAAAGGCCAATTGAATGTCATAATCGAACACGGCGACATCCATTACCTTTGGTTTGACTCCAATCTCGGTTGTATTCGCGTTATTTTCTTGTAATACCCCTCCACCCCTAACCCTAAGGTGCTCCTTTCCCATTCCGTAAGAGGTTGAAATTTTACTGACATACATTGGTACAAACATTATTAATCACTTTTTCCCCGAAAATATTTATCCTACTCAAATATCAGCCGTGTTAGCATGTTTAAATATATCCATCCCATCTACTCCTAATTGAGACACTAAACAACAACTTGAATATCATAATTAAACTCACTGACAACAATAACCCTGGATTTGAGTCCAATCTCGATTGTGTTTGCATTATTTTTATATAAATCTACTCCACCCCACCCTTAAGGGTGCTCCTCCAAAACCACGAAAAAGGTTAATATTAAATATATGGAACATTTAGAGACATTTTATAAATATCACTGAACCAGAAAAATATTTATTCGACGCAAATATCGACTGCTTATTATGTTTTAAAATTTCAACCCCCGTCCACCATTGCTCCTGGCGGTTAAAACACCAATAGATTGTCTTAATTAAACTCAGTGCCATCCATAATCATTGATTTGACTCTAATCTCGGTTGTATTCGCGTTATTTTCTTGTAACGCCCGTCCACCCTTACCCTTAAGGGCGCATCCCTCCCAAGCCCGAAATGGGTTGAAATTAAACTCGGAGAACATGTAGGGAAATTTTATGAATATCATTGGTCCAGAAATATATTTATTTGATACAAAATTCGGCTATTTTAAAAGTTCTACCCTCCGCCCAACCCTTCTTACCCAATCCTACAACTGCGCGTTGCCCAGATTGTCATAAATTAACTCAGCGACATCCATTACCTTTGAGTTGACTCGAATCTCGGTATTTTTAGGGTTATTTACTTGGAAACCCCCTCCACCGCCACTCCTTAATGTGCTCAACCCTCGTGCCACAATGGATTAAAATTAATAAAAATCACATGAGTAGAAATACTATAAATCTAATTAACCCTGAAAAATATTTATGCAACGCAAATATCGGACATTTTAGCATGTTTGAAGATTTCCACCACCGTCCAATCATTCTCCTAGGGGTGGTAGGCGTATTACACCCGCACAATATTTGTTTCCCTGACGCAAAGAACACGTGTACGAAATTTGGTGAAAATGCTTCGAGGGTGTAGATTTGTAAGCGGAACATGCCCACATGTATACACACATAAATACCCGCATAAGCCAATTTTATATAATAGAAGCTAGTTTTAAATAGTGTATATATATATATACACTATTTAAAACAATTACTAAATTTGTAGATATATAATTTTTCCATCTGAAAATAAACTATTTGGTGGTTTTAGCAATCTGCAGTTGGCAGCATTGTTTAAAATTAGTGCAAAACATTACGAAATACGCTTTCTTTAATAGAAAAATATTAGTTTTTAACATTTAAGTATTGTTCTTACCATAATTATATGTATCTTCCCGTGCGTATTGCAAGATATAATGAAAATAAACTATTTGGTTGTTTTAGCTGTCTGCAGTTGGTAGCATTGTTTAAAATTAATACAAAACGTTACGAAATACGCTGTCTTCAATAGAAAAATATCAATTTTGAACATTTATGTATCGGTTTTATCATAATTCTATGTATCTTCCAGTGCGTATTGCAAGATATAATTTGGCAACATATTGGTCCCTGATCCCGTTATATATTCCACGTCAAAAGTCAAGTTATTTAAAAGAAATTTAATGCCATGGATTGTATAACCTTTGATAATGAATTTTATTTATCACTCGATGTGGTATTGGTAGATTTAATTATACTTATTATTCAATCAAAATATTTTTGCTCAGCTTCATTTCTCAGAAATTGAACATCTAGAACGTCGATCTCAAAAATGGAAAACAAATACTGCTATCCTAACCTAAAATTTTTGTGTCACGACACAAATTGCACGCAATAATTTGTTTACATTTATACAAATTTATAGAAATACGTTGCGTAAAGTATAATTAATTGTACTTTTAATTCAATTAAAATGTTCCTATTTCTGAATACCTTTGATTGAGAGTGCATGAATTGAATAACGACCATAAAAACTTTCGGAGTTCCGTACGTCATTTTGAATACCTTTATAGTTACAAACACATAATTCAGCAGACGTACCTTAGACAAATCTTATTATCTTCTGAAATATTATACAGGATACAGTAGTACGTTATATTATGAAACTTTAAAATATCGGCCGACACATATTTGAATGTATTATAAGGCGCCATATTGGCTTTTTTAAGTACGGCGGCGTAATTAACTTTTCCAAATTAACTTTGAGCAAAGATGGTAAAGTATTTCGTATTGTTTTTTATCTATTCGATGGAGTATTACTGGAAAAAGGTAATACTTTTTATTCAATCAAAATATTTCTGCTTTATTTCATTACGAAATACAGAACTATATTTTTTATGATGCGTCAATGTTTTTCCAATGACGTCACCGTCTCTTGGCGCGCAGTAATTTAACACTAATTCGTAACTTATTTCAACTATAATTATTTCCACGTTTATTCTAGGGGTTTCTCACCCCCACAGTGCCGATTCTCGGTTTTGGCAGAATATATATACCAATTTTTGTTGAATTCTGTCCACGCAATAAAATTTGTATTAAGAACATACAAATATACAAACTCTCTGCTTTATTTATTAGATTATAGAATTTTTTTTTCACTTTAGCGTAGTATGTTACCTTGTTTTATTTTAAAAATAATGGTATTTTGATTTATTTAAAAGCATTTAAAAATGTAAAAAAAAAATTATAGTCAACAAATTGTGGCTATGTACAGATATTTCTTAATTAACTTCTATTGTTCCGTACTGATTGTTTATCAATTTTATGTTATGATATATGTATATTTCTAAATATATGCTTTTATTAACATTTAAATAAAATGGTTTGATTTTTATAAAAAAAAGTATGTAAAAGCAGTTGCCATATGGGCCTTGTTGGGGATAGAGCTCAACCCATTTGAGCGTAAAAGTATTGAAAATGAAGTTTGTCTTCGAGAATTAATGGCCACTCTCTGTAGACGTGTACATATTTCATTGCTCGATGAATAAATTGCATATAAGTAATTGTTTATATAATTTCATAAAAAAATTACCTGGCGCCCTAACAAAACTGAGGAAAGTGACGTGTTCGAATGTAACAATATATATATATATATATATATATATTATTGACCAACAAGCATTGATAAATAATAGTAACAAATTTCATTATACCATACACATTTGAAAATTCATTAAATGTATTACAATAAATGACACTTTTATTTTCTATCCATGAAAACCTTTCCAATGAACTCGTCCTTCTGATGAAAAGTTTTGCTTACAACGTAGATTTTCTAACATAGGTTATTATTTACCTAATTCATTATTATTGCAGTGCTCATATCTCCATGAACCAAGAATAAATTGCCTATTTCTTATATCTTCCCTGTCCATAATTGTTTGAAGTATGATTTGCTTCTTCACACTAAGATATTGTGAAACGTATATATCCCCATAGCAAATATATATATATATATATATATATATATATATATATATATATTGAAGTCCAAACATTTTATTACACAAATTAATGGGTCTTACTTTTTATGGTAGGTTTCGCCAACATTCAGGCATATTCATCTATCGTCAATCACAATCTTATTTCTGTTCTGGTGGTTTATGCTACATGAAAATTATAAATTACGGCCCAGATATACGCCAATATCGTAGTCAAATTGTCTTACAGGATGTCAGTAAGACAGACGCGTATCCTGCTGGAAATCGATGTACCCCAAGATTTTATGACTGTTCGAAAGAACAAATAAATTGGACACATTGAAAGTTTGTATAACTATAAAATTACATAGGTCATTTTGATAATGAATACTAATGTTGTAAAATATTTTTATATATGAGATTCTTGACGGATTGAATGTGTGTTAAAAAAGCTATATATTTTTTTTACAAATATTGTCGAAAGCTCCAGATTTTCAAATTAAAATATTTTATAAAATCATTAATAAGTTTTCTTATTAAAATAGCGGCCGATAAAAAGCTTTGGGGTTGGAATACAAAAACATCAATAAGTCATATATGAGTAATATTGAAATAAAAAATTATGGAGGGAAATGCTATGATCAGTTTCCACAAAATATCCATTCTATAATGAAGACCTACATTGAGACCAGGAAGAACGTGGTTCAGAAAATTGAAGTGACTGCGCATTAGGCAGTATGGCTACGCAGCCAGTCAGACATGTGACGGAGTAATTGGAACTGCCGCACTAGGCAGCCATGAAATACTGGCTGCGGCAGGCACTGAAACTGGAACAACTGCACGGAAGCCATTTGGGTGCCCGTATCTAGAATGAAACAGTGTTAGTTTATGGGGCCCAAACAAAAAATTCGCGATTCGAAAGGCAATTTGGGATATATCTTCATATATCAGTGATCGTGATGTGAAAAGAAGGAGATGGGATATAAAAATATAATGTGTGGGGAGAATTCTACAGTTCTCAAATTCTAAAGTAATTTTTAAATAAATCCTTTTGAGTGCCACTCCAGAATTGTGGATGAATCCAATATCTTATTTTCGCATGCGTTTCTTTCGAGACAAAAGGTAAATAATTATAATATTTTCCACGTTCATCTCGCTCGACTCAACAGTCACGACCAGCCTACGGCCAGTGATTGGTAAATATTTCGGTTGCGGCTGCCTGGCTGCCCAGTGTGCGGTTGTATTTATTTAATGTTATTTGAGTATTCAGTACTATGTGATTTTTAATTTAATTAAAGGTGTATTGTTTAATAAATACTACATTGTTTCTTTTATTTGAATAGGCAGGTTTTCACATGGTAGCTTCTCTATGATGCGAGGCACACCTCAGGAGGTCAGCTCAAACATTTTGTTCAGGGACATTTCCAACCTTTGAGAATATTTTCCGCGCTTGGTATGGAAAAGGCTATAGGTAGAACGATCTCGTGCTAATTAGTAATTCTGAGTTCAATTCCCGGTTCTGTGAAATCGGGAACTCCCCTCTCCCCCCACCACTACAAATCACCAATATTATACAACTCAGTTTTTTCTTCTCCCAGAGATTTTGGCTCGTTTGAGCTCCTACATAATTCAGGAATATAGAGAAACTAACACAAACATCAAGCCGTTAAGTCCATGGTTAAGTTGAATTAAAGTCTTTGGTAATACACCGCCGTACCTGGTGGACGCTCTTGTATAGTCTGTCGACTCGAGGACCCAGGTACGATTCCTGGTCCGGTCTTCATTTTTCCATTCTCAAACTTCAACTTCTACATAATTTTTAGTTTACATTACATTAGAAAATAAAATCAGGAAATTTTGAAATTATTTATTAATTAGAACAAGAACGGTAAAAACTGGGGCGAATATATTCGCACATGTGACATAATTATTTATATTGTTAGGGAAATACGAATTTTATTTATGAAAATAATGAAACACCTTAAAAAAAGGTATTTAGGGTGCACGAAAATGCAAAATGTTTAAAAAGTAGCATAATAGAAAAATTTGAAAACTGATACTTTTTGGCGTCCGGAAAGGTTCATTCGGGAAAACTATGACACGACGCTTAAAACTGATGACAATCCCGATTAATCGGGGCACCTGGCAATCCTAGTTTATAGAAAGTAGTTTCTACGCAGCAGAAGTCTTAGTTCTTCAGTAGCTATATCTTTATTATTTAGAATATAAAACGCTTGAATGATAAGTAAAATATCTGCATAGCTACTGCTATTCTGTATTAATGTTCTGCTAAACAATACATGAAATTGTAATTATACAATAATTAAGTTATCAAACCAAAGGTTTGTTCATCACAAGCATCCAGTTCTTGACACACAATTTCAGTTTCTGAAATCTAAACTATTCAGTGAAAAGTAATTATATTTTGGAAGCAATTGTCTTTCTACTGCAAAAGCTCTTTAATTGTTTCTTTATCTCAAATATTTAAGCAATTGATTATGACAAACATATGTATATATTCAATTTTTTTTGTACCTGTTTCAAAAAACACGATACCTAAATGCGTGTTAGATGTATTGCTTAATGTCTACAAATGATGTAGCATATCTTTGGATATGAAGCAATAGCGACATAGTGAAATGAGCCGACATTTTGTTAGCATTAAAGTAGTACTTAACTGTATGCACTAGCTTCTGTGGGGATCGGATATGGGTACTCCTAAACAGGATTCAACCACAACACAAAATTCCGTTAAAAAACCATATGGAAAAATCGTTTTAACTTTAAAAAATTGCTTGCTACCTGAAGAAAAGCTTTTGCCAACTCCATCTCAACTTGATGGCTTGGACCTTGAAACGGAAACGGATTTAAGAATACTGGGATGCGAGTTAATCCAGACAGCAGGAATTTTACTTAAACTACCTCAAGTAAGTATCATAAATGTTACTTTTCATAATTATTTCGTTCTCCTCGTTGTCTTTTACACCTTTAACAAGAAAAGCTAAGTAAAGCATTGTAACCGTTCTTACAATTTTTTAACTTATGGCCTTTGTTTTAATATTATGCAGGTACAATGAAAATATTTATGGAATGTAGATTATTTAGTTATTTATTGTGAAAAAGTCGCGAAAAACAATAATTTTTCATTTTGTGACCGTTGTTGCATTAGTTAAAATAAATTTACAGAATAGGGATGTTGTACTCTATTACATTTATATATTGATTTGGGTTTTACAAATCATTGATCATATTAGACCATCTGTTTTTATGAGAAGATATATTATCAGTCTTCTATAGGCAATTATTTTCATTGGAGTAAATCGAAATCTTTAAATGGATTTTGATTGTTGAATTTTAGATTATATGAAACATTTTTAATGTTTGTTTATAAAATTCAAATTTAAGTATTTTATTTTCAACATTTGAAAGCTCTATATTTTGCTGCGGACTGTATCTGAAATGGAAATCTTAGTAAAATATAATCAGGTGGTAGTGTGCAATGATTTCCAAATAATTGTACATTACTAATTGCAATGAAATATTTGTTGATATTGTGTACAACAGTGGCTGTCATCATTTTATTCTATTTTTAATACACATAATCTTGATCCAGTAAGAAGTCAACTTTCTCTATATTATCAATTTTTTTAAAAAACGTTCTACATGAAATATTAACTATTGTTTGTTCAATTATTACTGCAACTCCTTGCTAAGGCAATTACAGTATTTATCCAGAATGTTAATGTCATCTGAATTCAAGCTCAAAGATACTGCACATTTAAGAGTAGTTGAGGTACTGAAAATGTGTAAGCACAAGTGCATGCATGTATTGATAGATGTTTGTACATCTGGATTTATTGGAATTCAATGTTTAATATTCTTATCAATACTTCTGCTTGTAAACTTGATTGTTTCATTGCAAAAATAGTTACTTTATTCTTGTATTTTATTTACAGATGGACTGATATTTTTCCTAGATAAACTGTTTTCAACATCATCAATATTAATAAATTTTATCAGTTGAGTCGAGTGTAAAACACCATTGTATGCAGAAAATGATCATTTTGTGCTTATTTTCTAGGTAGCAATGGCTACTGGACAAGTACTATTTCAACGATTTTATTATTCCACTTCTTTTGTCCGTCATGCAATGGAAACTACTGCAATGGGATGTGTGTGTTTGGCATCCAAGATTGAAGAGGCTCCTAGAAGAATCCGTGATGTGATCAATGTGTTCCATCACATCAAACAAGTAAAAGGACAGAAGTAAGTAGTATTTAAAATATGACATTTTGCTTTAACAAAGTGTAGAAATCTGTTTTTAATTTAGACAGCATTAACCACACCAAATTTGGTATTTATTTTTATATGAAATCAGGTAAGCTTAAAAGATGTTCTATTATTGCATCATTGATGAGTTACTAGTTTTCTTTGGTGATCATACATCAGCTGTACATAATTTTCATTATAAGGGCTTCACCTTAGCGTTCATCAATATTTAGAAATATTTCAAGTTAAGTATAATGTCCTAAAAAATCCAAATTTTGGTTTGCTTTGCAAATTTAATTTAAAAATAAGATGATTGCAGTAAAGTTTAGTGTCCATAAAGATTATTGAATGTGCATCAGTATCATCCTTGCTACTTCACATTGGAGTAGTTGTCTATTGTTCAATTAAAAGATGAAGGCTGTTTCCATGTACTGAAGCACACTACATATTGCTACAAATGACTTTGTATACAGCTCACTAAAAACAACAGAAAACACTGCAATTGTTTGGCAATACTGGTTTGCTTGCCTTTCATTTTAGGTTTTCTGATTTGTGGATTCAAATAAATGCAAAGTGTCTTATTTTAATTGCACTCTAGATACATTATAATAAAGCAATTTCATCTGCCCGTATCTCTCAAGTCTTGGGAACACAATTTATTTTGCAGTCATCTTAGTTTTAGTTAACTTGGAAAACAAATATTGGATTTTTTGGAGCATTTTATACTAAAATTGAAACAACCCTACAAGTGGTATGCTTTTGTTAAATGTACGTGTTTTCTTTTGGAATATTCATAGCCCTCTGATTCCATTTAAATCATAATTATCTCTGTGTATTCCTATTTATATGTAATATTTTCTTTCTATGCTGTATAAATTGTCAACACTAATTAGAAGGCAGTTTACTGAATTTCATTAAGAAAATATTTTTGACATATGAATGATGCTATTTCACCATAAACTTCTTTCCGATATAGTTACTTCTGATATGGGAAATATATATTTTTTTAAAACTTATAATTCTTCTCTCGTTAATATAAATTGTAACGTGTTAATACTATTGAATATTACATTTTGTATTTGTTGTTGCAATGATTTATAAGTAAACTGTTATAAGGTTGTCATAGCATGAAATTCTGAAACTGAAATAAATGTCAGCTAAGTGATCACTATAGTGCCAGTAATTCTATGGGCTGTCACTTTAAATTTGTTCCTACAATTATTAAAACATACACTTTGTTATGGCAAAATAAATGAAGAGAAAATCTATTTTGTAATAAACATATGGAACTACATGTTTAATTAGTTCTGTTCATGATTTTATATATTGTTTCTTATTAAATGTAATAATTCTGAGGAAATCATATATGAAATCTTTCATATTTTTTCTCATTGTTGCATTGAATGAGGATGCTAAGAAAGAGATTTCACAAAGAGAACCTTCTGAAATGTATTATATTAGTTTCTTTATGAATAATCATATTAATTATATATTAGGTAGAAAATGTTTCATATATTACTTTATTCAAATGCTTGTAAAACAAAAACAAAGTCCCGTTCATATTGTCTTGACAGTGGTGCCAAGCTCCATTTCATCTTGAAAATTATATTTAAAAGTAAGGTTGTACTTTGTATTTAATTCACTGCAAGTTCTCTCCCTGGTCCATAGTAAAAAATTCATGCATTTATTGCAGTGGAATTGTAATTTTTTATTGGGAAAAACTTTTTTCCTCAAAGCAACTACCAATTTTTGTATTGTTTACTATTTAATTTTCTCAAATTTTTAAGTTTAAACTAACAAATGAGTGCATTTTTTCTATTGGAGCTTAATTTGAAATTGAATTATGAATTTGATATTTAAATGAAGGTTGGTGCCATTGTAAGGGAGGGGGGTCCACACCTGGGCACAAGAATCACGCTTTTGCTCAGTGTGTTTTGTACTTACTTTCCACAGATGTTGGTCTGCTGGTGAGTTGCCGACCCTTGGTAGCGGGGGTGTTACGCCAGGCCTGGCTCTCTCCTGCACCCCCGAAGGCCTGCTTCGACCAAACCAAGCATTTTTTTTATCATTTTTTTTCCATTTGTTAAATACACCGACAAGCATATTGTAGTTTTTTTATGAAGGTTATTTCACGGAAAGACCTTAGAAAGTGTCCAGGCAACTTTAATCAAGAGTGTACGAGTCTGAGGTTTGTAAAGTAGTAGTTATGTGAAAGTCAGTAACTAAGTTATAATTTAAGTTTTTTTATGCTAATATAATTTTGTTTTTAGGTGTTGAAGGTAAGGACTTTTTCATGTTATTGGTCATGGCTTTTAAAAAAATTAGATGGTGATATAAGTTCTCTATTATACCATATTTTAAATTTACGCTATTTAGAGTTAATCTGTAATTTTAGCTTTGACAATCCGCCAGATCGTAGAAATCACTGATCAGCATAAAAAAAATAATTTACTTGAATACTGAAACTATATTTACTATGTAGAAGTATTGAGTTATTGGGTGTGTAACTTCACAAATATATTTTATTATTTGCCATTACATTGTACAGAGTGTACATAAATGAATATCCCAACTTTGCATGGCTATTAAAACACATCAAACAAATGTACAACCTTATTCATTGGAAATCAAAAGTAACGCTTGAAACTTTAAATTCTACACAGTGATAAGTGTTAATTGCGAGTTGTTGTATAAATGTGAATATAATGCAATATCTCGTCTCTCACTTTTTTCAGCATGTCTAATGTGATGTTTCGAATGGCCACAGGTATGCTTGTCGTAAGTTTGTCAGCATCAGTTATTATTAATATCAGAACAAATGCCTGATTTTTGAAATATCCCTGGGAGGAAAAATTACATGGAATAATGTCAGGATTGCAAGGAGGCCATTGAAGAAGAGCAAGTCCTTGGGTGCTTGGTAATGGCTATGGCCTAGTACATCATTCCACTGTATAATGAAATCACCAAATTCTTCTAACTGTGGCAACACCTAATTCTGTAGAATATCAAAATAAATAATCCCATTAACAACCTTCTTATGGAAAAAGAATGGTCTGAAATTTTGTTACTGTACCATTGAAAAAATCTTACTTGAATCATGATCCATTTCACCGGTGGTATGTTGATTAGATGTTTCCTAGATATGTATATTGTGGCAGTTCACTTCACCATTTATATGAAATGTCACTTTGTCACTAAGCTCAATCTTGGAAATGGACTACTCATTATCAAGCCCAGGAATTGTGAAGTTTCCTCACTACTTTATCATTTTCAGTCAGCACTTAGACTAGCTTTGTACGATTTGAATGCTAATTAATTTCCTCCACAATACAGTCCATACCATCATGACAGGCATATCCAGTTGCTGTACTCACATCCAACATTCTTATCACACTCGTATGGACAACTGGAAATTTTTCCTTTGCAAATTTACTCTACATCACAAATATTCCCAAACCAATGGAAGACACGTCATTGATCAGGTTGAAATTCCATATTCAAAATGCTTGACCAGTTATAGTGATGCACTTTTCAAAAATTAAATCACACAGAGTGCTTTCTGTTGCGCTATTAACAAATTTGCAAGAAATACATCATGTATGTGATGCAGCATTCATTCTATAATACAAATTTCCTAAAATGACTATGTATATACACACACATGAGAGAAAGCGATGCCGACTTACCTGTAATCAGTAGTTGGTCCAGTATAGGTGGAAGTTCATATTTTCGAGGCCTTAACCCTCCTTTGTCAGGAAGGAAGACCTGAACTGCATGCTGAAAATTTTGTATTAATTATTGTATAATAGTCATATTCCTATTTCTACTATTTATTTCTATCTGTCCTTACTATCCAAGTTCGAATGTGACTTTGTCACCAAATTTGTTCCAATTCCTTAATGGATTCTCCTAATGTGTGTGTGTATATATATATATATGTATATATATATATATATATGTATATATATATATATGTATATTGTAATAGTGAGAATGTGACATTGTCAAAAATATTGGTATGGAAAGGATAGAGAGATAGGTTGTGGCTTACCTGAAAGTGAAGTACGGTGTCGCCATGAGGAACTGAAGGTTGTTCTTCAAATTTTCGGAGGCTCTCAGCCTCCTTCTTCAGGAAGGAGTGTTACACCATTCCGTGCACCGGCCGGCTGCGGACTGCACGGAATGGTGTAACACTCCTTCCTGAAGAAGGAGGCTGAGAGCCTCCGAAAATTTGAAGAACAACCTTCAGTTCCTCATGGCGACACCGTACTTCACTTTCAGGTAAGCCACAACCTATCTCTCTATCCTTTCCATACCAATATTTATATATATGTATATATATATATATATATATATATGTATATATATATATATGTATATATATATATATATGTATATATATATATGTATATATATATATATATGTATATATATATATATATAGAGAGAGAGAGAGAGAGAGAAAATAGTGTCACAGTAAATATCCAATGTAATTTTATCACCAAAATCAAGTTCTTAGCATTGTAATTATTCGTTAATAGATGTTCCTAACATTCCACTCCCCCTACTCTATCCATTCACCTGAACACCTAATTTGACTGACTACATTTGCTTGGGTTGGTAGTTGGCCCAGTAGCTTAATTGGTAAAGCCTGTGTGAACAGAACACATATTGGTTCAATTCCTGGTCTGGCTAAGTCGTTCGCCCTCTATGCATTGTGTGTGTGTGTGTGTGTTCATTGGAGGTGGGAGAACTTAATCACAATTAAAACTCATTATATAACAGCAAAACAGATAACAGTTTTATTATTAATTCAACTACAGTCAAACAAAAGAAATATTACCAAAAAGTTGAATCAAAACTGTTATTTAGATTTCATCTGAGTATGAACTAACTTTCTTGGGGGATTTTTGGCCTGAGTAGCAGAAAACCTTTTTTGTTTTATTATTGAAGTAAAAATCTATTGGGTCATAATTGATATTGTTTGATATATTGGACGGCTTTTAGCAATGTCCAGGTGTTTGTTATGGATGGACAGTGCAATGTTAAATATCTCATGATATTCAGCCCTCTGTTTGGGACAATTCTGAGCAATGACTTCATTCAACAGTGAAGTGACACTCAATTTTCAAGCCCTCTCTTACTTACCCTTTTCCTTGTTTTCAGGGTTCACATTCCTTTTTGCTTGGCTGTTTCACATCCTGCCCTGTTCTTCCACTGTCCTCATAACTGTTATGCACTCCTTTGTTCTGGGATTTTCCCACTGTCTGTCCTCTGTGTGAGAAAAAAACAAGGCGAGTCCACTCTTCCAATAGCCATGGACATTGTTTCTGCAATGCATATATTTAAGCCACAAGCAATATAGCCAAGTTAATGTTGACAAGCTTACGGAAGGTAGTGCATGTGGTTGTTATGAGAAGGATATGCTTTTTTTGTAAACATGATTATGGCTGAAAGCTCCTTATTATTTTAATAAATAATGTGTGTATTTGAAATAAAGAACATAATTATATGAGAACTTGCTTTTTGGTTGTTTTGGGGTTGTGAATATATTTGCAACAAAGTCCAGATTTTTGTAATATATATATATATATATATATATATATATATATATATATCAAGAATAACAATGTTGTACTTTTGTTTGATCTCTTTTAATAGTCCTGCAAAGTTCATTTATGTACACCCTGTAGTATTTAAAGATTTATGGGTGGCATAATTACTCAAACAATGAACTTTATTATCTTATATTAACATGTTAGCATTTGGCTGTTTTCTTTCAAGTATATTGCATTTAACATCATGCTAGACAAGTACATGTTAATGGCATGTTAATTTTCACATCCAATGCAAAATTCTGCAGATTATTTCATATGTTTATATTCTCACACATCCTGTGCTTTCAATGAATAAGCCATTTCTTTAATTATAGTTTCTTGGTTTTAATATTAATTCATTATATTAATTATTTCTTGTATCTGTAATGAAGTACAGTAACAAAATCTGTCTTTATTCCAGAAAAGAAACACTTTCACGTTATCTGCAGAGCACTGATGGCTGAAACATAACATTATAATTGTACCTAATCTCTTCAGGATTACAATTACAATATTGCAACATTCTGCACCACGTAGCATATTTATCCATCCAATCTTGGTTGCCATCATTCTGGTGGAACTGATATAATGTTCTAGTTGATTTTAAACTGCAAAAATTAAGAGGAAATTATAAAAGTCGTCGAAATAGGAAGCGGTCTTTCATCTCTGTTTTGATATTTCTGACATTGGGAAGGTTATAATTGAAACTAAATGCTCCTGAAACGTAACATATCCTTTCATTATTTCTAGAAAATATAAATTTAGTGCTGAGTTTCAAAATTCTTTTGGCAGATGTGAAGGCCCTATCCACAGTCTCTGGAATGAATGGAGTTTAATTTCTTTGAGAAAAATTTGTACTTGTCATGCTTAGCCCTGATTCTTATATTATTTTCTCATTAAGGAGATAGTTTTTGTTGTTGTTGTTGTTGAATCATTGGAATCTTTCTTCATTCCATTTCTCATAAAAAAATATTACTTATTTGCAATTACTGTCTTACACAATGAAAGCATACCTGTGGACTTAATATTGTTTAATTTTTTATTATTCTTGTATGTCCCAATTTTTTAGTTACTGTAAATTTCTCTTTATGGAAAGACAAAGGTGAATTATCCGCATATAACATATCGAAATCCTCAGATTTGTGGAATCCTCTCCATTCTGAGGGAAACTTCATTTCTCTCTTTCCTAACCTTATGTACTTAAGATGCATCATTGAACAGTTTAGAAAAGTCTGTTAGAGTACATGGTTACAGATTTTGGGAGTGTTTATTACTTTCATTATTCAGTAGATATGCTCCATTGTACTAAGTACGGCACACTGACTAGACTAAATGCTGAATATATAAATGTTTTGTTAAATGCAAAATTTGGTTGTTGAGGGAGGATAATTTTCTTTTGATGAAAAAATATCTGACTTATTAAAATATTATAAATTTTTATTATAATATTATAAATTTTTTGTCAGAAATAAATTCCAAAATTTAAATACATAACGTTTCTAGGACAATATTTATAATGTTGAATATGATTCGAGATTAAAATTTAAAGGGAAGATTCTGCATCTATATACTTCAATACTCCAGAAGGTTGTATTAATAATTTAATTATAATTTTGAATATAATCCAAAAGTAAAATTTAAATGTAAAGTTATGCTGCGTTGCCTGACATAACCGAAATCCTCCAGAAGATTATATTAATAATATAGTTGTAATTTGAAATGAGTCATTTTGTCAGTGTTTGGGCAAACCACACTTTAATAATGAATCATACTTGAATTAAGATCTGATCTATATATGTTTTCAATAAACTTTACTTTTTCTGACTAAAGATCCTGTATTTATAATAATATACTTTTGTGTAATTGTGAGGACTCTTCCTGAAATTATTTTTTTAGAAATTATCACAGACTTAGAACTCTTGGGAAGTGTTCATGGCTTGCCCAGGTAACATAAGTAGGAACTTCTTGTAAAAGTCAAAACAAACTTGTCATTTACTATCTATTTCAATATATTGTTGTTATTATGATAAGTTCAAGGATGTCTTCTTAAAATTATGCTCTACTTAATTTCATCTTCAGCTTTGTAGTAAAAAATTAATATTTTCTTCTTTCCTCAGATTTGTGAATATACAGAGTCTTAGGTCCTGTACAATGTATTGAATAACATAATGCAGCAAGCTATTCTGTCTTTGAAAGTATGTGATCCAGATCCTGTTCTCATAAGAACTGTTCTCAATACTTATCACTTTTATTTGTCTGTATTTAGTCTCTCTTCATTTGTTACACAGTCTTCCCACTTTGCTTTTACATCATCCAGAACTCATTTCAAACTTTTCTCAAGTTTTTTTTGCCTTATTATAGGTGCCCTTCTTGAAATGTTTCTACAGATTTTATTAATTGTCTTTTAAAATATTGATTTTTGGCTGTACATTATAAAGAAGCCCATTCCCATCAAAACGCTATTTTGCACAAAATTTTTTTTTTTTAATGTATAACATAAAATGTTTGAAGAGATTCAGTACAGTATCATAAAGTGTTAAAATAAGTTTGTATTGCATTAAATTTGTAATAAATTAAATAAATCTGGCTGCATAAACAAAATTTTAGTTAATCAAAATGTTTAGGTTGAGAATGCAATATTCAATGTATTCCCAATAGTTATTCTATGTTGATTATCAGGTATATAGATGAAATGAATTCTCACCATGCTATTGAATTTTAATTAATTTTATTTTAGTTACAGCTAAGTTCTTCAAGTATTGAATTATCCCTTACGCACAGCTACGGTTTGTTTTGGTTAACATAGAAAACTAAAAATTTTGTTTTTTCTCCAACAGTTTTATTTATTTGCTGGAACTCCTCCTACTCGGACCATAATTTATGATGGATAGGAACCTGTGTTTGATGTTGTTTGTCTGCATTCTCTTTTAAATTCAACTTTCACAACTCAGTCTATAGATCCAGCCATCTCTTTCTGGGTGTGAAATGGCCTTGCCTCTGTCTACTTAAAACCGCTTTCTAGTAGGGAAGTAGTATTTCAAAAGATACAAAAAAGTAAACTATTATGTTATATATATACAATATTAGTAAGGATATGACATTGTCAAAAATAATTGCTTATTGGTATGGAAAGGAAAGAGAGATAGGTTGTGGCTTACCTGAAAGTGAAGTGCAGTGTCACCATAAGGAACTGAATTTTGTTCTTCTGATTTTTGGAGGCTCTCAGCCCCATTCTCTTCAGGAAAGATAGGTACATTCTGTTTTCCAGATGGCTAAGGAGAATGGTGTAACACTCCTTCCTGAAGAAGGAGGCTGAGAGCCTTCGAAAATATGAAGAATAACCTTCAGTTCCTTATGGCTACACCGCACTTCACTTTCAGGTAAGGCACAACCTATCTCTTTCCTTTCCATACCAATATTGCAATTATATATATAACACTTAAATAGGAAAGAGAGAGAGTGATGCTGACTCACCTGAATCGTTTGTCCAGTCTGGCATATATATGTTATATAAGTAAAAAGTGATGAGGCCAAATTAAATAATACATTTGTATAGGTAAAAGAGACAGCAATGCCTCTCAGCAAGTGTTTTATATATATATATATATAATTAAAATAATTTGTATGTAAAGGAAACAGTTGGTGGATTGCCTGAAGTTAAAGCACATAGTTGACATTCGGAACAGAAGGAGGTTTTTACAATTTTCGGAGACTTTCTATTTCAGGAAAGAGAGTTACATTCTGTACACCAGCTGGCTACAGAGTTTGGAATTTTGACTGCCACTATTAATCAATAGACACCCCACCACGCCCTCAAGGGAAGATTACGTCATAGTAAATGTTCCAATAGCTACTGGAAATAATCTGTAAGCAAACATTAATACATATTATTTTATATACTTTTTGGTTTGACCTATGAATGATGCAGGGTAGAGTCTGCAGTTCATCTGGTAGATGATGTGGGAAGAGAGGCAGATGACATAGTATCTGTTTCTACTGCAAGGTTTGCAATTTTTAGATGCATGGGTGAGGATGTGGAATTTAAAGACCACAAACCGAACGAATAGCCACCCACCGCAGCACTGTCAAATTCTCAAGTAATCAATTTCCAGTAGCTGCTCATGTCCAAAGCCTAACACAATTTTGACCAATGCTTTACACTATCTTTCCTACATGTTTGTACTAGTGTATTTATGTGTGTATATGTGTTATTTTATTTTCTGTATTGTATTACATGCAATATAATAGTAAGGATATGACATTGTCAAAATAATTGCGATATTGGTATGGAAAGGAAAGAGAGATAGCTTGTGGCTTACCCGAAAGTGAAATATGGAGTAGCCAAAGGGAACTAAAAATTTGGAAAACTGTATTTGGTTGCACCGTTCATGTCTTCCAGGTGTATATATATATATATATATATATATATATATATATATATATATATATATATAAATAAAACACATTATGATAGGAAAGTGAGACAGCTATCCTGACTTAACTGAAATCAATAATTATTCCAGGCTGGCAGTGGTTTTTGAAAATTTGTAGTATTCACTCACTGCTGACAGACTGGAAAAAATATTGATTTCCGGTAAGTCGGCATTGCTGTCTCTATTTCCTATCTGAATGTGTTATTTAATTTGACCTGGTCACAGTTTCCATAAATGTATGAATCATTGCTTATGGATGTTCTCAGTAGCTATTAAAGCCTTTTCAATGCTGTGATGTCCCCTTTAAACAGAAAGTTAATGGTCTGGTGGGGAGTTAACTATTTATGGGTAACAGTTAGCCATATGGAAGTCAAAACTCCACACTCCTTAACTGGCCGGCGAACAGGATGCACCTCTCTTTCCTGAAGAGAATGGGGCCGAGACCCTCCGAAATTTTGAAGAAAGTCCCTGTATCCCAAGTGACATCACTGAGTTTCAATTTCAGGTAAGCTGCTGACTCCTCTCTTTTTTCATTTCCATACAATTTATTTTAAATGTTTTGACAATGTCACATCCTTACTTGCATTAATATGTGTGTGTGTGAATATATATATATAATATTTGTTATTTATTAGATTGAAGATTATGTATTGTTACCCTTTTCTTTAGAAAAACTTGCTAAGAGCCTAATGAAGACATGAAATTCTTTTTATTACACGTTTATAAACAGGGTGTAACAAAAATCTGCAGTAAAATTTCAGGAAGGGGTTTCTCATATTGAGAGAAGAAAAAAAGTGTACAAAATGGGTCCAAAAATTTATAATTACCGATTTAACCAAACTTATGAATGTAAGTGGAGGATGAATGGCCTTGTTATCTGGATTAAAATATGAGCATCTAGTTACAATTGTTACATAATGCCTCTTTCAGTTAAAAAGAGGTCACTTAAAAATTTCATCTGACATGTGAACAGAGTGCTGAAACTAGTCAGTTGAATGTCAAAACAAAACAATCAGGTACTTAAGTTCTAACTCTGTAATTAGGCATTTCCGGACCCATGTACAATTTTTTGTCACTCTAGGCTCTTCTTAACACCTGAAGAAAGGGACAAGGATCCCAGAAATGTGTGGTATTTATATTATCACTTATTATGTCTGCATTAGTCTTTCTTTCTCATTAATTTTCAATCAGATGTAAATTTTTCATTTCATCACTTTTTTCTTCTCTGAATATGAGGAATCCATTCCTGAAATTTTGCCGCAAAGTATTGTGACACCCTATTTTCAGTCTTTATGCTTGTTGTAGTACAATATTGAAGAGTCTATAATGGCATTTGAAGACTTGTAACTCTCCATTCTTGCCAAGTAGTAGCTCTTGACAGCCATATTTTTTCTTAATTTTTCTACTTTTTCTTTATATTAACTAAGGTTTGATATTTTTGTTCTTTCTGTGATGAATTACAATCCTAACTCCTTTCTACAGATACTAAATGTCCTCAGTTTAATTTATAATTAATAACTGCATTTTGTAAATCAAGGTCGCACCTTCAGTAACATTTATTTATCATTGTTTGACTATATGGGAAATGTTAAAAATTGTGTTAAGAAATTCACAATAAAAACTTCAATGTAAGGTAGTATAATTAACATAAGATATGTTATATTTCAATTTTTAATGTTATTGTTACTAAACCAGATGAAGTACAGTACAGTCCTGTTTAATATTGTTGAAAGAATTATAAGTTATTTTACCAAGAGTTTAGTTTCAATTGAGAAAGTGAGCTAAATTGTAGGCTCATAACTGATGTTGATTTAGTAATAACTGGTGGATTGTCAAAGAACTATAGTGGTATTTCCAAATATTGTTCTTCCAAATAAAAAGAAAATTTATAATATTTAAAATAAAAAATTACTTTTGAAAGAATTTTCTCTTTGTATTTTTAGTTTAAAATGCCGCATTTTAAATAATTATTGTTCATGAATAAGTATAGTTTTTATATTTGTTTATAGATAATAAATTTTGTTCTTAAAGTTGCCTGGAGGTAAGGTTTTTTTGGTGAATACCTCATAATTATCTACATTGCTTGTTTTAAAAAATTCTATTTACTGAATTATTTTATGCCATGAATAATTGATGCATAATCAGCTTTAAATGAGAATCAACTAGAAATATTAAAATTTCAATTCTCCTCTGATTTATTCTTTCAACCAGTCTAAATTATAATGGTCAATTCTATTTGACGAACAGTTTATTTTATTTAAAGGAAGCAAATTAACAAATTATTTCGTAATTGAGAGGAAAATATTTTCAAGGAAATTGCATGCAAATTATTTTCATTGCAAGACTAATTAAAGCTTGTATTACATTTTATTAATTTTGTAAGTATCATATTTAAATAATGTCTTCTGTTCATGTTCTTTTTATAATTCAATGCAGGAGACCTGCATATGATTCAAATGTTTCTGAGGTATAAAAGAAATGGTTTCATCTTCAGATGTGTAAGATAAACTAGAAACTTCAACTTAATAGTAGTTATAGTATTAAGTCATTTTATTTTGACAAAATGAGTTTATTGTAATTTGTAAGAAGTCAAGTAAGTTGGTGAAGGTTTTACAGTAAACTCCTGAAATCTGTTGAAATATGTAGCTTAACATTTATTGTCTTGATATCCCAAACTATTATGCATAGGGCATTTTTTTGTGCTGACATGTTCAGAATTTGATTCATTAATAAAAACATTAGAATACAGCTGAGTAAAGTAGTGCAAATATTACTCAGTTTTTGTTATGGTTGTATGTATGTGCAGGTAAAACCCTATACACACACACACATACTATTATTGAAACATTTCTTAATTCTATTCACCATCAAATAGCCTTGCTAATAGCTAATAATTTTGCATGTATTAGAGTTATTTTGCCTGTTTGTGAGAGACACTTGACAGCCACTGTCTAAATCTGCCTCGCAGATGTCTTCATGTTTCTGTTCCCCAACTTAGTAAAATTTTCCACTGTTGTGAATACATGGACTATCAATTTTGACTGTCAAGTCTACCACACCCCTAGCAATCCTGCACTGCTTTCGTGTCCCGGTCAAAGTTCTTGGTAATATGTGAATAAAACATTCAATTTTACCAAGCATTTACAATTAAATAAAGTCTGTAGCACATATATTTGCCTCATTAAGCAGTTAATCAAGAGATAGGCAAAAGATGGAAAAAGTTAAAAAAGAATATAATCATATTTCAATTTTTTATAAGTGTTTTAAAATTTATTTATTACTGTATGCACAATTTTGTTAGCGTGCTAATTAATATACTGTATATTCGTGTGCATGCCCTCCTTTATGTAAGACACCCCTATTTTCATATCTTGCTTATGGGAAAAAACCCTTTTCTTTGAAAATGAGATGTGGGGCATACACAAGATAATACAGTTGTTCATTTGTTTTGCCTACTCCATATATTGCCATGATGCCAACTGAATATTTTCCTTGGTAGGCTCAATTATCTCAATTTTTTTATGCAATTGAGCACCATGTGCATAAGGTTTTCAGTTGCTTTTCGAAAAGTGAAATATTAAAAACGTTCGACAAAGATGTGCACAGAAATTACTAATGTCGAGTATGAACTATGGTGCTTTTCAAATGGGAACTGATTTCACCTTGCAGCTCTTCCTTAGTTTTGTGAATCAAATTCATGCAAGGTTGTCATATATGATTGTCCATGCACTTGCAGTAAGGGTTTCTTGTCAACTATTATTGGCGATGAGGCAATGTTTGTCTACTTATGTGCTCTCATTCTGTGACAGCCAGACCGTCTACCACTTAAAAATTATTACCGATAAATGTGGAAGATGGATAATCTAGGTCCTGCCTAGCATAAAATCAAGTCTAAGTTTAACAACACATTCCATACACAGAGGAACCAGTATAATTCAATGATCTTAGAAGAATTATAAAGATTTGTTAATGAAATGGACGTGGGTGAATACATATAAAATCAAACAATAGGTGTTGCTGACATTATATATATATATATTGTTTATTAAGATATCAACTTGAAAAAAATATCTTATTCTCAATGAAACCATCTAAAAATCATGTTCGGATCAAAACTATAATTTTCTGTACTAATTTGTCATTTATATCCAGTATGCTCACTGCCAGAAGGAAGAGGAACATCAGTTAATTTTTAATTAAATGATCCTCTAGTTTTTTTGGATATTTCCTCGGCCACAAAATAATGAAGTACCAGCACGTTCTCGCTTTGCAAAAAAAGAGGAAAAAATTCTGAAGCTGTTAAATGAAAAAGTCAAAATAAAACATAGTTTGCTACCCGAATGATTAAGCAAAGTGACCTTTTCTTTCTTTAAGCACTTGACATTATAGTTTCAAAAACAAACTACATTATTGTAACAAAATAGTAACATAAAATTGTCAAATAATTTCTCTTGCTAAAACAACCCAAAATGTTTGTATTTTTTAAAGTTTATTAAGTTTAAGCAATAAATTCAAGTACAAGAGTCTATTCAGTTGTTTAGTAATCATCTTCTTCTTGCTGTGTGCTTTAACACTGAGACGTTTCTGTCAATGTGTATCATAAGGGGTATTTTTGCCTTTTTCCTTAATTAAAAAAAAATATTACTGATTAGAACACAATGATGAAATTTTGTGTTTATTACCAGGAACTTTAAGGGTACATTGTGAAAATTTCAGATGTTTATGAGATATATGCACTTGCAACTCAATTTTGGACAACTTGCGATAATTGAAGGCCTGTAAAATCTATAGGGAGCAGTTAAAAGGTGTCAATTTTTTTGTCTTCTCTTTTTTTTATTTTTCCTTTTTTTCAAGGGGAAGAAATATTAAAGTTGTGTTTTAATCCCTTCTTCGGAAAAAATTACTAAATTCTTCATTTTTTCTAATTAAGTTTTAGGTTATTTCCTGACAACTTAACACAGTTTTGAATAATGAATAGGAAAGATAGCCAAAAGAGTGATACTATAAATGTTTCTGGGATCCTTGTCCCTGTAACCAGGTGTGAAGAAGAGCCTACAGCAACACAACTGCAGTCTTTTTTGCACCTGAGGAAAGGCGCAAGAAACCCAGACACATTATGTAGTATTTATATTATCACTTTTTTTTGTCTGAATTGGCTATCTTTCCTGTTCATTATTTTCAATTGGACGTTAATTTTTTCATTTTAACAGAGTTTTGGTTGAAATATAATTAATAGATGGTTTAATTGAGAATGAGATGGTTTTTATTTCAAGTTGGTATCTTAATAAACAAAAATGTTATTTAACTTATCGCTAACCTCCGAAAACAGCTGATCCTTGCAAACTTGATGCCTGCTAAAATCCAAAGTAGTAGTAATTAAATTTTAAAAAGAATTGTTTTATACAACCATATACATTAACAGTAAATCCATGTGTAAGAATAATATAAAATATGTCGTCACAAATTATTTTTTGTGGTTGTTTTCATAAGGATTGATCACCATTAAAAATTTTACTACTAATCTATAAAGCTAGATATTGTTTCAAGAGAAAGGACAGTAGTAGAGAACTAATGTGCTATTGAAGATATTACTGTCACTGACAACAAAGTTATTAGAATGAAATTATCAAGACTTTAAAACTTAATGCAATTCCTTTTTTTACTTGCATTATATTAACACATTCATGAAGTCTAAAGCAAATGCTGCTTATTTCAAATCAAACAATGTAATAATCAATCCTCTGTTGTACATAAAAAGGAGATACTGATAATGTGTTTCATAGAACCTTGGGGTAAGATGGCAATTCTTGCTGAAGGTGATTGTTTTGTATGCTCAACTTCTAAAGTCTGTCAGGGGAATTTGCCGTAAAAAGTTATTGCCAGATAAGCATATTGTTTGCTAAGTATAGTATGAAATAGGTTTACATCACTCGTCTAGTAATTTTTTTATCAATTTTTTTCACAAATGTCATTTTTTATTGTTGATTTAATTGTATGCTATCTTTTAAATTGATATTATTGAGCTTCATTATGTGTCTGGCACATATTGCATTAGGCAATAGCAAAATTTTGCTGTATATAATCAGTTTGATTTATTTTAAATTTGGGTATTACAAAATAATTTTGGCATTGAACACTTGAGTTAAGACACTGTTGAGTTTGATAAATGAGACTTTGATATATCACAAACTAACCATTGCATAATAATAGTGGGTTATGAAATTTGTTAGTCTTATAGGGGAACACCTAAATATACCACACTCTATTCCCTGCCCTCATTTCTTGGGAGTGGGAGAAGTAGAGAATAAAGTTATACTTACATGGGTACACCCCCTCTCCCAATTGTTATTACATATTTGGATTCCCCAGAAATGATTCATTGATTTGATCTGTGTTAGAAGACATTTTGTTCTCTGTTTAAGTAATAGACAAAAATCAAAATGGGTAAAGAATTCCTTGAGAAGGAAGAAGGAAAGGCTGGAAATATTTGGCCAGGAGGGAATTTGATCCCACATATTCTGCAAAATATATAATTGTGATTTTGGTATGGAAAGAAAAGAGATAGCTTGTGGCTTACTTGGAAGTCAAGTCCAGTGTAGCCAAAGGGAACCGAATATATAGACTTAAAAACACACACAGCATGACGTTCAGTCCTACTAGCTAACACAATCACACAAAACATTGTCATGTTTCGGGAATTTACTGGAAGATTCCAAGGGGTTTCATTTTACACATTTATTAATGAAGTGTGCATATGGATCTCAGGATAATACTTTAACATACTTTTGTGTGTCAGATTTGGTTTAATTATGACCAACATAAAATTTATTGGAGTAAATAGTCTTGCATTAGAATTAAAGATGACACATGTAGATACATCTTAAGAGAATTAAATAGTGACGGCACGATGTTAATTCCTGAAATTTTATCGTCTTCTGTATTCAACCTGTATTTTGTGTTAAGCTACTTGTTTCTGGGGTATTGATAAACTATTTGATAAGAATGATTACTAAATATGCTGTTCCAAATTATATTTTAACCTAAGTAAATTTTTCTGAAATGAGTCAGTATGGGAAGGTCAGAAATGCAAAGAAATTCAAATTGCTCGCTAAGCCTTATTAAGTGTGCGTATTGTTGTTCATTAATATAATTAGTGTTTTTACTTCTTATTAATGTCTGTCTAAAATTGTATCACATCCTCCCTACTATGTTAATTCTTATTTATCGTATGATGTACAACAGGCGTAGTCAGCCTTTTATACCTACTGCCCACTTTTGTATCTTTGTTAGTAGTAAAATTTTCTAACTGCCCACCAGTTCCACAATAATGATGGTATATAAAGTAGGGAAGTAACTTAATAAAATTTATAAAGCAGTTAGACCAAGAAAGCATATATTCTTTACTTGCAAATACTTTGTTGTACTTTATCAAAGTTTGGCAGAATAAATCTTTATAAAACAATTTTTCTATCTATTTATTTATACTATGCATACATAGAAGAAACATAATGAAAATGTTTTTAAATAATGCTATCATATCTTTTTAAAAAGCCGATAAAATTTGAAAAAAGGAAAGTGCTTTAGTATGATAAGAAAACTCCTACCACCCTACATGATAGCTGGACGTACACTAGTGGGCGGCAGGGACCAGGTTGACTACTACTACTGCTGTTCAACAATGTGTTTTAATTTCCAGTTTTGTCATATTGCCTATGGTAATACTTTTGCTTGGAAAACGATTAAGTAGTACCGATTTTTTAGCGTTTAACTTAAATATTATATACATTAAATAAATTTGGTTGCACTAATTTAGGTTTGAATATGAAGGATTTCAATCCAGATCAAACTAGAGCTTTTTGTATCTAAAATTTGTAATGATTTCTGTGCAATTTGGTTACATTATAGCATAAAAGATTTAAATTTTGTCATTACCTATTCTATAGTAATTTTTTACATTAAATTTTTTTTGTTTGTTTGCATCCTTTAAGTAAATATACCTTTGACTCTTAAAATTCAAACATTAACATTAATGCTAGATTTTGTTTCCTGTTCTCATATGAAACTTAAAATTTCAACAAATCCCCATTCATTTCTTATCTTGTATTAGGCATCTGTTATACTTCAATATGTAATGCATTTCTAATTATATTCTTTAATAGAAACCCATGGATCATTAATCAATATATCATACAGAAATGACAAAAATAGCATTTGAAATATAATTACCATATTCATTTTCTGAGTTGTGAGATCATATGCATGGTTATGCAGTTCTTTTAATAAGCCTTAAAAATAATTACAACTCTTAAACTAATAGATTAGTTTAAAAAAAACTTTTCTTATTTAATTTTTGACTTATAATTAAGCCATGAAAAATGACGTGCAAACGAAATACTTCTATGACTTATCTAGTTGTCTAGATTTATTTGATGGCCATATCATGCTTAATATTCATTTCATTTAAATATCTAGAACACATTCTTAAACTGAAGCAAAGGTGCACATAACTCATGTTATAGATTAAAATAATTATTTTTTGTATTTATTGTAAATGTCAATGTTTTCATAAAATTGACTTTTATATCTATTCATGTATCACTGAAATTTAGAAACATTGAGCTAATGAATAAGTTGACAAAAACTATGGCTTTGTATTTTAAGTTGCTCTAGTGATTTCATAGTCTGCTACTACACTATTTCTTATGAATTGTTGCTTTAAAATATTGTATGCTAGTAACATATATATAATTTGTATGGAAGAAAGAGAGAGAGAGAGATAGTAGATGACTTGCTTGAAATTGAGGGCCAGTGTTGCTGTGCTAGGCAGGAGACAGTTTTTCAAATATTCATAGATGCCTGTCTCGTAAGGAAGAAACTCCTTCCTGGCTACACAGTGTGAAATTTAAACTATAGCTCCATGTTGTGCTGTCGGAAGGCAAAGGTGCCCCTCTCTTGACGAAGGTGGCTGATACCTCTGAATATGTGAAGAAGTTTCTTGTGTCTAGCATATCACCACTGGCTTTCACTTTCTCCTTCCTTTCCATACAAATTATTTTTGATGTTGCATCTTTACTCATGTTCATATGGAATGTGTGTTATATGGAAGGTTATTTACTCCAAATGCCTTCGATTAAAATTTTGCAAAGTACTTTAAATATCAATTGTGCTTCTAAAAAAATAACGACTGTCTTGCAATGGAAATGATGACTGCAAATTATATCTAAATAAATTTTGAAAGCTGTGTGTGACTACTGTAGACAAAGTTTGCCTATTTTATAGTGAATTAAAATAGTTTAATGATAACTATATTTATAACAAATTAATGCTTTTATTAATTCAGTAAAAGACTGGTTCAGTATAATGGCCATGTGTCGTGTAAACTTATTAGAATTGCTTAAAGTTTGCTGAGTTCTGCAAATGTCTTTACACTGTCTTAAATATGATTTTTTTGTTCCCAAAGAACATGTGGTAAGTAATATTGCAGTTCTTTCAAGACTCTGTGGTGGAAAACATCTTAGAAAAATTGTGATTGTACCGAAGTGAATGAAAACAAAGTATTTATAATAATTTGTGTTAAAGGTATGTATGTATTTGTAATTTCAAACATGAATTATTGGCTGAACGGACTATTTACTTTGAAGTTTTGACTGTTTCAATCAGCATTCTTGAACTCTTGGATGGACAGTGATCAGTGACTGTGTAATATTTCCTAGTCACTTTATATAAATTCTACATATTTGAAGAAGAGGAACATTCAACATTTTTTGTATAAAGTTGGTAAGACTAGGCTTGTGAAATAATTAAACGGTGCCCACAACTTTTGGGTAAGCTTTATCGTAACGTGAAGTTAATACATTCATTATGTTTATTACTGTGCTTAGTTCATGTGAACTAGTGAAAAATGGACTTTATATTGTTGAAAGCATGAAATAATTACCTTTGTATTAAAAAAAATCATAGCAGCACTAATTTGTTAATAGTGAATATGTGTTTTACCTTTCATTATGAAAAATGCTCAATTTAATTATCTGAAGCAGTTGCTTAGTTTCTATGTGGGTGCAAATATTGTCTACAGTTATCACCATTTGCATTATAAAAACTTGTTCATCTGCAAAGTAATGCATAATATCAGTTCAAATATTTGCATGGCTTCCTCTTTCTTGTAGAATCCTATTTGACAGTACAGTCTCTCAAACTAGGCTACGAATTTAAATTCTTTAAAATCAGGCCTTTAATTTCCTGTTATCACATTTAAATGTTTTTAGGATGGAAACAGCATAGGTATCATTTGTTTCAGAACCATACAACCCATGATTCTGGACCAGAACTACATAGCGCTAAAAACTCAAGTAATAAAGGCTGAGAGAAGGGTTCTCAAGGAGTTGGGGTTTTGTGTTCATGTTAAACATCCACACAAGGTATATAGTGAATATTATTAGGTTGTGTTAGTCTCCCTAATTGTTAATATTTGACTAATCCATTTCTTTATTCACAGCTTATTGTTATGTACCTTCAAGTGCTGTGCTTTGAGAAGAATCAGAATCTTATGCAATTAGCGTGGTAAGTGTATCTAAATACTTAATAAATAAATTATTTGATTTATTTATGTTAAACTTTGTTATTCTAGTCAGCTTCTTCTCTTTCAAACAGAATTATTACTCCCTTTATACATTAAAATAGACGGTTGAGAGTAATTTTTTTTTCTATATTTCAGAAATTGTTCTGCCAAATTTTTGTTTAATAAAATACAGATATAATGAAACTGAACAAAGTTTATTTTGATTCAGCTCTGCACGTTTTTGGCATTTTACCTCATACTAGACTATTTTAGTCATCCTAGTCACAATATTACATCTAAATATTGTATACCTTAAAGTCTATATTTCTATTTTGAATTATCAGCTTTTGTAAATTAAAAAAATTTCAAAATATTTTATAATGATTTTTCTGAGTAAACACATTTTCATTCTTATAATAAGAGTTGTATTTAATAATCTTGTATTGAAAATATTCAAACTTAGTCTCATTTGATTTCCAGCTGTTAGTTAGTAGTGTAATATTTTAAAGGTAATTTGATTTCAAAATGTGCTGTATTTTCCTGTTCTGTAATTATTTCAATCATATTTTAGGAACTATATGAATGATTCACTACGAACAGATGTGTTTGTACGATACCAACCAGAAACAGTTGCTTGTGCTTGTATATATCTGACATCCCGTCGATTGGGTATTCCACTTCCTCGATCTCCCTCTTGGTTCAGTTTATTTAGAGTATCGGAAGAAGATATTCAGGATGTGTGCTTTAGAATATTGAGACTGTACACAAGACAGAAGGTACGTTGTTAATTTTATATATATATATATATATACACACACTCTCTCTCTCTCTCTCTCACACACACACACACACAGACACACTAGCTAATTTGTATCCAATCATGTATTCTAATTGAAATATTTACTGTTCAGCCTAATGCTGAAGAATTGGAGAAACGTGTGGAAGAACTTCGTAAGAAATACCAGGAAGCAAGGCTGAAAGCTAGAGGAAATAACAATAACACAGGTACTGGAAGTAATAGTCCAGGGTCACCTTCAACACAATCCAGAACTAGACATTCTCCTCAAAGATGGGGTGGTTTTATTAGGTAACTATTGATTTGTTATTTCCATAAATTTAATAGATTTCCATAATATATATAGTTTTCCATAAATTATATAGATTTATTCAAATTAATAAATTAATTAATTGTATTTTAGTCGGAATAATCATACATCTGATAAACATCGTAGTCGAAGTAGATCAAGATCTCCTAGTCATAGTCCAACTGCAACAAAACACAAGAAATCAAAAAAGAGTAGGTGAGTATATGTTGCTAATTTAGCAATTCATTTATATATTTTTTTAATATCTTAACAATGATGAGGCAATATTATTATAAGTATAGATCTATACTTATTGTTATAATCTAAAACCGGTTTTCATGTATACACTTACTGATATTATATACTTGATATTGATACTATATACCTAATTCCCCCTCCTGCCAAATAAAATGAATTGTTAATCTTTCATAATAAAACCTGTTAGTATGATAATCATGGTTGAGTAGTTGAATTAAATACTTAAATTTGTTTATAATGCACATTCATCACCTTCTTAATATGGTTTCTGATCTTTCAGTCGCAATAATCACGGTTCTGATAAACATCGAAGTAGAAGTCGTTCAAGATCTCCTAGTCATAGTCCTGTACCTGCCAAACATAAAAAGTCTAAAGTCAACCGGTAAGAACTGATTTTTGTTTCTATTAACGTAATTTTTTAATGTTGCTATTTTTTAATTATCTTGTAATCCACAAAAAAACGACCATTTGTGAATTCCCGCAGAATATGTCATTTCCTCTCTTCCATTCAAGTTTGACTGGCTTGAAGCCTACAAAAATTTACCATCTATGTGGATGGTGGTACAGTGATGAAAAAAGAAATGTGAGGAACTGGTGTGAAGTGTTCAATAATGGACAAACAAATGTATGTAATGAAACTTGATGGGGACACACATCATTCATTTCAGACAACTTTAAGAATGAAGTGAACCACAAAGTCATGGCAGACAGTCAAATTTCACATCGCTTTCCCACACATTTATATTTGCTGCTTATCAAAATTGAGTCAGAACATCTTTGCCACAACAAAATTTGTGCACAATGAGTTCCTCTGAACTTCAGTGAGCAACACAAAACACAAATAATGGGTGCAGCATTGATGCACTATTATGCAGATGGAGATGATCAGATTGTAATTGGTAATGAGATGTGGGAATTCCATATCAACCCACAGAGCAAGTGCCAGTCACTTGAGCGGAATCATCCCTCATCGCCAAAAAAAACACAAAAATTCAAACAGGCTCTGTCAACAGGAAATGTTGTGGCTACAGTTTTTTGGTATTGTAATTTTCAGTTAGCCATAAGTCTGGACCTTGCTCCCAGAGACTTTCACCTTTTAACTAAGCTGAAAGAGTTCCTGGGAGGAAAATGTTTAGGAAGTGATGATGGCTTAAAGTGACTGTGAACAACTGGCTTGCAAGGTTGTTGGCAACCACGTATATATATAACATGGAGATTTTGAAGCTGATGAACAGATATTACAAATTCCTAAATGTAGAGTGTGATTTGATTATGTGGAAGTAAAGTAAGTTTCGCTTATGTAGAGAAATAATTTTTTTGAATAAATATTTGTTTTAAAGCCAAACAGTCATTACTTTGTGGATGACTCATCATCTTATTGAGTGTCTAGATTGTAGAAAAACTGTCTTTACTGCTATATTCTTATTTTCTTCTACTGATGTAAACAATTTATGAACATAGACAAGAACATCATTTATGATAAAATATTTAGTTCAGAAGTGAAATGATTAAGCTCATTTTAAGGTATATCTTGTAGTTATAGTCGCCATTAAGATTAATTTAGGAGGTATGTTAATAAAGCATTGAATATTTGACTCTTTTTCATTATTCACAGAACAAGGTCAGCATCCAGATCAAGATCTCGATCACGATCAAGATCTCGCTCACACGAAAGAAAGAATCGGAAATGGACAAAAGGAAGACGAAGTTACTCTAGGTCCCCGAGTCTTTCGCCACATAAGATCCGTAAATCCAACAGGTAAGCTGTCTAAAATTTACATTAAATTTTTCTAATTAAGTTTTATCTCATCTGTCTCTCCTGTTTGTTTGCTAAAATAATGGTAAATCGTTTTAAATAAATGGCAAAATTATATAACTTTATACAGAACTTCTATTTTGAGTTCTAAGGGTTTAAGAACTAAACCAAGACCAAACAAGAAATTTATTCTCATAGGAGTTGCCATAGCTGTAAACTCCTACAGCTGATAGATCTTTCAGATATTTACAAGAATTTTTTTGGTCAAATCTGACGACATAGTTTGGTTTTGGTTTATTACTTCAACTAATAAATTGCAAGATTTTATTGCTGATATCTACATTTAGTTTAAAGGAAATTAATATTATTTGCAGAGAGAAGACACGACATCGCTCAAGGTCACGAAGTCATGAGAGTAGGAAAGGAGACAACTATGATCGGTATTACAGTAGTTCTAAAACTCGTAGTAGACATTCTTCACGAGGACTAGAAGAACGCTCAAAAGACCGCCGTTAATGTCTTAAAATGTGAAAGTGTGAATGTGTGTGTGAATGGACTACTATATTCCATTGTGCAGTTGTTTTTTAATTTTTTTGCATGAAGTTGTAATATTTCTTGTACATTAAATACCTTTATATTTATAATGTTTTGTAAATAGTCATATGTACAGTATGTGATTTCAATACAAAATTACATTATTTTGATTTTTATAATTGTTCTTTATCAATGATCCCATTAACTCCAATTACATTGCAGGTTTTTGTTATGAAAAGGTGATATACCTTTATCATGCTTATGAGAAAGCAGTTATTAAATATCAGTTAACCAATTATTCTGTTATAATATACTTCTGATATCCACAGAGTATTTGAAAAATGAGTTCCTAAGGTCACTAAATTCCTTGACATAATACTACTAATGACATTTCTATATGGACTATATTCTAGCTCTTATAAAACTGGTTTATTTTGAAGTTTGATAAACTATAATATTTTAATGTGAGGTAATCTTCATTTTTTTCTTTCAATTGTTTGGTCTGCCTTTAAGACAAGTTTTTTTTTTCGGCCATATCAAGCTTTCAAATAATTTATGTTTAATAATTTATTAACTTTAAAATTTTTGGTCTGCTTCTCTAAATATAATCATTATTTACAAAATCTGATTTCATATTTGACTAACCAAGCCTGTCATCTATCTAAACAGAAAAGTTTTAGTTGATTTTTAGTTAATTTAACAAAAGAATATTTATATGGTCTATATGTATAAATTGCTTCAGACGTTACTCAAATTGGTCTTCATTCAGTTATATCTAAAACAAGTCAATTGCCTGCCTATTTATTTATTTTAATCTTATAGTAGATAATAAAAGTAATTAATTATATTTATAGTGATCCAAACTTGATTACAAACAATATTTTTAGTTCCACCTCTAGAAGCATAAGTAAACTCTGAGGTGAATATACCCTTGAGGAAACAACAAAGTTGTCTATAAGAGAGACATGGTGCCTTCTAAGAAACTATGCAACGACTGTCAGTCTTTTCTTGATTGTAATCCATTTTAAAGGATTCATGTTACAGGGGCTCAACTTAGCCTTTATTGGCATTGATATTCATTTTGTTAAGCACAAAAACAATGGATTGGAAATTTTGCTATTTGATATTTTTACATCAACTCTACCTCTAATGGTTGCTCCAACTGACATGCTGTTAAGGTTTGAAATTAGAAGCTATGTTAGGATTGAAAATTTCAGCTTTCCAGAAAACTATTTATTCTGCAATAGTTTATATCATTTTTATACACCCACCCTATTAGTGTTCATGGATATTTCTCAAAAATCACATGTGAAGCAAGATTGGAAAAATTATATTTGAAAGCATCTTATAATGTGTTATAAATTCCTGTATCCTGCTTTTAGAGCAGTGAAGTGTTTAAAACACTATGAGGATTATATTCATCTGACACTATTGTACATATATTTGAGACACCCACATACAAACACATGAATCCATAAGCATGCTCATACATACTCACATGGACTCGTGCAGGTACGAAGGGCACTATTTAAAGAATGCCGAGTCCAGGGCTTTGCCTGGACTGTAAGACATGTTGGAAGGAGAGTGAGTTCCCACAGGCGGAGTTCTCCGTCTGATGAATCAGGTGGGGTGTGTGAAGCATTGGTCGAAATTGATTGTATTGTGGCTTTGGGTGTGAGCAACTACTGGGAATTGAATTTTGGAGTTTGACTGTGCTGCAGTGGTTGGCTATTTGTTCAAGGAGGGTCTTTTTGTTTGGCCTATATAAAATTCAGGACAGAGTCTACAGTTAATTTGGTAGATTGTGGAGAGGCAGGTGATGTTTTAATTGATTTTGTATGTCTTTGCATGGTTCTGGAAGATTGTGGTGGGCTGTAAGATAGGGCAGACATGGAATCTGTTCCTACCACAAGGTTTGGAACCCGGCATGGGTGTGGGTGTGGGATTTGCAGGGGTAGACAAGTAAATTGTGGATGTTAGGTGGGTGTCTGAAGGCAACCCTTGGGCAGATGGGGAGTATGGTTTTTAGGTCAGGGTTGGATTGCAGTCCAGTGTATGCTAGGCAGAGAATGGAATTGATTTTTTGTAGTTGAAGGAAGTAGGATGTGGTGAGGGGTGGACTACTTTTCTTCTTTTGGTCCAGAATGGGTGTGGGTGTTTGGAGATTTGGGGCACGGGTTATCTGTTTTTGGAGGAGATCTCTGGGATAGTTTCTATTGATGAAGGTATTGAGGATCTGATTGGTATAAGAGGCCAGACAATTCCAGGTGCAGGAAATACGTGCTCCCTGAGGGTTAGACTGTATGGGAGGGAGCGTTTTGTGTGGTGTGGGTGGCAACTTGTGAAGTGCAGGTATTGCAGTGTGTTTGTGGGTTTTATGTGGACAGATGTGTTGATCGTGCCAGAACTCAGGTGTACATCAACGTCTAGGAAAGTAACTTTGGTTGGGGAGTGGTTCCAAGTGACTTTTACAGGTGTTTTGGAGTTCAAGGAGTGCAGGAATTTGGATAGGGAGTCTGGCCTCTGGGTCCATAGCATGACGATGTCATCTATAAACCTGAACCAGGCCAGGGGTTTTAATGGGGAGGAATTTAGGTGGACCTGTTCTAAAAGGCCCATGAACAGGTTGGCATGGAAGGGGGCCATCCTGTTGTCTTGGAAGGAGAAGTAATTTCTCATGAGGGAAATCAGAAAATTGGTGGTGGGAAAAGAATTTGGTGGGCTGTCGGACAAGAAGTATTCAAGTGCATCTAGTCCTTTGGCACGGGGATATTGGTGTAGAGTAAGACAACATCTATAGTAAGCAAAAAGTGGGTGAAAGAGATTTTGGGAGTTAATGGAGACAGTGGAGGAAGTGGTTGGTGACTTGGATGAGTGAAGTTAATTTTTCTACCATTGGTTGGAGGGACTCGTCCACCAATGCTGAAATGCTCAAAGTTGTAGCCAGAAACTATTGGGCAACCCGGTACACCAGGTTTGTGGATTTTGAGGAGCAGGTAGAAGGTGGGTTTTTTAGGATGAGGTGTTCAATGGAAGCTGATGACAATTTTTGGAGTTTTCCATGTTAACGGAAAAATTTGTTTATTTTTTAAGTGAATTGGTGTCGGTGGGTATAGGCTCGTACGTTCTGTCATCTCCCAGCTGGCGAAGTGCCTCAGCCGCGTACTTCCATGATGACAATGGTGGAACCCTTGTCAATCGGGAGAATGGCAATTTCCTTAATATTTTTTAGGTTTAGAAGGGCTAGGTGCTGGTTACGGGTCAGGTTGGGTTGTTTGGGGAGGAAGTTAAAGAAGGAGACTAGGGTGTGCATGCCGGTTTGAAGTGGGTGGTTGGGTGGGAGTTTTGGAGGTGACAGTTTGGATGCTTCTTTAAATTTGGAAAGGGAACTATGCTGATAGGTGGTTTCTTAGTGAAATGTAGTTTCCACTGGACCTTGACCTGAAAACCATCCTCCACACCCAACCAACGTCACAATTTACTTGTCCATCCCTGCAAAACCCACCCATCCAGCTATGCTGAGTTGTGGTAAGAACAGATGCCATGTCTACCCTATCTTACAGCCCACCACAATCTTCCAGAACCACACAAAGATATACAAAATCAAAGAACAGGATAAAACAAGTCATTTTTAATAGTCCTTTATTATGAACCAGCTATACATAATTTGGGGAAGTTAAATTTTGGACTAAAAATAAATATGATTAATAAAATGTAAAAAAAAGCATAATGAATAAGAAAGTATGATTTCAGTGTAGACATCGGTTTTATATTTATTGTGACTAAATTTATATGCTTAAGATGTATTAGAAATCAAGATGAAATGTATTGTGAGTCTTGATCTGCCAACTGTAACAGAAGAATGTTTAAAGTATTTCTATAACAAAAGTCAAATACATTTAATATTCTGAAATGAATAATCCGTGATCAGCTTTAACTTAATTGGAACACGCCACATTCCGATGGTGGCTCTAGTTGATTTAAATTGTGAATTTGTCTCTGCACCCTTAAATAATGTTTGTTCTCTGTGAACTTTATTCTTGGTTGTAGTAGATGCTAACAATTTTTATGGCCCAAATCTTTGAAACACACTACAGGTGATGCTTTTTGTGTTCTGCATCACAAATCAATCACTATTTCAAATTTTAATGAATTAATGTGTTAGCTTTCAGCTTCTTGATTTAATATTTTTCTGAAACAATGAAAATATCAGAAATGTAAAACTGCTGCTTTATATTTTGGATAAAAATGATGATATTCAAATATGGACAGTAATAATTGTACACGTATGTCATTTAAGTACTACATAATTTCACTGATAAAGTGAAATAAAATTTTATTTTCAAATCACTTTTAGCATTAAACTTAAATTCAATTCCTTCTTCACTTGCCATAATTTTGATATGTAGAACTTTCATACTCATCTATTTTTCAATTTTTTTAGGTAGTCACGGCACCAATTGACACATACTGATTTGGAAAAGTTTGCAGAACATGATGCCGTGCTGCAAATGAAAATTTTTATGGTTCTGGGAAGCATACATGTGACTACATGTTCATAACGTAATGTGGACTGCAAAAGTTTTATTGTTCTTCTAGAACATATTTTAAATGCTATTAACAATAGTTTTCTTCTTACAATAATTTGTAAGTCAATTATTTTATTTAAAAAGTTAAAAACTTATTCTTATTGTATGCTGAGACAAGTAGATTAAAAACAATCCCGGTTGTTTACTATCCTGCTTCTCTAAAGCTTTATATAACAATTCTTTTATGTTGCACACATTAAAAATAATTTTGTTGTTCTAATAAAGTAATAGGAAATTACTAAAGTTATAGAAGTAAAAGCTGACACTCAACTTATTCTGCTAAATTTTCAGACTTGTGCCTTCGTTAATTTCAATCTTGTTTCTTTACTGATACTTTCTTTCCAACAAAACAGTTCCCTCAATATTTTGTTAGGTTCAGAGACAATTGAAAACATTTTGATAGATTCATTCCACATCATTTGTCTTGATTCCTGCTATCACTTTGAAAAGTTACCTAGAAGCAAAATTCTTGGTGAGGATATCTTTACAATGTGTGATCTGATCTGATCCTCGCTCAGACTTGTTGAAACGTTCTGTTGCCTGTCTACTGTAGAGAAGACTAATGTATGGCATAGATGAAGTAGTTGTGTGAGACTAGAATTGTGTAATCAGAAGAGAGAGAAATTAAAATATTGGACAATAAAATAACTATAAAGAAGGACAACTTAGTGACATTAACTCTGAAGAGTAAGCAGGCTGTAGAATGGAGTGAAAGAAGTCCAACATTTCAAACAGTAAGAAACTCCACCTTCAGAGGATGGGGAAATTATGAGTTAGAGCATGGGCATGTAAATGACATGTTTGAAGGCAAGTTTATAAAATTCTATGTTTTTTATTTAATTTTAGTTTTGTATTCAGGGTCGTGCGGTATATTATCGCACTATTATGATGCCTGTTAAATTTTGTTTTCTTTAAAATAATCTTTTATGTTTTTTTTTATTTTACCAAAGATGAACGGTTGTGATTTTTGCTTTGAAAATATAAACTTATAAAATAAGATTTATAATTAGTAAATAGTTCGAATTTATTTCGGTTTCTTTGGTTGTGTCGCCTGATGGGGCTCTGTGTCATAGTACGTTTGATTGTGCTCTCGCCTTCGTAGCACAAAAGGCTAGCAGTTTGTTGAGCAATTGTGATTAAATCGCCGAATCCAGTGCTGTAAGTGGAATAGCACTGGCTGTCTTAGGAGCGATGCGCCGCAAGGCGGCGAGTTTAAAGGCTTCGATTTCAAAGCAGAGATTCGCAGTATTAAAACATAATTATTATGGAGGTTCTTAACATTAAGAAAAATTATTACTTTCTAAATCAATTTTTGAGCTGTAGCACGAGCCGCCACTGCATATTAATATGGACTGGCAACGAAAAGCATAGCAGCAGTTTAAATGAGAATAAGAGCACAACACCCTATTCATTGACACTACGTCTTCTCGTTTTCATCAGTCTGTGAGGCAGCAAGTCGTTTTGGACCATTGAATCGAATTACCGGATGTTCCAATACAACTTAAAGTCTGCTGCTAATTGCTGTTTTTTGGCTGATTCTTACACGCAAACTTGACAAGCATGCTTAACCAAACTCTTTGCACAAGCATGCTTGAACGTCTGTAGGTTAATTTTGCACAAGCATTTTGCTTGTACAATCCGCTTGATGATTGATCGAATTTGAATCAGGCAAACTTGCGCATGAAAAACAGAAAGTGTGCTTGAGTTATGTTCCTCGACTGAGACACCTGGCGAATTTTCACACATTTCTCCAAGTCCCATTTATAAATTCTAAACTTTTTGCTAAATTATGTATTAAAAAGAAACTTTGCCAAACTGTAATAATCTAGTTTTCTGAGAGTCAGGCCATAGCCGTGATCCAAGCCACACAGGACGAGATCTAAGCAAATGGTCGATATCCTAACCTAACATGACCGTCCTGGATTTGAACTTTGTAACCTTCTTCCCTTCGACTACGATATAAAAAGGTAATGTGCCTGATGTAGAGGAGCACTCTATGTAAAACCTATTGTCTTAATGCTACACAATAAATCTTTCTTATAAATTGTCTTTTCATTTTTGAGTTGGTATTCAATAAGTCCGATACTGAGTACTACGATTGAACTCCTACTTCATATTTTAGAAGGAGCTGCACGTGAAACTTAACTCTTGTTCTTGAAAACGTAAAAGAAGGATGCAGCATTCGGTATATTATTAATTAAATATATATTAATTGATATGAATGCCGATAAGGGTACAATTCTTAGGCTACCTGAGTGAATTACAGTTTCAATAATATGTTCTACTATTTGTTGGGAAATTGAGGCTGAAACAGATTATTAATAAAATTGAATTATTTTTGTATTAAATAATAATACATGAAATTTTTTCATAATGTTCCATTGTTTTTAGATAATATTTATTATGTAATGGTTTTTAATAATCAAATAAAAAGCCTTTAATTGAATGAAATTTGCCCCACGTTGTGGTAGCCAATATGTAATGAACAACAATTTAGCTTTAATTATTTAATATGAATTTAAATGAAATAATCAACAAGAATTTAAAACATAATTATTTATTTCCACTTTGTTGCTTTAACTCACAAACAATTACAATTTAAAATTTTAGATCTCAGGGTCTCTACTGGGTTTGATAATGGACACAACAAGTTGTTTTAAAAAAACTAATTAACACACAGTTTATAATTCACCAAGACAATATATCGATAGGAATAAATTAAAAGAAAAGAAATTATCTCTGATTGACAATTATAATAGAGCGAAATCTGACTTCTATCCTTTAATTACGTTTACATAAATCATTATTTTTGTATTTTGTTACTCACATCTGTCCAGCTGTTTCCATCATTCCTTTTTGTTTTCGGGAGTACACTATTGCAAATTTTTTACACCTATTCTAATATCGGCTCACAGATTTTACACTCTTGAAGTCAACCTTGATAGGCTCCCAGGAACTCGGATGATCCTCCTTTTTGTCAGCTATCTGGTGACTGCTTGCCTTATATGAATCCTGTGATTCATAGATTTGCTAGTCTTTTTACCGCTTGGGACTTAAACTGCAACTTTACTATTCCTGGCTGGCTACAGACGTACACTGCTTTTACTTAGCAATATTTACGATTTAAATGCTTCCGTGAATGTTTTTACTTATAATAGTCTCTGCTCTAGACTCATTTGTTCCGTCCTCCGAAATGTCCCGTCACCAACTGAACTATCGTAGTCTCGAGTTTTAGCGCGCATACGCCATTTTTGACTTTCCGACAAAGTAACATAGCTCGGCTCCATTGTCGCTTTGGAAGCTCCTGCCGCTACAATTAAATTTTATGTCCAAAGAATTAATGTCCTAATTAATTGGCATTACAGGTTATATTATTGGATCACTGTAACGAGGGATTTTGAAAAGAGGTGGAATTATATTAAACTGGGCGCTTGTGCAAGAAGAATGCTTGTATCGTGTGGTGTCGGCAGATTAAGTGTGGACTATGTCGAGCTCGGACGACGATGATGCGTTCGCTTTGGCTGCTTTTCGCCTTGTCCACAAGAGGAAAACGCGAAAGAAGAAATGTAATACATGATGTACTGAGTGGTTAATGAAAAGAAAAACATATAGCAAGGTACAAATATTTTTGTTTTATTAAAGAATAGCACATATAATGCAGTTTTCACGCAATTGGCGGCCTTTACTGTTGATACACTGATTGAGTCTCTCCCGGACGTTTTCCATCTCGGGCGGAATGTCGGCAACATCCCGGATTATCGCCACTTTTAGAGCGTGGGCGATGTTTTTATACCCTGGCTTTGAGATATCCTCAAAGAAAGAAATCATAACATGACTAGGAAACATTTCCCTCAGAATGCCAAGTGAACGACGAGATGTGTGGACTGTTGAAACCACACATGTTCATGTCCATGCTCATCGCTGTGGCATTTTGGGTAATCCTTTTGCCTCAGGGGATCGTTATGACCTGGCTTCCCCTATATAGTTTCGTGCTAAATATTTACTGCATCATTGACTACCAAATTGAGACTGAGCTGAGCGTGGAACGTTAAATACTTGGTTCTTGTTTCCTATATTCTTTTTTGCAGTCCATTGTGTTTTTCAAGTCTGTTAGAACCAATTCATGATCTTGCCCGCACAAATATTGAATGTTGATGTTCAATTGTGAAAATAAATTTAAAACAAAATTTAATAAACCCTTGTCAGTTGAACTGGTAATTTGACTAAAACTAATAAATTGTTTGCATACCTTTACGTTTTTATTTGTTTTGTTTAGATAAACGTGTCTAAGTAATGCTTTTATCTGGATTAATTTTTAATAGATATCAATAGATTGCGTAGTTGTGGCATAATGAAGTAAATGTAAATGATGAAAATGAGTTCGATGACGATATTACTCTTTGCCGCCCACGTGCGTCCGTTCCCGGCCCTGTTTGCCGAAAGGTTTTTAAATTACGTCATTTCAACCATTTCTTCATAAACATAACTTTTATTTCCTTTTTTTAGTTTTTATATAAGTCGTATCCATCTTCCACCATCCTTTGGGCCGAAATCTAAATTCATATGTATCTATTACCCAGAAAATCATCCTCCATAAATCAAAAAGTTTAAACTGAATAATTCTGTTTGGATTACATTTCCCCACTCCAAAGCAATAAAAAAAAGGCTTCGCCAATCACCTCCCTAAGACAAATAATGTTAAAAAATAATAAGAATGTCTGCACTATTCACTTCCCATCCAAATAATAATAAAAGAACCTACTTCACAAGTCCCATGCTGAAGAGGATCTCGGGCACAACAACCTAATGTTCGTTCCAATGATTCAGCCATTAACGTAAACAAATGATACTAATAATTTAAATAGAATTTATGATCCCCTATTGTTCTAATAAATTTAATGTATTTAAAATCATTTTATTTCAATTGTTTCTTTAAAGTTAATAATACTCTCAACAGGTGTAAACACAACAGAATTTTCGCCTGCAATGTGTGGGCAAATCGCATCTAAGAAATTTATGTCCACTACATTTCATATAATTAATTGTAAGTAATGCTCAATAAATTTCTAATTAATTGTATTATAAATTATCAAGTTTGTAAAATCTTGCTTTGTTGGAATTTTTAGTTACACGGATTTTGAAATTAGATAATTTAATTGACTTTACAACACTTGAAGAGGTCCTAATAAATTAGGAATGAAACTTCAAGAATGTTTTTTCTATTATAATGTTTCAAAATTTAAATTAATAATAAATTTATAACTAAACAGGTTGATGTTTTCATTTATTTAAGGACGTCAGATAAATATAAGTTAAAAAATTTGTATATTTATTGATCATTTCTAAGAATATTTATTAAATTAATCACTACCAAATGGAACAGTTTCCATATTATAGATAGAGATAGAAATTATAAATCCAGATGTTTCAGAAATGTTATACATTAAACTTGTATTACATCCACTTAATGTTAAAGTCCAGACAGAGTCTTTAAGCAATAATGCTGCTTGCTCAGCGGTCAGGATTTTGGAATGGGCCAGAGGGACGAGGGGGAGGTTGTCCGCTCAGAGCACGGCCGCTCAAAATACGGCGCCGATCTGGCGCTCTAATGACTTTAGCGTAATATCTAAGCTTATTTGCCTAAAAGTATTAGGTGGCCATAATAATCTCGCCAATAACTGCATTGTAATGATTCAAAAACCACAAAAGTTCAAATTGTCTTTAGTACTCAGTTTGGACAACAAGTATCTCTTTCGCGAAAATAATTTTACTAGGCGAGATTTTGCTGTCTTTGCTTCACTTCTTCAGCTGATGTTAAGAACTAGATTTAATCGTAATTGTGAGAGCGTGGATGTAATAAATTCTGGATGAGGGATACGTGTATATATTTGCGGTCTGCGAGTAAGAAACGCGTTATTAACTATTCGATGTTCAGCAGCCCGTATTGCAGATAACTAGAGTCGACACCATCAGCGAACAGTGTCCGGATATTTCGTTTTAACTGTTTGCGAAATATAGAAGTAAACAACTGTTATATTATCTTTCCTTTTCCTTGCTTCTTACAGTGACAGTTTTTTTTCCCCAACGAAAAGACCAAAATACGACGTTGAGTTTCAATTAGTGTTTATTATGAGATAATTATATTAAAATCAATGTATTCTCGACCCTTTAAAAATTTTAAATTTTATTAATTGTAGTTTTTATAAGAAAGTGAATTAACATAGTTATCATAACAGTATATGGCACACAATTGGGTGCACCAAAATTATCCAGATCAGTAATACTCTAGTGACCTGAGAGTTTTTTTAAAGTTATGTGCTACATCATCCCAGGCACTATGTAAAATAACAATACTGCATCAGTGATACTGTTACCAATACTCTGACCCCACTCGTAATATCCTACATTTCTAATTCTGTGTACATATTTTCCAATCGTGTCCAATTTTTAAATAATTACATACGTAAATAATTTCGCATTTCTTATCTGAAAGTATTTTTCCTCGGTAGATATTTTAAATAAAGTTAGTTTTTGGAACAAGTGACTGAGCAGTATTGTATGCAGGGTTGCGCAGTAGATTTTCGCACTATGATGCCTCTTAAATGTTGTATTCTTTAAAACAACCTTAGATTAGTTTTGAAAATTCACTATTATAAAATAAGATTTATAATTAGTGAACATATCAAATTTATTTCAATTTCATTACAAATGTTGTCTGATGCTACCGCCTCTCTGTCACTGCATGGCATGACCCAGCCAGGTGTGTTCTCAGATTTGTAACATGAAAATGAGTGAGTTTGTTGAGCTTTGGAAAGGTATATTGCACATGTGCAGATAGTTGTCAATAATGTGCCAGGTCCTGTGCTATCACTGGGATAGATGGCTGCGTTAGGAACGATGCGCCGCAAAGCGGGGTGTTTTAAGTTCTTCGATATAGGAGCATAGATTCACAGTGTTAAAACACAATTATTATGAATTTTATATGCTGCAACACAAGAGAACATACACATAAGCCGCCACTGATCTGGACACTAATGACTTAATGTTATGAGTAGGCAAGTATGACTTTTCGTAATAGTTATTTTTGTACATTTACATCATGTGTGTCACCTATGTGTAACGTAGTAGACAATTACTCCACTTTTCATACTAAGGTTCAGGACTGCATCAAGCACGAGACAAAATACACAGGGGACTGCCGTCACACTGTTCCCGAATTTGATGTTAATACCTGTCATAATTTTTTTATTTAATATTGTGAATAACAGGATTCCACAATTAAGGTTTTAAAACACAAAATTTAAAACAAATATTGATATTGAATTTGATTGATTGTAATTTTGAATTGTTGGTCTCATACCATGAAATTTATGAGATTGCCTTCTCAACCTATTCAAAAACAAAGTGTTTAAATTTTTAACATATATAATTGAGATGAATGAAAGTCATTGACAAATGATTGTAGATCTTAAAAGTTTGTTGGATTGTGGAGAACATTGTGTTTATTTATGCAACATATTTTACAAAATTAATTTGGATTATTGTAAATTGTCAATGAGATAGCAATGTAGAATTGTTGATAAAACATTATTGAGAGGATTATTATTATTCATGAAATGTGGCTATTTTAACTTTTTTTCTGTCTCATTAGAAATATTTGTAAAGCAATAGCATAAGTGTCGTTCACACTTTAGGTGGAGGGCCGTGTGTAATTTGAAACTTTAGCCAAGTATAGCAATATCCTTTGGTATTCTCCTGACAAGTATGTATAAACTTCTTTACCAAATTACATTTAGCTGCACTTAAAATAAAAAGAATGAATAGAACTTAATAAATGTACTTTTATTTCCATTCACAAGTAATAGTACATATTGAAACTAAAATTAATATTGCACTCATTAAAAATTAAAAGTATACACTCTTAAATAAATTAATTTGTTAATAAATTGTAAAATATCAAATGAAAGATAGTATCATCAGATATGCCATTATATATACATCTTATATGTAAATCAGTCTCAATAGCAATATATCTTAGGAAAGGTAATCAAAGTATCTCAAAAGTAATATTAAGTAATAAAGTTATTTTAACCTTATATTAAATAAAAACACAGTATAGTATTATTATTAATATGATTGATATATTATGAAAAATTATTCACAATGCTAAGTGTTTGTACACTGTCCTCACTCTTGAGTAAATAGTTGAAGATAAAGAAATTTTACATCCCATCATTTAAAAAAAGTTAAAAATCCTACTTTACTTTCAACTTTTTCTATAGTATATACAATGGAAAAAATATATAAATCACTAACTACATATAACAAAGTAGAAAAGCTTCTCACTGAAGCAATTTTCTTTACTTGTGACTCACATGAGTACACATTTAAAACATTTTATTAACATATATATGGTATTGTTTGTTCATAGAACTTACTGGAAAAAATATATCATAGATATATGGGACCAAAAATCACCAGTTTTCAACTGAGATACAGAGAACATCTCACCAATTCATTGAGATTTATTTCAGAGCAGAAGCTCCTATCAAAATCTCAAGTCTGTAGGAGTAATCTCAATGTACCAGCAGCCTACTAGCCAGTAAATAACATACACTACAAAGATTCTTAATATAATACCAAGCTTGCAGAAATTACCTTCCACTCACTTGGTTCTATAGTCTAAAAAGTAATATTTAATAAAATATATTAACTATGACATAATAAGAAAGGACCAGCCTCTCATAATTTTTATATTTAAATATTCATTGCCAAATGGCATACTTTTCACTCCTGTAATAATAATGAAACAGAATATACATACGTACATTCGTTCATTTTCTACAGAAGTATCATAAAAATCTTCTCTTAACTTTTGCCAAAAGCAAAAGTATAAGAAAAGTGTTACATATAAATTAATTATTTAAAAAAAGAACACCCATAATTTCCCAATACACAAACCCAATATAATTTGTTAAAAGGTACTTTTGGAATGGTTGCCATTTCCTCAAGTCCTTTTATGTGCAACTGCTTAACATGTCCAGAAATTGTATCCTCAACATGTTAAGCAGACTATAAACCTTTTTACAGGCAGTAAGGATGGCAAAACTGGTAAACCAGCCTTTGCGATCTTTCTGTCTTCTTCATTATTCCTTTCTTGTAATATTGCCTTATGGAACGGGACAGCTTATCGTAATTCATGGCAGGTCTGTTCTTCCTTTTTCCCCACAGACGAGCGACACGAACAGAGTCTTCAATTTTGAACACTCCTTTGGATCGATCGAGCCACCTTATGCAAGATCCATGTAGTTGTGGGGAAGCCAACAGTTCCTTCAGGAATTGCCACAAGTGGATGTGGGAACCTCCTCCACCACTAGAACGGTTAGACAACATTTTCCCCCCACTTGTAGTCCCCACTGATGGTGATGCTGAGGCAGCAGATTCTGTTTCATCATCTTCATCTGCAACAACAAAAATTAAGTAAAATGTATAAATTTGTACTTACTATCATATGAATAACCTACGTTTACAGTAACAGTAATTACTGTCACAAAATGTAAGTAACCCATAGGGAAGTGAAGAATTTTCTGTATACTAACAATAAGAATTTGTCAGTAGACTTATGTACAGTATGTTGTGTGTAGCTGATAACCAATAAAATACATTTAGTATGATAGCTATTCTTGGGCTTATAGAAGGACATTAATAATTGTAATACATACCATCAGATGAATCAGCAGTAGAACTGTTAGAAGTGCTGCTGTTCCATGTAGCAGATGATGTACCAGCATCTAAATCTTGACAAGCTGCCTTCCATATTTCCAAATGAGCGTATAATGTACTTCCACACTGCAAAAGGAAAATCTAATTCTTATATCTATTGTAAAATTAACGAAAATTTTAATCAACATTAAATAATTACAAACCAGGGGCGCTCTCTGTTGAAAATCTTGTTCTGAAAGTGCAGACAGAGCTGAGCCATCCATATCAAAGTATTCCATATTGATCATAGGCAAGGCATAATGATGTAATGCCCAAAGAATCCATGCTTCAACATCTCTTGAGGACCATCTCGTTGGGTCTGTGAGAAAATTAATTCTTTTTCAGTGATTCAGTTTACATATTATTTCATTGTTCTGAATAATTTCTTCAATTACAAATAGATATTATTTAAGAAAATTATTTTCTGATTTTATCAGAGACATTTACTTGACTACAGTTCTTTTTTTCAGTTGAGTAGATATGCTCTTAAATATATAATGAAATTCAATGTATCATGTCAATTACACCGTATGAGCACAAATAACAGTACTAATGTTTACACAACAAGAGTTTATCTTTATCAATGTGACCTCTATATCACATGAAATGTAACCTTCCACAATCAGCTATAAACCACAAGTCAAAGTCCAATTCATGTAAGTTGACGGCTAATTTCAATCAATGAATCAATATCATTACAAAGATATTGATATTACAATTCTGAGATTTTTGTACAAATATACCTTTTACTTATTACACATTAAGTGATTTAAATTAGTAACTAATCATAATTACCAGGGGCAATGCCAAGTTGAGTACAGGTGTCGCCAACATCTTTCCTCAGCTGCTGAATTGCAAGTCTCAATACCGGCTCCATCTTTTCTCGACTCAGTTGCAAGTCTTCTCCTTCCAATTTTTCCTCTGTCGCAGTGCTGCTTCCAGCTCCAGCTTCTGCTACGACGAAACCACTGCCCAGGCCAGCAAATTCAAAAGGCCTCAAGTTGTATTTCTTTTGGAAGCTGGGATCTCTGAGAAATTCCCTCAGCAATTTGTGATCACTCCCAGATCCAGCACTTTCATCAGTATATGGTTTATGTTGCTGCAAATGACCATTCCCACCAACTTGTGTGGTACATTCATACATAGAGCCAGATGCGATCTCTTGAGCTCTTCCACTCGTGCTCGGCCTGTCTTTTGGTTGTGACCTGAGACCTTCTTCTTTGACATTTTCTTGTAGAACCTGATGTTCACTAAGAATGTGAGCGAGATCAATAGTTTGCTCGTGTTTTATGCTGTGGGGAGTAGGGCACCTCTGGTACGAAGTCGACGACGACGACGTCGAACCAGCGGGGGAAGACGGCATGGGAGATGTTGCAGACATGTGAGACATGTGTTCATAAGGTGAAGGTGGTATTGGTGAAGTCATCTGACTGATGGAAGGATATGGAGAGCCTGAACTAGAGAATCCACAAGAAGTATCCCTGTAGGATTGTGGCTCCTCTTTGATTACAGTACTGGTTGATGGGGGCATTACAAAATGAAAATTTGAGACTGTTACAGGTGGCCTTTGTAACTCCTGTTGCTGGTTTTTGAAGTCATCCTGAGTCTGAGACTGAGCCCCAAATAAGGAGGAGGGGGGCGAATTGGCCGGATCGCCGTAAAAGGACATACCCTGGTGTAAACTGAATGGTGAAGGTGGTAAATCTAAATCTGGCGATGAAGGTAGCAAAGACAAGTCAAAGTAATCTGCCGCAAAGTGAAGGTATTCGCTGGGAGGCGTGAAACCAGCAGAAGGAACTGTCTGAGGCATCTGAAACAGAAGAAATAGATATTCTTAGCGAAATTTGAGTAACTATTTAAATATAAATGTTAAAACAAACAAGTATCAGTCATCAAAATAGTGAGGTGTACATCGCGAGTAACTTATCTTTAAAAATATATTATCGAATTTTAATTCCACATGTACTGATTTTCGTGGACTAATAATATCTGGCCGCCATCTCGAAGTTTTACGTAAATATTTCTTAATTATTTGATGCCACTTTCACTGCAAAAATTTTAGCTGCATCGGCAGCTTTCTAGTAAGATGTAAGAACTAGAGAAAGTTGGAACAAAACACTGCTTGCTGGTTGATTCCCAGTTCCGTTGGTCGAGAACACTTCAACTGCTTTCTTTTGAAGCAATTTAAATCACCCCAAAGGCAACGTCGTTGAAACAAATTAGATGCGAATTTTGTAACAATTTCCAAATGATATTCTTGATTCAGATCCTCATAGTTATAAACATTATTGAACGAATATGAAAGGGGTAAAAACGAATATAAAGTTACCGGAGTAAAACTCAGCGAGCAGCTTCTTTCATCGTCATTAATATTACGATCTGCAATTACGCATATGGAACATCTTACAAGTTAGATGTCGATCAGTAAGAAATATGACTCAGGATTACGTAGGCATGTGGGTAATTTTAGTGTTCAAAGCTATGAAAACAAGGTGATTAGTGTATCAGAGCGGAAAAATGACAAACTAATCGAGAAAAATTTCAAACTTACCAGAAGCATAAAAATTTATCCTGGTAAATTACTAAAAAATTTAAAACGACGTGATATTGACCTGATTTAAAAATACCAACTAATAGCTAAAACAAACGGAAAGAATAAATCGTACTTTGGGGACAATTCCAATTCGGAGCCATTATTTTCTAATTTAATTTTTAGAAGAGTATCCAAATAATTTAGTCAGCATGAAATAATACTCCGAATTGAAAGGTTCTGTGAGAGCGCAGAGCCACGCATCACAGTTGGTACACCTGCCGCGACCTACTTGCAGCGCTTGCGCAAAGGAGCGAACAGTTACGTGTCCTACATTCCTAACACCTATCAAAATCCATCGCAAACATTTGATCTGGTGAGATTATCACGGAGAAATTCATATAAATATTAATCAGGCAAGTATCTGATATGCGTATAGTAAAGAAAAGCTTTAGATTCCACTGTTATGTCGGGACTACAGCTTTTAGACAAATATGTTTATTGAAGATGAAAACTGTAGCGGAGTGGTCACATCTATTATTATTATTTTAGGATATTGAAATGTACGCAGTTGGTTGCATAGAGAGCAGCTTTGGGCGAGGCAGACCTTGAGGAGCTGCCGTGGGGGGAGGGTGTGGTCCCGTCACGCACAAGGCCGCTCGCTTAAGCCTAGGCTCCATAGGCTACATGCGTTAAGTTGTTGCGTTGCGTAACATTCGTACACAATTAACCTTACTTTCTTCCGTAAATAGTTTCTTTGTGCGACAACTCGGACTGGGAGGCATTTTTTTACGCATGTTATACCGTAGGTGTACCGAACGGAGCGACAGAAAATTAAATGTAATCGCAAACAGGAGATGGAAGATATGCTTGGGTCAATACAACCATTGGAAACGAGGGGTATTTGCAGACATACATATCTATCTTTGGAACGAGTGATAATTTAGTAATTATTTGACTGAACATATCCTATCCCTTTTCTCCTAGTTTGAGAACTCTACATTCTCATTCTCCTGCAAATGGATTAAGAAAAGTTATGAGTGTTTTCATATGCCACAACTTGATAAATATTTGTTTTCAGAAAACCCGGTATATTCTGAGGAAATGCTTGTAAACATTCAATTTCTGAAATCAAACAAAGGTCAATGTGAAAGTAAAACCAATATATTTATCTATAACATGCAAAATTAACAAACAAAAATGGATAAATGTTACCGTATCAAATGAAAATCTGTATTCAGTGAAACGAATGCTTGGAATATAATAGATAAATCTGATCGGTCATTTTAATATAAACCCGCAATATTGTTTGAAGTATAAGTGATGAACTCATTTATTATTTTCTTAACTGTAAATGAAATTCTGTGTGTGCAGACTTTAGGTTACCTTCCATAGGCAGCTCTTACCGTGGAACAACTATACTGTAATGCCCGACCATTAGTACTAGTCAGCTTGATCTTATTTTCCCCTGCATGATAGGTGTCGACGGGCGGGGTTTCCCCTGTATCCGTACTGTTTTGCTTGCCAAATATAACTAAATATTCATAGGCTTAAATGAAATTAACATGCTAGTATGTGTAATTTTCCTCCTGACGTCTGCGAAATATGTTGATCTGACCAAACGACGACGTCGGTAAGCCACTTAAAATTGCAAAGCTCGGACGAAATTATCAGTTTTGATAACGGCCATGCGAGTTCCGTGGAAATAAGGACGTAAGCGGCGGTTTTCGGTTGCGAAAGCCGTCCTATCGCGCCTATTGTGTATTCTTTAGAGGAAAGTAGAAGGTATTTGTATGTGGCAGTTTGACGCCATTGGCGTAGACAGGTTGGCTCTCAAGGCCCGCAGCAAGCAGATCACCTTCAGAAATCCCGTCCACGTGACCGCGCACAAAGACCATGTTCTGTCCTTGAGCGTGGAGCTTTTAATATTTCTCTAAGTCAGCTCGCGTCTTCCTTGATTTGCCGTTACTCGAAGTCTCTAACATATTCCACGCTATCAAATCGCCGGCGAAGAATTTACCTGGCGAGAAATGCGTCCTTCCGATGGAACATTAAAATAAATATTTCCAACTAGGGGGCCTCTGATCTCTCAATCAAATGTTTCGTTAATGAGTTTACCAACTCAATAAAACCAAGAATACTCAAACTTCTGTTTGTTCAAAGCAAGTACAAGTAGGATAATGATGAAACAAAATTTTGATGTTATTCATGACAAATTTATACTTTTACGAATTTTTTATTACTACACAACGTAGTTTGTGAAAATTATATCTAATTTTAGTTATTGACTAATTTTGTGCGTGTATCGGAGTAAAATACACTCGAAATAACGAAATGTCATATCGGTTAACAAAAATCACCAACATGAAACTTTAAAGAGACTATTCTTTGTTTTGAAGAAGCTTTCATCGAAAACTCCCTGAGAGGCGAGTTTGTGTCACGCTGTGTAATAAAGACAACTTGATGGGTACTTGCTAGTTGGGAAGAATTTGTGATTTTATCAACGAGTAACACTCATTATGTTCGGCCCAGGAAATACGTAAAAACTATCCGCTGATGTAATCTTAAACGCTATAGTACGTAAATGATATCAATTATATAGATGTAGACGAAAAGGGTTTAAACTAAAATATCACAATCTTTCCGCGAATTTTTACAAATAAGAAAGAATGTTACAAATATTCGATGCTCATACTTATGTGGAGATTATCACGAAGCATTTTTTTATTTCAATAATTATGCTCAACTCTACAATATTCAATTTGCAACTCGAATAGTAAGATTTCCATTCAGAAATAACTTGGATTAGTAGGATTAAAAAGGTGGAAACCGTGATCTACAGAAACGCCAATTTTTGTTCTGTCTATTCGTTTTATGTACTCTGACAATCAATAAAAATTAAAATTTAATGGTTAGAATTGTTTCACGTTTTTAACAATTTTTTTCTGGAGGAATTTCAATGTGTTAAGTTGATAACGACTTATTTACCCATACTATCTACTTCTAGTATCGGTTTAAGCTGGAGACAGGGAAAAAACAACTGAATAACTTGAAGATTATTTCAATAAAAAGCCAAATCTTTCATGATTGGAATAAACAGTATTACTCTAGGGATGTAATGACAGGTGTTTGTGATAGTCGATTTAACGAACTGTTGCGACAGTTGTTAATCTACATACATCGTATTTCGAATACCAAGAAATTCCAATGACATAATTAAAACGTTTTTTCCATGTGATTATGAGCCTGAACGAGAAAATTTCATCTGGGAAGTTTCACTCTCAGGAACCCATAAAAGAGATTACACGGATACTTTCAATTTAATTTCTTTCCTGACGAACTGGATCAAAGTTCACTTCGTAAAATTTATTTGCAACTGTTTAACTATCATAAAAAATTGCAATCGCGATACATGGTTCTAAAATAAACTCGAAATTTCATACACTGCAACATTTGTCGTTTTAAACTCCAGTGATGCAAATGATATGACATTAATCGAGTGGCTGCTATAAATACGTTGACATTGAGGAGATCGCAAGGGAAAGGCGAACGCGGGAAACCCGGCCCGGAAGACTACCAGTGAAAGCTCCATGGCCGCGTGCGCTTGTAGCTTTATCATTCTCAATAAACTGCCTCAACACGGAGATTTCCGAGAGTTCAGACGATACGGAGACGCCCTTTCCCAATTAATACTGCATGCATCAACTTCTTTGGGCAAAAGCTTCCTGAAAATCCAACCAAAAAGTCATCATTTTTAACAAGTTGTTGACGTGACGTTATTTGCCAGAATGTAAGCATGATATACGTAATATAGCAGTCCACGATCACCATTATTCAAATCCCGCTTCCATTCATTTCTGTCAACCTTACAAAAGCCATATTTGTCTATTCTCCTACATATTTCGTTTTGGCCATCTATACTACGATGTAAATCCATTTGAACACTCATTATCCGACGTCATGCGTTAACACAGATATTCTAATGTCTTTCTGCGATCCACTGCTTCGTTTCTTATTCATTCAACTATTATACGAAGTGCCTCAACGATAGCAAAAACAATCCTCTGCATACATCTTTACCTCGCATAGCATTGCAACAGATCCGTCAACATTGTAAATTTCCAAGCTCTTTAGTGGTTCAGATCTCTACAAATTATTTAATTAAAGTCCTTTAAGTTCAACACGCAAAAAAAGAATTACGATAAAATATAATTAAATTATTGTCCCTTCCTTTATAGCTATATTTATTACCGACCTGAGTCACAAATGCCTAATTCTTACACAAACATTTCAATCCTTAATTTATTTTACATTTATTAGGTTTTATGTATTGTACAATGTCTGTTTAAGAGACACAGCGATAACTTAATACCGAGCTAAAGGGCAGTTACAATTGTGCGCAGATAGCGACACATACGTACGAAACTTGGATTATATAAGAATACAGATATTTTATGTAATGAATTTTAGAGGCAACAAATCTTTATTTTAAACGGACTCAGACAGCAAAATGAAAATACATTACATCCAAGAACGCCGATGAAACATTTACAAATTTGGGCAATAAAGAAACGTACACGATACACGATAATTTTTAAGAGTAAATTTGTTATTTCGACACATAAAATAAGTATTCCGTCAAATTCACACCAAGCATTCAAAGTAACCAGTCGATAACAAAACAATGAACTTAAAATTGACCAACTTCAACAAACCTTTTCAGAGAGTCACGCAAAAAGTTCAACATACACGGACGTGAAAAGGGTCGCCTAGGCTACTAGGGGCACTTCCCACTAAACCATGAAAGCAAAATTACTGTTTGCAAGAATATCGCATTAAGAGACAAGAACTGGAGACGCTGTCAAATGCAAAAGAAAAAAATTGTAAAATTACGACCAATGTTTCCATGTATGTCTCGTGGGATTAATCGTCTGCCAATTAATAACGTGTTGTCCATCTCGAATCCGTCATGGTGGATGGGGTTATCTGAATAAGCTTTAAATTCAAATTAATCATTTATAACATGGAGCTTTCGGAAATATGACCATGATTACCTGTACAGAGAAAGAAAAACAATTTTAAATAGCACATTTACAATTCAACAGACAACCCAAACATAAAACTATTTGACAAAATATTAATTTTAAATTGTCAGAATGACGCATGTATTTCATTTATTACACAAACCTTCAATTTGTCCAAAATGTATCTGTTCGCTGTTGACAATTGAAAATTACCGTTTTGTCAAATAATTATATACACGGAAGTCATGAAATGTAAATGTGTTCTAATATTTTTTTCTTTCTCAGTACAAATGAATATGGTAATATTGCCGAAAGCTTCAATTTTCAAAACTAAATAATTAGAAAATGATTGATTAGTTTTTCTTACTAAAATTTTTGACATTTGACTGGGGTAATACAAAATAATCACCCATTATGAAAATTTCAAAAATCAAACCATCGTTATCTTAAAATATTGTTTTATTACATTCAAATTATTAACGGCCTTAATACATATTTTTTTATTATTCATAAGCGTTGAATTTCACAGCACAACAAAGTTTCTGTATATAAATAATATTTTTATTTTCGTGCGTTTTATTATATTATGAATTAAAGAAATGTACGACCTTTTCAGACAATTTAGAATATTTCATTTAACACTTTTAACGAAGTTTCAGTACGTTCTTGTACGTTCCATCAGGTTTCAATATAATTTTCTTTATATATTTGTACCCTCTTCAGTGTGAAAGGTTTGCCTTATTGTTATAAAGGTTTCCTCAGTCTGATTATGAATATTATTAGTTAGGTTTCAAATTAATGTATACCAATTAACAGCAGTGACTAGTTATTAACACATCCATTACTGGAAAATATTTATATTTTTCGAAATATAGCTGCGTGAAGGCTTATAATTAAGAACCATAAAAAGACTACATGTTTGTCAGTTAGTCCTTAAACATTTTAGTTTTGAATAGTGGCGTAAATTGAAATATTTTTACCTTAGCCTTCAGCGCCGGCCATGCCCATGGAGTCGAATTGCCGCGCGCAACTAACACGCCAAGATGGATACCGCTCACTTCCCCCTCCACACGACCTTGGTCACTCGCCACGGCCAATCAACATACGATTTCACTACCACGCCATTCAACAAAATGCTACAACAATGGCCATTTACTTCGGTCCACAAATAGCAAATACAACGTACTGCGCTACGACCACAATGAATCAACCTCTGCACAATGAACTGCTGTAGACACACGCACTTCCTTCTTACATACGCATATTTCGAACCACATTGCACATATTACCTAATAGTTTCAAAATACGGATATCCTTAAGGTCACGTAATATTATATTTATCTGTCCCTATTCGGTTCTGACGGGTCGTTTATTACACTTCACACGATAAAAGCGCCATGAGGAAAGTAGTATCAGAGAAACCGAAACAGTGGAACATGTAACCAGTCGGCTGGGAAAATTTATAGAAAAAATACGAAATGGAGATTTGGGAAATTAAAAAAACAAACGCGGCTGGGTATAACTGAATGAAATAAACACCGACGAAGAGTGAAACGCAGAAACTATTTGGCGTCAAAAACGTAGGGCATGTGGGAGATGTTGGGAGACTAATCCTTGAAACCCGGTTGAAGTAATAAGCCATTTAAACACGTCTGTTACCAATCTTTAAACACAGATATTTTGCACAAAATTATATAAATAAGAGTGATTAAGTATGGGGCATTGTCAAAATAATTAAACTAAATGGTATGGAAAGAGTTAGTGAGCGGCTTCCCTGAAATTGCGGTCCGGTGTCGCCATGGTAGAAAGTTCTTCAAATTTTCGGAAGCGTTTGCCCATTCTTTAACCTCCCGGCATAGTCTTGAAGAAGGGGGTAAATGCAACCCAAAATATGAAGAACTTTCTTCTGTCTAAAATGGCGACACCGGATCTCAATTTCAGGTAAGCCGTTCACTATCTCTTTTCTTTCCACCCCAATGCGAGTGTGTGTGTGTCTGACAATCCTTGTGATAATTCTTTCTGAACTCAATGACAAGCCATATCATCCACGTTGAGGATTCACAGGCGTTCATGAACCCGTTCTTTCATCTTCTCCATGGACGACATATTTATTAATTATCGGAAACGATTTCCAACATAAAATCTCGAATCTTCCCATTCAGTTCCGTTCTCATGAAGGTTTCTTGACTTTCAAGCTCCACTAAAATGATTGTAATTCACACAACCTTACAATGTTTTTTCTACTCCGGAAACTGCGCCAAGTTAGGGTAAAACATGGAAGCTTTACTTTCGGAGAAAATTGCCGGAATATTTGAGGAAATGTATAAATGCTTGTTTCGTAATATTTAGAAAGGAATTGGGCAGGTTGTTTGCACGGTTCAACTTTGAAATGTCAAGCGTGGTGAGGCTATTATAAGCTGGAGTGTCAAGGGCGCTGGCTCCCACGCAAAGGCAGTCCTAAACATCGGTCACAACGCTAAAAATGCACCTCATTCCACAAACTATTTCTCAGACAAGACGTTCCGGATTTTTTTTTAAAAAACCAAAAATATTCCGAACGGATTTGAATTAGAAGAACTGAACCGGTTGATGTTTTAGATAATACTTATTTACACTTTTCCGTATATAAACGCCTCTTCCTAGTGCTGTAATTGAAATTGGTAATAATATGGGCGCAGATTTTCTACCAGCGTGGAGGTAAGTTATTGCAATAAAATCGTAACGAAGTAATTTACGCGCAAAACGTTACGGATTTTTGAATACTAACAAATAAATGAATTATTCTGCGTTTCAGGATCACAGGAGATCTGTAATTGCAACGCCATTTTAAATCGGGAAAATAACAGACGTTAAAAACTCACTACAGCAGTTTGTCAGATTATGGAGCACCTAACAGAACGCTGAACTAAACAGCAAAGATGTCAAAACGCATGGTTTTCGGGAAGATTTCTACCGCCAGTTAGGGATAGGACACAAACTTTGACAAAGCCTTTGATGTAGTGCACATGATACGCTATAGGGTAAATTCAAGAATAAGGACAGCTTAACTAAGCGTCAGGCCTATTTATTTTAAGCATGAGGCAAAATGTTGAATAGGAGTCGACAAGGATAGCTTAGTGGTTAGAGCATCCGCCCGGTGAGTGAAATGTGCTGGGTTTGATTCACAGTCCGCTCCACTTTTTTCATTGTGCTCAAAAAATTATAGGATAAATTAATAAGAAAACAAAAATTTTTAAGCGACAGATCGCAAGAACGGTAAATTGGGGAAAAAATTCGGATCTGGGCATTGTAAGGTAGGAAGTTCCTCTAGGCTCTGAAATTGTGCGATTAATCTTTCTTATATTTATAAACGGTTTGCGAAACTACGTAAATTGGGAGTAAGACTTTTCGCGGAGGACCGCGCTTGACTTATAGAGTCATACAAAACAGAAGCGAACAATTGAAAATTAAAGATCTCGTAATACAATGCAGATGATTATTTTAAACATAATTCTTACCTCTTAATTCAATTAAAATAACTGAAACATTACAATTAGTAGATCCTCTCAAAAAACTTGGTTGAAAATTATTACGTAAATTTAGTAATTTTCAATTTACTAAAAATACGAACATACTATTACTATTTATAAATATGGATTCTGCTATTTTTAATGTTAAACTGTTATTTTCTTTATATGAAATCTTAGTATCAAGCTTTACAACGGTTGGATAAGGAAGATACTACGTTTGAGTTTAAGGCTTAATGTGTACATAAGACAATAAAATCTGGTACCTGCCACCGGGTTGTTAATCCGGAAGGGGATTCGCAATCGAAACTGCTATGAAAGCAAAAGAACGCCCATAGTAGAAGTTATCAAATGTAGTATACTCTGCGAGTCAGCCAACATTATCAGCACCGATTTCGAAAACGAAACATTGACCGAAGTTTGGCGGACGGGTAGGGGAAGCAACGTTTGACAACTTAACGAGAGTGAAACTAAAATTAGCGCTAGCACGTGTATGACGCGAGTAGATAAGAAACGGCGCTCTGACGTCAGCACCGACAGGCGTCCTGGTCCCGGCGTGAGAACGCAACTGCGGCAGACATACAGATACAACGTCGCAAAAAATTGGGGACTTCAGTATTACCACTCAAAACTATACCATATATGTAACAATACCTATGTATAGAATTATAATTAACTCGTTTATAGAAACACATTTAACGTGTATTATATTTCTCTAATTTATGTACTATATTCTCTCCAATTATAAAATTATTCAATTATTTATTCAATTTTTATATTTTATGCGTTTCTCCTCGATGCCTGTAATTAATATTACCACTTGTATTAATATTACATTTTGTATATCATAACTTATAGTAAATTAATAATTGTATGGCACACTTATTTAAAGATATTGTTTTTTGAACTTGTTCGCTTGTGATTTACAACATATGATCCAAGGCAATAGAAGTTTTTCTGCATGAACAAGTTGTTAATGACCAAATAGGCCGTAAGCTTCCACCTATTAAATATTTTTAACGAGACCGTGTATAGTTTTTCTGCTTTAATTATAATTCCTCCCTGAGATCAACGGTGGTCTTCACTGCTTCAGCTACTTTTATGAAAATATAGCGTGTCTCAAGTACTTAACACGATTTTCGAGCTCTAGTTTACATTATCTTTCTCTCTTTCCTATATATATATTTTTTTCAGAACACACTCCAATGAGCAGAGATAGAAAGTTTCTTTAGTGTAATTTTTTGAGTACTAGGCGATGGTACGCACGTCATCCCGCCGCCGCGTTCACTCTGGTAAAAAAACTTTTCCATGAATAGACACCGCATACCAAGGATATCTCGTACACTAATTCTCTCACGGTACATGAGTACGTCGTTGATAACTATAAAAACGTCTGTATTGTACGATAATTAACAAATGATAATGAAGTATCATATAAACAAACAATAATAAGTGGTAAAAGCTTTAAGAACGACAAGCAAAGATTTTACGATTTTTTACACCTAACGTATGCAACAAGGTTTTCAGAAACGTTGTGTGGCCTTTATTTTACCTCTTGTTCATTGCTACTTGATTATCTATTTGTTGATGACGTCGTCTTCCTCAGAGCTCCGACAGCGGCGGGAAGTTTGACGCAGTTTCCTGGGCGCATCCGCCAAAACTCCTGGAAGAGAAGTGATCGAGAAATATCTTCCCTCTCAACTACTTCCACCTCAAATTTCCACGCGGTCCCGTTCTCTCACGATCATCTATTCAACGTTTAGTTTTCACGTACAATATCACTTGAACGGTTTCCGTTTAAATTTTGACGTTTGCTGGTAATCGTTTCGCGTCCGACACCTTTGATCGGAAAGAAACCATTTATTTTTTGCAACAACTTGAAAGTTTTGTATCCGGTAACGGAGTTAATGTAACGAGACGTGTTACACCACGTTACGAACCGTTACAAAGACACGAAAGCCGCGGCTGTGAATCACTGCCTGCGAAATGGCAGGTAGCGGTGTTCGAAGTGATTCACGACGCCGACTTCGAAACTCGCGATCATTGGAGTCCACTTTCACCGTAATTATTCTGTGTCGGTAAAACGGCGTGGACCCGCAATGCCGATGAATAAGAGGCTGTTCCATGATTTCCCAGGATAGAGAATGTCGACGATGAGGTGGCAAGTCAGCCATGACGTCAGCCGCCATGACATCATTGCGGGAAACCTAGCATTCAAAATTAACCAACGGTTCAATTCATTTACTTAATACTGCACGCGTGGTACTGAAAGAAAAGGTTAACAATGCTACAAAACCAATGATGTTGCACATTACTTCATGAAAATAAGTGTAAGTCGAAGAATAAGTGAATATTAAATTTGTTTGACATATTGATTGTCTGAGTGATATTGTAAGAATAATATTGACGGAAAAATATTAACAATATTACGTTAGTATTGTACGAGCATGGGGTATATTGCGCAATATCACTTATCAGTCTATGCTGCTTTTATATTAGTTGTGAAACCGAAGCAGCTAAATTGTCAAATATTAAAATCAAAAAAATTACGTCTGATTGAAAATAATGAATAATAAAGATAGCCAACACAGACAAAAAAGGGTAATATAAATACCACACAACGTTTCTGGAATCCTTGTCCCTTTCATCAGATGCTAAGAAGAGCCTGGAGAAATACAACTGCACTGGTCTCTTCTTAGCGCCCGAGGAAAGGCACAAGGATCCCAGAAACGTTTTGTGGTATTTATATTAGCTTTTGTCTGAATTGGCTATCTTTCTTATTCATTAAATTTTCAAATAGTTGTTCGTCTCTTCGCAAGAAAATTCGGTAACTCATACGGGACTTAAATGGGTTCTCAGCGGATTTCGCCATGTCCATGGCTCGAACAGTTTTCCAACCAGCTCTTGACTCACATTCTTCTTTGTCTTCTTTAGTGTCAAAGACAACGCAATTATAATAATAGATCACTAATTGTGAAATCATTGTTGAAAACGTCTGTTGTTGTAGAAAGTGATATCGCAACTGATATAATATTGACTAACATTATTGTCAATTTCAGAAATATTTAAAATGAAAATGTTTACGTCTGATTGAAAATAATGAATAAGAAAGATAGTCAAATCAGACAAAAAGGTAATATAAATACCACACAACATTTCTGGTATTCTTTTTCCTTTCGTCAGGTGCGAAGAAGAACCTAGAGCGCCACAACTGCACTTGTCTCTTCTTAGCACCTGACGAAAGGAACAAGGATCCCAGAAACGTTGTGTGGTATTTATATTACCTTTTTGTCTGAATTGGGTATCTTTCTTATTCTTTAGAAATATTTCTTCAATAATATTGAATCTGTAAGGCAGGCTTTAAACATTCGATTACTTCATTTTCAAAATGTGCCAGTGGATGATTTCCTCCAAACGTTGATAACTGTTCAGCCTGCGCCACTTTCGTGTTGATGAAGAAAGGTCTGCTTCTCTCCGGACGAAGAAAGTGTATTTCGGCGAACGGAAAGAAGAAACGGCTTCCACCCCTAGTCTAGAGCTTTCATTTTCTTCGGTCACAAAGCGATGCTGACGCAAGTGAAAGCGGGGATTCCCGGGTTACTTACGTAAGCCCCCCACGCACAACCCTTTCACTTCCGCTGTCTGTTACCTTCCTGCACCAAATCGCGGCTTTTAGAGTGACGGCTGATAGAACATTCCTAGTGTGATCACATGGGTTCTAGGTGTTTGGCGTGATCACCCCAAGCGTCACATCAAGTGCCATTCAGCGGAATACCACACCATTTCAACGACTAGTGTCTGTACCAGTTATGGAAACCTACGGAATATACAGCGTCAGAATAGGCCTCTTTTCTCCAAAAATATAGCATACTTGTTTTTGGCAACAAAAATTGTAACATAGTGTATGTGAAGAATCGATTAGTAAGACCATAGGTAGTGTAAGGTATTACCTTAAATTATTATTTTTACTGAAAATTGTTATCGTTTTTCCACAAAAATAAAGACCAGGTAACTTCTGAGAAATAGACGTAATTATGTACCATTCAGTACTGTTGATTTCTTCATAACTGTCACACTCCGGGACTTCAAAGCCATTCATTAATCTTCTGCAGTGTTTTGTTTTGTCATAGGAACAGTCAAATTGTGTAGCTAACTTTTGTCGCTGTTGTTTTGCTATTAGGAAAATTCCACAAATAACGAAGAATCATTCGACAAGTTGATACTTTGAGAATCCCATCGGAATTGCAGACAGGCATCATTTCATTGTTGCTATGGCGAAACAAGTCTTTGCAAGGTGAGTGGCTTTGCAGACCTGCAGTCTTTACAATTGTCATGGCCAATACAACGGTACCTCGCGGTTCATAGGTTCTTTAAATAAACTTCTCAGAAATTATCCAGTCTTTTTTTTTTTGTGAGAGAACAATAGTTAAAATTGGTTTATTTTAAAAATACCATTCAATGATACCTATGTTCTCATTTAAAAATTCGAAGTTGACTACGGATACTCGTTTTTGTAGTCTTATCCGGGAAATTAAAAATACAACTAATAGATTGTTTGCATATGATTTGGCTTTAAATATTTTTTTTTCTCGATAGCAACCAGTATAACAGACTGAGGAAAAACAGACTGATACGGGTGGTCGGATACACTCTGTATGGTGGCAAATGTAACATTGTGAAGCAAAGTAATTTTTTATATGTTTACTTATAAACTACTACACCTACCACCAGCATGTCTTAAAAAGGAATGTTTACTGTACAGGCTGATTTCTAAAATACATCAGTGTTGTTGTAGTTGCCATACCCAAATATGCCTATTATCCTAGGTCACAGTAATCAAAGATAAATTGTAAAAGACATAAAAGTGCCCGAGCATGTTAGAGACAAAGCACATCATGTTTGCATGTTGTGCAGCGCATTCAGATTTGAAATTACTATCAGAATTACAGATGTATTCGAGATTGATGCCGTGAGTGTGAGTTGCCTTGCTCCCGAGTCAGTCAGGTAGGAGTCAAATGCGCCACTGTTCAATGGTGAAGGGGTTTTTTGTCGCTTCGTATTCCCGGACCTCTAAAACCAGTTACGGCGAGGAAATTCCACGCTGGCTAGTCGCGGGTTCCTGAAACTGTCCAGGACTGTTCCCACACAGGCTACCTTAGGGAAGGACGGCTCAAGGCACGCGACTCATTACACCACCAATATTTGCATTAACAACAATATATCTGACGAGCATTAAAAAAATCCATATAAATGTTTAATAGGCGTAATTGGAAATGTTAAAATGCTCAAATGACTGGATCTCAAACGCGGTTCTTATTTCCAGATTCCCAGTGGCTTCACCACTTCTGTTTTAACCCAAATAAAATAATTCAATTTTAATTAATTGGCTTGTTTTCTACATTGGACTTGGCGTTTAGTTTTCAACTAAATTGTTCTTCGACGATCGCGACCACATACTTGGATGGTTCCTCTGGGGTCCCCATTCAATTGATGATATTTAGAATGATTTTTGTCTCCATAACAGCCTCATTTGTTTGGCTGAAACATGACGCAATGGAAATCCCTAATGATAGGAATTGTAGTGACAAAGAATCGGTTCCCTCTAAACTCTTAGTTGTATAATGGCCTACAGTTGTGTAAATATTAGAATGTTAAACATGCAAGTCCGTCTTCCATGTTTTCGCGTGAGATTGTTAATGCACGCTGGAGAGGCTGGGTTGGGTTTTCACGCAGTCTCCAGCATGCATTATTCAAGCAGACATGAGTGTACACCGTAAGCGATTTAAAAGGAGTGCCTCCATCTGGCTGCTTTGCAGAGACACCCACGGAATACGAAGTTCCTACACAGTACACGCTGCGTCAACCGTGTTGCCCACCAGTAGAAACATACTTTGTAAAGCTAAGAAGTGGATTGCAGTTTAGGAAGGAAGGGCAGAAGTCACTGCACTCGGACAAACTAAAGCTTTTAGTTATCTAAGCGAAAACCGTTCTAGCGCTTCCGCCACATGCGCAAAAAAGAGGGAACGATTCCCGGATTACTCCGCTCAGCAACAGTTGGTTGATTCCAAAGCCTTCCGGGATCTAAAACGTGGCTGGCATGGTCAATATTACTGAAGGTGGTAAATTGAAGCATCCCTCGGTCATGTCTTGTTTCCTACAAGAACGGACGGTTTCAACAATGATTTCTCAACGAGTGACTATGAATCTATTCAAATTGCGTTCGATATGGAACTCAAGAAGGCAAAACTTTGGGAAAATAGCTGGTTGGAAATGCGTTCCGTCATGGACCTCGTCCCGCATGATTATAGTTTTTTTTTGTGAATTGGTAAACAAGGGGTATTACTCGTAATATTGACAGGACTTCAGTAAAAAGTATCTTTTTTAATTTAGGCCAATATTTTCGCAATATTGCATTATTGTTGCAATAGATCCGTCAAACGATCAAATCTATATTTAATTATTATAGTTAGACCCGAAACTGGAATTTCCATTATACTGAAAAATATCCATAATATACGGGGGTTTCAACAACATATGTAACGTATATAATTCACAACTTTGTATCTCCTCAGTGATTATTCCATATTAATCTTCATGACATCGTTTGTCTGAATACGTCGACATTTATACGCGTTACTTCGTTCAATTGGCAACGATCATAAGCTGACCACTCATTAGCAGATAAAATCCGTTTCGCCAAAGCAAAACCTGTCAGTTAGACAGAATGGAATGTATATTGATCAGTTCGGTTTTTTCTCACCTACGCATAAGGATGTAATTAGCATACGTCGACCTTGAGTGGAATGTGTCCAGCAAATATGGATGCCTGTTTTTTACATAGGGCAAGTCCATTATCTCAGTGTAATTAGCAACATTGGCTTTTTTGTTGTAACTACGCTTTTGTTTGCGGTGAAAGTCTGAGCTGAAGGTTCTTCTCGCTCACTTGACTCCACAACACAAATACACAAGATCGCTGTAACACGCATATTTTCGCGCGTTCAACAATGCAATCGTTGACGCACTTCTTATAAAGACGGTTTAAGTATGCTCCAACTTCAACCGATATCATATAGTATTTAAGTGACTGGCAAACAGCAGCTTCCTTTCTTCATCGAATATAAGTTGGACCTTGGACTTGGTAGGACTTTCACGAACGTTGCTGAATGAAAATGGGGAAAAAAAGCTTGAATTCCGACATCGATTTAAATGTCAATTCTGTTGTCAAGGAATGTGGATCGTCTCACTTAAAACGGCAAAGACGTATTTTGGTCACATTCGTGTTACGGAGAAACGTTTCTCTTCGGCGTTATATAAGCCTGGTTTCGTGTTATTTGTCGGACTCGGCTTTAATGACACCACAACGACAAACCAGCTGAACTAGCGACTACTTACTGTGAAGACAGTTCAACGTTATGAAATTACTTTAAAATTGTCTGTTACGATGAGAATTTTTGACGTCTCACGTTAAAAGTCTCGTTCAACAATAACCAGCCAAGATGGCGGCACTTGTTGCGTTGTGACCTCCTTACTTTACCAGAGCTGGTTACAAATAAATTTACGATGCGCTTTACAAATAAAGATCAATAGCTAAAAATTAAATTTAAAGAACAATTATTTTTATAAGTATAATTTTTTTTAAAAAAGTGTTGAAAAGTAAGTTACTTACCGACTCCCTCATAGTGTCGAGTCCTCTGCAACTGTACATCAAGTCGCACATGTCTTCGTGTTCTCACGGAATCTTCGGGAGCTTCTAAATGCGTTTTACTGCGATTACTAGCAACGTAAGCAAGCGACCAGCGCTCGCAGACCCGTCCTCTGCGCCTTCTCTCGACTTTCTACCAGTTGCCGCTGACCCGAAAGCAGAGCGCGCTGTTGTCACTCCTCGCTGCCAACCGCACGCCTCCAAAAGCTCGCTGGCTGGCCGAGACTTGTCAAACCACCTCTGGCTGCAGCACTACGCCCACTGGGAGCTGCTGGCTGGGCCTTGCGTTACCCAACAAAGGGAAAATAGACCCAGGCAATACATATTCTCAATATACAATTTACTACTAAAGGCAAGCTGTGCCTTAATTTATCTACTCATGTATGTTCTCCCTCTTCTCCCATTATCTCTCTCACTGTTATATATATATAACTACCCAATGCAGGTTTTTCTAGGGTTTTCCCTGCATTTCTTTAGGCGAATGCCGGGTAGGATCCTTAAACCATAGCCCGTGGGCCCTAGTAACCCTTGGCTACCTTCCTCTACCCTTCCGCATCCCCCCTTTCTAATCCCTTCCTATGCTGTTATAGGGGAGTTGCCCAAAGTGGATTACCCTCATGTAGCCTGTTGCCCTAAAAAAATAAAAAAAGGTGTAGCCTCCTATTGGAATAGTCGGCCAGCTGCCTCCTAAACCGGTCAAGGCACGGCGAGGGGAAAGCTGCGACCCCACAGAAACCCCTCTCCCGCTATCGGAACGGTGTGGGACAAGTACCCAATGCCCGACCTACCTGATGCAGTTTTTCTAGGGTTTGTCCTGCATTACTTTTAGGCGAATGCAGGGGAGGATTCTTAAACTATGCCCCGGGGACTCTAGTTAACCCTTGGCTACCTTCCTCTACCTTTCCGCATCCCCCCTTTCACTCCGTTTTCAATGCTATAAGAGGGGAGTTGCCACTATGTGGATAACCCTATACATAGCCTGTCTACACCTACAATATATATATATATATATATATATATATTGTAATAAGCAATAAAGAAAAACATTCAATTAACTAACTGAATTGCCCCACGATGGTGAAACCATTTATGTAATACACAAAATATCACATAATTAACTGATTGGAATGGCCACACGTTGAGGCGCCATTTATGTAATACACAAATAATAAAAACAATTAATTAATTAAATGGAACAACTATTAAATTTTCGCCACTCGTTGGCACGCCAAAATGCTACGATCAATTATGAACAATTAATTAAAAGGAAATTAAATATAATGAAAAACTACCTAATCGTGAATAAAACATTTATTGCAACTGACCCAACAATTAATGTATTTATAAAGAAATACTTTACATTTACAAAACGATTACTCGCACAATCTTTACAACAAATATTTTATTATAAATAAATGAAATTTTCTCCTTATCTCAGGGTCTTTACTGGGCCTTTTTAATAAAGAATATTTATTCCCCTTTTAAACAATCAATTTATAACTTACTATTGACAAATATTTTAATGAAAATAAAAAAAATTGAAATCTGACGATATTCTACCTTTAATATAACGTTTACACTTTAATTTAAATGGTTCTATAACTCACTGTTTTTGTTCTGATACCATGGCAATTGGAAAGGTTCAGCAACACACTTTCACTTCAAACAAATTACGAACAGGCCATTTTACACTGAATTTACACTTTTTTAACTGTTGGACTTTTACTATTGGCAGCACCTTGCAGGATTCCTCCTCGTCGATTCTCAATATAGTTTGGCGGAACACTCGGAGACCTTTCTGAATGAATATCTGGATTGACGCTATCGTTTCTGCTTTTAATATTTTAGATCCTCTCGACTATACGTCCACTCTTTATCATTTTTGACCGCCGACTGCTAAATTTTAATTATTCTGTACTCAGAAATGTCTCGTCGCTGACTGACTACTCCACCAACTCACGCGCGCCAGGTCTCAACAATACCTTGCCTGTTCATTTATAGTTTCTTTGTGTGTGTTTGCCGGTAACAATTCCAGTTCAACAGTTTATAATTATTAACTCTTAATTGCCCTTTAATTATTACAATATATATCATTTGAATAGGAAAGAGGGACAGAGAGGTGCTGGATTACCTTAAATCTACAGTCAGGTTGGGACGAAACACCATTTCAGATTTTCGGGGACTTGAGACTGTCCTTCAGGACATTAGGTCTGAACGTCGAGCCGGCCGGCTGAAGAAGAGCCTCAGGTCCTCGAAAATATGCAATTCTGTTTCGTCCCAGCCTGAGTGACTCACTCTAGATTTAAGGTAAGTCAGCTCGTCTCTGTCCCTCTCTATCCAAATGAGTTAATTAATACATTTGATTTTGTCACATCTCCATATTTGATTTATATATACACATATAATCCCTACGATTCTCATTCCCGCTATAGAGGGAATTTAAAATGTAAGCACATTAAGTGATTACGGTGAGAAAGTTTGTAGGGATAAACCTTAACTTCGAAAACCAAAGGTAATGTTCTATTAGCACGTTGATCAAAGTATAATTGTAAGTCGCTGGCATAAGTTTGGAAACGGTAATCAAATTTGTGTATCTGTGGATTTGTATGATCCCTAATGCGAGGAGCCAGTCGAAGAATAAAAGTAGGGCGGAGCAAATTCAAATCAATAAGTCTGATATTTGGTTCATGTATAAATGAAATATGAAACACAAGGATCATGAATAGCTTCACATATCTTGGAAGGAGTTCAAAGGAGTATGTAACAAACTACGTTGGGAAAGTAAAGAATTGATTACTTGCAGAATGACTTTGTGAAAAGTAGTACAAGAAGTTTCATGGTCGATAGACAAAAATATTTCGGAGCTGGAGCTCACGAGACTAAAAGCCATCAAGAGGAAGGACATTTGTCAAGTGGTATCGACACATCACAAATATGGTAGGGACTAACAGCGTGAAATCTAAAGAAGAATGGAGTCAAATAAGTAGACTAAGTAATTATAACAAAAGTGTAACTTAACTTTTTTTTACAATGTCTGAAAATATCTAAACATTCACTGATCACGGCTTGATATTATCTTTGAAGAAATGGCGTTACTGAAACTAAGAATAAAAAGGATTTCCTTTGTCTCTAAAATGGGCGAATAAAAGCAAATGTTCCAAGAGTTGACTGACCATCGAAACAGGAAGCTGGGAAGAGTATGATAACATTGACAACATTGAAGGGGTGTTTTACCCAACGTGAAAGAGAGACTGAAATTGGAGTGGGAGATCGCAGAAGGCATGAAACGGTAGGCAGAATCGGGGAAAATGTAGTCTAAGACACAGGGATGCAAACTGTTACAGTATAAGTTATAAACGATTCACAAATTCGCGCTAGACGCAGTTCTTGGAGAAAAAATATTGCCATGAAGATTTCTGGAATTTTGAGGAAGCATAACTCCGTAATCGTTTAAATTTTTATAAAAATTAGACTACTGTCGCTGCGATAACTTGCTAAAAATATTCGTAAAATGTACTAAGAATGTGAAAATATAAGTAATATAAGTTTTTACTTGTGGGTCTTTTTGACAAACTTTGGTCACCTTCTGCATATTAGTAAGGTACTTTTGTTTTTTTTGGGGTAACAGTCTACATGAGGGTAATCCACATGGTGGCAATTCCCTTTTAATAGCATAGGAAGGGATTTGAAAGGGGCGATGCGGAAGGGTAGAGGAAGGTAGCCAAGGGTTAACTAGGGCCCCCGGGATATAGCTTAAGGATCCTACCCGGCATTTGCCTAAAAGTAATGTAGGGAAAACCCTAGAAAAACCTGCATCAGGTAGGTCGGGCATTGGGTACGTGTCCCACGCCCTTCCGATAGCGGGAGAAGAGTTTGCTGTAGGGACGCAGCATTCCCTTCTCTGCACTTCGACCAGTTTAGGAGGCAGCTTGCCGACTGTTCCAATGGAAACAGCGAACAACTCTTACCGTATGCCCAAGGTCTGTGAACCCGGAACATACACCTCTCAAAACAGGCCGAGGTGCCCCGGTTTGTGGGAACCTTAGTTCAAAAACGGAGAGATGAAAAGGCATCCCCAAAGGTAGCCGCTTCCTGTCTCTCCTACAAGGTTCTGCCTGCGAGAGAACATCTCTCGCAGATACTGTCTGCGAGACAATAGCCCTCGCAGGCAGCATTTTATACTACAGCTCTCTGGGATTTCGTATTACGTATTTCTTAACAAGGCTGCACGAATAAGTTACAAATATCTCATTTCCGGAGGTAATAATTGGAAATTGATTGGTAGTGTGGAGTTGCTTTATAGCCTACATGAATCAAATATACACTGATAAAGATTATGGGTGTTGAAAAAAATTTAAATTTATAAACTTAATACGCCTTCCATAAATATTGCTGTCATCTATGTATTAGTTTTCAACTCTATACTATAATTGGGAAATTCATTACATAAAAACCAGATGCATAAAAATGCATTGTCTATTGTGTACTGTATACTACTATTACTCCTCGGCGTTACAGTCCATGCAGGACTTAGGCCTTTCTAACGATCATAGCCCAATCTTGCCGGTTCTCTGTTCGTTTCCTCCATCTTCTAACACCCATCTTTCGTAATTCGTCCTCCACACCGTCTAACCATCGTTTCCGTGGTCTCCCTTTGCCCCTTCTGCCACCTGGATTTCCTTTGTAGATCTTTTTAACAACCCTGTCTTCTGACATTCGCTCTACATGGCCCAACCATCTCAGTCTGTTCCCCTTTATTTCCCATACTGTTCCTCCAGTTCCCTATTTCTTCCTATTCTCCATTTCCCTGCTTCGTTTACCGCTCCAAAAATCCTTCTTAATATTTTCCTTTCCCATCTTCTCAAACACTCTTCTTCTGCCGCGGTCATTGTCCATGTTTCCGAGCCATATATGACAACCGGTATTATCAATGATCTGTAAACAGTCACTTTCAGTTTCCTGTTCAGACTACGTGACTTGAGAGTCTTAATTAGGGCCCAGAAAGCTCTATTTCCTGCTCCAATCCTTGCTTTTATTTCTTCATTTATACTGGTATCCTTCGTTACCAGTACTCCCAAGTACTTAAAATTCTCGCATCTCTCATACTTAACTCCATTTAGTTTCATGACTTTGTTTTGCATAGCGCTGTTTCTCCTTGAAGAAAAGAGATATATTGTTTTGGTATTATTTACTATCAGCCCTAATTCTTCTGCCTCCTTTTCCAGCCTGTCCAGCCCTTCCTTTAGCTCTTTCAGTTTTCTGGACAGCATGCACACATCATCTGCATATGCCAGATTCTGATTCATACGGGTGAACAGAGTGCCTCCTGGATTATTGATTTCCACTTTTCTCATCACTCTTTCCAGTGCTATGTTGAAAAGTAGTGTGGACAATACATCTCCCTGTCGTAGACCTTGGTTGACTTCAAACTCCTTGGTAAGTTTTCCTTCCACTTTTACTTGACATTTTGTGCCATCAAGAGTCATTTTTATAAGTCATGTCCATCAAAGTCGGATACAGTTGTTTCCTCTTCACGCTATCATAAGCTTGTTTGAAGTCAACAAAGAGCTGGTGTACATTCACATTATATTCATAGCACTTCTCCATTATTTGTGTTATAGTGAATATATGATCTGTCGTTGATCTATTCATTCTGAAGCTAGTCTGATCTCCAATAAACTGTTCTACCAGTGGAGTTAGTCTCTTAGCAATGATATTTGTTAAGACTTTATACACTAGACTAAATAAGGCTATGCCTCGGTAGTTTTCACATTTTGCCTTATCATACTTCTTATGTATAGGGCAAATTATGGCCAGGTTCCATTCGTCCGGCATCATCATATTATTAAAGAAAATTTTCATTAAATATGTTTTTATCTATTTAGTTTTTGAGCGCCTACTTGTACATTTTAATTTGGAAGGTCAGTTACGCAAATCCCTTGAAGTTCTAGTTTTTATCTCTGGAAAGGAAGTTTTTGTAACAACTTCACAATCTATTATAGTTAATTTTTGTATAATTCTGTAAATAATTTTATATAAACAAATTGGTAATAAAAGTGTTTTAAAAATCATAATATTTCATGAACACCTTTTGTAGTTGGTATTTCTACCTTTTGCAATACAATCAGTAGTTGATACGCAGTACTCACTATCATATTTATCCGTTTCCATACAGGTTGCAACTATCGTGCTTGATAACCACTCCATTGCTCGACGAGTTGCTATTGTCAACTACATTCTGTATCTTTTTCCTTAGTGATATGAGAGATATGACAGAGAACTACAGTGCTTTGTCGAATAGAGTTGTCCTTTCCTAGACTGTACGAATACTTTAATTAGGATTTAAGACCAAATAGAAATTAATGAAGCGAGCATACGTAATGCGATCAATTGCTGTCGAGGTTTCGAATTATCAACCGGCGCACAAGTGTTGTTGGATCTCAAAATAACCACTGCTCTTACAAAACAAGTTGCTAGATTCCTTTAATCAGAATTATATTTGTTGTCGTAATGTAAATATTGTTTAAAAGAAAACAAAATGAGCTTGAGGGTTCGCTCTGGTTTAAAGACTAGATATTTAATAGTAGCTACTGAGGATGGATCCTTCAGTGAATAAAAAAGATGTGTATCCCTAAATCAGAAGCAATAAATTAAGTTTCGTCAAAAATGGTTTTTAAACAACATTTTTACTTTTTCACTGGCAACAATTTAGAACTTAAATGTTGTAGCTCTAGACAGTAAATGCAGAAGGAAACCTTTCCAACATTTAAGTGAGCAACTAAACGAGAAAAAATAACTGCATTTTAACATAATAATTAAATAGTAGAGTGTGTTTAAAAATGTTTAAGACGGGAAAAATCATATACAAAAATGCTTAAATATTACAAATTGTAATCGAGTTGATATTTTAAGTATTAATTTTGGTATTAAAATTCAACTAGTTATGAAAGTGTTTAATTAATCAATATGTTTATCCCTCTATATATGGAAGTATATGTGAATTTGTCTGGAAAAATTTCAACCAAGATGTGTCTTAAATCTGGTAAGGGGGTAAAATGTAAAATTAGTAAAAAAACCTATATTAATGTTGATTTAATACTTGTTTTTGATCGCTGATATTAATAGTGACATGCGATGAGGGTTAAGCCCATCGACAGGGGACGGGGGTGAGAGCGCGTAGTAATGAATTGTTTAAAATTACCTATATTGGTGGTGAATCGCTAAGCTGATTAAAGCCCAAGTTTACTCAAATAATACTCTGTGTAACTTTTAGAAGGCTGTTTGTAAAATGCAGGAAAATGTAATTGAAGCCAGAGTCTTAACAGTAAAGGAGTGGGTGGAACAGCTTTTATCCTTATACGATTCGCCTCATTACGCGGATTTAACTTAAAGAGGCGGGAATTTCCATCAATAATTTAATGATCCATTACAAATAGTATAAATAATCAAATTCTCGTCCTTATTTCAGAAGTATATGTTTATTGATAAAATATTAAATAAACGACGATTCGCCTTCTTTTAGAATCTCTTCTCATTTTTACAATTTTATGTATAAATCATGCAAAACCATTTTATACAAGGTTTTACTGCCTTGTCTGTTGCAACCTTGCCTGTAAATTGTTTTGCAAGATTTATATACAAAATTATTAAACCTGACGAGATCCTGAAAGAGAACGTGACGGCGGAACGTTCATTTAATGTTTTGTTAATAAACATAATTGTTCTGACATAAGGCCGTGTATTTGTTTATTTATATTATTGTGATTTACAGACATTTTTTATCGTGATTACAAATATTAATTCACAGGGATAACATTTGAAGTACTGCGCAGTGGATTTGAGACTGCCATATTTCTTTCGGGGTTCAATTTATATTGCTTGCTGAAGGATTTGTTTGCCAAAATTTTTAATTGTGGAGTTGAACTGAAAAATATCGTTACAATCAAGTTTTAAGCGATTTTAGTCTACAACTAGAATTAATGCATTTTCCCGTATAATACAAAACTGTGATAAATAAATGCTCTGTCAACTCCGGGACTTCGGCTAGTATTGAAATTTTCTTTTGATACAATGACCAAATAATTTTTTCTCTCATAAAAACTTATTGTTCCAAGTGTGAATATAAAACAGTTTTTTTAGGGCAACAGGCTAAATGAGGGTAATCCACGTTGGGCAACTCCCCTTTAATAGCATAGGAAGGGATTTGAAAGGGGGGATGCGGAAGGGTAGAGGAAGGTAGCCAATGGTTAACTAGGGCACCCGGGATATATTTTAAGGATCCTACCCGGCATTCGCGTAAAGAAATGCAGGAAAAACCCTAGAAAAACCTGCATCAGGTAGGATGGGCATTGGGTACTTGTCCCACGCCCTTCCGATAGCGGGAGAGGAGTTTGCTGTGGGGACGCCGCATTCCCTTCTCCGTGCCTCGACCAGTTTAGGAGGCAGCTGGCCGACTATTCCAATGGGAATAGCGAACAACTCTTACCGTATGCCCAAGGTCTGTGACCCCGGAACATACACCTCTCAGAACAGGCCGAGGTGCTTCGGCTCGTGGGAACCTTAGTCGAAAAACGGAGAGGAATATATATAAAACAGTTGTTTTTTTAGGGCAACAGGCTATATGAGGGTGATCCACATTGGGCAACTCCCCTTTAATAGCATAGGAAGGGAGACAAAAGATATTGTAGAGGCACCTCGGCCTGTTCTGAGAACATGCGGTAAGAGTTGTCCGCTATTCCCATTGGAATAGTCGGCCAGCTGCCTCGAGGCAGGCAGAAGGGAATGCTGTGTCCCCACATCAAACTCCTCTCCCGCTATGGAAGGCCGTGGGACAAGTACGCAATGCCCGACCTACCTGATGCAGGTTTTTCTAGGGTTTTCCCTGCATTTCTTTAGGCGAATGCCGGGTAGGATCCTTAAAATATAGCCCGTGGGCCCTAGTTAACACTTGGCTAGATTCCTCTACCCTTCCGCATCCCCCCTTTCTAATCCCTTCCTATGCTATTAAAGGGGAGTTGCCCAACGTGGATTACCCTCATGTAGCCTGTTGCCCTAAAAAAATGTAGATATCTTCCAAAAGTATTGAACGTGATTACGTTACAAATATTCCAAACCTTATTTTGATATTCAAAAGTCTCTCGTTTTAAATGCCTCCGTCCATTTATACACTCAGTTTAACTTTAAAACGTTTTTTTATATTTGAATACTACGTCTGCATTATAAGATACTGTCATATTAATACAATTAAACAAGCAGTGGTCCTTAAAACATATGGCGCATGAAAATAGTGGCATACTGTAACCATATGTCTTAATTAATATGATTGCAAATTATTCAGCTTTCGCAGAAAACAAATTCATTTAACGAATGTCAGCTGTTGGATAGGAAATGCCTAATGCATGTGAGGCATGTCGGCGTGTCCTTGGGATCAGAAAAAAACTTACACTAATGCGTACACCTTTGTGCCAACCAAACACCTCAAACAAAATAAATGATTTATTGTTAGAACTCGCAGATAATATACATATATAACATATTTACACAAAACATCACTTTCGTCTAAATTACGTTTGAGCACAGTTGAGGTGATAACAATGGAGAAGCGCATGCAAAAACGTATAGCCTATCTTATCTCGCGCTTATCCTACTTGTTGCAAACGCTTTCTTCACAAAACTTTTGTGCGCAGTAGTTACTCTCCACAAATCAATAGTATCGTCATAAAAATTAATGTATTCACTTTCATAAGCCTGCGTTTCAGATAAAAGTTTGCGTACCTAAATCATAATTCTACGTAAAGAATTTTTATGGGAAATAGATAAAATAAGTCATAAGGAAATATGTACTTTCAGACGTTTTACGATATATTTCCCCACCCCTCTTGCTCTTACCTAAATGCTCTCTTCATACCTACTTCATATCCAAATCAGACCATAAAAGACCCGATAAATATTATTTCTGAATTGTTCTGTTTCTTACAAATGGCAACGAAGCGGAGAAAAATAATAATTAAAGAATTGTAAGCACCTAAGAGAAAAGAAAGATCTTCTTCAAGAATACGGAGCGATCGGGTTTCAACCCGGGTTACATTTTGCGTTCTTAATAAGTCAAAACATCAATAAAGTAACGAATCTGGCATGGATAGTATTTTATATAAATTGAGCTATGTTGAAGAGATGATCAGTCTCATATTTCTTTCCATTATCGTGCGCAAATATTCAGGTTGCAGATTAAATTTTAACTATATTCAACCAATATGAAGTACTACCAAGCTTCCCGGGGAGCTTTTGGCTTGAATTACGAAGACGGGATTTTAAGTACTTTCAAAACATGAGAGATTACGCTGGTAGTATCGAAACAAGTTGTTTCAGAGAAGTACCCTCCTTCAATACTCAATTCTCAAAATAGCTCGGGTTAGAGAACGACGGTTTTCCCGGTGTATCTGTTGTAACACAAACCATTGGCTCGGGTTGAGACCCGTGAATATATCTACAATTGCTTGGGTTAGTTTTTCAATTTTGCTCGAAAAATGTTTTAAAAAAATACTTCCAAGAGTAGTGCTGCCTCCCCCCTCCCCCCTCCCCCCAATAGTTTGGAATTTCGAGTGGGTGATTTACTGAAATGATCCACATTGCGTAATTAGAAAAAGGACAATAGCAATGTCGATATTGCGCAGTTTGAGGCAAGAAAAAAATCCGCATATAGCAAACAAAAAAGTGCTCTTTTGTCACTCCACCTTACTCCACATTGAAGTTTCGACGCTGAAAATTGACGAATTGCACTTCGTCTTGTTGTCCCATTCGTATATTCGCTAGATACGGCCCACTGCGAATTTTTCCTACTTCCTAGACCGATAAATGGTTCGCCGGAAAAATATGACGTACAACGAGCATTTCATTAACGATACAGGCACCTATTTTGAATACCGTCCAAAAATATGCAGTTTGGGTGGCTTGTAAAATTTGGAGAAACGATGGGCGAAGTGTATCTGGCTAAAAGGAGATTATGTTGATAATTAAAAATTAATCAACCCAAAATAATGTTTTCTTGTATCGTTTTATAGGTACAAACTGACCTAACTTCGTAGTTTTCAGCCTTCAGGTAAGTGGAGGAAGATCAAACACATAACGAAACAAAATTGGACCAAAACATATGGAAAGGTTTGGTGAATTAATGAAGGTTTTTTTTCAGGGTTTATAAACTTGAAGATAAGGAAACGGGTTAATCTTTTTGACACATGCATTGTACCTCGTTCGTTTTTTTTTTGCGAATGTAGGGAGGTTGTTGCATAAAGGAACCTGACAAGTGTGGATACAAGCCTCTTATTAGCTAATTTTATTCCTGTTTTAATTTATATATTCAGCGAATTCATCGGCACTGTTTGCGTGGTGGCAAGTATTACTCGTTGAGTTTGCAGCACAAGTTGACATTTGAGAAAGGCGGTTGTCGTAGTGAAAGCCGTGCTCGAACCAAGGTCTTCCACTCCGGCCTTTTCTTTTACTCGGAAATAGCACAGTCGATCGCGACGCGATACTCAGACCAGTCCATATCTACCGTAATGACTGTTAAATGTCATCTAATTTGTTAGAATCACTTCGCAAAGGAAAACGCAAGATTTTTGGCTTTTAGTTCACGAACAGTACTCGACAGCACAGAATAAAACTATGGGATTGCCTAATAATTTTACAAGGTTGGAGAACGATGACATCGTGAAGATACAAATTGCACTTTCCTTCTGGGATGCAGGACAATGTTTGTCACATATCTAAATTGTTGAATGTTCGAGCAAATGGCTACAGAAAGTTTTACAGCGATTTCCTGACTGCGTCTCAATAAACTAACAGGGGGACGCAAGCGATAATACGTTATCATATGTAAGCAAACATCGTAATGGTTAGTAACATATTCTAATGCCATTTTACTCAACTAGTTTTCTCGGAGAACCGTTAAGTTCTAACGCAGATAGTTTCTGTTGAGAAACAATCTCCCGTAAATTCAATGTTGCTAACGTAATTAATTGTATATAGGAGCATTGGTCTTTTATTTATTTTCATCTTCCATATTTATCGTTTATAACATACTTTCCTGAAGAATACCATCTAGAGAAATGTTGCTAGATGTACACTCGAGTACCCAAAATTGCGCGAAAATTTTGAACTTATAAAGCAGAAATATTAATATCGGATTTGGTTAGAATAAAATGGGACTACTAATGTAATTATCGATCAAAATTACAGATCACAAACAATTAAATGACTCAAAACTATTGAAACACTTCTAACGTTTCCGATCCTAGTAGGTCTTTGTCAAACAATGGAACTATTAATTCTAATTGAAGGTAGAAACGTTACAATTATTTTAATGGTTCTAACAAAGATGGATAGTAAATGTATAATATTAATTATTCATTGCTGTAACACATATATTCAAGAAATGAGCTTTGAATTGAAGGTGATTCATAGCATTAAGTCCCCAACAAATTTCAATCCTCTTAATTATAATTTAACAAATGTGTTCAGTCCGTAAAATCTACATGTCGCAGCCTCAGGAGATTAATTAAACGATGAAACTTGTATTGAACACTGAAGTACCGACTCTCTAATGCACCAAACTACAAGTTTAACCTGTTTCCTACTGGCAAGTCCAGTGTGAGGCTGCCTGTTCACCAATTTTGCTCGAAGAGACTGCCATGGGGATCATGCTTTCGACCGCACCCCCGAGGAGAAGTTAACTAATATTACGTGACAATTACCAATGTCGTTATTCATTCGGCAGGTATATTTCTAATTCTTGATTTTCCTTTCTTTGGCAGTATTTAAAAGTTTACAGCGATTACTGAAACTGATCATAAAATTATTATTGTCCACATATTCAATGTTTATTAAAAAACTCAATTGCTTCCTTTAATTCAGTATTGAAATTTGTTGACAATGGTAAAGTAACGTTATTAGAAGTATTGATCGCGTATTATATTGTCTGATTAGAAATAAGTGCCATGAGATGATATGAAGGGCAAAGGTAAACTGTAGTGACACGACAGAGAGTAAATCCACGGTGGCAATAAAACGTAGGAAGACAACAAGGTTAAACCAGACGGATTTAGTTTGAGCGAAAGAGACGAAGAAGAAACCTAAGCAGAAGGATAGCGAAAAATGAAAGTAACTCCAACGATTTGATCAGTAAAGAAACATTGTTCGTCTTCAGGGTAAGAGGAGCATTTAGAGATAGTGTTTTCTCTTCCTTTCATCTCATGATTCCTCTAGATTCATATCTACAAAATAAAAGCAATTTGATTCCTAGTCTCGTTTCAGTATTATTATTTTTGTTAGAGATTCGGGTTATTCGAAATAATGCACATTTTTCAACCCCCAGGGACGGAGTGGAAATTTTGAAACATGCAAACACGGCTGATATTTCCGTTGAATAAATATTTTTCAGGGTTAATTAGATTCATCATAGTATTTCTACAGATTTTGTTCGTGTATAATTTCAACCCATTTCTGTATTGAAGGGGAGAACGCTTAGAGGTGGGAGTAAATGAGCGTTACAAGAATATAACGCGAAAACAACCGAGATTCGAGTCAAATCGAGGTTACGGATGTCGCTGTGTTTATTTATGACAATCTGGTTAGAGCGCGTGGAGGTGGGAGGGACTGGGCGGAAGTGGGCAGGGGCAGAAATTTTCAAAAATGTTAACCCCCCCCCCCGTTCCCCCGAATAAATATATTTCGGGATCAATGAGATTCATAAAATTTATCTACATGTTCACTGTGTGTAATTTCGACCCGTTTCGGGCTTGGAAGTGGAGTAGCCTTAAGGATTGGGGTGGAGTGGCATTACATAAGAATTACGCAAAACCAATCGAATTTGGAGCATGTGATACACGCTGAGAAATTTAGCAAATATCTAAATATATTATGGTTGTTAGTTAAATTAGAGGGTTCCTTGCTCGCCATCTCGTCAATGTACACAAAATAAGTAAAATACAGAGCAAAACACAGTTCATCATTCTCCCAGAACACTCTGGCACTTCCTAACTCACCACCTCATCCTCATACTCGCAAACCAAACCTACCCATTCCATCCATTCCATCAAATTCAACATCACCAGCGAACCCTCATAACCTAACAATGTATGCAACCTTCCCCAATTAATATTCCAGTAAACACCCATCTCATCTTCCACCCCAAACCCCTCAGAACAACAAATCAAGAACTCAAGGCCTGGAATGTCACAGGACTCTCCACCGACACAAGCTACCATATGAATTATTTACACATAATTTTTGTAAATACTTGTAAATTTTATTAACCAAACTGTATAATCGAAAAATAAAAGTTTTTAAGAAAAAAACAATAAAAAACACACAGTTACAGCTGTTTGTGAAACATTAATTTTTTCCCACCAACCACAACAAACGCCATGCCATATTTATGTGCTTGCACAATTTTAGAAATACTTCCTTATTTACAACTTTGTGTTGATTCAGACTGTTTTTTTAATTCTTAAAAACTTTTATTTTTCGATTATACAGTTTGGTTCATAAAATTAGACTGTTTTACGAACGACAAATTTAAATGACAGAACTGTTTACAAAATTGCATAAAAAGATTAGACAGTGTGTCAATGAAATAAACACCAATTTGCCTACTTTCCAATCAAGAGTCAAAAAAGAAACTCGTTTAACGAATTTCAGTAAAGAAAACCATTTTAAATGTTAAAAACAACAGTATTTTATTATCATATTTAAACCATAATATTCAACAGACACAACGTTTCATCCCTGATTGGGACCTCTCCAGAGAAAAAAAAAGCACGATAGAAAAGGACATGAGTGCTATGAAAGCTTATGAGGAGATACAGTTTTTATTTAAAAACTTTTGAGAGATGCCACTTAGTGGCGTTACTACGAAATATCGAGGAATGACGGGCATCTTTCTAGAAATGCAGGGCAGCATGAAATTTACCTCGCCGAAATAAGTAAAAAAGATGTGGTTATTTATGAGGAATTTGGATGTGCATTTGACACAGGTGCCTGAAGGGTAGAAAGACAGCAGCAGAACTTGTAGAAAATGTAAATATTGGAGATTGGCTATTAGTAAATAGCCTTTCTGCACGATGTAAAGGTAACGAGTACTGCTTGAAGATACTAATGAGGTTCCCGAGACATATGCAGGATCAGTAAATGTTAAATATTTGCATAGAACCGTTAGGGGCAGCTCATGCATTTTTCGATACGATTTACGAATCAGCTGATGATATTTGGAAGACACGGCACGTGAGCACGGCGTTATCTTCCGAAGGAGTCGAGGTCAAGCTAATACATAACATCATTGGCGACCGTGGTGGAATGATTAAACAACGCAACGAGTCAAGATTCGGAAAAAATCTACTAAAAATGAGTTTAAAAGGGATAAGATGCGTTATTATAAGATAAGTTATTTACTTCATTGCCCTATACTGAGGACGAAATGTTGTGTTAATTTTTATGTGTTCTATTAATAAATTATTTCGGACTAATTTATCTGTGTTCATACATTTATAATTATATGGAAGTCAGATAAAAATAAATATTAATATAATTAAGGAATAATGGTGGAAAAATGTCACCGGACCGGGAATCGAACCCACATCGGTCGACATTTTGCCATCCATTTCTTAACCATGGTTTTGTATTATAATAAGGTTTCTTTTATACCATTCAATATGAATATAAATAATTTCTTCCCTCATGAAAACAGTTTTTAAATTAATTACACATTGAGAAGCATTTAAAAGCACACTTGATATTATCTTAAAAAGTTCGATTCACAGCTCCGATTCGTTTACCATGCTTAAGAAATATTTGATTAATAGTCTATTAACAACATCCACGTAAGTAAACATTTAGTTATTTTGATTCATAACAAGATGTGACAGATGAGTCAGTAATTCGTTAAAAAATTACAAGCTAAAAAACTGATAAATTTATTTTACTTCAAATAATTTTTTGCGCTGTCATTTTTTAACTCATCCGTCTTTTGTGTGTGATGCTTTATTTTGGACTGAGGTAAAACGAACTCAGAATGGAGTCGCCCATGTGTGGCGGCTTTAATAGATGATACCAGTCCCTACTATATACACGGTTATAATAATAGACTAAGGATATTTTTGTTGCCCTTAAAAGGCATACTTAATTTTGGAAAATAATTATATAAATGTATTCTGGTGAGCCGAGGCGCCTCGGCCTGTTCTGAGAGGTGTATGTTCCGGGGTCACAGACCTTGGGCATACGTAAGAGTTGTCCGCTATTCCCATTGGAATAGTCGGCCAGCTGCCTCCTAAACTGGTCGAGGCACGGAGAAGGGAATGCTGCGTCCCCACAGCAAACTCCTCTCCCGCTATCGGAAGGGCGTGGGACAAGTACCCAATGCCCGACCTACCTGATGCAGGTTTTTCTAGGGTTTTCCCTGCATTTCTTTAGGCGAATGCCGGGTAGGATCCTTAAACCACAGCCCGGGGGCCCTAGTAACCCTTGGCCACCTTCCTCTACCCTTCCGTATCCCCCCTTTCAAATCCCTTCCTATGCTATTAAAGGGGAGTTGCCCAAAGTGGATTACCCTCATGTAGCCTGTTACCCTAAAAAAAAATAAAAAATATATTGGTTTAATTTTAGATCACGGCTTTCAACTTTTTTTCTGCTTGTCTTTTGTAACTTTTTAAGGCCGATATCCAAAAAGCTCAATCTTTTCAATGATTTAAACAATAAATCGAACCACGTAATTGGGAGTCTGACGTATGGTTTTATAACCTTTACCAGTCTTTTACATCATCGATATAATTAATTAATTTTTGTACGTAATGGTTGGACACCCCTGGCGTAAATAAAAATATGTGGTGTGCCGTAATCACTTAACCAAAAAAAGATGTATTCCTATATAGAAATATGACAATCTAACGTCCCAAAAGTTTGCACAATCTTGTAGAAGATTGGAATGGAAAATTTTATATGATTGTGAATGATATTTTCTTAAATTAATAAATAATTAAAACGTATTACCACCGTATTATGAACAACATTATAAATTTTCAAATTTAATGATTGTGAAAATTAAATAAATATAATAATAATTTAATAATTTATTATCAAAACAGTGGCACATCAAGAACTGAATATATATATAAAATAACTTTGTTTTCTGTTGCCTGTCAGATGAAATTATTTTCTAGATACATCAACGAACTAAAAGAAGATGAATGCTAATTTCTTCTCGAAACGCTGCCACGAGACGTATAGGATTAGAAAGTTAAATATCAATATTAATGCATTTTTTTCATTGTTTGTATAGTCGTTAGTTGGTCTGCGAAATGTCCAATTTTTGTTGATAGTTGCATATGAACTTTAATCAACATGTACATGAACCTCACTAGTGAAGGGTTTTTCGTATCTCCGGAATCGTAGATACTATCATTGTTGTAACTGCTGATATTGTATTGGTTTCCTTACAGCTTTAACTTGTCTGCGTTGCAATATAAACCTTTCATTTTTCTCTCTGGGTTTTTGAACCAAGGTTCCCACATGCCGAGGCACCTCGGCCTGTTTTGAGAGGAGTATGTTCCGGGGTCGCAGACCTTGGGCATACGGTAAGAGTTGTCCGCTATTCCTATTGCAATAGTCGACCAGCTGCCTCCTAAACTGGACAAGGCACGGCGAGGGGAAGGCTGCGACCCCACAACAAACCCCTCTCCCGCCATTATTTAACATCTATGGTTTTCCCTGCATCACTTTTAGGCGAATTGCCGGTTAGGATCCTTAAACCATAGCCCGGGGGCCCTAGTTAACCCTTGGCTACCTTCCTCTACCCTACCGTATCCCCCCTTTCAAATCCCTTTCCTATGCTATAAGAGGGGAGTTGCCACTATGTGGATTACCCTATACATAGCCTGTCTCCACCTAAAAAAAAGGTGTGGATGAAATAAATTTAATTACATTAAATGGAGACCACAAATATTTTTATGGAATGACAGTAGTATTAGACATTGGGCAAAGTTGGATCGATGAATCATATGAACAAATGCATGATGGAATCGTCGTTAAATTGCGACGACATTGAGATTTAATTTTTCTGAGTTGTCCAAACCATAGAACAATATATGAAATGTTACGGTCGTCAGTTCACAGATCTCCATGCTAACCTACCTTGTGTTAATCTTTTCACCTCGCATATGAATTAACGTATAAGAATAAAATATATTTAGCATCCATTATTTATAATTAAAAAAATTATTAACCTTAAAATTTTATTTTAGCGGCATGTAATATTTATTGTGCTTTTTACTTGTGCGGGATTTTATATATTGGGTTCAATTGATATAAAATAAAATAAAATAATTAATTTAGAAATAATAATTTAGTAACCAAAACAAACTAAATTTGAAATTGGATTGAATATAAAAAGTTTAAGTAATCTAATAATAAAAGTTTTATCTTTATCTCAGGGTTCATAAAAGAAAAATTGTGGGGTGAAACAAAACGTGGCTAAACAATTTAATTAATTACAAACAAATAAGGCAAATATTATAAATTGCGAAACATGATAAAACAAAAATTTATTATGATACCCGGACGGCGTTTGATGATTTGTCAGGTAGATCGGTTACAGCTTCGGTCGGCGGCTGCAGGGCACATCAGTGGCAGCCATTGTTCAGTTGACGGACTCCTTTTGTAGAGTGTATCTCTCTACTTTGAGACTAAAAACTGATTGTTTTCACGATCATGGCTTGAACTAGAATGCTTAGTCAGCTCTTACTTTTCTGGGTCGCGACTGGGAACCGATTTTTCTTATTCTCATCCGATTTCGAGTCTTACAAAAGTGAGAGTATGGGAGGGCTATTCTTTCGCAGGCAATACCTGCGAGGGATGTTCTCTCGCAGGCAGAACCTTGTAGGAGAGATACGAGGGCTACCTTTGGGGATGCCTTTTCCTCTCCGTTTTTGAACTAAGGTTCCCACAAGCCGAGGCACCTCGGCCTGTTTTGAGAGGTGTATGTTCCGGGGTCACAGACCTTGGGCATACGATAAGAGTTGTCCGCTATTCCCATTGGAATAGTCGGCCAACTGCCTCCTAAACTGGTCGAGGAACGGAGAAGGGAATGCTGCGTCCCCACAGCAAACTCCTCTCCCGCTATCGTAAGGGCGTGGGACAAGTACCCAATGCCCGACCTACCTGATGCAGGTTTTTCTAGGGTTTTTCCTGCATTTCTTTAGGCGAATACCGGGTAGGATCCTTAAAAAAAATCCCCGGGGCCCTAGTTAACCCTTGGCTACCTTCCTCTACCCTTCCGCATCACCCTTTCAAATCCCTTCCTATGCTATTAAAGGGGAGTTGCCCAACGTAGATTACCCTCATGTAGCCTGTTGCCCTAAAAAACGAGTCTTACAAAAATCCCAAACTCCCTCCTGTATTTCAGAATTAGACAACCAGTAGTATTTTTTCTTCAAGACTCATTGAATACAGTAGGATCTTAGCATGAGTTTATTTGATTTGAAGTCTTGTATTCCATTATTCCTCGTATGAGGTAATAGGATACATCAATACATAAAATTACCATATAATAATTGGATGCTACAATTATAAATAAATATAAGTTAACATAAAAATTCTAAAATTCGGGAACACAAAGTTAAATATATTAATAATTACAAAATAATCATTCTTTAAGGCTATAATATGATATTTACAGTTCTAACAAAAAAATTCAATGCGTACTAGTAAATAATTAATGATTCGAGAATTAACTATCATAAAATATAGAATTACATATCACACAAGAATAAACACAAAAGTTGACACACGTACACTAAGAGGAAACACAAACGACGGACAAGTCACTCCACGAAACAGAGCGACGAGGAATCTGCAAACTCCAGGCAGTACATGAAACAAACAAACAAAAGAGCAGAAAAGAGCAACAGAGACTAAGCAAGTTATGAAATAAGTGGTTTTATTAGCAATACATTGAACACTTTTGCAGGTTATTTTTTTAAAAAATTAATTATTAGAGGAACGATCTAGAAACTCCTGTACTGAGTAAAACATCGTCGCCTTTCAGAAGAATATTTTTACAGTGAATCCCAAAACTCTTGTAGTTATTATTGTTCTTAACATCTGGAGGAAGACTATTGTATAAAACTATCCCTGAATGGTGAATACTTCTCTGGTAGAGAGCAAGGCGATGCTTGTCCGATCATAGACTTGAGAGATTTCTAGTCACATTGGGTAATCGTCCATTGACCGTTCCTTAGTATTCTATTGTTAGTTTTAGTTTATTTAGTTCGTGTTGTGCATCTCTGGCTTTAGGTCCGTAGGCCAAATTATTCTGAGTCTTCTCTCTACATCTTGTAACAATCGTCGCTTTTGGGTAGCTTTTTATTATTATGTAATAATTTTAAATTATTATTTACATGTATGTGGCAGTGAATAAAAACAAACATACGATTTAGTATATATTATAATTCAAATGAAATACAACAACAAGTCAAACACTTAAATCTAACAGTATAAAAAGTAAATGAAACTTAACCTCAGGTTTTTTAGGGTCTTCTCATCAACCAGTATATTTGATAGATTTCCGGACAATCTCCTAACCAAGAATTGGCAGCTTCGAGGCAAATGGACATAGTTTACAAATGTTTTTATAATATCTTACGTACTCTGTCGTATTGTCTAGGTCGCGCCGCCAGCTAATCCAGACCAAATGTAACTGCAAATAACCCTTCAGACGTCGAGTCGCCTAAACTGCAAAATTCAATTCGAGGCACCCAGCATATTTCACGTGCCAACTTTAGGCACCAGAGGCCAATCTGCTTTCCAAGCAAAATTCCTCTCTCACACTTAACAGTCTCTCACATTCTCCAATCATCACCTGTCCACCATGTGTCCTTGTGTCGGAGCTTACCTACTCACCACCGCAATATTGACATTCAAATCTGGCGGCGACCTGTCTGGGCTTTATGACCCTTGTCACTCTCTTTGCCTCGTCTCCACAAATTCCCGGTCAGCCGATCGAAACACTTTCTTAAACTCGTAATGATAACATTCATATTCATACATAAAATAATAATATTTATTAGCGCTGTGTTTTATCGCTACAATCTGGAGGACTGATTATTTCATCTACCTGGTGATTATCTTGTCCTCCGATACGTTCGAAGTAGAGTTTCTCAGTCCCTTAATTTATTAGGTAATGAATGGTATGTTGAGATAATTGTGTAGGTTAAAGTTCGACTCCAAACACGCAGCCTTAGTGATGGAGGGTAGTATTTTAGATTGGATTCTTCAAATAGTTTTCTTTAATAGAAGGCTTTGTGTATCCCATTGTAAGCCTTGAGGGCTTATTAATACATTTGTCTAACAGTACTTTATTATCCGGTGATGGTTTTGATTTCCTTTCCATTAGCCGAGGCATCTCTCTGAATTTTAGATTAATTTCCTGGCGTTTCATTTTTACGTGTTTCTTCAAGGTACTTTACTTCGTTTTTTACAAGAATTTGAAAATTGTTCAGAAAAAACCCTGCTTTTGAAGATTTTTGAGTAAATCCCAAGAATCTGCAAGGTTGGAAACAAGTAACCCAGCAATTAATCGTTTCTCGGTTTGTTCAAATGAAAATAATAATTTAATATATTATCTGTAAAATTTCCCATTCCATCAGAATTTACTTCTATAGAACCTATTTAACTAATCTTATACTGTAAAGAATTTTTTTTGTGGGCTGGGTTTTTACGTTAAATCAAATTTTTTTTGACCATTTAAAGAAATTTTATATAATATTATTACAGTTAAGCATGAAAAACTCTTATTTCAGGCACCTGCGGTTTTTACATATATTAGATCTGCTGCCCGTACCACACACGTACTTCTATTCTGTGTTGTGTTGCTTGCTGTAGCTCTCGTACCGACTTCTCCGTATCGCACAGCCGGCAGAACGGGTTAACTGCATCGATGACTTTAGTCAGGACCACTGCAAGGCGTCGACTCAGGGGTTGACCACTGGCTAAGGCGTCGGCCTCCGGGATTGATCGCTGGCAAGCCGTCGCACTAAATTGTGTGGCTTCGATAAACTCTTCACTAATAAATTGTGGCCCCTTTCTCACGACGATTCTGCCTCGGACTATATCAGAGACAACAACTTGGAAACGTTTACAGCAGAACTCATGAGATTTGTAGATCGGTGACACTTAAAACGTATACACGTAACACAATACGGAGCCTCTCATAATCACATCCACCAGCTGCGGTGAGCGCAGAACAACTGCCCCAGTTTCAGAAGCTTATCTCCGTTCCCTCCTTTATAGCCTCCCATTCTTTTTCTTTTTTTCATTATTAGAAAATTTCGTCGAAATGTCGGTTTCACTGATTCTTCCATTGTTACAAGAGTTATAGCACGCAGCAGCAGTTCCGTAGTCAACAATGGCCAACTATTCTGTCATGTTGAAGCCAACAATCGGGACAGGACACGAAAATTACTTGGATGGAAATATTTATCTCCTCCACCCCCACGCACGTGCACGATTTCAAATTCTCCAAACCACAGCAAACAACACTTCCGAGACAAAGCAAAACTAAACCAAAATACAGGCGTTACAATACCAATACGTGAAAAATGGATATAGTGGATGTCCTAAGTGCAATGGCTTAGCGTGTGTTTCAGCCGCCCGGGGCTTAGGCCAAATTCGTCGCCCCCCTAGTTTAGGTATTTAAATCTAAAATGCTACAAAAATGATTGAAATTCTGAAATTTTGCCGCTCCAAAAAAGTGCCGCCCAGGGCGGGTCGCCTCAACCACCCCTGTCACACTAGGTTACTGCCTAAGTGGCAAGAAGAAGAGAATTAATTTCTTATTTGTGTCTTCTTATTTGTGTAAAAATGAGTATTTGGCTGGAATTGTGTGGTAATCAATGCGAGGAAGGATATACGAGTGATTTTAATTCTATGATATAAGCAAATGTAAGGCGATCTATGGGCCCATCCATCCTAATTAATTATAGTGGTTAAATTTGTTATATTACACCTTTTTCTGATCCTAGAATGTTTTATCTTTCCAGATCTGAGGAAAAATTATTGCTACTTTGTAAAGCAATCTACATATCGTTTTTATAATTATTTATTTAAATTCATGTAATGAATGTGATTCATGACAATTTGATTTAATTTTCTTAAAAAACTCTGTGCATTAATAATTTTTTATTTATTTTTCAATATAATAGCAAGAAAAGTTGAAAATAGTTAGTGGTAAGTGCGCTGTGGACCTGTCTTGCAGACACGTAGCAGCACTAGTATGCAAGGTATGGTTGTTTTGAAATGAATATGATTATCTGAATAGATTTTTTGTGCTGATTCAGAAAAGAACCGTCAAAATTTCGTAGCCCGTCACCTGTTTTCACAAACAACGGAAATGTGAATTTTTTTTAAAAAAAATGTTATTTTGTAATGACATTGTTACAGGTAAACGTTTGTAACGGGTAAAAATGTTCTATGAAGGGTCTGAATGACTATGTAAGGAATACATAAACATAAATATCTAGATGGTCTTTGTGTGAGGATTTCAAGGTGATTGGAATATTAATAAGAAGAAATATAGGCAAATACAGACAAAATAAAAGAAATAAAAACCACACAACGTTTCTGGAAGCCTTGTTTATTTCTTCAGGTGCTACGAAAACTAAAACAAAAGCACCTGAAGAAAGGAACAAAGCTTTCGGGAGCGTTGTGTGATATTTATGTCATTACTTCCTTTGTCTCAATTTGCCTATTTTGCTTATTATTAATTTTCAAACCAGACGTAATCTTTTTCATTTTGATTGGAATATTGCTCGGCGAACAAGCAGCCTACACCAAATTTTCATGCATTTTGTACGAATGGAACTCCAGAGCAAGGACGCAACATTGGGTTCGGCAGCAGTGGCCACTCAGAAGTACATTCACTCCTGGCGAAAAAAATCATGTTTCACTTCCACTGGTTGATCCCTCGAAAACACCGTTGCCACATCAAACTTGGCTTACTGAAGCAATTCGTGACAGCTCTAAGCAGGGACAGTAAATGCTTTCAGTATCTTGGTGGAAAGTTTCCATCTATCACGTCAGAAACAATTAAAGCTGACATTTTTATAGACCCTCAAATACGAAAATTAATCGCAAACAATATTTTCCAGGAAACCGTGAGTGAGTGCGAATTTCGAGCACGGACTGCATTCAGAAATTGTACACAACTTTTTGGGGAAGACGAAGGCTTTAAATTACACCGCTTTAAGCCCTCTTCACATACAGCCGGTTGTCAGGCCGAATTGGCTACGAATATGGAGCGTGATAAGTTATTCCATTGCATACTCTGGTGCAGACGTTTTTCAAAACGAAAAAAATTAATGATGCAATGGGTTTGTTCAATGATTATGAAAAGAGACATGTTAGGGGCATTCTATGTTCACTTTGAGGTGTTGAGAAAATTTGAACATACGTTTTTAAATTATTTTCGTATAGGAATTGAAAATTTCGATGATCTTCTTACACGGATAGAAAAATCCATTCAAAGCCACTATTTATTTCATTCCTACTTTCTGACTTTTCAGATGAATTCTAAAATTTTAAGAAGAATAAATATCAAGATCCGACTGTTTAGTGGACGCTCAATGTCAATTCCAAACGAAGTTTTAATTATCGCGTCTCGAGAGCTCTAAAGCTTGTAGAATTTCACAGAATTATAAACTTACATCCTTAATTGATGTTGTAAAGGCTTGTAAAATTATACATAATTTTTTTCTTGAAAGGGACGGCTTCTTTGTCTATATCTGGGTTTAGAAGTACGAAAAGTGGACGAGTATGTGGAGGAATTTCAAAAAATAACGTAAGAAACGCGATATGATTACTTTTTAACACATTCGGACTCAATAAAATGACATTTTACATTTAAAATACAACAAAACTGGAAAAATGTGTGCTTAATAAATATATTTTTTGGAACTACCAGAATTTCCAAGCTGTTAAAATTAGGTTTAACAAAATTAATATAGTTCTTGTATTTTACTCTCCATATTCCGTTCTTTCTTTATCATCCATATTTTCATATACATTTCTTAATTCCCAAAAATTTCTATTCTGTAATCTGTATTTATGCATTTCTCTACTTTTTCCCCCCAAAGGAGTCAATCATGAATTAAATTTGTAAATAGTTGTACAACCTCCGTGATGATAATTGAAAAAAAATAAGTACAAAATATTTTACTTTAAGAACGCATATGATAAACCAGGAAAAATGTGGAGTAGACGAATCGGGCCGGGTAGATGTGTAAACGCTCCATAACTTAATCACCCGCTAGGTTGTCGCACTTGGACGACAGCCGGAGTTCTGCTGTAGGAGAACCTGGCCCCGTAGACAACGGCCCGACTGTCGGCTGCAGGGTGAACGACAACGACACCTAGTGTGAAACGTCTCATAAGTTTTTAACCCTTTCTGTAGTGAGTGTGATGTCGTTAAGCCGATTGTCGGGTAAATGTGAAACGAGCCTTAGACGAGGACCTGCTGGAATCCTATAAACTGCATGGTTGCAACATGAGCATCAAATTTCACTTTCTTCGTTTCCAAACAATCTTCGTGATTTTTCGGAAGAATATAGCGATTACTTCGATCAGGATATTAAAGTGATGGAAAAGAGAATGCAAGGAAAGGGCTCGTCTTTTGTTGGATATTGAACAGAGACTGGACGGACGCACAACGTAGACAATGCAAAAGGAGGGAGTTTGAATTGAAACCAATGCCGAATGTTGGGTATATTTGCTGATGAATACGTATTTATGTTTACCTAAACCTGAAACAATCATTCCGTTCCACCCAGAAAACATTTTCGCACATTACAAAGGTTGCCATATTCTAATGTAATGATAAAATATCGTTTTCATCTTATTTTCATATTTACGTCATTTGTGAAAATACCTGATGTAATACGGAATTTTGAAGGTCATGTCCGGAATCTGCGGAAAAATAAATCCATTCAGAAACAACAGCAAAAAGTTGAATAATTGCAGGCCAATGTAATAATTCATTCCTTCCGTAAACTACACCGTCATCATCATCATCAATAGCACGACAGTCCTTTGTGGGCCTTGGCCTTCTGAAGAAGCTTTCACCATTCCTCTTTATTTAGCGCTGCATTTCTCCAATTCTTGATTCCGATTATCCTTACATCCTCTCTCACGCCGTTTTCCCATCTCAGTCTTGGTCTTCCGGCTTTCCTTATTCCTTCTGGGATGTCTTCAATATCCTGCCTATCATTCTATCATTTGCCCGTAGCCCATTCTAGCCTTCTAATCTTGATAAACTTCACGATGTCCGGTTCATTATACAGATCGTATAGTTCATTATTATTTCTTCATCTCCATTCACCTTTCACTTCTACCGGGCCAAAAAATTCCTCAGAATCTTTCTTTCAAATGTAGTGAGTTGTCTCTCATCGGATTTAGAAAGTGTCCATGTCTCAGCACCATATGTTAATACTGGTCTTATTAAGACTTTATACATTAGGACTTTAGTTTTCCTGAACAGCAGCTTAGACTTCATATGTTTTCTGAGGCCATAGTAGCACCTGTTGACATAGAGTATACGCTTTTGAATCTCCGAGCTGACACTGTTCTTATTAATAACTTCTGATCCCAGATAGGTGAAGCTACGTACAGTTTCTAGCTTGTATGGTCCAATTTCTATGAATGTGTGTTCCCTCGGGATGTCTTTCTTGGTTACAGGCATGTTCTTGGTTTTCCCCTCGTTAATCTGTAAGTTCATTCTTTTTGCTTCTTTTACCAGACTTGTGAAAGATTCTCTCATTGCTCCTGGTGTTCTTGCAATTATATCTATGTCATCGGCGTAAGCCAGGATTTGCACTGATTTATATAAAATGGTCCCGCTTGTGTTAATCCCCGCATCTCTTATCTCCAGAGCTATGTTCCACATCACTAATAATCATATGAATAGCGACCACAATTAATATGATTGTATTCAGAGAAAATGCACGTCCTGTCTACTTACCATTACTGAGTTTCACAACGTTAACTGATTAATTATATTACAAAATTTAGGAACTTATGAAAATAAAGCAAACAAGAAACAGGGTATTTTTTTAAACAGATAAGTAATGACGTTCGAGTCCGGAATTAATTAAGGCTAGTGTACTTGTTTGCTTCTCGGTAACAAAGCGATTCCAAAGCAAGTTTTTTCAATTAACAAGATAATATGCATTTAAACAACAAATACGAAAATACTCTGGGAACAGTCGTATAGAGCTTCGTTTAATTTAACAGCGAATCAGTTTTACTGTCACAATAAAAATTATTTTCTGTCGTGAATTATTCTAGTCACAAATAAAATCTGCCATCAGGACATATATTTAAGCACCAACTTTCGACGCTCAAACAAAAAATTTTGATGAGGAATTCAATTTCTAAGTGTCTGCAATCCTCTGCAAAACGCCACCTACATCATTTACTAGATAAATTGTAGTCTGCCTCTTTCTAACTCAGCCAAAGGGAAAGGACTCTTCCTGAAAGTACTGTCAAACGTTAATAGCCACAGTTGCCTATAGCTACTCATGTCCACTATCAATTTTGATAAATTGTTGATGCTGACTCTCCTTAAAGCGCTACCAATTAATCTGGATGAATTCATATCTCTGGGAACTCTCGTTCCTTCAGACCATACAAAGTTCTGGAATCAATATCGTCAACCATTTTATTTTCCTCTAACAATACACTCCCTTACTCTGGGGGCAGATTAACTTTTCTTCTTTTACCTACAATCGATGAGTACAAATGTATATATGCACATACGTATGTCAATTAGTTCTCAAACTCACTACCTCTCTTTCCTATTCATCTTACAATCAATCCAACCGATTTCTGTAATAGGAAAATTTCAGAATAGATATTTCCATATTCATCTATGCACCCATATTAAAATTAAAAATGAATCTGCACATTTAAGACTTCATTTCAATTGACTTTAAATGGAGATGTTAAAAACTATTTGAGTTTAAGGTAAATTATTAAAGTAACAGTTAAAAGAGATTTCAGAGGGTTCATATCGGCTCTGTTTTAAAATAATACATGTAATTATCTAATTTATTTTCAAATAAATAAAATAGTGTTTGTTTGTATGTATGTTCCGCAAACAAATCTACACCTGTGGAGCAAATTTCGTACACGTATTCCTTTTGAATCGGAAACAAACACGCCCAGGAGAGGGGATGGAAATTTTCAAACTTTCTGAAACGACCGATATTTGCGTCGGATAAATATTTTTCAGGGCGAATGAGATTCATAGTATTTCTCCTCAATATTTGTTGTGAATAATTTTTCACACTTTTCTGTATTGAAATAACGCTAAATCAACGACAGATAGTCTATATAATAAAAAAATGACGTAAATTTGTATGTATGTAGCCCTATTTAAGTTAATTTCTATACAGATTTAAACGCGTGGACAGTTTGCAACAAATATTGGTACACATATTCTTCAAAACTCGAGAAAATGTACTATAGGGGTGAGTAATTCCTAACATAAAGGTGTAAAGAATTATCATTAAAATATGTGATCATTTTGTGTTAAATTCCTGCGTGCCAAGAGACAGTGACGTCCAACCCCAAGGGGCTAAAATGGACGGGGGTAGAAATTTTGAAACATGAAAACACGGTCGATAGTTGCGTTGAATAAATATTTTTCAGGGTTAAGTAGATTGATAGTACTTCTAACGATGTTTTTTGTGTATAATTTCACCCCTTTCGGCATGGTAGTGCATCATGCTTAGGGGTGGGGCGTTTCTTAAAAATAAGGTAAAAACACGAGATTCAGTTCAAATCGGGGTTAAGGATGTTGCAGAGTTTATTTATAACAACCTAGCCGACGCGTGGGCTGGGTAGAAATTTTCATACATGTTAACCGGCTGATTTTTTCGGCATCAATGAGATTCATAAAATTTCTCTACATGTGCTCTGTGTATAATTTCAACTCCTTTCGAATTTGAGAGGGGAGCACCATAAGGAGGGGGTGAAGTGACATTACATAAAAATAAAGCAAAAACAATTGAGATTGGATTTGAATGCGGGGTTATGGTTGTCACCGAGTTTAATTATGACATTCACCTTGCCGATTAACTCCCCAAAGGGGATTTTCAAACACGTTAAACAGCTGATATTTGCATGTAATAAATATTTGTCGCGGTCATAAATAGTATTTCTACCAATTTTGTTATTGTACAATTTCAACCCCTTCCGGCATTGCGGGGAGATTGAGCACGTTTAGGGGTCGGTGTGCGTTACAAGAAAATAACGCGAAAACAACCTAGATTCTATATGACAACCCTGGCACCCAGCTAGTGATTATTAAAATGCTTGGTTGCAAAAGGAACAAGATTAGTGGTGCAGTTATAATGACAAGGAATTTGATGTAAATAGTGGATGTAATTTTGAGTTAGTGATTAACAGGTGCTCCATTATTAGTCACTTAAAGATTTGCACAACCATGTACTTGGTACACCGTGGCTACACACTATCAATGCATTTGTGGGAAGATACTTTATAACTTTTCAACAGGTCCTTGGTCAGAAAAAAAATGGACCTGATACTTCTAGATCAATCACTTGACTCCATGAACCTCCAATTATGCCAACATTGAAGATTTCAGAGGTATTCACCACAGTGAAATTATAAAAAAAAAAACCTTATCACTCTTAACTGAAGTGTACATGGAAATTGGCAAATTTATGTTGTCAGGAGAATAAAATATGATACTTTGTTTACATTTGGAAAATAATACAAATTTTTAATAAAAAATACTAAAAGCATAATTTGAGTGATGAAATATTGGTTCATTTATAAATTAAAATTTTTTTTAAAAAAAAAATTATATATAGGACTCCTGTTAATTATAAATGCTTCTGTAAAATTGTTTTTCTCTGTTCAGGTGGGTATGGCAATAATACGAAAAGCTACTCCAGATTCAAATTAAAGAATTTTAAAATGATGAATTAGTTTCTCATTAAAATTGGTGACTGATGTAAACATTGGTATTAATACTAACTTTATACTAATTAGAGAAATAAATAGCCAAATAGGACAAAAATAATTCTTATAGCTGTTCAGTTTTTGAATGATTTGAAAGCATCAAGGATTGTAGAAACTTTGTGGGGTATTAAATTTAGCACTTATTTTTGTGTTATTTGGTTATTTATCTAATTAGTATACCTACAAACCGTACTTTAAAAAAATATTTATCCACCAAAGACCTATATTTCATGTACTTTTACAAAGAAACTTGAAAGTATCAATATATTATATATGAATACGAACAGAAACAAAGCAAAAAAACTTGAACACTGAAATTCCAGTATGGAAACACTTGCTTTCCAGCCAAAGGGACTAACCCAGAATAGACAAATCCATGCCTTTTACAATTATGATTGTTCAAGTAAGCACATAAATTATTATAAAAAAAAGAATGTACGAAACACTCAAGTTATTAGCTCTTTGCCAATGTGATTCCTCATTTGTCTCATTATCTTATATAATCATGAGTATATTTTATCACATTAAAAACACTTTTATAGTTTCTCTCCAGTGTGAATCCTCATTTTCAGTGAACCCGATTGTGAGAATGCTGAATCACATTCAACACACTTGTAAGGTTTGTCTCCTGTGTGAATCCTCATATGGGATTTTAAAGCACTTGATATTGAGAATGTCTTACAACACTCAACACATTTGTATGACCTTTCACCAGTATGAATCCTCATATGCTCTTTTAAACCACTAGATCTTATAAATGTCTGAAAACACTCAACACATTTATATGGTTTTCACCTGTATGAATCCTCTTGTGTTTTTTTAGGGAGCCTGATTGTGATAATGTTTTATCACATTCAACACACTTGTATGGCTTGTTTCCAGTGTGAATTCTCAAATGTGTTTTTAAGAAACTTAATAATGAGAATGTCTTGAAACAGTCAACACTTTTGTATGGCTCTTCACCAGTGTCAATCCTCATATGATCTTTTAAACCATTAGCTCTCCTGAATGTCTGAAAACACTCAACACATTTGTATGGCTTTTCACTAGTATGAATTCTCATATGGTTATATAAAACATTAGCTCTCCTGAATGTTTGAAAACACTCAACACACTTGTATGGCTTTTCATCAGTATGAATCCTAATGTGTTTCTTTAAGGAACATGATCGTTTGAATGTTTTATCACACTTGTATGGTTTCTCTCCATTATGAATCCTCATATGCATTTTTAAATAACTAAACACTGTGAATGTTTTATTACACACAACACATTTGTATGATTTTTCAGCAGTGTGAATCATCATTGTCTTTTTAACTGACCTGAATTTGAGAAAGTTTTATCACACTCAACACATTGGAATGGTTGTTCACCAGTATGATTCTTCATATGCACTTTAAAATCATTTGAAAGTCTGAATAATTTAAAACATTCAACACATTTAAATGGCTTTTCACCGCTATGAATCTTCATATGGCATTTCAAACCACTAGATCTTTCAAATATCTGAAAACACTGGACACATTTGTCAGGTTTTTCACCTGTATTAATTGTCAGATTTTTTTTCTTGGGAACCTGACTGTGAGGATATTTTATCACACTCAACTCACTTGTAAGGGTTGTCTCCTGTCTAAATCCTCATATGCACTTCTAAATTACTAGGAACAGAGAAGGTTTTAAAACATTGAGCACATTTGTAGGTTTCTTTATCAGTGTCTAAATCAGACATTATCGATCTGATTATCTTTCATGACTACTATATTTTGAATGTTTGCTTGTACTTTTAATAGATGTTTTTCATATGTTGTTAATGTAATGAGTTAGCAAATAAGGAATTGAAAATTAAATCTAATAGAACACTTAATTGACTTCCTTTAAAACAATTTTCTCTGTGTTAAGTAAAATATGCACTGTGTGATCAATTATATTTAAATATTTATGTTTAGGTATGTGAATTCAAACTCAAGTTCCTCCAATTACTGTGGCAGTTGTTTGCCATTCACCTGAAACCAAATAAATTATAATGTAATTATCATTTTTTATAGTTTCATAACATCAGAAGATATATAGAATATCTTCTCATACATTTCATTTAACAAAAATATCTGCCTTACTTTTTTCTGTAAATATATTAATATGGTTATATAACCACAGAATCCATATATTTGTTATCATAACAAAGTAGATCATGTGAACTGCAATTTATATAATCCAAAAAAGCAAATGAATTAGTGAATTTCAAGTGAACAAATTGAATTTTTAGTGAATTTCAAGTGAACAAATTGTTGGTAATATTTACTAAATAATATTTCATTTAAAAACTATATTGAACATCTGTGCATATATTTTTGTGTGAACAATTATTTATGCACATGAAAAATCATCAGAATTCAGGTATAAAATATTCTACATACAATTGCTAAACTGTAATCATAAACATATTTATTATCTGGCCACTATTTTCACAGAAAACAAGGAAAATAAATGCTAGCTGTTGTCAAACATACTATGCATTCCAGAGCTTAGAAATTTATTTTGTCAGATTTGAGTCTTGCTCTCTGTACAAGATCAGAAAATTCTTGTCCACAATGTACTTTAGCCTCCAAAAATCCTACTTAAAAGTACAGACATTCAGAATGAGAGTCAATGTATCTGGTACCTGATCAAGTCTAGTGTATGACAGGGTAGCAAATTTGGGTCAGTATCCTACATACTTCAGATTTACCAGTAAAGGATAATACTGCAATAGGTATCTTTGCTGATGACAAAGTTATCGTTTCCACTAACTATAAACCACAACAAGCAATCAATGCCTTACAAAATCATCTAAAGGATAGAAAAACAAGAGTGAAAATTAAGACCAATGAAGATAAATCTATGCTACAAAAAGGCCAGTGGTCATCGGAATATCTGAATGACAGATGAATACCTACATCATTTGGTACAGCAATTCTTAAACTCTTATAGGTATAAAACACAAATCACTTTTACTTTATGTAACCCTACATTCAATAACAAATGAAATAAGAATATAACGTGTCAGTTTAAAATATAATAATTAGATGAAATAATCAAATAAAGACAAAATAAAGTGTGTGGTATTTATATCATTACTTTATTTTGTTTGTATTTGTCTATTTCATCTAATTATAATAACAAATAAAAGACATTACAATTTAAAATAAGAGTAAAAAAAACCTCGATGAGGAATATTTCAAACAAAGTTTAAGTGAATAAAGTTGTTTCACTGTTCTATTAAAAATTGTTTTAAAGTTCGGTATTATGTCCAACAGTTGTATGTGCAGCATGCAATCTTGACCTAAGTATATTTTTTGTGTAAGTACAAGCTGAAAAACCTGTTTCACAATGATACATTGTGACAAAAGGGCTACTTCAGGGTATTCACTTTTAACACCAAACCAAAACTGGTTTAGTGACACAGATTCAAATATATTTTTAATGCAGCTAAACTCTTAAGATATATGAGTGAGTTGTATTCCAGGATGGTTAGTGTTGAAGGTTTATTTCTAATGATAAATGGATTTTGTATCCACTCAATGTCAGTATCAGTAGCTTGGCTTTACGAATGCAAAAGTAGGTTTTTGAAACTGCCTATTACCATGAAATTTTACATACATGAAGCTATGAATATTCTAATAAACTTAGGAGACACTAATATCAAAAATATCTTTTAATTACTGAGATATATGCAAATTATAAAATCGTGACGTCACTTCCGCAACTGCACAAAGCCAACCAATAGATTGAATTTAGTTATTTCTAATTTACATCAGTAATATTCCTTTACGAGAAACGAATTGTCAATAACATAGTCACGTAGTTGGGATGCTATGTCGTTATGAGACCAACGTTGAGACGCGAAAATCCCCAACCAGATAAAACCTGAATGGTTTAAAGATTTCATATGTATCTAAATTATCAACACTTTATTAAAGATCGAAGCTTTCCCCCGTGTAGTAATTAAGCCGCGACGTTTCGGGTAGAAACCCGGAGAAAGTTTTGTTTATAATAATATGTGATTTACATAATTAATACAAAAAACCGACTTTCGGCCTTGTTAAAAAAAGTTTTTTTTTAACCTCATTGACGCAGTATTGGTAAGTATAATCATTAGTAATATTTTTAGATGGCTTATGAATCTCAACTTACGCGACGCACCTATTTCATCCATCCCTTATAAAATTGTTTTTCCGACTGGTCGTGCTATTGCCATTCCCAACCGACCTTACAGTGTGGCAGTGCAATGAAATTGTACCAAATACATTTATTGGTTTCCAACCAGGGCCAATTGTTGTTCCAACAACGTTTCCACTGCAAGCTCCGCGATCGTCACAATCAACCTGCTTTGAGATCGGAGAATTGTATTTGAAACAGATTCACCGGGAAAGCCTTCGCTCTCCAATATTTTATATAATTATAACTTTTATTATTGAGATATTCTTGTTTGTTAATTTAAAATTCTATTATTTGTTTATATTTATTGTGCAATTATTTGAAGAGTGATTATAGGACACCTGATTTATGGATATATACGCATGGTAATAAAACAGGGTGTAAATTGCTCAGGAAAGCTATAAAAGAAAGAAATTGTTCCCAAATGGTGACTGAAACTGGATATACACAATATAACGGTTTGGGATACGACAAATAGACAGGGTACCTTACTTACCTGTAATCAACAGTTAAGCTGTGTAGAAATAAAAATCAAATTTTCGAGGACCTGAGCCTCCTTCATCAGGCTAGCAGGTCTGGACCAAGCCGAGCACGCATTTCAGTCCTACTATTCTGATGAAGGGGGCTCAGGCACTCGAAAATTTGATTTCTATTTCTGGAAAGACTGGCTGGGCTGATGATTGATTTTATGTAAGTCGACTTTGCTGCCTCTCATTCCTATTGAAATGAGTTGTTTAATTTGACCTCCACACATTTGTCGTAAGTGTTATATATATGTTGGATGAATACCTGGGGAAGAACTCCAATGCAACAATACCAAACTGATGACCTTGTGTTTTGATCAATTGAGAACCCGTGGACCGACAAGAAATGGACCTGATTCCTGGAACTCCAGGAAAATATTAAACTAAATGTTACAAGTCGAACTACATTGACTATATAATTTGGTCCTGCCAATGCACCTGAAAGGTTATTATTTCCCTACAGTGAAAAAACAAAATATTATCAGTAACCTAAGTGTTTTCAGATTTGTGTAAATTAAGGAGAATAAATATTGTGTATTTGGTTACCTTTGAGTTAGGATTATGCTAAGAATTGGCATCTGGACTCTACATTCAACAAACTACTTTTTTAGGTCAGTAGTGATGGACAGTAATACTTGCATTGAGGACACTCACTCTCAGTGTTTCATTAAGCTATATAACAATGTTTTATGGAAACTCACCAAGACTTTTATCACACACAACACATTTAAGTGACTAACCAATGAAAATTTTCATTTGGTCCTAAGTGTAAATGCGCCTGGGATCTCTATTAAGCATGACTATTATCAGCTATACTCGAAGGTAGATCAAGTTCATTAGAAGGAAGGAAAATATATGTCACTAACATAATCAGCAAATGTTTCACCATATTAAAATGAAAATATAATATGTTTGTTTGAAATATAATCATAAGATAAAATACCAAAATGTCAGACAAAATGAAGTGATAATATAAATGCCATTTTTTGTCTATTTTATACTATTATTGTTTCACCGTATTTCTGAGAATCAACCTTGTGGAGCAATACCACTGGAAAAAATGCTGCCAAAATTGAATCATGATAAAATTGTAAAACTAAATAAAGCAGTATGCAATAAGAATCATACATACAGAAGGAATAATTGCAACAGTTGAGTATTATTTTCAGAAAACAATTAAGTTATATGTTGCAACTTGAATAAAAATTTAACTAAGTGTAAAATATCTTGTGTGGTTGAGAAGAGGATGAGGCAATTTAACTTTACTAGTATTTTGACTCTAACATATCTGTAAAGAATGACTAGACATGTCTTGTATGTTTAACAGCAGGTTGAGAAAGTGACTCCAGACAAGTAGTACCATGACTTTCACCAAATAATGTCAAATATTTAATATATATATATATATATATATATATATATACACGAATGTTAAAGATAAATTAATTATTAAGGGACAAAGTCACATTTGATAATTGAATAGTGAGAAAGATAAAAATTTAGGACAAAGATTATGAATACACTCTGAAGAAAGCAGTTCCTTTAGGCATAGTAATATGCTCCAAGGAAGCATATGTTCAAGGTGTAGGGAGTACAGGAATAAGAAGGAAAGACTGAAAATATTCAGCAAGGCCGGGAAATAATCTCAGTTACTTTTGCTTTGTACACAAATTCTCTACCATTGAGCTATTGTGCCTTTTCCCAGACTTAACAAATATAGCAAGTCTTATTAGGTGAAGAGGGTGGAATGGATAGAGCAGAGGGAGTAAAGAGTTTGGTGCATCCATTAAGAAATAATTACAAATGTTAAAGATATTATAATAAACTCATTTGGATAGGAAATATGGATACAGAGCTGCTGACTAACTAAAAATTGACAGTTACTGTAGCCAGGCTGGGAAGAAATAATACGTCAAATTATAAACCTGAATCTCCTTTTTCAGGACAGGTCAGAACATTGCGTCAGATGGCCACCTGCACATGTGGGTGTACATGAATATGTATATGTATGTCGCTTAATATGGATGCATGTGCACATGTAGGTGAATGAATGTGTGTGTACATATATATACATAAAATATTGTCCGCAGCCGGCAGGTGCACAGAATGGTGTAACACTACTTCGTGAAGAAAGAGGCTGAGAGCCTCCAAAAATTTGAAAAACAACCTTCAGTTCCTTAAGGCGACACCGCACTTCACTTTCAGGTAAGCCACAACCTATCTCTCTTTCCTTTCCTTACCAATATTGCAATTATTTTTGACAATGTCACATCCTTACATCTCTCTTTCCTTTCCATACCAATATTTTATATATATATAAATTCCTAGTAAGAGTGGTAGATAACTGAATCAAATTGTTTGGTCACTGGTACCCGTTTCAGAGAATATAAATTGAGATACATGATAATTGAATTCATTTTAAATTAATTGTAACAAGGAATACTGAAGAACATACTAGAATTATTTTGGATATGTGGTGACACCAGTTAAATTATTGATGGAGGAGAATGTCATTATTGCATGCATCTGTAAACAGCACTTATACATATATTAATGAAATTATATTTATATCTTAATAATTACTCTGCTTGACATATCTGCAGAACTAAAATATTTGGTGATCTCCCAAGAGATGTGAAAATTTCAAGATTCTGAACGCTCTTGAATTGCATTTATAATTATATGCTGAAACAACAGTAATTTTGTACACTAACAAAATAAGATTTACCTTTTTTGACTTGAGTATACAAATACTTGTTTCAAGGCACATATATTACTAATTCAGGTTCAAATAAATTTTGGATAAATATACTAATTAGAAGAAGAAATAGCCAAATAACAGACAAAATTAAGTGATAATATAAATACTACACATTCCTGAAGTTTTTGTTGCTTGCTGCATGTGATTCAAAAACGCAAGAGCCACAAGAAAGACACTGCACAAAGTCCCTGTCTTAATCTAGATGCTCTGGTAGGAACTTTAAAAGTTCAATTGATTAAAAAACTGTCATATCAATGTCAATTTTTATTAATCAAATAAATACATTTTAAAAAACTAAACTGTCAATTAATGTTCAGATCCCAGATCAAAATTTTCAATGTAATGTAAATTTATCTGCAAAGATAAAAAATAAATATATGCATCAGAAAAATTCTAGAAGTCATAAATCTCTTCATAAGTTAATGTTAGGTTTACTGAACAAAATATTAATATTGGGTTTTGATGGACATAATATGTAACTATTTTAAGAGGTAATTTACTTTAGTAAAACTATATAGCTACTTGACAAAAAGGAAAACAAGAGAAATTAAAAAGCTATGAAATAAAGTATTAGGATTGATAAAACAGAACTAGATGAACCTACGATGAAGAAATCTGTGTGTACAATATACCTAAATTAAATGTAAACATAAAAATTGGACCTTGTTTGATAAATATATTTAATTGTTCCATAAAAAGTTTGTGGATATGTTAAAAACTCTGAAGCATATATATCGTCCAGTTGACTGCACCTTAAATGAAAATCTAAAGCAATGGTGAACGGAATAGTAAAATAATAATTCAAACCTTTACTATTAACACGTCAGTGTTATTTGTTACACTTTTGAAAAGTAAGTCATGTGATAAACATTAAGCAACTAACCATTATTTATATAAGAAACACTATTTATCATTAAATAAACCTAATTCTTGTAATTGTAACATGTCACTTATTATTCATAACACTAAATTTCTCGAATAATGAATCTCATATTTAATAAACACTATTCAAATTAAATTAACTGAAAAATATTTAATCTTAATATTTACCCAACACATAATAATAACACAATGGTCAGTAAACTGACAAGACAATTAGAACATTTTATCACTACATTTCAATCTCAAAAATAGTTGAGGGAATCCGTCTTCCCTGTATTTTCAAGGGTCTATTTACTGCAAATTAGTATTGATACAATAAATTAAATTGAAACAGGGAGTTGTTACATTTGTACTTTTAGAGAAGTTCTAAGCATTTAAATTAATGATTCTTAATTAGAAAATATTTAATTTCTTTCTTATGTTTAATAAATATATTCTAAATTATTTGAAATCTTGTATTGATACTTTCCGTGAGACTGTTTACTGTAAGAGATTGAATTGTCATGCAACATTGGGTGGTTCGTGTTTGGCGCTTAACCTCAAGGACAATGGCCGACAGTATAAAATCTCTGGTCCAGCTGATTGCCGTACAGTCTTCTGCTAAACATTACGGAAGACGGACGGCAGTAAAATCATGTTTGAACCAGGTATGGTTTCTAATTTAAGGCTTTAAGAAATCTTATATCTTATTCATAGGTGGAATTGAAAAATCAATATGTTAGTGCATACTTTATTTCGAATAATTCTTTTAATTTTTTAAAAATTAATTATTTTTATTTTACTTGGCAACTCACCTCACCTCTGAATTCATTTGTTTTTACATTTGATTGTTTATCATCGTTGTTTCAAACTTCTAATTTTCAAGCTCAAATTTACGATTATGATACTTTAATTACATTTATTCCTTAAAATTATATTATATTTCAATTATCTTAATTTAATTTTAGTTAGTATCTGATTCTGATACTTAACACATTTTCAACATTGTCTGGCGTGAGGAGACGATGGATTTTCTCTGTATTAAGGTTAAAGTCTGGATATTAAATTTGTTCGATGTTATTCACTATTTATTTTCGAATAAAGTCAACCGAGCTACTAAAATTAGGTTTTAAGAACTGCTCAACTACTTGAACTCTAAGGATTATGAATGATGAATCCAGCAGATGACATTCTGATTTTGCATGTTTCGTTCAAATATCAAGAGTTTATCCTTCATGACTCCAGTCTAAGCCCTATAGTACCTTCGTTATGTTAAAGTGAAATCTGTTAAAATAACTGAAATATGCTTGGGTTTCTATTAATTCTGGTTCACTTATTTTCAATTTCACTTTGTATTAACGGACGGAATTAGAAATCGAAAGGGAAGAAACGACAATCAGCCTCATTTTATTTTTTCTTTGCATGTTCGAGCTTTTATACCATACAACACAATATTGGTGTAGGGTGATAGATTCTTCAATTATGAATTTTGTATTCTGAATTTTTTTTGTGTGTTCATTTATTCCAATGATATGCAATTATATAAGAGGACGCAGTTGGGTACTTTCAGTAGTTCAATAAAATTTCCGTAACAGTCTTCTCCAAAATTTTTGTTTTATACTTTAGATCTAAAATTAATTAGAAATGTTACGCAGTTATTTTCTTTACTTCGGCTGTTCAGTCTTGAGTCAAGACTTGACATTGTTATTGACGCTGTTCCTGAGAATATCGAAACTCTTGTTTATAGAATTATGCTCCAATGACAAACTTAAAATCTGACTCAGAAGGTAATAAAATATTTACTCATCTTCACAGAAACGATCCTCGATCATTGCACACTAATTTCAATAATCTAAATAAACATTTAATCCAGGTACCATGACTATACAAATATTTTATCATTCTGCTGACATTGTATGAAGGCATAGAGAACCGCTATTAATATTATCAAACTATTTGTTAAACTGCTACTATTTAATGAGGAACGTAAAGCACAAGGAATCGGTTTCCGTGAAGCTACATAAATATTTTATGGCGTGTTCAATCACTCACTGCCTTGACTGGTTAGTGAGTCAGATATTGGGTTAAGATTTATTTATCGATACCTTTAATTAGGAAATAGGACAGGTCAAAGAATTATTACATACATAGATAACAAACATAACAATGAAACACACAATATGAAAATACAAAAACGAGGAACAGAGACATTACAAAGATGTATGCACATTAAAAGTGAGAACACACATAAAATAAAATACAAAATAAGTACGCAAATAATGTAAAGATTTGGAAAAGGGAAAACTAAAAATATTCAATTTGAGTTTTAATTTAACTTTTTACTATTTTTATTACGTACTATTCACAGAAGCACAACTGAAAATTCACTCATTTCACCACTGTTACTTTGTTCGTCAGGTGATATACAAAATAAGAGAGAGAAAGAAAATTAAATTAAAATTTGTAAAATATAGTTAATTAGTAAGTATTACGATCCCTTAGATCTTAATAATGCTAGTTGACATTGGAGTATAATTATTGTACCTCTAGTTGTTTTTTTTATCTTTTTTCGAATGAGACCTAGTTATGCTTATGATCGAATGAAACTATAGATTGGAGTATGACGTTTGAAAACTTATAATTAAAATCGAAGGAACATGTGCGAATAAAAACAGCTGAAGAATGGTGATATAAACTTAAACTTTTGCGGAACATATTTATGATGCGGAATATATGTTTCTTAAACTTTGAAGTTCGCAAATTCCTACCTTGAGCGTAATAATTGTAAGGTTTTATATCCGTTACATAGGGATTAATTCTCTCAAAAAGATACTGAAAAGTCTAAGAAAAGACGATTCAGTGACTGGTAGGTTGGCATCTAATTTCTGACCAATTAACGCAATTGTAGAAAGAGAATGCGACAATTAATATAAGTTCGCTAGAAATACGTCGGTAATTCAAACGGTATATCAAATTCCCGTAAATTCTGTTATATTCGTTGCTTTGTACAATATTTTGAAGTACGAGCAGATCTCGTAGAAATAATTTGTATGCGCTTGCACCTCAAAATGTAGATCGAGAGCCTTTGGGAACGTGAGGAGATTCGTAACAGACCAGATTGTTTATAAGTCTATTATTTATTGCAGTGCAGCAATATTAAATAAGTTTTGTCTGAACTTCGTGTAATGATTTTTAAGACTGTTTTGGAATAATGAACTATAGAAATCAAACACAAGTTACAACTTTGCCAGACGGCAGATGCGGGAAATGGGTTCAGTTGAAACTGGTCTTAGATGACCAGAACCTTGTAGACGTTTAATAGAACAGATACTTAAGAAAAGGTCGAGGTTTCTTTTTTTATTTAATTTTGGAAAATATGATTTTCAGATTTTATTTATGAAATTGACGTTATGTATTTCCAATTTCGCTTTAGACAACACAGGTAACTGAATCTGAGCTATGTCCAAGATGGACTTTAAGCCCTAATGACGGTTTTTCGATCTAAAAATTTTGAAAGATTTAAAGAAAGGGTAAGGATTGAGGTCCGCCACTTTCTTTGCGTCCTATAAATTTTACAAAAGAAGAAACACAGATGAACCGTACTTCAGAAAATACGTTATGTTGCATTTTTCCGTTGGACGACGTAAAACGTCCTTTAAGTTTCAATTGAAAATTTCGGCTTTGAAGACCGTGCAACGACTCGTATAGTTCACATAAGTACAGATATATATGGAATGGTAAATGGACAGCTGCACCACCATCAGCCGGATGCCCTCCAGACTTTGGAATAGGGTGTTATAATATTTAAATTTGATGCAATTTTCTAACAATGCCGCATTTATTAGCTGCAAACTTTCTAGACAGAGTTGCTCTTCCTTTTAATTCTGTCGCTGCTCCAGACTAATTCCGTGAAATGGCCGTGGGAACCACGTTGATGGCCGCAGGCAATCTACGCATTATCATATACGAAGCAAATAGTGACCTTATATGTCAAAGTCTTTATTTCACCCGATCGCTTCGTCAGAGCTGTCGATAAGCGAAGAGTAGACGCCGGGTGTTATTACATCTCCGTTTGTAGCACTATCGTGTATGTAATACAAACAGTAAAGGTTTTTATCTGGTGCCTCTTCCTGCGTTCGTGCTGACTCCGTGTCTGGGGGAGCTGAGGTGATTATCACGACGCTCCACGCGTCGTGTAACAGCTTCTGTTTGTGTTTTCAAATTGCCAGATATTCTGAAAGCTTACAATGACGTGTCAACGAAAAATAACATCCTAATGTGGAAGATGGAAACCTTTCTTACGTTATGCTGAATTACGAAGATTCTCTCTCTAAATCCTCCTTCCACTCCTCAAGACGCTTATCTGCTAAAAAGTAAACAACCCTAAGCCGTAGACTATCAAGAAGTTTTCCTAGATAATACCAAAGGCTCAAAAATTCGTTACGTTAAGGCAAAAAACATTTTTTTAAGATATGAACGTTCGAAAATGATATTTTTATTTAACGTCATTTTTATTCTTTGAGCTTGAGATTTGCTACAAACAATTGTTCCTCATATGCAGTCCTTTCTAGCCTAAAATTCGTTACGTGCACGCTCTTGCTTCTACTCATCGTCAGCATTAACCTCTAATGTAATATATAATTGAGGTTTTAGCCTCTCTTACTTGCATTAACATTGTGGTTAAATTTTGCCACTCTTTCTACTTGATGAATAATCTGGGTTTGATTTCAAATAGCGTCTCGAATAAATAAACAATCAATGAATCGTATTTTCACATATGAGCAATTTTTTTCTCTCATAATGTCACAAATGCAGGCTGTTAGCAAAATTTTTCCTGTTACTCATATAGAGGCGCGGGGAAAATACAACTTCATAAGTGAATCAACCAGATACTAATTAGATGTTGCGCGATTACTTAGAAATTTGAAATCTTATGGGTGTTCGATATGTGTTCACAAACAAATTGAGGCACTGGCTAACGTAAACTAGGATCAGTCCGCTTGGTACTTGGCCAAAATTAATCAATAATACACAAAATGTAAAACGTAGTCCTAACACAGCCCTAATACGGTTCCGAGGGAAACATTCTCGGATAAAATACCTTAGTAGATAGATGTCATTACTAACATACACGATTTAGTTCCCAGACTCGACACAGAACATGAAACTGTAACCTTTTCTATAGCTTAATTTTACTTCAGTTTACTGGTTTTTTTTCTTCTCGCTTAATGTGCAAAATGGAATTGAAATATCACGGATATAAACGACTGCAAAAAGAGTGCTTTAGTTTAAAAAATCATATAAAGGTTTGAATGTTATGGACTTAGTGTTAACTTGGTTATCTTTAACACTCAGTTAAAAATTAGATATCTTGTTCGTACATACCATCTAGAAATTTTTATTATAATTCTTTTATTTCGCTCTGTATTTCGTCAAGATCCCGGTTTTAAACCCGAAAAAATTCGGCAGTTTTTCCCCCGACGGTACAAAAGATGTAGCGGGCTGTGTAGTAACTGTTTTGTAGTTTATGGCCTCCAACGTTTTTATCTGTGCATTCCAATTAATTATTGACAAAATACAGATATTTTAAAATAATTCTTAGAAAATCTTATAAATATAACGGAACAGTTGTTCGATTTTTCTCGGTAAATTGTCTTTATAAATGCAGTTACAATCGTATATATATTATGCAACCACCCCTAAAGTAATAGAATTAACAACAGAAGATAACAATATTTAGTTTCAATGTTTAATCTTACTCAGCTTTTAAAATGCTTAAATTATCCGAAATTGCCATAACATCTTGGCTTTAAAGACAACTCCGTAAAAGGAAATACACAGAAAAATGGTTGTATCGTAGTCTGAAGTTTAATTTTCTCTCAGTTTCCTAACTGAATATGTTTTCTATTTATTTTTGGTTATTGAACCCCCATTCCAACTCTTGTTTTTCCTTCAGATCACAGGAGAATGAGAAAATGCTGAGATTGACCACCCTTGTTTGTCAGAAAGTGAAGTAGTTTTCCCCACTTCGTTCCAGTTTTCAAAACAGTAAACAACATATTAGGTTATGTATAAACTATTATCATGCTTGTCCTCTGTAGCACAATAATTGGGAAAGGGATTTTCTAATAAATCTTTGTATAACATATTTATTAGATACTAGCTGGGTGCCTGGCGTTGCTCGTGTACTTATTTATATAAACTCGAAAAAGTATTTAATTGAATACTTAAATATATTCCTTGAGTATTTCAGGATATAATTGTCAATTGTCACTCAGTCTTCATACATTACGAAATATTACATTGATGAAATTGTTAGCTAGACTCACAACTAATATAGCGCGAAAATTAACTTACATTTTCCGCAAGGATGGTAAGTAATTCGTATTCTTCTTTATTACCATTCGCTGGAGTATTGCTGTATAAAATTATACTTTTTATTTAAAGAACATATTTCTGCTTTATTTCATTCCTAATAAAGGAAATATTTCCTTTGTTCGTTGCGTAGTAACGTCTCTCTCTCGCGTGACGTCATTGTCTCTTGGCGCGCAGTAATTTAATATTTAATGATCACGGTTTTTAATTATAATTCTTTCCACATGTATGCTAGGCGGTTCTCACCCTCACAGTACCGTTTCTCGTATTTTGAAGAATATGTGTACCAATTTTTGTTGCAATCTGTCCACGCGATAAAATTTGTATAAAGAACAACGTTAATACATACATACATACATACATACATACAAATATACATATTTTTTTATTATATAGATAGATTTTGCTGAATGTGTATCAGTGCAGCTAGGTACTGTAATATGCAGTTTAGAAGTTATTGGAAATACTAAGTGAAATTATTAATTATCATTGACGTTAAAAAAATTCAAGTGAATTAAACCGGCCTAACAAATTGTTAATATCAATTTTTTAAAAAAAATATTTATCTATTGCAAAATTCCTCTATGTACACTTGGGATCTTGTACTGTGGGCGTGAAACGGGAAAACAATATTCGCAACACGAAGCAGTAATTACTTTGGACTGGTAGCGAAACGCATAGGAACATTATAAATGGAATTAAGAGCGCAATACCTTATTCATTGACTCTATGCATCGACCTGTGAGTTGTAGCAAGTCGCTCTGTTTTCCTTTTGGACCATTTAATCGAATTACCAGATGTTCCAATACAACAAAGTCTACAGCTTGCTGTTATTTGTGTTCACACGGAGTACACGCTCACAGACGCCTGTTTGTTTCATGAACTTCCTTCAACACGACACGCGTGTGCAATTGCTCTTTCGCCAAATCTGCATCAAAGATTGTTTAAACCTAAAATTAAAGCATCTTGTACTCTGAATTCTGAGTGTTGAATTCGGAAAGATGTCATTAAGTCATTATTAAGGATAGTATGAATTTTTGAATGTCTTGAGACCCGCCGCCGACTTCCTCATTTAGCCCAATAATAACTTCCGATTTCACGAAATAGTTTATGTCGTCCCTTAAAAGGCGTTGCTAAAGGAAACAAAAAAACGAGCCTCACGTCGATTTAATTTCCGAGTTTACGTCCCCTGCAAAGTACCTCTTTCAACATCTGTTGGTTTCGCCATCTGCGTCCGCAAGGCTACACTAATGGCCCATAATTACACTATTAGTATAGCCCGTCCTGGAAAACTAACCACTGTCATGACTCGAACTGATGTCGGTATATGCTTAATAATTCGATCACATACGATTTTTCGGAGCATGTTTTTGGTACGCTAGACTGTATCGTTATGGTAAACAATAAACTTGTTCGTGAATGAAGTTTTGGGAAAAACTACAGCTGTAAATAAAGGTTGATGATTTTTAATTCACTAAATGTATTATGCAAAATAAAAATTTTATTCCATGATCGAAGACTTTCCCGGTGTAGTTGTTGCAGAAAGAGTTCTCGGGTTCCAGAAGCGATTAAAACGCGACGCTTCGACGACCACACGCTCTGTCGTCTTCTTCTAGGCGAAGTAATCTGCACTAAAAATTTTGTTATTTTGTAGTGTTATTGTTTTGGATAAAACTGGCTTATGTATTGAATTAGAGCACATCGAGTTAATTATTATGAAATGTAGTTTTTTGGCTCCTCAGTGCTCCTTTGTAAATTAATATTTTGAGACTACTTAGGGTTTTGATTGCTTTGGCAAGGAAATTACATCGAGTTTCATGGAAAATTAATTACTATGAAATGTAGTTTTTTGGCTCCTCAGTGTTCCTTTGTAAATTAATATTTTGAGACTACTTAGGGTTTTGATTGCTTTGGCAAGGAAATTTAGTAAGTTGCTATATGTGATGATTAAGCACTGATTCGTCTGTTGTGCTTGTTTTTTTTTTCACACGAAAAGACGTTTTGATGATAGGCAATTTAAATGGACGAGTTGGACGGAGTATAAATGACGATGCTGTCGATCCTTTTGGAGAAGTTGAAATAATAGTGAATAACGGTTGTGATTTTAAGGTGACAGGAATGTAACATGAATCAAATTTCAACTTTAATAAGTTACGTTTTTTGGGCTAATCCAACAGGTAAATTGTAATTCATAACAAAAGTTCACTACTTTTAGGTATGACATCAACATTTTCATTTGTAAAATAGAATTTTCTGCAATTTTTGTGTGAAAAATACATTTCAGTTTACTAAAAAAAACTCCAAAATTATTTAGTTATCCGAAAAGTTGACTACGTATTAAATTGTTTAGTGTATTTTATGTGATTTAAACTGGACCCTTCGCTTTTAGTCGAATAACACTCAAAAAAATGTTCCCGTTCATTGTCTCGTCGCGGTGCTCAAGTAATTGCTATATTTTATTGAAGAACTAGTTAAATTATCATAAATGGATGAAAATGTACGTTTCTGGATTTGTGTTACCTTGTATCCCAGAAGAATAAGCGAAAGATTGGCTTTTAAAACGAATGTCATTTACATACACATTTGTTGAATGAGTTGTCATTCAGACCTTCAGACTGGAGAAAATATTTACGTACTGATAAGTAAGTTACACTGATCTATTGAATCTTGTCACTCCATTAATTATAAAGCAGGACACAAATATGATCAATCGTGTTTTTTTTCGAGTACTTGACCCGCTTTTGACTTGGGCATTTTAAACGAAGAATTTGAACGTGATGTAGATGAATTCGCGGGTGATATAAATCTGAGAGGTGTTTAGGTCTTCCAATTCAGATTCATAAAATAAATGTTTCAAATGTCAGAAAATGAATACAATTTTTTCCCCAATCGTAAATAGTTCTATTATCTAGGTTAATAGACGGGAAAATTGACGAGGGGTAATAAAAATACCGATTTCTATGAAAATCTTGTGAAGAAGAATAATACACTCCAGCAGAGGTGTCTGCTAATGGTGGTTTATATGTTTTTATCGGTAATGGGGGATTTTTTATAAGGGCTGATTTTTTAAGCCATATGCCAAAATTAACGCTTGAAAGAAGAGTTTTCAACTATGGCCTCTCCAGGACAGACATGACTGGAGAATGATTTAGGAATTGTAGCTAGCAGAATCGACGCCGCTCCACTTGAGTTTCCCCTATCACGAACAGTTGGAGTAATAGTCAAATGTCTCAGTGCCACTGGATTTTGGGATTTATTGGAAATCCAACTCTTTCTGTCACTCCACAGTTGTTTTTACCTTCTCACGGACTTGGAATGCCAAGGCTCTGTTTGGAATATGGAGCAATCCAGAATGGCCCATCAAGGTTCAGCATCGGAACGCTCCAAAAAGTGGTGTGAAAACGTTTTTTTCCCCATTGTCTTACATAACTCGTATTTCATTCATTTTTGTAAACGTTGACCTTATATGAAATTGAAGAGGATAAAATTTGTTAAATTATATCTTTTTTTTGTCCGATCGACAGTTCAGTAGTTAGTTTTCGTCGATCCAAGTAAGACGGGAGAAAAATATATTTATTCAAGGTGTACTGGATTACTAGAATCATTCTTTTGCATGGAAATTCCATGTCTGCAAGGATCTTATATTTACTTTCTATTTTCGGATGATCTGACATAATGTCGACTAGACGTTCAATTTAGGAGGTAGGAGGGTTTTTGTTATATATGTAGAAAACACAATACCTGGTAGAGTAGAATATTCAAGACCTGTTTTTATGATAATCAAAGATAAAGGCGGCGAAATCTGTCAATATCTAGGCTGTACTATTAAAGAATCCGGTAATCCCGAAACAGACTTAGAATGAAGAACGATGTGAGCAATAAATATGATAAATGAGTCCCTTAGAAGCCAGGGGAAATCAAGTAACAAAATATACGATTTGAGAACATGATGTTCAAATATGAGACAATACGAAATTCCACGAATAACTTACGGGGGACATAACTATTAACACAGTTATAAAGCTTTACTGCCTACCTTTTCCACGACAATAAATGCTGAAGAAAGGTGACAGTTGTTTTTTTATGACTATTTGTTGACTCATAGAAACACATACCTATTGGCCCCCAACAAACAATTTTCCCACTGGGGAAATTAAATAAAGTAATTCAATTGCACTGAATATTTATTATAATTGTATTGAAATGAAAAAAATTACGTCTGATTGAAAATAATGAATAAGAAAGATAGCCAATTCAGACAAAAAGTAATATAAATACCACACAACGTTTCTGGGCTCCTTGTTTCTTTCGTCTGGTGCTAAGAAGAGCCAGTGCAGTTGTGTTTCTCTAGGCTCTTCTTAGCACCTGACGAAAGGAAGAAGGATCCCAGAAACGTTGTGTGGTATTTATATTACCTGTTTTGTCTGCTTTCTTATTCATTAATTATTGTATTAATTGAGAGAAGGTGAACAACACACGCCCTTTCTTATCATTCATAAAAAAGTTTTCTATTTAAGAAGAAAGAATTACAGGAAGAATAATATTCAATATTATTGAATAAGTATTCAATCAATCAACTGTTACGTATGAGTTTATTTAGAGTCTGTTTCTCACACCCTGTCATGTTCATTTTCTGATTGTTGCTTGCTGCTTCATGATTTGGATGAAGTGGTTTCAATCTTCTAGGATCAACGTGGTATGGTAGTTTTTGGCAGAACTCATGATGCACTGGTGGCACAAAATGAAGGAGCATCTGCAGATCTGTGAACTTCAAATATTTCAACATAAATTTTTCATTATTTAGAGTAGAGGAGGAAAGACATTGATATTTCGGTTGTAATGATGTGTTTTCTTACTATCAATATTTTTTAGAACCTTATATTTCTTCGTTGATAGATCTTTTTATACTAAGACGAAGGGAGTTTTCATTTCAAAATGCAACCATTGCATTTTCCTCAAGCCTTTCACAGAGTTCTTTATCGTCAAGTCTACTTTGTGTGTTGAAATCATTGTTAGTCATCTGGACTGACTGTAATTTCTTGGCGGCCTTGAAACTTTACAATGCCCAATCATTAGGAACACAGAACCATTTGGTTTTCCTAGCTATCTTTTAAATAACTCCAAAATCACGGACTAATCACTAGATTAAGAATTTGTGATCAATGTGTGCATTATGGGTAATGTAATGCCAAAACTTCCCAATGTGTTAACTTTTATTTTGGACCACGTATTGTCACTGAAAGCTGTGAGACGTTTAACTGCTGTTGGCAATGTACTTAAATACTGTGACACACACAGGACGTAATTTCTTGACATCCACGATTTAATATTCCATCAAGTTAACTCTGATTCATATTTTATCTTTTCCGTCCGGTGTGAAAAATATCATTCCCCACATGATAAAACATAGTTAAAGAGATAATTGTAGTAGCGTAATGGGTTAGTATTCATCAAAATGAATTAACTTCATGTGGTTCTTGTAACAGCGGTTCCCAAGAGAAATTTCTAACTTCGTAGCATAATGTGAAGAGTCAAACTAAACCCATGACTTCAATAACCAATATAATATTTGTGCTTATAGTTCCTATACTCGAAGACTCCACTTCCAAAAGGAATAGCCGCGAAAGAAAATGTGATTGCTTTATCAGTTTTCTTTTTTTAACCGCGATATTTCAACACCCTAATGCTTTATACTTGTATCCCTTGAATACTAATGTTTGCACTTAACTCAATAATTAGCAAACTGGCTTCTTATGGTCGTAACAATTGATAATATATATTATTTAATAATTCAAACAACAAATTTTGGACACTAAAACCAAATAACAGTAATGGAGACAGAAAATTAAATTTAAATATACGTATAAATTGCCGTTAGTGATATATATTTTTTGTTTTGTACGAGTTCATTTATGCAGTGGTTTTAAGGCGACTAGGAAATAGAATCGTAGAGTTATATTACTTGTACTAAAAGCTCGAAACACCTTACATTAAAGTGAAAATGATAGATTCTCATTTATTAAAGGGAATCCGTTATTTTAATTTAACCAATGAACTTGCACGTTCCTGATTCTTCTGCGGGAATTTTGTCGGGAATAAAATTATAAAAAAAATTAATTTTAGTTATTAAAGCGCTGAAATAATCATAACTGAGTTGCCCATTGTCTGAATAATATTATATTTGAAAGGCCAAATTGTAGACAGCTGCAGAGAAAATGCTAGTGGGATAATAGAATTAAGGACAGGAAAACGTGTAAAAGCATTCAGTTTAGAAGTAATAAACCAAGATAAGAAGTAGTATGAAGAAGACGTAAAGCATAGAACACTTTGTTTTCTTCTCGGAAAATGAAATAAAACAGCGAGATATGCTTGAAGGTTTTTTAAATATTTTTTACTGAAGTTTAAAAGTCATTTGAAATGTAGACTTTGGGTTACGAGTGAAGGTATTGTTGTAAGTAAAATAAAACCATTTAAAAAATGTTGAAACAATGGATACTGAAATAGAATAGAATGGGATATTTTCAGTACAAGATCAGAGTTTGCAAATGAAAGAGGCCAATACATACGTTAAAAAATTTAGAATTTGATGTAACTTCTAAATTTATAAAATATAGTGGGAGGTAAACACAGTTTTTGAGTAAACCACTTAAATCTATACATATAAAATTAATGTATCTTTGTTTGTCACGATTGCGATAAAACTTTGGTGAGTTGTGAACACGCTAATGAATGTTTCTGTCGGACTCTCGAAGCGTTAGTCCTCTTCCTTTCTACCTTTTAGGCTTCAATAAGTTCGTCCCCTTTAAGTAAAGAATTTAAAATTCTAATGCTTCTAATAATTTAAATTTATGGTATCGAATAACTGTTAATGTTTACCCATCAAAATCATATATATGTATATACCTTGTTTTTAATCGGTATGATTTTTCGGCTAAAGTTTACGGATTAACGTATTATCTTTTTCTATGAAGGTGGAAATCAACACAGTCCAATATAATCAACTCTCAAGATGGTATTCTTGACTCACATAAGATAGCGGGTACTATAATTTAATCCCTTAAGGTACGGGGACTATTTTTTATTCGCGCAATGTACTGGGACCATTTTTGACACTTAAATTATCAAAACTATATTTTTTCTTTTAATGTTCGGGAGTATTCTTGATACCGTATATTTCTAACACCCTTAAGGTACCTGACGTCTTCACTCCCTTATAGTACCAGAAATATTTTTGTTTCGCTTAAGATATCGAGAGTCTTTTGAACTTCTTAAGGTTCTGGAACTATTTTATTTATTTATTTAGCGCACCCCTATTGTAACGGGACTGTTTTTGCCTTCATTAATGTACCAGGAGTACTTTTCTTGCTTAATATTCAGGTAATTTTTGACTCTTTCAAGATATCGGGAGTATTTTAACTCCTTTACTTTACGAGGTTTATCATGACTCCGTTAAAATACAGTGAGTAATTTATAATTCCTTAAGAAACCGGGAGTATTTTCACATGTACTATTTTCACTTCATTTCGGTACAGCACGCATTCTTGACTCCGTTTGAGAACCGGAGAATTTTAAATTCTATTTAAGTACCGGTTATATTTTTCACTCTCTTAATTCACCGTGCTTATTTATGAGAATTTTTGATTCAGTTAAGTTAACGTCAGTCATCCCGGTTTGTTTTGTCGGTATAGGTTGGGGTGTTCCTATCAATATTAATGGAGGAAAGTATTGGTTTCTATACTAAGAGATTACTGTCGAATAAGTTCCTTTTCAGGACTAATATAAATCAATACCCGGTCAACGCCAAGCAGCCAGCTAGTATACGTTTAAACAATTTACAGATGATTGCTCGTCATTTGAGTGACGCCATTAGTGTGCAAAGGGCGGGTGTTTAACTACAGTTGCCAGGGGATTTCATTTGTGATTTGGAGTAAGTTTTGATTTTTCTGATTTGAGGAAAGTTGTGTCGATTATGGAGTAATAAATATTTTCCTGTTTAACAGCGGAGAGAAAGCATCAGTTCAGACCATGTAAGTGTATGGGTTGAAAAAGCAAGGTCACTTTGTCATAAGTGATAGTCTACGTTTGGTAAAATCCGTATAAATTATTCAATTTGAGAAAAATAAAAATTCAATGAACTGCGTCTGTTAATTTGGATTTCACAAATAAGATGTTAGGAATTTATCTGTGTTTCCTTAGTCTTGTATATATTTTTTATTTTCGAGTTTTTCCATTATTTTAATAGATTTGTTAATTCTGAAAGGGCTGCTGACAGGAAGGTATGTTAACACCAACTGAGGTACACGAGAGAGAAAGACTTTAATCTTTATGTAGAGCGACCAACAAGAATAGTTGAGCCTTTACCAAAGAAGGCGTGAAATCGACGTTCATCTGAAGATGAAGTTTTATAAATGAGCATGAGACCAACGATAGTCGTGTTTTCAAAATTATCACAGAAACTTAAAAAACGTAATTATTATTATCGGTTCCGCGATGCTGATAAGGAGCTCTGAAAGTTTTCATATTATATCGTTTTCTGCCCATCATTATGTAAGACTATGAAAAACAATTGTTTTTAGTATTTATTAGCTATTGAATTGCACCATCGTTCTGTTCTGCTTGTAATCGAAAAAAAAAGACTTAGCATTGTTAATTGTCTAGCTGCAGTTTCCGAAAGACTTCTTACATAGCCAAGCAACCTTATCACCCTCGTGTTATATGTTTGAAGGACTAAGTGTAATGGTCTTATTGAAATACATCTATACCAATACGTAGTTGACGCGTCGCATGTTATAATCTTTAATGTGTTGTCTGCTACTTGATTTAAATGATTTCAATTTCATTAACGCTGTATACCGAGTTTGTCCTAATACTTACAGTATCGTGTAATATTCAGTCAGTAATAAAGCGTAGTGTATTTCCTGCATTCGTCCAAAGTGTATTTAGGAACAAGACAAATAGACTGGAGAATTTCGACGGGCAACGGATAACAGGAAAAGTTGCTTCCTCGACTGTTCGATTGTGAAACTTTTGTGAATATTCACACTTCTATTCACTTATAAGCTATGTTGTGAGGATTTATTGCAGCTATGAAAAATATTGCACATATTATGTATACAATAATTGTAGCGTGATAATATATTGTTGAGAGTGTAATTTAACGGAAAATAAAGCCTGTTGAAATATTAATATTCAGACGACGTTTATAACAGACAAAATTAAAAAAGAAACACTTAAAATAAGTAAAATTTAAAATCAAAGCTGTGGATCAGCGTCGAAACGTCCGGCAGCTTTAGATGTTACTTATTTCAAGTGTTTCTTTTTTCATTTCGTCTGTTATAACCGTCGTTTTAATATTATTATTAGGAAAATAAATCCGTTCCGTTCTATCTACGTAAATATGTAAGGCTTTACAAAAATATTTGGACTGTCCGCCGAGATAGTGATTCTACGATTAAAAATGTTGTTTAATGAGTAAAAATATCGGCTTGTTTGGCAATAGATGATTGATATAATCTCGATTTCCTGTTTAATGAACGACTTATATTTTCTTAATAGCCAGGACGGAAGATGTTATATTCAATTGCTTCTGTAGCTATACTTTGTAACCGTACTGAGCGTGAGATAAAATACAAAATGCAGGGATCAATTATAAACTATGATCGTCCATCTATCGAAGAACTTCTTTGCAATCGAAGTAATTCCAATAGGTGGGTAATAAATAGGAAGATTCGTTTATTGATATGTCTTATTATAACGTAGCACTGTCTTATTCATCTGGAGGCTACCACTCGATAATACCTTCGTGTACTAAGAGATTTTTAATATTAAAAATGAAATCTTTCAATTACTTTTTAAATCCGTAAAAGTCTCAAGAAATGCAAGTGGCTCCTCAAATTTGTTTCTCGCATTGTTCAATACTTATTTATATCATCCTCCATATTATCCATTAAATTTAGACGTATTGTATTTCTCATCTCAATCGCTATTTAACTTCCTTCCATATATAAAATGTTAGAAGTAAAAGTCCAAAAGTTCCAAAAATCTTATCATCGTCGTTCTTCAAAATTTTGTTTGGAAATGACGAGTAAACTGTCTCTAGAGTCAAACTTTTTATATAAGGGGTAATAGTTCGAGATAAAAATCTTTTCGTCAGTTTTGAAAGATGTATGTTCAGGGGTCGCAAACCTTGGGCATACGGTAAGAGTTGTCCGCTATTCCTATTGAAATAAACCTGTTGAGGCACGGAAAAGGGAACGCTGCGTCCCCACAACAAACCTCCCTCGCACCATCGGAAGGCCGTGGGACAAGTACCAAATGCCCGACCTACTTGATGCAGGTTTCTCTAGGGGTTTCCCTGCATCACTTTTAGGCGAATTACTGGGTAGGATCCTTAAAACTACAGGCCGGGGGCCCTAGTTAATCTTTGGCTACTTTTCTCTACCTTTCCGCATCCACCATTTCAGTCCTTTACGTATACTACAAGAGGGGGAGTGGCCACTATGTGCATTACCCCATATATAGCCTGCCCACACCTTCTTCGCACGGTCGAGGCAAAGAGAAACGTCCCCTCAGCAAAAAGAAAAGCACAAGTACCTTTGCTCTACCGTTCCTCGTCGCCCTTTTCTATGGTATTAAAATGGGAGTTGCATTACCCTCATGTAGCGTGTAACTCAGATAGTTAATGATTTCGTATTAGAGGTTGAGACGCTGCCTAAGGGGATGCCTTCCTTTCCATTATTTTTAATCAGTTTTGAGAGGTCGCAGAGAGGGAGAAAACTTTCCACGTCCCCATTGGAACAGTCGGCTAGCTGCCTCTAAACCTTGTCAGGGCATTGAGACTGGAATGATGTGTCCCAATTACAAACCCGATTCTTGTCATAGGAACGGCTTGGGACAAGTGTCGAAAGTCCGACCTACGTGATACAGGTTTCTGTAGTTTTTTCTGAATCACATATGAACGAATGACCGGTAGGATTCTTAAACTATAGTCCGTTAACCCTTGTTCTCTCTTTCTATCCTTTCCCATGCTATTAAAGGGGGAGGCTACATCTTAAATGACCCTCAATCATTCAGTTTCTTCTAAAAGTTAAGGATTTATTCTTTCATACTGTAATATTTAGACTCATTAATAGTGAACAGTAAATGAGCAATTTCGTTATTGAAATTATAATTGTGTATCCTCATTTTGACTATTTACGTAACTTGGTATGTACTAAGTATATTGAATAAAATATAAACTATAGTTGAATTAATTATATCTATTTAATGCTGTTGATGAATACCAGAGACTTTCCTTTTCCGTCACCGAAAAATAATTTATTTTTAAGGGCTATATGAAGTTGTTCTATAGCGCGTAATTTTTATGCACACACTAATTCTTAACTCTTCAAGAATCAAATTGATTGCTTGTGAACCCGATTATGCGTCGAATACGCTTGTATTACATTTTAACGACCATAAAAATGTCTATGTTATGATTCAAAATAAAATTTTAACGGCTAGTGAATATAAAAAATGTCAACTAACTACACACCAGAAACTCAAGCGATTAAATTTTCGTTTCAAATGACCATATTTTAATCCTTGTACCTTTTGAGTTCAATAATAAGACCATTTAACTTTAATTCAGCTTTTTTTTCTTTGCAATTATCAAATAATATTGGCGAGATTAAATGAATTAATGCTATAATCATAGCTCAAATGACTATTCTATGTTAATGTTACGAGTTGTTTCTCAATGAGATTAACAGAAAGGCAAAAAACACATCCAATTCTTTAAATATAACGAATGTAAGTAATTTTGCTCTAGTTTTCAATTTTCTTCTGGAACGGCTTTTCAACACGCAAAACTTGTTTTAAAAATAATATGGACCATTGTACTACCACACTGCTTTTCTAAATAAGTCTTAATCACTATTTGAACGAAAGTATTTGTTACTTTTTGCATGTTTTCGTTATCTGGGCGTGACTTATCATCGGGGAGAATTACACTGGTTTTTTAAAACATAGCGTACCTTATGTAATTTGTCCCTCGTAATGTATCCCTAAGCTTCTTTGCCAGACGTTAGAATTTCTAATAATTGGATAAAAACTTCTCATTTTAGGCCCACGTTTCTTCTATTATTCAACAGTTTTGTTTGTCACTTTTTGATTATGAGGATATTAATAATAATTTTTTTTCAGAGTTTACAGTTATATTAAAAGAAAACTAATAATACTAATTACATTCAGAGTACAATATAAACAATTACACACATTTTCCACCTTTATATTATAATATGCAGTATGTGATAAAGTGAATAATACAGGTCAAAATGTAACGTAAGTCAAGGTCCTCTCTTGCTTAGATACTGTTGTTCAACATACAAACACGTGATAATCCTGGTCATATATGCAAAGAAAAAACTCTGCCTCCATTTTAACATTGGACAACACTTTTGTGTACAGTGCCAGTGAAACAAGGGCCAATCTGTTTGTCATTTTATATGGTAAAGGAAGCGCTAATTTAAACATGTAAAAGTCTTGCTTAATCAAAGTAATAATTTTTTAGAAGAAATGCAGTCTTCCTAACAATGGGCAATGTATAGAAACAAGACATTTCTGTGCCGCTTAATATTTTATCCAAATTTAAATTACATGTTGAGTATTAGTTTAAAATATCTAAAACGGAATAGTAGACACGCCATAATGCGATTATGAAGATTGGAAAGTCGACATTCCATTGTAAATAGTTCTGTCGCGAGCATATTAAATAGTTTATAGACGTTCACTTCGCTTAAATAATAAAATTAACTAGGCCTCTTAGAATTTTGGGTACTATTTGAAATCGCCATATACTTCAAGGTTTCTTTTTTTGCCATTACGATAGTTATAGTATATTTTTTGTGTTAATCTGAGCTGATGGAAAGCGAAATAACATTAAATATTAACTTTTTCATTTAAAAAAACGACATGAATCATTATGATAAGAAATTTTCGTCAATATCAACGTTTATCGTCCATGGAATATTTTGTATATCAGACAGAAAATGTCCATTCAGAGATAATATTACTCGAGTACTCAATTGTGGATTACGAGTAGTATTAGAGAGATAATTTGGACAAGTGTAGGCAGGAATACAATATATATCATTAATCCCCCACGCTATATATTGCAATATTCCACTTTGAACGACTAAATAAAGCAACTAATGTAATAGTCAATTTGCAGTTATTAAATTTTAATAGAATACGGGCTCTTAATGTTTAATTACAAGTTTGAAATGACAAAAAATGAATTTAGTTGATACCAAATTTAATAAATTTTTTGCCACAGCTATATTTACAAATAAGAATCTCGGCGCTTTACAAATGTGAAACGCATTTACTTTCGTTTCTTAAAATATTTTAATTTTATCACAATAAAACAGAAAATTAATAAAATATTTAAAAGTGAATTTACCAAATATTAGAGTTGACAAAACATAAACCAATTTAAGATTACGCAAAATGAAATTTGACTGGACGAAAACTGTTCAATATTTACAATGTATTAACTTTAAACACTCAACATGCTAGTTTTCGATTAGGCAAAGTTTTTAGCACATCACACAAATGCCACCAAATATTGTAGAAAACTTTTTAAATTTTAAAATAGGCCAAACTGCGTATAAAATTGCACATACTCTAACAGACGTCTCCAATTAAATCCGTTACAAACCCACGCCTATTGAGGATCCAGTCTACGGACCCCAAGATGTTTCGCCCGTGGACACCAGTCAATTTTACAGTGTTTAAAGTTTATCAGGAGACTACTTGATGTTTCGCCCGTAGACACCAGTTAAGATTGGAGTGATCAAAAATCGTTAATGGACCACAAGATATTTCGCCTGTAGACATCAGTCAATCATAAAATATACAAAATACATCGACCAACATTAATGGGAGGTTTCTCTAAATACACATTCTCCTCCGAACTATACATCTTTCCAAGTTTAACTGTGTTTGCTTGCCTGCGCTTCCACAACCTTCTGTCTCGAAATCTGACGATGAACTAACTTTTACTGACAAAACATTATCCGCACCACTCGCGTTAAATCCAGCTACTAGTGAGATTTGGTATTGTTTAGGTTCACGCGGGTCAACTGGCGTTCGCATATGACTGGTAGACGCGTCTATATATTGTCTTAAGACCTTTTGCAAAGTAACAAAATATGTATGGGACCTTATAAATCCAACTTTCTCACAAATCACACCGGCTGTTCAAACATTCTTTAAACACGATAACCTTTTATCTTACGAAACAAATTTTATAGTTTAATAACCTGGCTCCCTTCTTCTAATGATCAGTTCCTCTAGCGACTTCAGTGCGTTATAATAGCTAATTTACCTAAAAACCCATAATAATTTGGCCAGTCGGTGTGCATAAATATTTAGTAGTTAGTGGAAATTTGTTTTTGAATTTTGTTATTAATTTCATAACCGTTTCAATGAAAATTAATTGATTGAGAGAATTAGCGTTAGAAAATGTATTCTGGTAAAAATAGGTGAAATGTGATAAACTTACCTGCCTCCGAGACACGCCTTCTCCCCGCCACAGCAATGCTTGTAACTTTGTGGGGTCTAAATCCCACGTCACAAGCAATATTTGTCGAAAACAATAATATTGCGAAATTAGAGATTCACATGGCATCCAAAATGTTACTAATTATCCCACTTCCGTAACAATACTTTATCTTAATGAATACGCTCAAAATGAGTTGGTACATAAATAAAAAGTATAAATACTGATAAAAAATGAATAGTCTAAATTTTTTCACGGACTTAATTTACCTATCACAAAAACAAGTTAAACAGATAAAAAGTATTTATTTTCCTAAAAATTAAATTATAAAATTAAAAAAATAATTATATTTCTAAAAATATAAATTAATTCAATTCATTATGAATTCATTTGAAGCTGAAAAAATTGAATTAATAGCACAAAATACGTTATTTAATCGAAACAATAATAATATAAAGCAAAATATAAATTCAGGAAATACTGCAGGAGTTTATTATTAATTTCCAGAATGCTGCTCAAGATATTTAGACTTTACTAGAGTAATGCTGTAATGAAACTCCTGTTTCGTGGTTTTCAAAATTTAATTAGGGGTTTATATTGAAAGGGATTTTAAATATTTGAACCTACTCTAAATTTTTCAATGATTGTTATTTTGGGGGCCAGTGAGTATTGGAACATAATCCATTTTATTTCTTGATTCACAAAATTTAAAAATATTAATAACTAGGGGTATTTATTAGAATTCGACAGGAGACTATTATCTCAGGGCCATAACCAAAGGATTACCTAGCAGAGTTAGATATGTATATATAATTTTGTTCCAAATTTAGAAATAATTACTCGTTGTGAGCGAGAGTCTGCGAACAATCACATGCTGTCTTGGTTTTGGGGTTTCTTCCAGGAAGATTGGTTCAAATTTGTCCAAGCATAGATCATCTTGTTGTTTCTTCATTGTTGGTATCAGCCACTCATGATAACCATACAGCAAACAAAGTCTCTAAAGTCTGTATCACAACTGTTTTCGGCTGCTCTTTGTCAAGTATCATTCATGACTGTCTTCAAAATCTTTTTCTCACCTTTGGGCTAGACAAATTTCTTCCCCTCGAACCCAGAGTTGAAATTTGTGCCAGGTGATCGTTTCTGTCACTCCTAATTTATTTTGCATTTCACTAAAACTTAATTTTGATAGTGGAAAGGAGTTTATACTTGTTGTCCTTAAAAAGAAAAAGTGTGGTTAACGTCCCATCAACTTGATCTTTCCCTGGGGTGAGTTAACCCCCCGAGTTGTTAATGAACATGTTTTTGCCTCGTCCAGGCTATCACAGGGCATCAGATTTTTATGGCGGGCAATCCCAAACCATGGCAATATGCTTCTCAAATATTTCTAAGTAAATGTATTAATTAATCTCAGACCTGGAGCTATTTCTGCTTTACAATTCATACAAAACACTGATGGCATATGCATGAAATCTATTGAAGCGACAAAGAAGCTGTGTAACAGTAGTGTCAGTATGTGTGGCTTGTTTCTAAAATTAACTTTGTTTAAAATATATAAGGAATAAAAATACTTTCATGTTACAAGTGTGTCAACTTTGTTTTAAGTTTTCCTACTTTTAAAAATTGTTTGAGAGAAGTGGTCAGTTGATTGTTTATTTATAAATAGCCTCTAGAAACAGTACTAAAGGAGTGCGGACACTGGTATGGAGATACAAGCCACTTTTGATTTATAATCACAACAATTAGCATATATCTTTATAAATAATTGCAGATCCCAAATAATCATATATTTATTTGTATTATTCTGTAACATTAATCTCCCATGTATACGATTTAGGAACACTTAAAATAAATGATTCTGTTTTACAATTCTGTCATGGTGGTGCCATTCAATTTTAATACAGCAGAAGTGTTGGAGTAAGTTTAAATTTTATTTATTATAACAAAATGTTTGTTTGATTGATACTACTTCAGAAAAGCATTAGTTCTCACAAATTACCATGATGGCTTATTTTTGTTTTTAAAAAATAAAAAGAGAAAATTTTAATTCATTCTTTTATTTTATATTGTCTTATTGAAAATAAAGAAGAAATTGTTATGTGCAGTAAATCTTTGGAATAGTTATCTTACTTACATAAGAAATTTCTTGCATTGTGTGTCAAGATAGTGGCCCCGGATATGCAACTCCTCTGGAAGCGATGAAGAAAGGCTCCAGGGAGAAGATTGTATATGTTCCATGTATCCGACCAGAAGCAGACAGAGATAAGAAACCTGATTTCTTGGCAACTATCGACATATCACCAGAAAGCAAAAACTACTGTAAGGTATATTATCTAAATTCTCAAAAACTATTGCAAGGTATATTATTTAAATTCTCAAAAACTATTGCATCTGTCTCTTTGAAAGACAAATTGAAACTAATTAATTATCTTGTTTATCCTTGCATGATACTATAATTATAAGAAAAATTTGCTCCAAGACTGTGAGATTGTAAATTTTTGTAGTATAGTTTTCAATTATATTAGCAGTTTCTAAAGTTAATTCTTTTAATATAATTCAGATAATACATGTCCTGCCCATGAAGTATTTGGGAGACGAGCTTCACCATTCAGGATGGAATGTGTGTAGCAGTTGCTACAATGACCCAACTAAGAAGCGAGATAAACTTATTTTTCCTTGTATTGGAAGCAATCGTATTTATGTAATAGATGTATCTAATTCTTCTGCACCTTCAATCCACAAGGTGATTTCTTTTATTTATATTTAATTTCAGTTAAAAATTTTAATTTCTAAAATAAATTTATTTAGTTTTTTATTTTAATTTATTTATCTCAGTAATATGCTGCACTTCTGTTTTTTAAAAAAGCTTGTGTACCAATGTGTATATTAGATTTAATGCATTATTAAAGGATCAAATAGACTAACTGATCTAAAAATAGTAATAAACAAGGTACTGTGAATTTTTTTTGAAAATTATTTCGGATGAATGGGGAAGTGGAAAAGATTGACCTCTATTTCATTATGGGTGCAGAAAATAATATTTTTTTCATATTTTTTATATTATGCTGATTATCTGCCACTGGGATTTGCACAATACCATGTATCTAGTTTCTATAATTTTATAATTCATTAAATTTATCTTATCTTTTTATGTACTGCTAAATAAAAGTATATAATTTTCATGTAGATAAAAAGTAACCAGCATTCATAGATTTAGTAAATCTTTAAATTTTATTTTATATGTATTGAAAGGAAAATTTTTCTCTCAAACTGTATAAAATGTAAAATTGTTTGTTATAGTATAAATGCCAAAAGTCTAAAAAATGGTGTTTTTATAATAGAAATTCACCATTATTATTCTACATTGATTGTAAATATTCAAAAGTTTCAGTGTAAATCAATTGATATTGTAAAGCGTAAACATTAATTGCTGATTCAGTTCTACTAAACTATTGCTGCATTTTATGACGATTTATTAATCCTTTCACTTTTCTGTACTTAAGTCTCGCATATACTTAAAATATGGGTCGACTTGGGTTTGGTATGACAAAACTTTTCAAAAGTTAGAGCACTTAATTTTTTTGTTTCAGTTATTTTCTATAAAAAAAAATTGAAATAGGATATTGCTTCAATTATAATTATATCTCTGTTTAGTGTGAATATCAAAATATTGTTTTTTAGATTATAGAACCTAAAGAACTAGAAGATCTAGATGTTGGATCTCCCCACACCTCTCACTGCTTACCTAATGGTGAAATAATGATTTCCACTTTGGGAGATAAAAGTGGTAATGCTAAGGGAAATTTTGTAATTATTGATGCAAAGACATTCAATGTGAAAGGTAAGTGGGAAGAAAAAGAACGAATAAAATGTAAATGGTTATATATTTAATCAACCATTGTCTTAATTGTATTGCTTTTAAATAATTAATTATTTTTATAATCTATGACAGTTTAAGGAAGTTTTAAGTTTTGTATTATTTGAATGCTTTCATATAAATAGATCAAATTGATATGGGCATGAAAGATATGTATCGATATTTTACCAGAGTTTGTTTTATATCCCATCTTCATCAGATACATTGCATACTCTGTTAGATAATATAACTATTAGCAAATAAGAGTTAAACCATTTTATATTTACTGGGAGTTTCCATAATACTTTAACATAATTTAAGGGCAGATTACTCACAACAAAACAAGAAAAAATAGTCCACATTTTTGTTAACTTTTTAATGAAAGATTATTAAGTTATCTCTATGGACTTTATTCAGAAAACTCATCCAGACCTACTACAGGATTTTCCCTTGCAGCACGTGGTTTATGAAGGGATCTAGCACATTATTTGAGATGCATTGGCTGATCACGGAAATGTGAATAGATATGAGTAAATTTACCTGACTACCAGAAATTGAAGCTCAGTGTAGCGACTCGGTACAAAAAGATGTTCTTCAACTTTTTGGTGGCTTTTAGCCCCCTTCTTGAGGAAAGAGAGTCACATTCCATGCACTGGCATCCAGCACAGAATGTGACACTCTTTCCTGAAAAAGTGGACTGAGGGCCTCTGAAAATTTGAAGTACATCCTTTTGTCCCAAGTGACTACACTGAGTTTCAATTTCTGGTGAGTCAACTTCACTATCTCTCTTTCCATGCACCTCCAAATGTGTTGTTTAATTTGACCTCGTCACATTTTCCTCAAACAACTAACAATCATGTGACATTAATTACTTTAAATTGAGAGTTGGTCTTATCTCATTGGATAATAAGTAGCATGCCAAATTTTCAAGGGAATATTCTCCTTTTCTGACAAGACAGAACTAATTCTAACAACGTGTAAGTGGAAGAGGGCCATAAAAAAGATAACTGTGATTATATCAAATTTGTGTAAAAAACTACAACAAAAGTGAAGTTAAACCCTGAAATATGGGATGATATAGCTGATGATTGTCTTTTGCGGTTTCTGTTATTTATTTTTCTGTTTCAGGTCTCTATTCATCAGAAAGTACTCGCTTTGGTTATGACTTCTGGTACCAAATTTTACACAATGTGTTAATTTCCAGTGAATGGGCTGCTCCATATTCCTTTAAAAAAGGATTTAATCTAGAACATGCCTTAGATGAAAGTTAGTTTCAGTAACTATGCTAAAGTATATTTCATGAGAAATTCAGTTTTATTATGGTTTAAAATTATGTATACTTTAAATTTGAGTTTTATTATGGTTTAAAAATATAGACTACAACAATATAAGTTTTGTGATTAGTTTGAATGGCATTGTTTTCTCTCATTTTGAGCCTGAATTTTGTTGGAAGCAGTCTAATATTTTCTGTTCTATTCATATTTTGTTGATTATGTAAATAACCATGTTATACTAAATTTATTTATTTGTTTGTTTGGAAGTCAACTGTTGTATTTTTCATTATTTATTTTTAGATTCAACTAAAGAAGGGTTGGAGGAAACATTTTGTATTTAATGGAAATTTATATAATAAATTTATTACTTATGACTATGTAACATTAATTATAAAATGTTAATATATTATAGAGTTACTATCATTGAGAAGGTGTATTCAATGTGTTTATTTTGATGAAAGACAGTAGGAAAAATGTTTTAACTTCAGTATATTTTAAGTACAATGTTTAAAACTCTTTATTATTCTCATATAATATTTTTCTCTTATGCATCACATTATCATTGTACATTATATTACTTTCTCTTTACTGTCTTATTATTATTATTATTAAAAATTTCTAAGGAACACATCATTTCAATTTTTCCCTCCAGGTTTTGCCATTGCCCTGGACTTCTCAAACTGCTTCCAAGGCTCTTTGCTTAACCATAAACTGTAGAGGTTGAATAGTATGGGTGACCTGTAATGACCTTGTTGTAATCCTCTTCCTATCTCAATTTTGATGGTCTCTCTGTGATTCAAACACTTCTTCTCCCTTTGTCCCAGATTCAAATTCTTGATTAAGTCTTCTCTATCCTTCCAATCAAGTCAAATTTCCTTGGGTATTTTCAGAAACTTTTTTCAAATTTACCCATTCAAACACTCTTTAACAGTCTATAAATAACACATTGCTAACCATTACAGCATTATCAGACTGACTAAAACTCAATTCCCAATAACTGATCCTGCCAGAACCACAATACCAACAATTTCCACCAGTGCTTCACAATGTACCTCCTCAGTATTAGAAATATGAACAGTAACAATTGCTATTTTGCAGAGATTTATGGAAGAAACCTTAATGTATATGATTGGACTACTAAGAAAGTGATACAAACACTTGATCTTGGGACAGATGGTATTGCACCATTGGAAGTAAGATTCCTACACAATCCACGCAGTGCAGTAGGATTTGTTGGCTGTGCACTTAATTCAAATATTGTGAGGTAGTATTCTTCTGTGATCCAAAATAATGATAGTTGTTATGCTAATGTACTGTTTTTAATATTTTGCTATATTTGCTATTTTTTTGGAGTTGAAACAATGAAGTATAATGTTTGTAGTAAATCATAAATTTTATAATGTTATTCCAAATTTATCCATGCCAAGAATAATAGCATAGTAGATTATAATATAATAAAACACTATTGAATATAGCTAAAATATTATTGTTCTCAATTTATGCTTTCATGATATTGAATTTTTATTTTAACTTATATAAATCATTATGAATTGCTGCTAGCTGTAGGTTTTATACACAATTGTCATAGTTTTTGACTTGAAATTGTGTATAGGCCCATATTTCTTGTCAAATAGAACATTTAGACAGTGTATTTCAATAAACTTCAGAATTGTGTATATGAGATGTAGTATTGAGACTTACATTAAACATATCAGTGATTTTGAGAGTTCCAGAATATTACCTTTTCTGAATGTGTTGTATTATGGCTTTACAGATTTTATAAGAAAGATGATGGTTCTTGGGCAACAGATATTGTTATTAGAGTGCCAAGTAAAAAGGTGGAGGGCTGGTTATTACCAGAAATGCCAGGTATGTTCAGTACAAATTATAATAATTATTTATTAATATTTTAGCACTTAGAATTATCATTGTAGCATTTATATAACAAAATTAATCAATTCATAAATTAAATTGCTTTAATAATTACTACTAATTTAAAATGAGTATAAAGGTTGCTAAAGTCTTAAAGCTTTCTATCTAAGAAACTACTAATTTTTCCCATTATACATAGTGAAATCATTGACATACATATATAATTTTGAAAATTATTTTGTTGCATAAGTACATGATGACAAACTCTATTTTATTTCTTTACATTATTCAAATAATCGCTGTCTAATATATGCTGTTTTCTTCCATACTCTTGTATTTTTAAGTAAAACTAGTGGCTAATTATATTAAATCTGCTTAAATAAAATATTATTGTGTTGAATTGTGTCAAGACCTGAATGGAAATGGAAGTGACTAATTTAAAACAACTCATTGTGACATAAATTAAATAATAGTTATCATTTGATTTCCCTCATAATCATAGGTAATTTTTTTTTTTTTTTAAAAAAATCAAATATTTATTTAATGGTGACACATATGTATCTTTATTAGATAATTCATAAATGAATAAATCATTCATTGTAACATACTTTACCTTATCTTTTTGCATATATATAGTATACATAAAGTGTTATATTGGCACTTATTTAAATAATGTATTTTTATATTTTTAACTTCTATTGAATTTTACAGGTTTCATCACTGACATTCTTATCTCATTGGATGATAAATATCTGTACTTTAGCAACTGGCTGCATGGTGATATTAGACAATATGACATCACAGATACAGCTAATCCTAAACTTGTGAGCCAGCTGTTTGTTGGTGGAAGTATACAGAAGGGTGGGAAAGTAATTGTTGTTGGGGACGAAAAGGTAAATGTTTTGAAGAACAACTAAAGGTGAATCTATCCTCAAAATATAACTGAATTAATTTTAAATTCTGTGCCAAGCAGATAGAACAAATGATCTTTGAGTTTGTTCCTATAATAATTATGTTATATGTAAAAGTGTAATTTATAATCAAAGTTATTATTCCAACTTCTATATGTACAATAACCAATTATTTATTAAAAAATATTTATTTTAGAACCAACCAGAGCCAGTATTTGTTAAAGGCAAACGAATTGAAGGTGCTCCTCAAATGCTACAGTTAAGCCTTGATGGTAAACGACTTTATTTCACCACATCATTGTATTCATCTTGGGATGCTCAGTTCTATCCAGATATGGTTAACAAGTATGTTAAATATGCATCAAGCTATCCATAACACAATATTTACTATAATATTACTCTCCCTGTCTATTTTTCCCACTAGTCATGATTCATACTCTTTAAAGTGACCTTGTGAAGCCCGAACACAGCATAATTAATGCTTGACTTTTTTAGAACCTCCATGAACTACTTCTGTTAATATGCATTATATATTCAGTGCAGTTACCTGTTATAAATAAAAAATATTGCATGTAACATTTTAAGCAAATGGTTGTTAGATGTGAATTTTTCTCTCCTTCTTTGGTGGATTGGATTGTATCTTTTTAATGCCTGAATTTTAACTGATAACCTTAAAATATTTATTCAAAATCTGTCTTATACAGGAAATGTAGAGTGGCTGACTGGCTTTCCTTAAATTGAGAGTTGGTGTCATCATGTTAAATAGTTACACGTTTCTTAATTCTTGTGTATGTATATATATATACATATATATAATATTGGTATCGAAAGGACAGAGAGATAGGTTGTGGCTTACCTGAAAGTGAAGTGCGGTGTCGCCATGAGGAACTGAAGGTTGTTCTTCAAATTTTTGGAGGCTCTCAGCCTCCTTCTTCAGGAAGGAGTGTTACACCATTCTGTGCACCGGCCGGCTGCGGACTGCGGAGTTTTGACTGCCGCATGGCCAGTAGCCCATAAACAATCAACACCCCCACCAAGCCACTAACTTTCTCTCTCAAGGGAAGGTTGTGGCATAGGAAAGGTTAGGGTACAGATCATTCATACAAAGCATCCCATGTATACATGTATGCTTGAACATACAAATACACATAAACATGCACACACACACCACACACACATGTATGCATACTTATGCATACTCACATGGTCTCGTGAATGTGGGGATGGTACGTAGGAAGGGCACTATTTACAGGATGTTGAGTCCAGGGCTTTGCCTGGACTACAAGACATGTTGGAAAGATAGTTCCCATAGATGGAGTTCTGCCTCTTCAACTATATATACCTACTTATGTTCCGAAACATACATATGTATTTTTCATTATGAATTGTACATTTTATCTTAAGAAAATTGAATGAATTAATGAGAAACTATGTAAAGTAATACTTTGTTCTAGGACTGGATCTGTCATGCTGAAAGCAGATGTGGATCCAGTGAATGGAACTTTGAAATTGGATCCAACATTTCTTGTAGAATTTAATATTGATGGCGTAGTAAGTGCCCATGAAATCAGGTAATATGTTATCTCTAATTATTCATGAAGATCTTTATATTGAATTAAAATGCAGCAAATAATATAGTAATTACTGAATCTTATCTTATTTTATTCTTCATTGTACAGAGTGTCTTATTAAAACCTCCCACATTGCAAAGGCACAGGGAAAAAACTGTTGTAGAGATGGTAATTGAAATTGCACCATATGCAAGAGTATCATCTCAAATAATTTATTTAATAATTATCTATACACTTCTACATGTGAATTATTTGTAGCATGAAAAATATCATCATGTCTGTATTCAATTTCTTGTTCTTAGTAACAATATTCTGTAATATATCCATAGCAAATTGTTGTTGACAGTATGGTTTGTTGTTTGGCATCACAATGTGTAGTAAGTACATGAGCAACTTCATTTATATGCTTACAAAGTGCAAATTCTGCAACATCTGATGCCAGACAACATACCAAGATGACAACAATTTGCTAGCAAAGAACTTGAATGCATATATTCTTCATACTACTAATGATTCACATGTAGAAGTGTTCTGATAATTACTAAATAAACTCTTTGAGGTGCTCTTGCATATGGTGCAATTTCATTATAATAGCTACTGTGCTTTTTTTACCCTAGGCCCATGTTCTGTGGGAAGTTTGAAAGAGACACCCTGTATATATTTTTTGGTCAATGTTTTATATTTATAATATAACAAAATTTTTCCATTATGTAAATAACATGTCAGTTCTACAAATTTTATTAATATCAGATCAAAAACAAAACTGATGTATTTGTTAAAAGGATTCATATTTCTTTACTATAAATAATTAAGTATATTGATATTATTTATTGATTTGATGTTGATGAGTTTGATTAAGTGTCAGAACAGACAAGGGAAAATGCTTGTAAGCTAAGGAAGTTAAAATTTATAAATTCCTCTCACAGTAGTTACAGTAAATTGCAGTCTGATTTACACACAAAAATATTTTGTAAATATTGTATTTAGTGGTCCAAGGTCTTTAATAGAGGTAATTATGAGAGTATGAAAGAAAGAATCCTACATTTTTAACAGTAAGAAAACTCTGTACATCTTCAAGGTCTAAGAATTAGAGCTGTACATAAGTTTGAAAACTTCATAACAAAATAAACCTTCAAAAATTGGCTTATTCCAGAAAGTTGGTTATCAGAACATTTTAATCTCTGGAATAAGCTGAACTTGGCATGCTTATTTCATTAAGAGTGTTTTGATTCATGTGTCCAGCTCTGATTCTTAACCCTTTTTTCATGAAGTTGAACAGTTAGTTTACTGTCTGAAATGTAGAATTTATTGGGTCTCAACCTGGACAATTATTGTTCAAACATGTGATGTTTTAATGTTTCCACTATGGTCTTCAGGCCATGTAATTGAAAGTATGTTGCAGTCTTTTTATCTATTCATACTACCTAGTGTGCTGGTCATGTGAGAGGTATTTTTCAGATCCCAACAATTAACAATGTTGACATAGTGTGCTCATATTATTTAACAATTTCTTTTTACTGTGAGTTTGCACTATGGTAAAAATTTATGTTCTTTATTTTGTCTAGGGAGGATCCAAAACTTTGCTAAGTTCAAAGACTATGTCCTGTTTTAAGAGGTCATCTGTAGGTTTGATATAATGCTGAACTTTGTACAGTTCAAAATCTTATGTTTAGGTATGAGAGCATGCTTGACCACAGCAGATTTTGTTATCTGGCTTCATAAAATAAACCTATCATATTCTTCCTTTAATGATCCAAATATTGCAGATCAGGTGGAGAGGGTATTTTGTATATGCCAATTTTAATGTTTTCTGGGCTGCAATTTTCAGGGTTCAATTTTTTCCTCCTTCATAATAACTTTGTGTTAATATATGCCACTCATATATTAAAAGAAAATTGCTTCCAGAAACATTCACAAGAGTATTTATGAGTAGTATAGAAAGGTTCCTTGATGAAAGCCATCCAATACTACAAACAGAATTTAGGACTGTAAGTGAGTAGGATGGAAACATATTGAATGGTCATGGCATTTGCTTCATGGACTTTGAGAAAGTATTCAATAGTCTTAAGTCAACAGTAGTCATTTAGGTACTTAAAGTCCAAGATGTCAAATAGGTATTTAAAGAAACTGTACAAAATATATGTTATTCGGATGTAATTTGTGGAACTGGATGGCTATGATTTGTGAGTAACATCACACTTGTAGAAGCAGAAACTACATTAGTTTATTTTGATTAACATACAGCCATATTGTTGAAAACCTTAACACACTCTAGTAGCAGTAACTAATAACACTATGCTAAAATTTATCAATGCCATCTAGTGGCAGTTATTGCAACTCATTACAATAAATATTTATATCAACTAAAATATATTCAAATAAAACTAGACACAAGAGTTCAAGATTGTTACAAGAGTAAAAAAAAAATATTTGATGTTACTCAAATTGTTCATTTACAATTTAGGATGTGTTTGAGAAACTAAGTTGCAATTTCAAGTAAACATTATTGGAGAATATTCATGATTTACAGATATCGTTCCACAGAAAAGGTAAAAAGATTAAGTTGCAAAAATCAGAAATAATTGTCACTGATTACATAGAGATATCAGTTTCAATGGGAAAAAAAATAATAGAAAAGTTGGGTTAGTAAGCGTGTGTAGTACAGCCATAAAACAAGATGCTAAATGCCTGAGGAAAATAAATATAGAATATTGTAAATGTATTAGAAAATTTATAATATTCAAATCAGATGTTCCATCGGAACTTTAAAGGTATTTTACCAACATGTATTTCCAGAAATAACATATTACTAAAAAACATGGATCATAAATTGTTTGTGAGATGCAAGTAGTGTGGAACGAGTAATGTTTGAAAAGATTAGATGAGATTGTACAACAAATTGCTTTATTTATTAATTAGATATCTCGGTCCTTTGGGGTCCTCATATGTATTTACATAATTTATTTAAATTCACTTTTAATTTATTGAGAATTAAATTTCAAATTGCTTCACAAATCACTGTAACTACTGTTAAATCAAAAAATTATTTGTTTGTTTATGTTTTATCATGTTATTAAAAAAATTTTAGGTACCCTGGTGGAGACTGTTCGTCAGATATCTGGATGCCTCTTTGTCATTAATGGATAAGTGACTGCTTGCCCAAATATTAATTATAAATTGAAAATTAATCTAATTCACCATTACATGATGCCTAAATGCAAAAGCTACAAATTTATATAAATAGTTTATATACACCTTATTACTACAATTTATACAGACATGCCATATTGTATACAATTATTAGAGGGATTTTATTAAAAATATTTTTGAGTGACATTTACTTTTTAATTGCACACTTTATGTATGATTGGTAAAGAAATTATAACTAGGGATGCCTATTATATTGAGAATGCACAAACAAATTTTATGGAAGTTTAATGTTCTCATAGTTACTAATTATTTTATGAAATTGTCTATAATTGAAAATGTAATTTCATTGTTTTATTGTTTCATATTACTTTGTATACTTTCTTGATCTGTTGTTTGCTCATCTGCGAGTATTTTCTGGGGACCAAAACAAGGATACAATAAACTGCTTTGTCAGTTCACTTTATTTCATTTTTATGTGTTTCTACTCCTTTTGATGTTTTTTTTAATAATATTTGAAAATACACTACATTAATATTGATTTATTTGTTAATACCTTTTCAAACAATTCTTTTTATTGTTAGTAAAAGCCTGGCTGTTACTGAATTACTTATATATTATAACTAAAACATTCTCAGGTTATTATTCTTAGACACCTTTCCATGACAGGCTCTTCATCGTCCACCTGTGAAAATAAACAATAAGACAACAACTGCATTCGTATTCATCGAGGGACACTAGGCTCCAGCTAAGTTAAGCATGGGAATCAATATTGACAAATCTTCATATGCACAAGATAGAGTTCAGTCTTACAAATTCAGACTTCTGAGCCATGTGACCACAATCCCTTGGCTATTGCTAGTTCTGCAAGCAATCAGTGATGATCTGATCAGATCTGAACTGACTAATTGACAACTAAAAGAAAATGGAAGAGGATTTCGTGGAAATGTGTAATAATAAATATTTAAACTTGTTGGTAACCTGAGTGTTTTATTCACAATTTTACCAGGAAAGTTCTCTCTCTTATTTTAAAACTATTTACCTTTTATAAGTGTTATCATACAAGGATCCTAGATAATCCATGAGAGTTTCAGAGATGACTCCTACCGGGCACGAAATTTTCATCCATTATATAGCCTGAGCCTGCCATCACCTACAACTCCCTAGATCACATTATTCATGGCCTAACTTTAGGACTCTATGAAGAATGAACATTAATGTGAATTGATCGAGGTTGCAATTAATTAATTCAGAAAGAACGGAAGGAAAGCTTTCAAACGGAGATCAGGCATAATAGGCCATGAATTTTGAATTAAAGGATCAGGATGGAAAAATCTCGACAGAACCGGGAATCTGTATGCAGACGCTATATCACTGAACACACTAACAGTATTAAAGGGAAATACATGAAATGGCAATTAATTATATAAAAACTAAAACCAACAAAATGTTTTATCATCTTTATGAAAATAAATTATTGGAGTTGTTAAATTATCTAATAATGCTCACAACTTGGGTAATATGAAATGCACCATTAATTAAATTGTTTGAAATAAATATTAATGTTAAGAAATAGATAATGAAGTTTCAACTAAACAGACAAAATTAAGTCATAAAATAAATACCTCATAATGCTTCTGCAATACTTGTTGATTTCATTACATGATTGAAAGAGCTCAATGAAATGAAGCAGACCAGCTGAGATACTCAAAATTAATGTTCTTGTAAGAAGTGTTCGAATGTAAAAACACAAGAAAACAATTTGCCATATTAATTTTTCCACCCTTGGTAATACACCATTGACAATGGTTTGTTCCTCCAGTTTTCTGGTGTTTACAAGTGTTCAAACTGCCTCAGGAATTATAAATTATAAATATTGATATACATTAAAATAGTTTGACGTATAATGCTTTAAATGTAATTATTTATTCCAAGAGAAATTTTGGTAGTCTTTGCTGTTTGAAATTTATTGATTAGTTCATCAAAATGTATTCTGTTGTAACATGCTGCTCCACACTTAGCAAAGAAATGACTACTATTTTTATTGTGCCATGGATGAGCTCTGCTCAGACAAGACAATATTTAATTTGCTTAACAATTTTTCACTATGGAGGTTCCAACTGTCTGTAAACTCTGGAGACCAACTTTCAGATTTGGAAATACATTCTGTACAATGAAGCGAAGAAGTTCTCCTGGTGTCAGCTGTTTGTCCTGAGTGGCATTTGATATACCATTATTCAGTTTAAATCTCCAATTCTGTTTAGTAAAATTTTCCCAGAAAATACAACTCCTTTTATTGTTATATTTTTATTTAGGGTTTCATAAACTAAAACCACTCTGTTTCAGACTATTTTCATCGCTTGTAGACAATATCCCGTTAATATTTAAAAGAAAGTTAAAGTAGGGTCTAGCAGCAAAAAGAGGCAGTTTGTCGAGCTTTACGGAAGGTGCACGAAGTGAAACGGAATACTGCGAGTGCGTAGCAGTGAGCAGTACATACTTGGCCAGGAAGCTGCATTAGCGGGAGCGAAAGTGCCTCTAGGCAGGTGTTCATCTACTATTTGTATTAGTCTGGAAAATTAATTAATTCCGCACTAACTCGTAGTGAAAACGTGATTTATTCGTCATCGGGAGCGTCACTATCTTCGACTATTTGCGATGATTCACCCCTCCCCTTTCGAAAACTTATGCCGATGGAGGATTGACTTCATATTAACTAGGATTATTATTCACGGTATCTCAGCCGAGTCAAAAATTGACGTGATAACTTACAGACACCTGAAACTTTAAAAGAGTCAAAAACATTCCCGGAACCTAAGGAATTCAAGAATAGGAACGCTACCTTAAGAGACTCCTAAATATCCAGGTACCATAAGGGATGGTGAATGACAGAATTAAACTCATAGACACCAATCTTAAACATTTAATAGAAGGGTAGTGTCTAATTAAATAGTACAACAGTTGCAATCATTATTTTAATAACAAAAAATATTAAAATGAAAAAATTACGTCTGATTGAAAATAACGAATAAGAAAGATAGCCAATTCAGACAAAAAGGGTAATATAAATACCACACAATTTTTAAGTTTTGTTAACTGATTAATGCAGTTGTGTTTCTTTAGGGTCTTCTTAGCACCCGATGAAAGGAACAAGGATCCCAGAAACGTTGTGCGGTATTTATATTACCATTTTTGTTTTAATTGGATATATTTCTTAATCAACAAAAAATATTAACGTCCTCCTTTATTTACAAACTAGCTGGGTGCCCGGCGTTGCCCGGGCTGTCTATATCCATATCCCTCGATTTGACTGGAATCTCGGTTGTTTTTCTGTTATTTTTATGTAACGGCACGCCAATCCCACCCCTAAACGTATGGCTGAGGTACCGTGAATAATAATCCTAGTTAAGTTGAAATTATACCCAACATACTATAAATCTATTTAACCATGAAAAATATTTATTCGACGGTAGTTTAACATGTTTGAAAATTTCCACCCCCGCCCGTGGGGGTTAAACGGAAACTTGAATGTCGTAATTAAACTCGGCGACATCCATAACCCCGGATTTTATTAAAATCTCTTTTTTTCGCGTTATTTTCTTGTAACGCCCCTCCACCCCAACCCCGATGGGTACTCCTTCCCCATACTGTAAATGGTTGAAATTATATACAGATTACATTGGTAGAAACACTATAAATATCTTTGAAACCGAAAAATATTTCTCCGACTCAATGATCGGCCGTTTTATCAAGTTTCAAAATTTCCATCCCCGTCCACTCCTGCTCCTGGGAGCGATAGACGTGTCTCTCACCCCGCCAGTGTTTGTTTCTTGGTCGCAAAGAACAGGTGCAAGAAATTTGGTGAAATTTTCTCCACGTGTGTAGATTTGTATGCGGAACATAGATACAAACACACTGCTTTATTTATTAGAAAGAAGATAATTGTAATTAGTACCGATTATGTACATACATAAAACAAAACCATGACACTTTCTCAAGGGTTTGTGGGCTCAAAATACTGTGGCCATAATTCTTTGGGTATGTTGGCTACTTTGGCTTTCATAATACCGTCTTTGACGGACATATTGCTTCAATTCTTTACTGGTTCCTTTCGGTATCCGTCAACTCAGGTAGCGCGAAACTTTCATCTGATATTCCGTATTCAAGGAAGTGGGTGGTATAGTCAGTCTACTTATCGTGGACCGGAATCACGGGCTCGTTTAATTCAAATTAACTTTGAACGGCCCCTGTTTAGTTTTGTATTTTCCATTTTATTAATTTTAATTTATATGAATTTGTCGTCCTTTCCCATTGTTTACCTAGTGCAAGTGCCTCATTTAATTCTCTGGTTTCCCGGTATTCTAAAAAATACTCAGTATAGAACCACTGTAAAATTGAGGGAATGTTCTAGTTGCAATTTGCAAATTGGGAATTCGTCTTTACTCGTATATAGGAGAACGATTCAGTGACTAAATTAATGAAGGAACATAGTCACAATATCCTTTTTGCCCGCCATTCCGTTTGGTCAGAATTACCTTAATCTAAAATCGTTTAGGTTAATATTGGTTGGTTTTTCTGTACACCCGGTAGCTTGACTGTGCCATCTAAAAACAATATTATTTAACAAATTCCTGGAAACATTAAAGGATTAAGAGATAAACCATTTAAATTCAAACTTGAACTTCGTAACTTTCTCATCTTAATGTGATTTTAATACCATATCGTACATAGTTAGCATGAACCGCTATTCCACCTGTAGTCCTATGATATAAAGGATTATGTAAAAGGTCAGCATAAACTACTATCTACTGTAAATTAAAGACATGTAATTGTAGGCTAATTAAAATCTATAATTAGACTTAAATGAGTTACTCGTTTCACGTTTTTTGCAAACAAATTAATTATAAGTTAAGAACTTTGTATCATTTAACACTTGTCACTTCCTTGGGCACTTGATATCTACGAAAAAATACACACATAATCGGTTATTAATGGAACAATTGCTTCCACACGGAAAGTTCCTCGCCTTGATCTCGACAAACTATTCTCTGAAGTATTGCAGTAAGTAGACATTCAGGGGAATGCTCGTTGTTTCCCTGCCCAATGCAACTCGAGGACCATTTCTTGCCAGTTGTGGCACGATTTTATGAAAATGTAACCTTACAAATCACATTATGACTGATAGCTAGAACAGTTGGTTAAATAAGTAAGCATTACAAGGTTTGAAGAATTCTAATTATTTTAAAGCAATGAAAGTTATAAAAATATTGTTTGTGAAAACTAAGTAAAAGTAAACGACTCCATATTACGTAGAATAAATTCATTAGCTGCATTAGTTTTATATTTTTAATCAAAGATGGAATAGAAGTTGAACATACTAATGGATAAATAATTTGTGTTAGCAGTGTATCCAGGGTGAAGAACTTGCAGCTTCATGAGTAAAACACGCGACTTTCTCTCCGCAGCGTTGTGAAAATTTATTGTAACTGCACAGACCGGAAGCTATTGTTAGGCGAATGCAAGTAATTTCCATGTTCGCAACAATGGAACAGGGCTGTGTAAGAATAATTTCAACAGATCTCTTCCTCTGTGCAACATTCTCAGTGGTAAAAGTGACTGTTGTCTTCTTTAATAATTCTATTAGCATACACTTATAAAGTAATTATTCTCTCAGTGTTTATCTGAGTAAGAAAAATTTCACACAGGTTACAAAATACAACTTTTAGAAGTGTTGTATTAATTTCAAGTTGAAACAAATAATTCACTATCATCTCTATATCATATGGACTCATACATTTTTAGAGGAATATTTCGAAGTTATCAGCAGCACCTTTTGATTACGATTAAATTATAAAGCTATAATTGAATGGTAAGATCGAACGATTTTGTTTAGCTCAAATAATAACAACCACAACAAACAGGACTTCTAAGCTAATAGTGTATGTAACAGTCACAAGGAAAATTAGAGTCACTCAGCGAATGGTTGTGGCGCAGTAGGAAACAGTAGTATCTTGATAAATGTGATTCAATGTTAGGAAGGATAGATTAACAGAATTTAAGACTTAATTAAACTAGCAAATAACATGAGATTGCCACGGACCAGTAATTCGTCCGTTAGCACACAATTACACTAACTTTTGTCTAATACACTGACATATTCATCTGTAAAAAAATGTGAGTTACCTATCCTGGAGAAACAAATTATAACGTAATAGCATTTTCAGAACATTTGTTGACATACGTGTCATTACCTGTTGACAGTAAGGTTATTACATGTTAACGCAGCATTCGTCCATTAATATACAATGTTTACAACGTATCGCCCCTGTATATATATTGTAATAAAAATATACTTACAAAATGGCTGTGGCTAAATAAAAAGAACTATTACGTGAAAAACTACAAACAAATTTATTAACAATTTTAAATACACAATAATATTTGGGATCTCAGGGTCTTTATCTGGGTTTGATAAATGGGTGAATTTTATACAATCAAATTACATTTAGCTTTTTATGGAAGTTAATGCGTCTGAAACATAGACGAACTTTGTGATGGATAAAATAACACTACAGATTGAATTTAGATGTAATAATTAAATAACTATTATTGAAGAACTAAATAATTAAAGAACGATCTGACATATCTTTTAAAAGTGGTTTACAATATGATTTTAAAGTTTTTTTACTTACGGCCGCCCAGGTCTCATTTTAGGTTTTTCGTGCACAAAATTTGGGGATATCACTGATTCTAGTATTCACAGACTCTAAATGTCAACAATTCTAATTGGCGTAGTTTCTCGATGCTTTGCTGCAACCTGGATTTGCAGATCTCGTGTAGTTTTAGTTGGATTTGGTCTATGGCCAGCAAGTTGAATTTCCACTCTGTCACCGATTACGACGTTAATTTCAATCTCTCCTTCCCTACTGAAGATTGTTTTACTTTTTCAATATTTTAGAGCATGTTTGTAACTGCTATCAAACTGTTCTATTTGCGGCTGCACATTCCTGACTCTATTACTTTTATACAAAACTTTGCTGGTCCTTATGCCTCGCCGTTCATTGCCTGACCCAAGATTGCTTTCGAACTGTTTGCTGTCCGCTGCCCAACTGAACTTCCTCGTCTCGTAGCTTTTGAGCGCGTAGAATCTCAACAATGTTTTTCTTTTCGTTGCCGCCTTGTTGCGGCGTCCGCTTTATATTCACTAATAATGAGTCCTCTATTTTCTTTCCAATTATAACAATGTCTTAATTTCTAATTACTACAATATATATATATATATATATATATATATATATATATATGTAAAGAAAATGTATTTCTTCAATTTGTGTTTTCAAACTTTGCCGCTCGTCGCGCCATTACCAATCACGGGAGTCGACAATTGGGAGAATCCAATATGGAGTTATGTAGCTACTGAGTGAACATAAAACGGAATCGACTAATTTATAAATAAACTTTTAATGTCGTTTCTTTGGATACAGGTAATTGGTGTATAAGTGTAGTTGTAATGTTTTTTTTGTAATTTACAACTTATTGAAATAAATCTTTGGTTACAGAGCAACACACAGACATATTCACGTCATTCCTAAAATAAAAAATAAAAATTTATAGAGAACCATCTTATATATATATATAACACTTATAACGAATATGTATATATATATATATATATATATATATATATATTGTAATAAACAAATAAGAGACTCTTTCTATCTTTGCCCACCGTTGTGGTAGCCAAAATGTAATAACCACATAATACGTCGAAATAAAAAATATAATTTTTATAAACAACAAATAAATTTATTAACACAAGAAGAATTTACAATTGAATTTAATATTTTACCATTATAATAATAAACTCTTGCTCTCATGGGTCTCTACTGGGTTTGACAACGGACAGAATCGAACTATTAAAAAGACCCAACATTTAAGTTTTAAATTAAACAAAAGTATTTACTAAATTTATTAATGAACTTAACCTATAGATTGCTTCTAACTTTATTATCAAAAGAAGAGAACAACATCTGACTGTTATCCTTTAATAACGTTTACATCTGTTAATATTATGCATTCCAACTTACAGTTTCTCAGGTTTACTTCGACTCGTTCTTAAGACACTCACTTTATAGCCTTGACATTCACTCACTGACTCTAACACAATATCACTGGTTCGCCGTGACACCCCTTGACGTCGTTGGCTGCATCCAGGTGGCCTACCATCGAAGACAGGTCAAATTCTCCTACTCATACAGATAGAGCTTCTGTATTTTATAAATGTTTATAGCTGTTATGGTTTTGCTGACTGATGCTGACTGTCGCTGACTGACTAAATGTCGAGGTTCACCGAACCCCTCACCTACGCTGATTCTCGCTGACCGTCTCTCATTCCTCTCCCACGCTAACTGTGTCTGTCTCCTCTCCCACGTTTACTCCAACTGTGCACACAATAGGTTATTTCCCCTATATATACCACCAGCCTCCTTGTTTTTTTCTTGATGCAAAGTTTCGTCGCAACGGCGCGGTGACAGAATCCCATTACTGAAATTTACGTCCCGGCCACTGGATTCCTTCCGCCTTCCGAAACCCGACAATCGCGACAGGTCCAATTTGTCTTTGGACCTCTCCGCTCACAAGTGCGCGATACTAATTTCTCCAGATCCTAAGTCAACAAGTGCCTGGACCCTCATCATCCCAAGCAATTGCGCCATTCGACACGCTTGCAGCTGCAGTATTCCCCCCCCCCCCCGCAATTACTCAGGACTTGTCGGCCTCACCCGGCTAGCACAAAATCTTTTCTTCCAAGTCCCAAGCAACTACGCCACTTGTCAGGTCATTCGTCAGAGACAATAGCCTGCTCTAACATAGCCACCTTGGGAACATCTGCTCGCCCACGTTCTGCGTTATGAATTCTTCACGCCGTTCCCCAAATCAATAAGTTACTGGACCCGCAGTCACTCTTTAGACCTAATTGCCGCACCGTCACACTGTCTCTACAAATTACGGCTTCCTCTCTGCCGCTCACCAGCACTCATCCTAGATAAATGTCTTACCGCTCCGTCTTGTCACCTTGTGACAGGACCCGCGGTTACTTTTCCCACGCATTCTCTTTACGACATGTGCGCTGTTTTTAATCCAATGCATTATATTAAATGCATTACAATATATATACATATTCGTTATAAGTGTATTTCATATATTTGGATATATACGAAATCATATGTATACAATTTTCAATGCCCATATAAATATTTGACCAATATATCAATAGATATCTTTGTGATATACAAAATAACTATTTACAATACACTTTAATCCAATACATAACATCGTAACAATGCTCAACCAATTACGATAGGTGGAAAAATCACAAGGGATGTAACGGATAGTAGTAATTTTTTTCTGTATTATTCAACATATATATATTGTAATAATCAACAGGTAAGCTTTATTTAAATGAAAAGATATTCAAAATTTAAAACATAAAATAAAATTTATTATTACTTTGTGGATTCAAACTCAAAACAATTACAATTAAAATATTTATATCTCAGGGCCTTTACTGGGTTTGATAATGAACACAAAAAAAAGATTTAAAATCTTATTAACAAAACAGTTAACAATTTACCTAAACAATATGTCGATAGAATGAAAGAAATTAAAAAGTAAAGAAATTAACTTTGATTGACAATTAAAAAGGGAACGAAATGTGACTTTATCCTTTAATTAGCGTTTACAATATTATTAATAATTATGTTACTTACGGACCGTCGGTCTGGTACCAGAACAATCAATTTTACCTCGTTTGGACACTTTTACACTCTTTAATTATTTAATATCAGGACTTGGTTTTTATTGATTCTACACTTAACTTTAATATTTGGCAATATTTGGCAAGATTTGACTGATCCGCTCCACAATAATTTACCAAAGTTCTTCTGGAACTATTTCTCCACGAAGATTGGAAAGTTCTATTCTGACGAAAACTGCTCTTACTTTCCAATATTTACGCTGCAATACTTCCGTGAATGTTTTCTTTGTATTAATTCACAACTTTAACTAGTTATACATTAACGATGTCTAGTCTCTGCTCAAGTTTTATTACTTGTTCTGCTCCTCGTAATGTTTCTCCGCCAACTAACTATCCAAGTGCTCTCGAGTATGAGCGCGCATTTCCATTTCGGCATTTTCTCAAAGCAACAGAGCTCAGTGCTATTGTTGCTCTGCTCGCCTTACCGCTATAATGGATTTATCAAACAATTCAAATTTTATGTCCAAACAATTAATGGCCTAATTAACTATTTCTACAATATATGCACTATAAGTGATCAAACCGATTAATATTTTATAATTACAAGTGATTTTATAATTACTGGACGGTTGGTTGAATCCGGACACTGGAATTAGTTCACGGTTAGTTGAATCTCCCTGGCTATGTCCTTCTATCTACCTACCGACTGACTCTTCGGTCTATCTAACCATATTTCGATTTATCTCATCTCTGTCTGATATCTACATTATAACTTTGTGAGCAATACTTGGTAATTATTTGAATACACTTTTAATATGCTTTTATAATTTACCCGTCTCCTCCATCAGAATTTTTATTTTGTCTTTTTATTGGTTGTCCAATCATGACAATTCCGTGGCTGTCGTCCGGAGTAAGTTAAATTGGAATCGCTGTTGTTCATCGGTTACGAATGAGAACCATCATTTCAGAACGATTGTTAGGAACTCACTTTCTTTTAACACATTTGATAGCTTTAGTATTGGACATGCAATTATTTTGGAATCCGATTAAATAGTATATGATTTATTAGGAATACTACACAATGACAACCTGATCCCGTTTCTAATCTCCTTTTGCGAAAGTAGCTGTCCGAGTCACGTATCTATGCGTTCCTTTTATTTTTCTTCCTTCCCACATTGATTTTATATTCCACTTCTTTGCACCACTTCGTAAATTAATAGTTGGATTTTCTGGTATCTATCAGGAAGGTTGTTCAATGTAATATCGATAATATTTAAAACTATGTTTATTTGTGGGTACTATTGCGGTTTTTCACAAAATATAAGCTGATTTTTGTCACGCTAGCCCTTTACGATTACAAAAGTGCTTGTCTTCTTTGCATCTGCCGAGATTTGAACCGGGTCATTTGGCCCTATTTTCTTTGAAGCAGACAAAACAGATTGTTGATTTTATCTGTTAAGAATAATATATACATTGTAGTAATTACAAATATGTAATTAATTAATAAAAATAATTATTTCATTATTGTCGAGACTCAAGAAAGAGGGCTCTGAGGTCATTGAATTATGACTTACGTACAGAATTTTGGTGTGTGTTAAGACTTGGCGGAGCAGAGTTGCCCGAGTATAATGTAGAGATTGTCAAGTATGTACTGAGAGAACCCGGTTACTAGGAACGATGTTGTAAGCAGTGTGTGTTGGGAGTCGGCAGAGAGAGAGAGAGATGGAGGGAGAGAGGGGGAGAGAGGCAGAGAGAGGGGGAGGGGGTGAGAGGGAGGGAGGGGAGGGGGAGATAGATGGAGAGGGGAGGGGAGAGGGGGAGAGAGGGAGAGGGAGAGAGGAAGAGGAGGAGGGGAAGAGGGAGAGAGCAGAGTATGTTTTGGAAATATGCAGAGTGTGCTTTTAGAGGCTGATGATTTTGTGGTAGAAGTCGCCTGTTTACAGTTGCAAGTTCCCAATGATTGGCAGAGAGCACAGAATCTAAGGCGTATTAATACAGTTATTCAGATATTCAGAACTTGAACAGTAAACAGTGTTTCGTTAGCGAGCGGTGTGTGATCGAGAAACAATTAAACACACAAAAGACATCAAACGAGTTTTTAAGTGTTTGCAAACAATAACAAAATAGAATCAGTGAAAATGACCTGTTATAGAAAAGTGGAGTAGGTAAAACAAAATTAATTAAAAATCAAATAACGCGTGCATAAGCACAAGAGACCAGACAATGGTGTGTAGTACAAACGAATTTCTTATCTGTAAACCTCACATGTAAATATCTACCATCAGATTTCGATAATTTCATTAAAATTATATAACTTTTAGATTAAGAATAGTTTTTTTATTGTAAATTAAATTTAATTTTTGTATAATCTTTATACACCCGATAGGTGGTGGTCTTGAAAGTGATTTCTCACGAAAGCCGAGGTATAATAATATTAAAAATAGTAAATTCAAAGAAAACTAAATTTTGTAAAATAAATTAAACTGTTATCTATATAAATAATTGTTAAATTTAAATTCCTTCATTTTCCCTTAATTAAAAGAATTTACTATGTTAATTGCCTCCTAAGTGTTAGCTTATTTCAATCTTAACTACTTTGTTTACTACCGCAACGTACTGGCATTCTATTTCATTGTATTGTTGCAATTATTAGAGATTGTTCATTTTGTTTACCACATAAATTGGCACACCAATGTGAGGCATGTAAATTTTAATGTTATAACTATCGTGTTTTATACATAACTTGGCGCCCAACGTGGGGGCTTATTTAAATATATAAGAGATTACTACTATATATATATATATTGTAATAAATAACAAATTAGGGTTAATTAAATCAATTAACAAAAAATTAATAATCTTTAAAGAAATTTATTATTGTTGATAAATTTTACAATTTACAAGACTTAATTTTTCATGCCGAATTTCATCCATTTAAACAAATACTTTAATTTTCATTTATTAATTCGTGGCATTTTTGACCAAACAATTCTGATATCATTACAATCAAATTCACCGAATCTCTTATCTCAGGGTCACTACTGGGTTTGATAATTAGAATAAAATCAATGTATAAACTGACAATTAACAATTCAAATATAAAAGTTAACCTAAAACAATATGAAAATAAGTGAAACGAAAACGGAACTAAATGAAAACTGAACGAAATCTGACTCTATCCTTTCAATTATCGTTTACAAATTTATCAAAGTTTTGGCTACTCACGGAGCGTCTGTCTGGTACCAGATCTCTCTCTTGTATCTTGAACACTACCACAATAAAAAACCATTTACACTGACTCTACTTCATTGCAATTTTAATACACACGATTGAATTTCTCGTCCTCAGCTATCTGGAACCTCGGATGAGCCTTCCCTTTCTGGTCAACTAGCGGATGCCGGATTCCTCAATGCGAAAATTGTTCCGTCAGCGTGAAGCAATCTTTTCCTTCCCCGTTTGCAAATCTCTCCGTACAACTATTTGCTTGCTTCCATACAGGAACTCGCGATTTGAAATTTATATTTGCAGACTTTACTGTTCGTTGCTCTAAGAGAACTGAACTATATTAAGTCTCTCGTACTCAGATTTTAGCCACCTTCTCATATCATCGCCGATTCCAGACTGAATTCCTTACGAGCGCGCATTTCACATTTCGGCTTTGGAAGCTCCTGCCGCTACAATTCAATTTATATCCGCTACAATTTATAACAAAACAATTTAATGGCCTAATTAATTATTACCACAATATATATAGATAGATATGCAAAATTTATGGTTGATGTATACAATGGCATTACTATTTAAATTTAAACATATTCTAATTGTCATTGCTAACCTCTGCACGAGTTTTTTTTATATATTTTCAATATAGAGTTATTTGTATAAACAAATGTATAAAAACGTTTTACCACATCCTATTAATAAATTGAGTTGGGCAGTAGTTGGACATTAATAAATTAAATATTTTCTTTTTTACTGGTTATAAATATCTATAATCAGTTATGCACTTTGGTTTTAGGATTATATATCTATGATACGAAAAATAATTTGGTCTTGGTTTCTGTTTGGTATTATTACCTAATTAGTTCAATTGTAAGACAAGTGACGTTCGGAGTCACGTCAACTAAATTATTTATCAAAAGTCATCCCGTTAAATACATTTTTTGAAATGATTGCAGCACTGCAATGAGTTCGTATTCAAAACATCTACTCAGTCCTCCCTACAAATCATAAGTCAGTAAGGGGAATTTTCGATCGCCATGTATACTATATTGGCTGTGCCCCTTAAAACATTTAATGATAAATATTATTCGTTAACAAAGTCTTTACACAACATCGATAATTTTTCATAACTATGAATTTAATGAATTAAGTCAAGAGGTAATTTTTTATTCTGTAAAGCTAGATCGTCGCCCGTATGATGCAAGACCTGAGGACTCTGTTACGTTGTGAGAAAGCAGGGGAAAGTGGGGCATTGAGTCTGCGCTTCCGCACCCGCACTCGCACCCGCACTCCACGGGACCGGAAGAACTCTTCGGCATTTTGTCTCGCTTCTACAGGAAAACGTCGTCTTGATCTTGACTCCAACTGGTCGCCATATAAAGCATCGCTCTCGAGTAGTTTTATTTCTCAACATCAAGGCAACTATTTTCATCAGAACGCCTTTAAATACGGTATTTTTGTGCACAATCAGATACTTTAACGTACAGATACTGTGATTAAGCCGTGTTGAACGTATTAAGAAGTCTCAAATCACTAAATCCGGAAATGGATATATTATCACTAGAACGTCTCAACAGGATCATTCAACATATGACATTCTCTGCCAAGAATCATGGTATGCCTGCTTTAACCAGGAACAGATATGCAATCATTACTTCTCTAACTGAAATCGTACCACAAAAACTATTTTTTATGTGACGGCGTCAATTGTGTATCAATGACAAACATGCAGTTTAGTTTGGTAACGGCAGTAACCAACGATATTGGAGGCTGTAGTCTATCTCACGTTTACGTTTCACGCACTACATCAAAATCTCGGATGGAATAAGGTAGATTTCAGAACCGGTAAGTTTCTTTGCTGGTAGTTGATAGATGATATTTTGAGACTAGCCGTAAATAATTCATTTCGTAAATGTTCTCATACGTCAATCATTTTAATCAATTTCCAAATAAAGACAACAGACCAGAAAATACGAGATCTGTAACTCATGGTTATGGATAAACGAAGGAGGTACCTAAGCGAACGGCCCCAATTTCGACACGAATAGACGTAATAAAACGTATTCATAACTCCAACTCAATTGACAAAGGCAATAAGTTCGTTTATAAAAAAAACACTATCAAGTAATAAAAACTTTTTTTGGTTATATATACTTGTTATGAATCAAACAACATATAAGCTCTCTTCATATCTTTATTTTATTAGATACTAGCTGGGTGCCCGGCGTTGCCCGAGATGTCATTTATCTATAACCCCCTATATGACTCCAATTTCGGCTTCTTTTGCGCAATTTTTATGTAACGCAACTCGAACCGTAATCATTATAATTAACTCTGAAAAATATTTCTTCAACGCAAATATCTGCCGTGTTTGCATGTTCCAAAATTTGCACCCCGCTACCCCTGCATCTGAGGGGTAAATGCCAATTTGAATGTCGTAACTAAACACAGTGACTTCCATAACCTTTGATTTGACTCCAATCTCGGTTGTATTCGCGTTATTTTACTGTAAAGCATCTCCACCCCAAACCCGAAGGGTGTCCTTTTCACAGGGCGTAGGGGATGAAAATTGTATTCAGATAACATTGGTAGAAACACTATCAATATCTTTAACCCCTAAAAATATTTATCCGACTCATATATCGGCTGTTTTAGTATGTTTAAATATTTCCACCCCCGCTTCTGGGGGTGGAAGACGCGTCTCACCCCGACAGTGTTTGTTTCCTGGTCGCAAAGAACACGTGTACGAAATTTGGTGAAAATTGCTCGACTGGTGTAGATTTGTATTTTATTTAGAAAACGTTTGTATGGGGAATAGAAAAGGGCTGTTTTTAGGGTTCTCCCGGAAATTATTCGATTTTTTCTCGCCTTTTAAACCTTCCCTAGACTTCCACAAACATTTCAAGACTAAGATAAGATAAATCCGTTCAGCCGTTCTCGAGTTTTAGTGAGACTAACGAACAGCAATTCATTTTTATATATATAGATTTAAACCACAGGATCTTTCGGCGCCTTTTCCATAATCATCTGATATTTTTTTAAAAAAACATGAATCATACGTACATAATGTTACAATATATAATTATTATTTTTTAGATTACATTACAAGAAATTTTCATTAATTTTACTGAAGGTCCTGTGGTTTAAATATCTAAGAAAATAAAAATATGAACAGAACTTATATGTGGTTTGATACATAACAAGTAAGTTCGTTTAATATGTTTATTAGTTGACATCATACTCTTTGTTTTACGAATCCATAATGGTATATGTAAACCGGATGAGTGTCGTGTGGAAGTGGCAGTAGAGTATGTGAAATTTTCAGGTCACAATTGTTTCCACGTAGCCGTTATCAACACGCATAAATCTCGTTTCTTCTCTTTCCTTTAAACCTGTTCTTATTGAAATAGAAAAACTCTCACTTCCTCAAGAGCTCAAAGATTATAACGGCTAATTCTTTAGATAAAAATTTTCGGAATCTGTGGCTTAAATGCAATAAATTTATTAATTGAGGATTTTCCTATATGTAACTTCCTGTGTTTTGTTATTTCAAATGCATTTACACAATAAAGTGATGACAAATGAAATGATATGTACCCACTTTAAAAGTTCATATTTAAAGTATAATTAAAATATTTAAAAGTTTTAATTTAACGTTTGTTTTGAATTAATAAAAACAATTTATGTCATTATACAGACACTTTTTCTTTTTTATATTACGTCGACGTTCCGATACCTAAATTGTATTTTCTTCAGGCATTGACCAAATTAACACAATAAAACGAAACAAGCTATTAAATTTACATTATCCGCGGCAGACTATTCGGATCCCCTTTCAAAACTAAGTAAATTTAATGCCTTGTTTCGTTTTATTGTGTTAATTTGGTGAATACCCGAAGAAGATACAAAAAGGTATCGAAACGTCGTCGTAATATAAAAAATAAAAAGTGTCTGTATAAGGTCATAAATTGTTTTTTTTATGAAAATAATCGTATTCCTCCATCCCAGAAACAATTTGAATATCCGCTTGTGTAAATCAGGGGATCGCCCTTTTTTTTAACTCTTACTAAGCCCAGTTTCTAGGCGATAGAAAGTGGATCCTCGTTATGCACTTGAAATGAATAACTTTGCGCTTAGAGCCGGTTTTGACTTGAGGCCTAGGGGCACCAGAACAATGAGGTTGTCGCTCGTCGGACTTCCTTGACTTGTGCCGCTCAAACGAGAAAAGCAAACGTAAAATTCCGCATTTGGGCTGAATGCTGGGCCATTTACTTTCTAGCCTATATATAAAAGATCTTACTAGTTATTTAATACACTTAAAGTCAGTTCTTTACACAGACGATACCAATTTGGTTATTACGAAAACTCGGAAAAATTAAAGGAGAAATTCGGCCTTGCCATGATCCACCTACATTTAAATGGTTCTTTGAAAATACACTGCCTTAATCCAGAGAAAAAAAATGATGTCGATAATCAATCACAAATGCGCCTATTCTGCGTTTGGAGATAGATGATTAATTACAGTGAGACCAACATATTGTGGTAAGGTTGTTTGTTGATGCTCTAAATTTTATAAATAATTACTTTATTTTATTATTAATTTGTTTGATATAATTTACTTGAATTTAATAACAAAGATTTTTTTATTGGCAAATTAGTGATGCCAGAACAGTACACAATTCTTCAATATATACAAAGGGGTGCGCTGTCAAATAATAAAAAAATCAGGGTACAATATGAAACAAACTAGCATGAAAATGACAATTGAAATATTTTATAAATGTAATATAATGAGGCATCGCGGGATTCGCTTACGTATACTTCATCTGGTGTCACCGGGAAGTAGAAGACGACGTCCCTTCTTCTCCTTCCTAACAAATAAATGTTTCAATCACACAGTAGTATCACTACTTAATATAATTTTCCAAATATTTTTATTTACATTACTTCACCTCATTCCCAGTATACCCCTACGTATTGCAAACTGATATATTTCCTTCACTCCATTCGACCGTTCCTCTACATTCTATTGATAAATGCTGCGTACTTGCCCCACAACTGAAATAATGTTTTCACTCTAGTTCAAATTATTACTAAAACTAACACCCAGACATTTGCAATTTTTTCATTTCTCCAATTCCTTACTTCCCCTATTATTTTTAAATTTAAAAGAGTTTATTTTATTAACACAAAAGAAAAGAACGATATCTGACTGTATCTTTTAATTCCGTTTACACATATTAATACCATGAAATTTCAACTTACCATTGCTCAGGAAAATTTGGCTCGTTCGTACACACACACTTTATATACTGGACGTTTTAAACACTGACTCTAACACACACTGTTGGTTTGACGAAAGCTGGTTCTCCGTTCGTGAAGGACATATCACTTGCTTTTGATGAAAGCTACTCGACGCTGGATGCAGTGTCCTGGTCTCCTACCATCGAAGACAGTGGTCTAATTTTGATATTGCAACAGATTAGACTTCAGCATACAAAAATGTTTATCGTTGAATATTTTGCTATTTCTCTCGCCGGCTGCAAAATTTCTCCATTCTCGGTGCTCGCCGTACGCCTCCACAACTCTCACTCCAACTCCTAGCTCCAAAACTCAACTTCGGTGCTCACAGCCCCCTCTCCCACTCTAACTAACTTCCAAAAATCTTATCTTCCCTTTACATATCCCAGTCCCTTCCTTTGTTCGAAAACTACGTCGCAACTGCCCGTTGACAGTTTCCTCCATTATCCCGAGATTTACATTCTGCAGTTGCAGTTCCTTAGTTATCAAAAATAGCTCGCTACTCTGTATTGTCCCAAAGCCGGCCATCGAGACAGGTCTGATTTGTCTTTGCACCCTCAATTACTTTGAACTTGTATTCTCACCCCCGCACGCACGTGCGCTGTTCTAAATTCTTCAGACCGCCCAAACTGCCCCTCGATCCTAAGTAAACAACATTACAAATTGTTCTTTGAACTGTCCAGTCCATTAATCAGAAACAATGCCTGCCTTAACAGATTTATCTTGCGTCAGGCCACCCGCAGATGCCTTGCGCTGACTCCTCCATACCAATCCTAAGTACACAACATTACAACTTCCTCTGACGGCCAAGACCATTAATCTGAAACAATGCCTTTCCTTCAAGGCATATATATATATATATATAATGCCCCTGTGATATAGATATCATTTCGGGGTAATCCTGATTGGATCTATGAATTGAGGGACGAACATTGTCGTGCAAGGCTGGCTAAATGCGATTGTCTTTCATGGTAGGTTTTAATCGGCCAATTTATCTCCAGGCTAAAAAGTAATTCTTTTCGCCTCTGTAACATGTCTTTCGACTATCTTCAACTCAATCAACCCGATATTTTTCGGTTCCACCTTAGACTTCCAATCCTCAAAAACTTAAAAATTTCGTATCCACAGTCATTATACAAAAAACTACATCACCCATTTTTTCTCCACATATTCAACCAGTTCTCCCGATGCAAGTACTTACGTGGCTTCCTTTGTTCTTTTCAGCTACCAAGCGGCGTTTACAGTAATCCAATCAGTTGAGTTCCTTAAATCTCGACAAACCCTAAAAATGATTGCGGGTGCAACAATCTACGATCAAAGTTCTATTCAATTCCAAGGGGCCGACCAGCTGTGGTGTAGTGGTCAGTGTTATCGCCTCGCATCACAGAGGTTCGAATCCCCGTGGAGGGCATGGATATTGTGGTGTGTTTTCATTAACATCATCATCAGAGAATCTGTCGCTGTAATGTCCCTTATTCTCTCCTTTCAGTCCCTTTCCTATGCTATAACAGGGAAGTGGTCACTATGTGGATTACCCTATACATAGCCTGTCTGCACCTTCATATTATTTCATCTTCCTATCTCCGTTTATGAACTACGGTTCCCACAACCTTGGACTGTTTTGAGAGATGTATGTTCCGGGGGTCGCAGACCATGGCCATACGATAAAAGTTGTTAAGTGTTCCCAACGGAACAGTCGGCCAGCTGCCTCCTAAACTAGTCGAGGCACGGAAAAGTGAATACTGCGACCCCACAGCAATGCACGACTACCTGTTGCAGGTTTTTCTAGGATTTGTACTTATACCTTTTAGGCGAATTACCAGGTAGGATCCTTAAACTATAGCCTGGCTGCTCTAGTTAACCCTTGGCTACCTTCCTCTACCTTTCCTATGCTAAGGAGTTGCCACTTTGTGGATGACCCTATATATAGCCTGTATAAATTTTCTTCTTCGTTAACACTTGGTTACCATTCTCTACCCTTCCGCATCCCCCACTCCTTTTAAAATCCCTTCCAACGCTATTAAAGTGGAGTTGCCACCACGTCAATTACCCTCATGCAGTCTGTCACACTCTCAAACGCACCACTGGTATTAAATCAACACATTGATCCTCAGAATACTAAATTCTGATTGACAATTAATAATACGTAAATTTTTTTAAAAAAATTGAACGTCATTTTGCGACCTCAGAAACGAAGTATGGTCTTGGCGCCTTTTCTGCCGACCTGCTTGATATAAGCAATAATTGCCATTGGCCTGCAAAATTACTTTGACGATGAATGAAAGATTTGCGACTCTATCCCTTCCGAGATATTTCGCAGCTCTTCACTGTAAAATAATAATTCAAGATAATTTCGTTGATTTATTACATTGTATAAAGCTATTCATCCGAACTCTGAATTTTGGGTTTATAAGATATTCATTAAGACTCTTCTAACAATACCAGATATTTTCTTTGTGGCTCAGAGAAAAGATGTAAAAAATTAATAATTATAATAATTCGTCTTCTGTTTAAATAAATATTAAAAACACCAGGCATAAAAAATCATTATTAAATTTAAAACATAATATTTGTTTAATGCCTGATTGGGTGTACAGTTAAATTATATTCGGTTATAATTTATTGCCGGCCTGATGTGGTGTAGTGGCCAGCGTCATTGCCTCGCATCACGGAGGTCCCGGGATCGAATCCCGGCATGGGTATGGATGTTTGTGGTCGTCTTAGTCACGGCTGTGGGAGAATCGACACTCTGACCAGGTGTGACTTCTAAATCCAGAATGTGTTATGTAAGATGACAGTTTGGCAGCCGTCTCGGTAGGCCAAGGCCCTTCATGGGCTGTCGAGCCAAGGAATTAGTGAGCTAGTTATAATTTATTATGTGAAAATTTAGATTAATAAATTGTTAAGGTGCGGTTTGTACGCACTTTCAAATTTAACGTTCGAAATTTATTATTCTCAAATTTTCATATAATAATTTATAACTGAATGTAATTGTGCACCTGAAGAGGTCTCAATCAGAGACGAATCGTTGTGGTTTTTAAATATTATGTTTTAAAATTCATAATAATTTTTTCCTGACTGATCAGGCTGGTGTTTTTAACATTTATGTAAAAAAACATTTTTATCGTGGACATAATAAGTGTCCAAATAGCGATAGATAGCAGTTAGAACACACAGATAGCAGTTAGAACTCAAAAGAATTTCTTCGTGTTCATAATGTGTGCTCTAGTGGTCCATATGCTCCAAAAATTGCTGCGTAAAGATTGCGATTCAAGAATCCATACTGCTGCCGCTGCACAGCTGTGCTGCGAGGTAAACACGGCACTGGTTATCAAGTACAGCCAATTAACCAGATTTTAATGACGTCCGAACGCAGCTGGGACTCATCTCGAGCAGCTGGAAGACAGGTTTCCGGGTGCGTCGGCGATGCAAGCAAAAAGGCTCCTCGTGCGTGAATGGATACAGAGCCATGAATGGCGGCGATGTTGTGACGTCTCACAGAAAAAAGGACCGTCAACCGGCGAAGCTAAAACGTCACTCAAGTTCTCCGTTTTCTGCTCCACAATATAATTTATCTGCATATTTTAGCGTCATAGTGTAACGGTACTTATTTCGCTCATCACGACCGATGTTCTGTTTCGGACGAGCTCACGTATTCGGATCCGAAAGGTCTTACTTACATAAATAAACACAAATGTACACTAATTATTTTTATGCATTATAGTTTTGCGTAGTGCACATATATCTTGGAATTCTTACTTTCTATAAATGACGACTGTCATTTGACTGATTTAGAAGAGAATCGCTGCGTTGAACTGCAGAACTCACGAGCTTTGCTTTCAAGAAAAAAGAGGGATGAGACTTTCAAGTAAACTCAACCAAAGAACCTGTGTTTTTACACAGTTTAATAACTACTTTCATCTGCGTTTGTGGTAAACGTTTGCCCCACTATTGCTCATTATTCCTAGAAATACGTACTAATCCCTTCACTTATCTTTGTTTTGATCCTTTGTCTTCCTCTGTTGATACAAAGAGGTTGAGGCAGATATCTAACTAATTAAATACTGATTAAAAGATGAGGAGGTAAATTATTTCATAAACAACAACCCTGGATCAAATAACAATATACACCGTTTTTATGAATATATTGTACAAATTTATTAGAATAAAATAATAGTGAACTATCCTGGAAAGTACATTTGATTTTGATGAGAACTACGTAAGGGATCTTAAGTACTGTAAATAGGCTGAATTTTATGGAGCCTCTGGCAAACGCTTAATGATTGAGGGAAATGAAAAAATTTACGTCTGATTGAAAAAAATGAATAACAAAGATAGCCAATACAGTCAAAAAAAAGATCATATAAATACAACACAACGTTTCTGGGATCCTTGTTCCTTTCGTCAGGTGCTAAGAAGAGCGTAGAGAAAAACAACATTCAAAAGCTCAAATGATCAGTGCAGTTGTGTTTCTTTAGGATCTTCTTACCTACTGACGAAAGGAACAAGGATCCCAGAAACGTTGTGTGGTATTTATATTACGCTTTTTTGTCTGTATTGGCTATCTTTCTTATTCATAATCATAGCAATAAGCTGGCTTTTGAGTGTTGTCAACTGACCAGTGCAGTAGTTTTTCTCTAGGCTCTTCTTAGCACTTGACGAAAGGTACAAGGATCCCAGAAACGTTGTGCGGTATGAGGGAAATGCTAATTTAATAGTTTTGAAGGGAAGCAACAATTATACCCAATTTTAGTTTGAATTCGCGTTCTGAAGTGAGTAATAAAGGCTATTTACACTTCCTCCTACATTCGTATTGTGTAATAAGTTGAAATATTTCGAGGATCTCGGATAATTCGAAACGGCATGTCGTCTGCGAGGGTTATTCTCTCGCAGGCAGTACCTGCGAGAGATGTTCTCTCGTAGGCAGAACCTTGTAGGAGAGATACGAAGGGGATACCTTTGAAGATGCCTTTTCCTCTCCGTTTTTGAACTAAGGTTCCCACAAGCCGAGGCACCTCGGCCGGTTCTGAGAGGTGTATGTTCCGGGGTCACAGACCTTGGGCATACGGTAAGAGTTGTTCTCTGTTCCCATTGGAACAGTCGGCCAGCTGCCTCCTAAACTGGTCGAGCACGGAGAAAGGAATGCTGCGTCCCCACAGGTCCTAAAAGGTTTTGCCTGCGAGAGAAAATCCCTCGCAGGTTACCTGCGATAGCATCGTCTCGTAGGCTTTGCGTCTAATGCATTCGCTTTTTTTTTTTTTTTTAGGGCAACAGGCTACATGAGGGTAATCCACTTAGGGCAACTCCCCTTTAATAGCATAGGAAGGGATTTGAAAGGGGGAATGCGGAAGGGTAGAGGAAGGTAGCCAAGGGTTAACTAGGGCCCCCGGGCTATATTTTATGGATCCAACCCGGCATTCGCCGAAAGGAATGCAGGGAAAACCTTAGAAAAACCTGCATCGGGTAGGTCGGGCATTGGGTACTTGTCCCACGCCCTTCCGATAGCGGAAGAGGAGTTTGCTGTGGGGACGCAGCTTACCCCTCGCCATGCCTTGGCCTGTTTAGGAGGCAGCTGGCCGACTATTCCAATAGGAATAGCGGACAACTCTTGCCGTATGCCCAAGGTCTGCGACCCCGGAACATACACCTCTCCAAACAGACCGAGGTGCCTCGGCATGTGGGAACCTTAGTTCAAAAAAAACCAGAGAGATGTGAGAGCATCCCCAAAGGTAGCCCCCGCCAGAGCTCTCTAGGAAGGTTCACCTGCGAGAAATCCTCTCGCAGGCTTCCTTGAGATTTTTTTTTTTTTTTTTAGGGCAATAGGCTACATGAGGGTAATCCACTTAGGGCAACTCCCCTTTAATAGCATAGGAAGGGATTTGAAAGGGGGGATGCGGAAGGGTAGAGGAAGGTAGCCAAGGGTTAACTAGGGCCCCCGGGCTATATTTTAAGGATCCTACCCGGCATTCGCCTAAAGGAATGCAGGGAAAACCTTAGAAAAACCTGCATCGGGTAGGTCGGGCATTGGGTACTTGTCCCACGCCCTTCCGATAGCGGGAGAGGAGTTTGCTGTGGGGACGCAGCTTACCCCTCGCCATGCCTTGGCCTGTTTAGGAGGCAGCTGGCCGACTATTCCAATAGGAATAGCGGACAACTCTTGCCGTATGCCCAAGGTCTGCGACCCCGGAACATACACCTCTCAAAACAGACCGAGGTGCCTCGGCAAGTGGGAACCTTAGTTCAAAAAAAACCAGAGAGATGTGAGAGCATCCCCAAAGGTAGCCCCCGCCAGAGCTCTCTGGGAAGGTTCACCTGCGAGAAATCCTCTCGCAGGCTTCCCTCTATCGCTTCCTTGAGAGCTAAAGATTACCCTAAAAAAAATTCGAAACGCAAGGAAGCCTGCGAGAGGATTTTTTCGCATGTGAACCTTCCCAGAGAGCTCTGACGGGGGCTACATTTGGGGATGCCCTCACATCTTTCTGGTATTTTTTGAACTAAGGATCCAACGTGCCGAGGCACGTCGGTCTGTTTTGAGAGGTGTATGTTCCGGTGTCGCAGACCTTGGGCGTACGGTAAGAGTTGTCCGCTATTCCTATTGGAATGGTCGGCCAGCTGCCTCCTAAAGTGGCCAAGGCATGGCGAGGGGTAAGCTGCGACCCTACAGCAAACCCCTCACCCGCTATCGGAAGAGCGTGGGACAAGTACAAAATGCCCGACGTATCTTATGCAGGTTTTTCTAGGGTTTGTCCTGCATTACTTTTAGACGAATGCCGGGTAGGATCCTTAAACTATTGCCCGGGGGCCCTAGTTAACCCTTGGCTACCTTCCGCCACCCTTCCGCATCCGCCCTTACAAATCCCTTTCCTATGCTATAAGAGGGGAATTGCCACTATGTCGATTACCCTATACTTAGCCTGTCTACAACAACAACAAAAAAAAATTCGAAACGTTCTTGGACATTAATGAGAGTCAAATCGTTTTACAGACGCGATAGACGATTTATCCAAAACTTTCGATGTTCTGTTTATAGTTGAGTTTCATCATGCCGTCGTACATTTCCCTGGGTTTGAAATCTCAATGTCGGCTTAAAGCGACAACTTTTCTTGCAGATATTTCAATTGGTTAGGAAGAGGTTAAGTGCATAGAAGACGAAAATTTATCTGAGGATGGTAAAATACAGCAACTGTGTATAATGAACAAGACAAAAGGTAAATTAATACTTTTTGTATTCATATAAATAGAGAATGAGTATTTTAGTAATACAGCAGTTTTAAACTGGGTGTTAAGTACTGTAATTTAAACTGACCTGAGTGCGTTGTTATGTTTTACTATTTTTTTTAAAAACATTAACAAGATGAAAGATTACGATGGTAAAAATGATCAACCTAAACTTTAACAATTTATGGTATTTCCGTATTATGGTGAAGATAGTGAAAATTTAAAAACTTTTTTAAAAATTTGGTTCTAAAATTGAGCAAAAAGTTAATAAACCCATTAAAAAATGAAACAACATGATGTGACATACAAAATTAATTTTAGTGATAAAAAATACTTTGGAAATTATATTAAATAAAAATTATTACAGAACTTTAATACCCATAGACAGATTATCATCATAAATCAGATTTTGAAATGTTTGACACTGAACAAAATTTATATAAATGCCATTTATCAGAAATGTTACACACAAAAACAACTGATAACACACTTAATTGGAAAAAGGATACCATAAAATGAAGCAATAGTTATAACACATTATTTTTTTGGAATTAATAATAATTTGATTATTGAAAGAGTTTTGTGGTGAGTTTGTGTAGTTGATTTAAGATTTTGTAGTTCTATAACCAGATGTTGGGCAAAATTGTTTTATATAATGTTTACAAATATTTAACTATTGATGAAGCATAAAAGATTAATGTTTTCTGAGTTGGCTTTCATTATATTTATATTGTATGATATTTTTATATAAACAACTTTATATTAGAAAAAAATTGAGAATTTATGGAATGCAGACAAAATATGATGCGGAGTCGCGCACTGGCCTGAGATTGTTGTGGGGATAGGCCGCAGCTTTCTTCAAGAACCTTTGTTACAAATTGATAGTGTATAAACTATTTTAAACATATTGACGCAAGGAAGTTCAGTTCATTATATGTTGTTCGTCACTAAACCCATCTGTAAAAGTTGATTCCCCCCTGACGTCAATACTCCCCTCCACCTTCTTCCTTCTCCATTTCGTATGACTTACTATATCTCATGACCTATCCCAAAGTGTACTGAAACGTCGTTGTCATTTTATTTATTTTTGTTAAATTAATGTCTGTTATTGGTCGGAAAATATTTGTTTTTATTTGATAAATAATTTAGTCAGTGAGACGTAAAAGGTGAAGAGCGAGTGTTTAATCAATTGGATGTCAAAAAAATTTACAGGGCTATTGAATAGAGAATGGTCGCCACTGTTCAAAATGAAATGCTCGTGCATCATCTGATCCAGAGACACGATATTAAACTTATTGGTTTTCCTAATTATATACACAATTATACCATTAAACGAAGACGGCAAAATTCAGAAGACGTTAACATTGTTTCCCGGATAAACGTTCTGTTCACTGGAATGATGTTCTACAAATGAACTCACGAGTTTTAAAATAATAAAAAGGCCATGAAAGAATCTATTGTATAAGCCTAAGCACAGGCTGCCGTACCATTTACTTGAACACATTTCTCACGACCTAATTTTAGGACTATTAATGAAAAAGTCAGTAGATTGCAAGGTTAAATTTACCACACCCAAAATGAACCATTACCTTAATTAATTCTGGTCACCTCTGATTTTGTGATTGCTTGGACTCGACATCCTTCTGGGCTACTAGTTGCTAGTAATTACCCTCACAGTACGGAAAATACAGGGATCCAGTCTCGGCACGGGCACGGATGTTTTGTTTTTGTTTGTATTTTTACATTCAGCATCATCATGAAAGCCACTGTATGCTCCCGATGCCACGCCACAAGGCGGAACGTCGCATTTGGTTCACCGCTCATAAAAACAGCGGAAGGCTATGGAGAACCACAGCCGTAATAAATTTCCCAGGGACAGGAAAGGTTTTTCTAATATTTCCGAAACGAAATAGACAACTTTCATTAAAGTAACTAATTATATAACTTGTCTACAGTAAACTGTAGACATTTTTAATTTATATTGTTAATTTAATAATTTTATGTTGGAAATTTCAAGCTTTTAGGCCATTTCGTAGGGAATTGTTTATGTATGTGCGACTATAGTTATAACTAGATTACGTATCTAACTTAACGGATTACAAATATAGCCTGTATTTATTCACCTCATCCTCCAATGTCTAAATTGAAAATAAAAGTTAGAAACAAATGGTAAAACCTCTCTATATATAAAATAGAATGTCTGTCTGTTTGTCCTAAACCGTTCATCTCATTGCGATGAAACTTAGGTGAGTTGTTTTGCGCACCTCCATGAGGGTTTCTGTCGGGTTTTCGAAGTGTTAGGAAACTCCAAAGGGGTGAAATTTAAAAACATGCTAAAACAGCCGATATTAGCGTCGATTAATTGCGTTTAGGGATCTATGCGATTAAAAGTTTCTATCCAGATTTTTAGTGTATAATTGCAGCCGCTAAAGCACCAGTAAGGGAGGATGTGGAAGGGAGTTACATAAAAATAAACCGAAGCAATCGTGTTTGGTATCAAATCCAGGGTTATAGAATTCAGAGAGTTTAAGTCTGACATTCACTAAACAAGAACGTTTCGAATTTTTTTTTGTTGTTGTTGTAGACAGGCTAAGTATAGGGTAATCGACATAGTGGCAATTCCCCTCTTATAGCATAGGAAAGGGATTTGTAAGGGCGGATGCGGAAGGGTGGTTGTGGGGGAGAAAAAAATTTCCACTTAATATCTTAAATTCGTCGAACAATTCTTACCAAACTTTATACACATGTTACTTACGATCCAGAACAAACACTGAGGGATTAAGACACACCAACCGCCTCTAGGGGTTGGGGTGGAAATTAAAAACATTCCTAAACGCCCATTATTAGCGTCGAATAAAATGTTTCCATTTGATAGTGTCATTCTAGAATTTTTACGTGCAAAAGGCAAGGGAAGCATCCTTACGGTACGGGTGGTAGTGGAAGAGGCTTACATAAAAAATAATGCAGAAAAGTCCGATACTAGTGTGGATTCCGGGGTTATAGGAGTCGCTGAATTTAATTATCGCATTAAACATGGTGGACGCGGCTTAGAAATGGTTACCCGGAGTAGTTTTGACCCTCTTAAGGTACCGGGTAAATTTTTTAGTTTCTTAGGATACCCTCTACATTTTTGTATTTATTTATTTATTTAACGGTTGTATTTATTTAACCCTTTAAGGTATCGGGAGTAGCTTTAGAGTTATTAAGTTACCAAATATTTTTACTGTTTTTATTCGTCGTGATTTTTAGACACTTTTATTGTATGTAGTAGAATTCCCGAATACCGTCAGTCATCATCGTTGTTTATTTGAAGATAGTTGCCGAGAACTTAGGTCGGGAAGGTGACCGTGAATAGGTAAATGTTCCAAACACTGGCGCTATTGCTGCTACTTAAATGAAATGTTTACCAAGAAGTTAGTTTCGAATCAATTCATATTCCGGGTTAATTTAAATGAAAACTCGGGCAACGCCGGACACTTAGCTAGTAGGTCCATAAATGAAAGATAAGTAAGATTGTTGCCATAATTTTCATACCGAAGGAGGATAATGATCTAATAATGCCCTGTTTTTACATTAAAAGTAAAAGCAAGAATGTTTTCATTTATTTTAAAAAAATATTATATTCATGGAATAAATATATCTCTAACATACCAGCTTAAGAGAAATGGAGGACAGATAACTGTACGATAACTGCCAAAATTCGAAACGACGTGATACTTTAAAGGTACAAGAACAAGAATTGCGTTTTTAGCTACATATTACTCTGATTATAAAGTACTATACATTTCTCGTGTTATTCACATTTGGATTACGTTTCTATGATATTTGTCCAAAATTTTGGGTACTTGTGAACATTTAGAGCCCGATTTTTGTGTTACAATTTCAAGCGGATGTTGCGTAATTTGACCGTTGAAACTTGCGTGAACGAATTTAATCGCGTGTCTTACTTATTATTATTCAAAAATTGCTTCCTATATAGTTTAAAAGTTATCCTACAATATACTCTATAAATAGTTCCATAAATTTTTCGATTATAATAACTGTTTTTTATCGTTGTTAATTATCTAAGTTGGATACATAAACCTTCTTAATACCACGTTGGTCTATTTTATCCCATGTGCTCTAATCTGCCCAGAAAACGCAGTGGCACGTTTTACTTTGGATTAGTATTCAGCACTTGAGGCTTTCTTGAAATGGGACGTGATCCTATAGCAAGTCGACATTTCTGTCTGCACAGTAGACTGAGAGAGGTTCAGTCCCTTGTGGGCAAAGCAAATCTGAAATGGCCGCTGAATGGTGAGTCTGTAATTGTGTCCCGCCTGCTGACCGCACACCGTATAATGAAAACAATTTTCGTTGAAATCACGTGGTGCGGCACCTTACGTCTGTAGTTGGAGGAATCGCATTCCGCAGAAATTGTCCGCAAATAAGCAACGTGCAAAAAATAGGTTAGTGTTCATTCAACTTTCAACTGGGACCAACGATCCCATTTATCATTCACTTATTGGAAAACATAGTGAATATTTTTATGAATTTTATGACATAAAGCACAATAGCTTGAAAATTAGTATTCATAGTTAGTACAAAAATCTGCCAAAATTGAGCGTACTGGGACAAATATAAAGTAAATAAATGTTGTAATAGTAAAAAAATATTAAGTAAATAAAATAACAAAATTTAAAGTTCCACGTTAGGCGTTAATTAAAAACACATTACCAGTGAAAATTTTATTTTTACAAAATGAATTACAAATTGAATTGAATATATATTACACAAGATGGCAATGTGAAATGCCAGAGCATGAATTTGGAAAATTTGAAAACAGAATTACACTCTCTTCAATCTGCAGGGTTTCGTGGGTTGCTTCCTTTGTCAAACAATCGCAGATCATGTAATGTATGTATATATATATATATATATATATATATATATATATATATATTGTAATGCATTGAGGGAATGCATTGATTCGGGACACGCGCGGGTGGCCGGTCGCAATATGTATCGGTTTAGGAAAGGCGTTGTGCCTGTCTAATGGGCTTGACCATTAACTTGTTGACTTGGGAGCAGAGCGGCTGAAGAATTTTCTGAACAAGCGCACATGTGGGGGTGAGAATACAAGTGTAAAGTAATTACGGGTCCTGTCTCGATGTGACAAGACGGAACGGCTAGATATTTTAGCAGCTGGGGGAATAGCAGCTGCAGGGTGTAAATCTCGGAGTAATGGAGAAACTGTCAGTGCAATTGCGACGTAGTCTTGGAACAAAGCAGAAGATAGAAGGGGCGGTCATATATATAAAGGGAGGATAAGAATTTGTGAGTCAGTCGAGGATTTAGCGTCGAGGAGTTGAGTCAGTTGAGTGTGGAGGCGTACGGCGAGCACGGAGGATGGAGAAAATTTGCAGCCTGCGAGAGAAATAGAAAATTATTCAACTATAAACATTTTCATATGCAGAAGTTCAATCTGTAGTAATATCAAAATTTGACCACTGTCTTCGATGGTAGGATACCAGGACACAGCATCCAGCGTCGAGTAGTTTCAGCACGAGCAACTGGGATGTCCTTCACCGAGTATGGAGAATCAGCTATCGTAGAACCAATAATATGTGTTAGAGTCAGTGTGTGTAAACGTCCGGTCTATAAAGTGTGTGTGTAATGAACGAGCCAAATGATCCTGAGTAATCGTGAGTTGAAATTTATGATATTAATATGTGTAAACGGAATTAAAAGATACAGTCAGATATCGTTCTCTTCTTTAGTTAATAAAATAAACTCTTTTAAATTTAGAATCAATCTGGTAATTCTAAGTTCGTTAATAAGTTTCGTCGATGTCTAGACGATTAAATATTCCTGTTTAATTTAAAGATTAATGTTGGGTTCTTTTATTATTTAAGTGTTCTGTCCGTTATCAAACCCAGTAAAGACCCATGAGAGAAAGAGATAATGTTTTTATTAAATTGTATAATGTTTTAAAGAATTAGTAAATAAAAATTGTTTGTTGTTTATAAATAATTAATTAATTTATTTATTTTGACGCTTTTTTTAATCATTACAATATATATATATATATATATATATATATATATATAGTAATGCCTTGAGGGAAAGGCATTGTTTCAGATTAATGGTCTTGGCCGTCAGAGGAAGTTGTAATGTTTACTTAGGACAAGTCTTGAGAATTCGGAGCAATGGACGTGTGCGGGTGGCCTGTCGCAAGATAAATCTGTTAAGGCAGACATTGTTTCTGATTAATGGCCTGGACAGTTCAAGGGACAGTTTGTAATATTGTGTACTTAGGATCGGTATTGAGGAGTCAGGGCAAGGCACATGTGCGGGTAGCCTGTCACAAAATAAATCTGTTAAAGCAGGCATTATTTCTGATAATGGCCTGGACAGTTGAAAAGACATTCTGTAATGTGTTTATTTAGGTTCTTGGAAGCGCTGGTCGTCTGAGGGTGAGAAGACCAGGCTAAAGTAATTGAGGGTGCAGTTTGGGCGGTCTGGAGAATTTAGAGCTGCGCACGTGTGAGTAATTAAGGGTTTTTGCAAAGACAAATTAGACCTGTCTCGATGGTCGGCTTTGGGACAAGACAGAGTGGCTAGACATTTGCTAACTAAGGAACTGCAGCTGCAGTATGTAAATCTCGGGATAATGGAGGAAACTGTCATCGGGCAGTTGCGACGTAGTTTTGGAACAAAGGAAAAAGGAAGGGACTGTGATATTTAAGCGAGAGCGGCTTTTGAAAAAGTTAGTTGAGTGTTGGAGTTAGAGTTGTGGAGGCGTACGGCGAGCACCGAGAATGGAGAAATTTTGCAGTCTGCGAGAGAAATAGCAAATTACTCAACGATAAACATTTTTGTATGCAGAAGTCTAATCTGTTGTAATATCAAAATTAGACCACTGTCTTCGATGGTAGGAGACCAGGACACTGCATCCAGCGTCGAGGAGTTTTCACCACAAGCAAGTGATATGTCCTTCACGAACGGAGAACCAGCTTTCGTCTAACCAACAGTGTGTGCTAGAGTCAGTGTTTAAAACGTCCAGTATATAAAGTGTGTGTGTACGAACGAGCCAAATTTTCCTGAGTAATCGTAAGTTGAAATTTTATGGTATTAATATGTGTAAACGGAATTAAAAGATACAGTCAGATATCGTTCTTTTCTTTTGTGTTAATAAAATAAACTCTTTTAATTTAAAATCAACCTTATAGAATAAGTTTTGTCAATAATCATTAATTTCGTCTATACGAATAAATATTTCTTTTTAATTTATAGATAAATGTTGGGTTCTTTGATTATTTAAATGTTCTGTCCGTTATCGAACCCAGTAAAGACCCATGAGAGAATGAGATCCTTTTTATAAATTTAAACGGTATAATTGTTAATTTTTAATAAATAAAATTTGTTTGTTTGTTAAAATAAATTTTTATTTTATTTTGACACCCGTATGATTATTACAATATATATATATATATATATATATATATATATATATAACTGGCTGCGTAGAATGCAAGGAATAACAGTGTGAATCACACATGAATGAATGGAAATGCTTACAGTTTTACTCCGATAAGTCTACGATGCGACGATGTAGGTACGCCCTGAGATGACAAGAAACGACCCTCGAACTGCAGAGTCGTGCGTTTGGACGGCAGGACCCTCAGATTCCAGAATCAAGAATACTCGGCTCTCGTTGCAGGAAGTCAAGCTACATACACTCCTTTAAAATCAGTAGAACCTTCCACTGCGACGCTGTCCGGAGAATTCCACCTACGAGATGCTCTTCCGAAATTCAGCGTCCACTATCAGCTCTCGAGTATCCAATCAAACCTAAGGTTACAATTGGGAACACGCGACACGTCCACTAATCTCATCATCCCACATGAATAAGTTCTTCCAGAAGTGTGAGACAATCGCAGTCGGCGCTTCTAATTGTTAACGTCCGCAGACACAGACAACAATGTAGTCCGGTCCCCAACAATACCCAAGCAGCGCACCATTACAACGGACAACGAAGCTGTCTCCATAAATCAGACCCTTAATTAATATTTAGATTAGCAAATTAAAACAAAGAATAGGTGTTAATTACAATATATTAGTGTTATTATTTTATTTTATTATCCCTTGATGTACACTAGTTCAAAATTGTATTTAATTACAAAAATAATTATAAAATATACATTTACAACTTCAATGTAATTGGTGATGGCTCAGCGGTGTTAATTTTAATTTTTTTATTTTTCAGCCAGTTCAGGGCTCGAATTATCGGTAAACCAATTTCAAATTTTAATTAATTTTATTGGTTAAATGTGACCTGGATGGCATAAAAGTTGATTACCTGAAATAAAGCGGAACTTGTCCAGAAGTTCAAGTTGATTTGTAGGCTTGTTTTCATACAATGCCCTAAAAAGGAGGTAGGACGTGAAGAAGCGGCGCGCTGTCGCTGTACAATTGTTCGATTATATGAATATTTTTTTTTAAAAAAAACCTCTAATACATCATAATTTAAAAACTTTCTTTAATCTGCTCTTCAAATTATCTATATTCGAGTATTATTCATGCCGCCTTTATAAGCTGTCTCTCTTACTTCTCTTCTTTAAATGTCTCTAAAATCTCCAAATTCTTTCCATAATTCTGACTATAAGTTAACTTAAATTCCCCTATAAATTAATTTACTCTTCATCTCAGTGGCTGTAACAAGTATGTATACATCTATCTACAAAGTTCATCAAAAGCTAAATAATCAGTTTTTAAATAATTTCTATGAATATACTTACTTATATTGACTAAGTTTCATGCCTCCTACTATTTCATCTGGAAAATGCATACGTTCTTAAAACTTTGCACCAACTGCATCAAAATCAGCTGTAGGAGTCCAATCCTCTTACTAATATTTGCATTAGGTGGTTTCGCGCGTATATCCAAAATGGACAATACAAGGGATGAAATTTAAAAACATGCTAAATCGGCCGATATTAGCGCTGATTAATTACTTTTCGGTGTCTATCTGATATGTAGTTGCTATCCAGATGTATTTAGTGTATAATTGCAACCCCTCAAAGCACCAATAAGTACGGGGGGGGGAGGGGTCGTTACATAAAAATAACGCGAAACAGGTGTCAAATCTACGGTTACTAAAACAGTTTAATTCTGACATTCACTATGCCAGTTAAGTTGTAGTGCAGCCCCTAAGTGTGCTGGTGGGGAACAATTTTAAAACTTGCTAAAACGGCCGTTTTAGTGTCGAATGTTTAGTTTTCGTGGTCGATTAGATTAATAGTTTTTTCATAAGATGTTTTAGTGTATAATTTTCAACCCCGTACAACATGGGGAAACAGCACTACTAAGGGAGGGGGTGGAAGGCCGTTATATAAAAAACGAGAAACAGTGATTGTTATCAAATCCAGGGTTTATACGTGTTAGTGAGTTTAATACTTACATTTACTATACTGGTTAAGATGTGTTTCAGCCCGTAGAAGTGGTGGTGGAAGGAGGCGATACGAATTTCCGTTCAGAATCTTAAATCCGTAGACCAATTTGTATCATACTTTATACAGACTTTATTAAGTTGGGCAGTATTTTTCACATTTAATTATGCGTGACTTTCAAACACACTTACTTTATGTTAAGGAAAATTTCTCATTTGTTAATGTTTCGTCAGTGAAGTTAGATGCCGAGGGTTAGGTCAGGGAGGGGAAAGTCAATAGGTAAATGGTCCAAACACTGACGATTTTGATACTAGTTAAAAGACATGTTTACCAAGAGGTTAGTGTCTAATAAATTCCTTCTCCGGGCACTCAGATTGTTATAAAATAAAACATCCGTGATACAGTATACTACTTACATAATTAAGTCTCCAAATAACAAACTTTATAAGTCGGAATTAGTAAATTTAATACTTATTTTGTCTGTTATTTTGCTATTTATTTATTTAATTACTAACGAGAAATAATTCACAATTTTGTCTGTTATTTGGCTATTATTTATTTAATTACTAACAAGAAATAATTCACAATTATAACTGCTGTAAAAAATTATCCATGAATTAATCGTACTACTTGACGTATACTTTTCGCCGAAAATGAATAACCTAGCTATGCTCAAATATGCAGTCTTATCTTTGTAATAAGTGGAAGTACAAACATAGTTTAACCTATTATTTTACTTAAGTATAGCGCTTCAAAGTTGAATAATCACTTACCTCTTGTGACATCTTATGTGATGCAGCGCTCCATAACTATTAAAGTTTTACTAGTTCACATAAATCATCTCGTCAGTTAATTTAGAACCTTGACGCGAACATATAAATTAATTAGTTTAACAAGCCAAATGTGCAGAAAAAGTTGTGACAGTTATTGCCATGGATTGATTGACCGACTTGTAATTCATGCTCATGTCCCTCCATAGGGTAAAAAAATCCCTACATCAATTACCTAACTTCGTTTTTCACTGTTGTCAGTTGATGAAAGACGGACCAGCTTCATGTGAATATTATCTTAGCTAAAAAGGTGGATAATTAGAGTCTTATTTGCAGTTTAAGCTGTTAACTGCAGTTTGGTTACATTAAGCCTGTCTTAGCTGATAAGGATCGCTGAGGAAGTTCTTCACAAGTCGCACTAAACGTGTTGAAAACACGTTACGGAACATAAGATTAAGAAAATCGCTTATTCTGTTCGCAGAATAAAGCGTGATCAACAAAATTAATCCGTAATTATAATGTCGTTTGACACGTGTACGAGTAAAATATCGTATTCATATGACAATCTTAGTCGTAAACATTTTCCAACCATGAGTGTGAAGTTTTTATGTGTGGCACTAACGATATCACACCAGTTTGTGAACGCTGTTTCCAAAAATACATTTAACTATTAGCTATGATGTGACGCGAGTGGAAATGCCCTATAAAGTTAGGTGAAAGTGATGGGATTGATGAGCTTCTTCCTCTTCCTAATCAGCGCCCTCCTGTCAGCCGACATTGTCTCTCAGCCACGGATTCGGGTGGACAACCCGTCAAAAAGTGACGAAATATAACAAATCAATAGTAATAGAGCCAACGCTGCAGTATTTTCCAACAGAAACGTCATTTGAAAATTTAACCTGCTGTTAATGAGTGAATACTAAAATATGTTAGACTCAATGAGAATAGAATTATTAAGATGGTGCAACTAAATATTCTTATTTCTTTAACAGACATACACACTAAAAACATAACGACTATGAACACTGCTCCAATCTATGTTTTCCAACACTTGTCGAAACAGAAAAGCCTAAACTGATATTCACAGATGGATATGTGTATTACGATTTGACTCGCTGTAAGTTCACAAACAGAAAGAAACCGAAGTATTTTACGTATAGAACCGCGCGTAAATTTCATTCTGCAATTATTTCCGATGACATGAAAAAAACATTAATGTAAATAGGGGACCCGAATTGTTTAAGGCAAACGAGTGAAGTTATTTGGGCCAGGTATTGAAACTTTGGACCCAGGACGTGTCTTTGACAATAGAATAAGTTCGTACATTATTGAACAGGAGTTAGTATTGAAAGCAACAAGTTAGTTGGAAATTCAGAAACGGAGCTGCGTGGAAGTTCCTGAGCCATCGAGAGGAAGAGTGTCAATATTTTTTTTTTGAGTAACAGGCTACATGAGGGTAATCCACATGGTGGCAACTCCCCTTTAATAGCATGGAAAGTGATTTGAAAGTAGGAATGCGGAAGAGTAGAGGAAGGTAGCCAAGGGTTAACTGGGGTCCCCGGATCCTACCCGAAAGTCACCTAAAAGTGATGCAGGACAAACCCTAGAAAGCGTTCATCAGGTAGGACGGGTACTAGGTATTTGTCCCACGTCCTTCTGATGGCAGGATAGGGTTTGCTGTGGGGTCGCAGCATTCCATTCTCAGTGCCTCGATCAGTTTAGGAGGCAGCTGGCCGATTATTCCAATAGGCAACTCTTACCGTATGCCTAAGGTCTGCGACCCCGGAACATAGGAACATACATCTCAAAACAGACCGAGGTTCCTCGGCTTGTGGAGCCTTATCTCAAAAACAGAGAGGAGGAGGCATCCCACAGACTTTTATCCCCAGAGCGTCAACCTAGACGTCGCAGAATCAAAATAACCATCAACCCTGCTCCCGAGTTCATCACGTCCGACGAAAATTCCAAATCAAGAAATTATGTATTACCGAGACTAAATATTCTCTGCTAAACTGCCAATAAAAACTCCTGTGATTTTTTAGACCCATTCTTAGTTGTATATGTTAAAACGTTTTACGTAGTATCATGCATAAAATTTTGTGATATATATTCGTAACAAAATGAATATTGCATAATAAAGTGTATTTAAAGCATTTTTTCTCTTAAATTTTTTTTAAAAAAATATTCATTATATGCATATAGCGACTTCTAAAATACAGGATTCGACACCAATCTTGGGAGTTATTGTAATTTTTTGGCACCTGTCCTCTTGCCCTTAGAGGATGAAATGAGACCAAAATCACCGAGAGTAGCATTATGAATCTGAGCAACCCCGTAAACTATTTATTTGGCGCCATATAGGCAGTTATCGCCATCAGGGTGCTATAGTCAACTTAATTCCGCAAGGTTTGATCCCGGATCTTAAATGATACTGTAAAGTATTATTGTGGGCTGGGTTTTACGTTAAATCAAACAAATATTGACCATTAAAGAAATTTTATATAAGTTTATTACAGTTAAGCATGAAAAACTCTTATCTCAGGCACCTGTGGTTATTACATAGAAGAGATCTGCTGCCCGTACCAAATACGTACTGCTATTTTGTGTTGTGTTGCTTGCTGTAGCTCTCGTACCGACGTCTCCGTATCTCACAGCCGGCAGAACGGGTTAACTGCATCGATGACTTTAGTCAGGATCACTGGCTAAGGCGTCGACACAGGGGTTGACCACTGGCTATTGCGTCGGCCTCCGGGATTGATCGCTGGCAAGCCGTCGCACTAAATTGTGTGGCTTTGATGAACTATTCACTAACAAATTGTGGCCCCTTTCTCACGACGATTCTGCCTCGGACTATATCAGAGACAACAACTTGGAAAAGTTTACAGCAGAACTCATGAGATTTGTAGATCGGTGGCACTTAAAACGTGTACACTTAACGCAATACGGAGCCTCTCATAATCACATCAACCAGCTGCGGTGAGCGCAGAACAACTGTCCAGTTTCAAAAGCTTATCTCTGTCCCTCCATTATAGCCTCTCATTCTTTTACTTTTTTCATTATTAGAAAACTTCGTCGAAATGTCAGTTTCACTGATTCTTGCATTGTTACAAGAGTTATAGCACGCAGCTGCAGTTCCGTAGTCAACAATGGCCAACTATTCTGTCATGTTGAGGCCAAAAATCGAGACAGGACACGAAAATTACTTGGATGGAAATATTTATCTCCTCCACCCCCACGCACGTGCACGATTTCGAATTCTCCAAACCACAGCAAACAACACTTCCGAGACAAAGCAAAACTAAACCAAAATACACGCGTTACAATACGTGTAACAAGTTTGGTTGAAATCGTTCCACGCATTAATGAATAACTTAATTTAAAAGTGCTCTACAATATTAATATTATGATTTATTTCCTAAAAACTCATCCTTCGGGAAAATGAACTGTCAGGAAAACGTCAATCGGGATATTGTTGTCGGGCAAACGTTCTGATCCCGTCATCAGGTCAATGTCCTTTTCGACATGCCAATAAATAATTCAAACAACTCAAGGCAAAGCATCATAAATCACTCGTCATGAATTTACACCCAGAGATACTGTTGCTCCAGGAAGATGGAACTAGGCACACAGTACTGCTGCTGTTAATGATTTATATCCTATCCTAATATCCTCATAGCAGCACCCGCTTGAAATGTACGACATATAGACATACAGGAATTGGCTGCTACCACAACCGCACATAAACCACGGAGACGTAATTATTGTCTGCCTGCTTCACGCGATAATACCCTTTCACATGCTGTATTTCGCAATGCGCTGATCATGTTTGTCATTCGTTGTCTTTTCGCTGAATATTTTCTCTAAAAAGTTAAATATCATCTGAAATTTGCGTTAGGAGGATATCAAAGACACGTAGAAAATATATATGACTAAATTCATTGAACATTAAACTCAATTATTTAGCAAAACTATTATTTCTTTTTGAATTAAAGCTTTAAGTTTTGTTAATTTTGTGATGCAATTGCCGACATTTAGGAAGTTGACAGGTAAGCTTTCCCTCTCCACTCGTACATTTTCCAAGTGTTGTATTGAAAGGCCCTCCCGTTCTAATCTGGCATGGCTAAGACCTTCTCAGAGAAGGGTTCTCCCCTGTCGCTTTTTTCTTTTCAGGCATACCTTTCTGTACCTCTACATTCGCTTACACTATAACGACTTTGGTTCCGAGGAAGCTAAAAATTCATGAAAGATGTGTTGCTTTATCTAATATATAATTTTACATTCCATTCAAAATGTATCAAGGTTCTCAAGGTACAGAATTTGGTGATAAATATTGCTTAAAATAATTTATGTACCTCAATTCCAGGAGTCCATTTGTGCTTATCAGATGATATTTTTCAGATTACGAATCCATAACTTATAAATGTATTAGGAGCATTTCTTTCTAAATTTCTTAAGGAATATCGACGTTATTCTTCGCGTAAACCTCATTATTGACATTATTATTGTAATTGACGTAACCGTTATAATGTTACCATTCTTGTTGACTGTTGAATATTGATAAACACATCATTGTATAATCAGTCTCGGATTTCAGTTCGTTGCGACAGTTAGCAGCACCATAGTATATTAATTTTAAATTTTCTATGGGAACGTACTCCGAGAAACACTTAATTATAAACATCTACCTGGGGCTCTGCTGCATAAACAATCGGCAAGCTTTTTCCACGTTAATATATAATCCAGATGGCGTTCCAGAAACAATTTATACTATCACCATTAAGCTGCAAGTTAAAACGAGTTTCTGTTCGTTTTGCAATTGCTTCGAACTTTATTACGCCAGGAGCAAAGCTGTCTGCGAGGGCTATCCTCTCGCAGGCACTACCTGTGAGGGATGTTCTCTCGCACGCAGAACCTTGTAGGAGAGACAAGGAGGGTCTACCTTTGGGGATGCCTTTTCCTCTCTCCGTTTTTGAACTAAGGTTCCCACAAGCCGAAGCACCTCGGCCTGCTTTGAGAGGTGTATGTTCTGGGGTCGCAGACCTTGGGCATACGGTAAGAGTTGTTCGCTGTTCCCATTGGAACAGTCGGCCAGCTGCCTCCTAAACTGGTCGAGGTACGGAGAAGGGAAAGCTGCGTTCCCACAGCAAACTCTTCTCCCGCTAGCGGAAGGGCATGGGCAAGTACCCAATGCCCGACCTACCTGATGCAGGTTTTTCTAGGGTTTTCCCTGCATTACTTTTAGACGAATGCCGGGTAGGATCCTTAAAATATAGCCCGGGGGCCCTAGTTAATCCTTGGCTACCTTCCTCTACCCTTCCACATCCCCCCTTTCAAATCCCTTCCAATGCTATTAAAGGGGAGTTGCCACCATGTGGATTACCCTCATGTAGCCTGTTACCCCCCCAAAAAAATTATTACGCCAATTTTGACGGCATTTATTATTTTTTTTTTCGACATTCGGTATGGTGGGAAAGAGTGAGAAGAGGGAGAATTGGTTGATAATAAAATATCCAAAATAGTCAGTTCCAATGCCTCTTGGCCAGTTTCAGTCGTCATCGGCTTTGGGGGAAGGATGAAAAGAGAAAATAATCAAATGTAAAAAATGGCATGGATTAATGTCGAATCACTAAGCTCATTAGACACTGTCCCGATCACGTTTAAGTTCAACTTTAGTCAAACAGAACTCTTTAGAATCCTGTATAGGCTAAGACATTTTCTTGACTGGGATGTTTGAAACACGGTCCGATCTAGATTTTCCCATCCAGACACTTTAATAGCATTCCTTTTTCTATCGTACCTGATGCGTACCTGATTTTAACATTTATTCTCTTGTTTTGTTTTATTATTATTTAAAAAATGTCTGAGAAGGATACTGAAATTACTAAATAGACGGCGACATTTTAAATCATACAGCGAATAAACATCGCAAAAATGTTAACCAACTGTATAACAACATATTCAGTAATTAGGACTGCCCTAAAACTATATTTGTCTGAGAAGGTAATATATTATCTGAAAGATTTCTGAGAAATACTAATTGACCAAAAAGTGCATAGAAATTATATGAAAGCAATAAAACCGCAATGTCTACGTTAAAAAGACTATCTACAGTATTAGATCGGGACAGCCTCATTAGTGAGACAATAAGTAGGACAACATAAAGTTCGTGAACAGTTGTTAGAGACCTGCCGGAATTGTTGTGAAGTGAAGCAATATAGCAATCAGTGTTATGGCCTGTAAATTAAATATTTTTATTTAAAATAGAATAAGTGTGGAGTAAACAATATGGTACCAAAGCAGCGTTAAATAAAATGGTATGTAGAAACTTGATTTTGTTAATATAATTTACCGTCAGATTTCTCTAGTTTTTTATGTTAGATCTTTCCTACAATTTTGTTATTGTAAATTTAATTTGTATTTTCTTTTGTAACTTTTGGTGCTAATTAAAAATTACTATAATTTATTACAGGCCCTGTAAGCGGCCCTGAAGTTTTGATTCTGCTTAAAGCTGAGGCATTTGTTAAAAACATAAATATATATTAAAATTAAAAATAAATCAAAATTGGAATAAATAATTTTCTGTTATCTTTAAAAAATATTTTTTTTTATATTCAATGTAAAATCCTATTAATTTTCTTCCTTTTTAAAAAAATTTCAAATACCACATAATTTGGTTCCCACGTGTTGGTATTTTTATTATTATATTAAAGTGAATACCACAATATAAATATTCTGTATGTATGTATATAAGGCAAGAACTACGGTAAAAAGGAAAAAATCTTCGAAATCCAAACAGAATAAAACATAGGAAAACTATTTAGATCCAGAACAAATTTAAAGAAAACTGATAATGACTAATTACTTAATCTTCAACAGACTGGTATAGCAATGCAAGGCGAGTAATTAGGAATGCCCTAAAGCAATATTTTTTGGAGAAGGTAATATATAATCTGAAAGATTTTTAAAGTCAACGAATTATTTAAAGTATTATTAACATGTATAATGAATCTATTTAAATAATTTTATTTTATAAATATGTGGGTGCGACTAATGTAATTAATTATTGTGAAAATTGAAATAATGAGGCGGATAAATATATAAATATTATTTTTGTGCATAATGTGAATTATATATTTTTTTTTCCATCTAATATTATTATTATTATTAACAAATGGCATTTTTCCATATTGTATTGTACAAATCGTGGAAAGAAATGACTAATAAAAACAGAAATCTAACAAAAATTGAAATTATGATACAGAAGGAGTAGATGAGCTTATAGAAAGTAATAGTTAAAGAGCAAAGGAGCAAAATAAGTAAAAAAGATATATGCATCAGGGATATTTGTCTAAGTTAACGTGAGAGTATTTTTTTAGAGTGACAGGCTGCATGAGGGTTATTAGCTTTGATGACTACTCTCATTTAATAGCATATGAAGGGATGGTAAATGGGGGTGCGGAAGGTAGCGCAAGGTAGGCAAGGATTTACTAGTGTCCCCAGGCTGTATTTTATGGATCCTACCCGGCATTTGGCTGAAATTGATTACGAGAAAACCCTAGAGAAACCTGCATCAGGTAGGTCGGGGCATTTGGTCCTTGTCCCACGCCCTTACGATAACGAGAATTTAGTCTGCTGTAGGAATACAGCATTCCAAACTCCATGCCTCGACCAAATTTGACTTCGCAGCTGGTCACCTAGTCCAATAGAATCAGCGAGCAACTCTTACCGTATGTCCAACGTCAGCGAATCCGGAACATAACACCCCTCGAAACCCAACAAGCTGTCACGACTTATTTTTAATCCCTGCCATAAAACCGGGATGATAAAAATACTGAACAGGAAGTTACTCCTTCCGGAACTAGAGTAGCTGGCGAAGTAACAACAGGCACAAGTGGGAGTAATTCTCACTGTATCCCATTTATCGGTTTCTGGTTGTTAAAAGGTTTGTATCCCCAAAATAGTAACACGGATATACACGCTTTTTCTTTGCTTATAGCAAAGGAAAATTAAAAAAAACTAGTGATCCTCCCTCAAAATGTCTCGGGACAAAATGAAGAAAAATGTTTATTATAATACTGCGGTTGTTCAAAAGTTGATGGGTAGTTGGACAATAATATTGATCGTGTGAGCGAGACGAGCGCTGGTGTTGTGGCTGTGGCGAACTAAGTGAATTGGCATGTATCACAATGTCTCCTTCACTCACGTATAGGAAGTCTCGCGTCGCTGGTCAACAGGTGTTCTCTATCGCACGCAACCGTCGCTGTAGACCAGCTGTGAACATTTTATCGCAGCCTGGGGTTAGAAATTTGAAGACCCACCTGCTCTCCAACTTGTGTGGGCTGCACGAACGAAGAGAAGCTGAGATACCATCATAGTTATAAATCAATTTTTGCCCGAACTATTCGCAAATAATTCGTCAGTTGATAACTAACTTTACGAAGTGGTCGATTTAAATAGGCCCGGGCCAGTGTGCTTAAAGGCTCTATGCCACAATGAAGTATACTTATTCTTCCATACCGGAATGTGCCAACTAAAGGATCTGGTTCTCTTCACTGTAGGAAACTACGACTTTTAAGATTGTTAACAATTACACTTAAAACATGAAACCCAATACAGGAACCACGAAAATAAATATAATCGTATAGATAATAATAAATACTGAATATTAACCATGTTGCTTTCTTCAGGTGTTGATATTACTTAGACCTTTTTGAACGGTTCGCGACACAACCCAGACCTAACGAAAGCAACAAGGTTTGCAGAAACGTTGAGTGGTATTTATTTTAACACCTAATCTCGTCTGTTCATTGCCTACTTTATTATCTATTTGTTAGTTTCTATACAATAAAACACGTCTTTATATTTTCAAATACAGAATAAGTTACACAGATTGGATACTAAACATCTCGTATCATGCTATAATATATGACGGTAATTTCATCTGTTCTTATAGAATTTTTGGCTAAGATTCGCATTTTACGGGTATGACATAAATACTACTACCGTTCTTTTTTTCGCATAATTTCTAAACGTCTTCTGTAAAGAACAATATTCATTTAGTATTGATATTATCTAACTATATTTTCAAATAAATAACTGAAATGGCTAAACAACAAGGAAAGATTTATTAATTAACAATGTAATTAATACAATTATATATATATATATATATATATATATATATATATATTGTAATGCCAATTAAACAGGCCATTAATTGTTTTTAATATAATTAAATTGTTAGCGGTACGAATGCGTAAAGGCGACAATGAAGGCGGGTATTTCCTTTGTTCAATAATGGAGACCGCGCGGAGAACTGAGTATGCGCTTGGAGAAAGACCAGTCTGGAATCGGCTATGAATGGTGGCGTACGAGAGATGAAACTGTTAAAAGTCGACGGGGAGATAATATAGTTCAGTAGAGCAACGAACAGTAAAGCATGCAGATATAAAGTACGAATGGCGAGATCCTGTATTTCTACATGAAAGCAAGAAAATATTTTACGGAGAGATTTATTTAATAATTTGCACACGGTGAAGCAAGTGGTTGCTTCACGCTGAATGCACAGTTATCGCATAGAGGGGACCGACAACCACTAGCAGACCAAAGGGGGCGTCTCATCCGAGGTTCCAGATAGCAGAGGACGAGTATTTTAATCGTGTGTATTAAAATTTTCAATGAAGTGTAGAGTCAGTGTAAAAATGGCCTTTTAGTGTGATAGTTTTCAAGATACAAGAGAGGGATCTGGTACCAGACAGACGGTCCGTGAGTAACATTACTTTTATACAAATTTTGTAAACAATAATTAAAAAGGTATAGTCAGATTTCGTTCAGCTTTCTTTTTACTTATTTTTCATATTGGTTTAGGTTAACTATTTATATTTTGAATTGTTAATTGTGAGTTTATACATTGCTTTTGTTCTAATTATCAAACCCAGTTGTGGCCCTGAGATAAGAGATTCGACGAATTTGATTGTAATGATATAAGAACTGTATGTTCAAAAATGTCACGAATTAATAAATGAAAATTAAAGTATTTGTTTTAACCGGATGGAATTCGGCGTGAAAAATAGGTCTTGTAGATTGTAAATTTATCAACAATAATAAATTTCTTTTAAAGCTTAGTAAATGTTGTTAATTATTCCTATGATTTAAAGACCACCTTTTTAATCATGATATTCGACGTTTTCAACGTGTGGCTAATTATTCAAATTTTAATTAAATTACATTTGGTTGTTAATTGATTCATTTAATTAAAGCTGTCATGTTGTTTATTACAATATGTATATATATATATGTATATATATATATATATGTGTGTGTGTGTGTGTGTGTATAATTACGTTTGGTCCCTAATTTAAAAATTACTCTGTAATGTGTTTTATCTCAACGACCATAAATTATGGGCACAATATTATAAGTTTATGCGAAGAAAATAATGTCTTAATAGACTGATGAGTAAAGAAGTACTGTGTATTCCATCAAACACTACATTAATAAATTTAAAGCTTTGTGCCAACTACTAGTATAAAATATATGAAATATTTTCATTGAAATGAAATAATTTTAACTAGCATAAATATTATTATTTAATTTCAATTAGTTAGATAAATATTTTGTATAATTCTTTAAACCGTTAGCAATGTAAATGTTTCTTTGAAAACTAATTGTTATATCATTTCGATTTTTAGAGTTTATTAAAATTTATTCTACATTTTATTAAATAATTTTTGTGACCTAACCATTGAAAATCATAGAAGTGTATTCACTGAAATTGTTAGTTTGAATTTGTTTAAATAATTTTAAGTAACAGATGTTTTAAACGCGTGCTAAACTGTTTTTCCTTTGAATTTTAGTATAAGAATATTCAAGATCTTTGAAGAAATTTTAATTGATAAGGTTAATAAATCATGAAGGTCTCATTATCGTTTAATTTTTAACCCGATGAAATCGTAAATTACTGACTAAACGTAGTGATATATTTTCCTAATTGAATTAACTGCATTTTTAATTATAAACCCTTTTCTGAACTTTTGTCCGTTATATTTACTTATTCGATATTCGTGCGATATGGTACAAGATATGCAAAATTTAAATTCTGAAACGAGTAGTTACGAGGTTTCTTCTTCTGACACTTCGCAAACCATCTAATCAATGCAATATTATTAACATCTGTTTGTATTTTGTAAATTTGCTGTATCCACATCTCGGGTTGAAGCAACTTGTAAGCGGTCACAATGTATTTTTAGTCTTTGAAGTTCTGATCACGTTACTTAGGTCAAATCTTTATAAGGTTACAATGAAATATATATATATATATATATTAATGAAAAACCGCTTTCAAATGATTAATTTGGTTTCATTTCAACACGATTTTTTTCAAACCTCTGTCATGAACTTTTCATCGAATAATTGATTTACGTAAAATGAAGTAATTCACAGTAGATGCTACGAAACAAACCTAATGTATGTTTTTTTTCCTTTAACTTATATTTACAATCATCTCTATTGAGCAATGAAAATATTCGACAGTTTTTTTTCATAAAAGGAAACTGATTGGTGTATAAATAATATAAAAATGGAAAAAGTATTAGCTACATTCTGATATTTAAACCACTGTAAAACAAGAGAATTAATAATATTTTATTTTACAAAATCCTTGTTATGCTCCAAATCACTCGCGGAAGGATCGTATAAAATATTTTTATAGGATCTTACTATACGGTACAATTCCTCTATGTATACATCAATATTTGACATTTTTCTATAATATTTTATGATACTTTCCACTTAACAGAAAATATCCAAGCACTATGTAAGCGCATGCGTATTATATGCACTTTTCTTTATCATTAAACTCCCCATTAACTCGTAACTTTCTCATCTCCACTTCCCGCGTCCTGCTTTTGAGCAAGATACTCCATCTGGTAATGCCTGCGCGGAATCCAGCAGACAGAAAAGCGAGAATGACAGGGTATTGCCTCAAAGCCGTGGATCTGTGGGCTAAAATTATTTCCATTACCGTAAACTGATATAATGTGCTTTATTTTTCTTAAAATAAGTACATATTCACTGGCAGAAGATACAATTGTTCGCAGAGCAAGATTAAAAAAAATGTATGTCCCGGATTCGATTTGTGGTCCGGTCGAAATTTTTCCATTTTTGATCCTTTAATTAAATTACATTTAATGGCTTCTATGGATTGAGATGGTGAAAGCCTTCACTCTATCCCTGAATTAAAAAGTGCATATTTATACGGAACTTATTCTGTAGCTAAATAAAAATAGAAACAAAACAACAAGAATAGCGCCGTAACTGTGATCCCTCGTAGTAAATCAAATTACATCACGTAAACATTTCGATGTGGATGCTTTTCACTTTTCTGTCTTTCTGATAAATAAATGAAAAGAGGTCCCACACGCGTCAAACACGACGTGTATCGGATAAAAGGTCTGCAGGTATTTGTGTGAATTTTGTCTGCGCTGACCCGGTCTTGAGACTTGTCTAGCGTGTACGGTTGTTTGAGAAAAACGACTAAACGTGTCTAAACGCTAATCGGTAATCTGGCGAGATTGAGACACTAAAGTAAGCGCCTTTTCTCGCATTCCAATTCGCCTTTGTCACAATTCAATCTGTTCTGGTCTTTGATCAATATATTGAAGAATGTAAACATCCTTGCACCTGTTGTTTAGAACCTAGATTTAATCTCGATGATCATCTCTATATATTGTAATACCAATTAAACAGGTTATTCATGGTTTTTAATATAATTTAATTGTTGGTGGAACGGGTGCTTAAAGACAAAAATTTCAGCGGGTTTTTCTTTGTTAACAATGGGAGACTGGAGACCGCGCGCCTAGAGGAACTCAGTCGACGGCAAGACGCGAACGGGAAAAGTCAGCGGCAAGACATGAAAGGTAATGTATGCGCCGAGAACTGGGACATAGCAGTTCGGTCCAAATAGAGAAATAGAAACAGTAAAAGTCTGCGGATCCAGAATTATGAATAGAGCTATCAGGAAGTACAACGGCGAGATAATAGTTTACATACAACGCAAGTAAACCGTTTGACGGAGAGACTTGTATAATTGCAGCTTGGAAGCAGAAGTTTTGCTTCACAAACTGAACTAATTTTCGCATAGAGAGACTTTGAGGAGATATACGTCCGGCAACTGGTTGAGGGTGAGATGATCCAGGTTCCAGTATAGCAGAGATCCAGAGCAACTACCGTGTGTTCAAAATCTAATGAGTAGAATCAGTGTAGAACGGCCTGTTTAGTGGGTGTTGACTTCAAGCAAGAAGAATCCAAACTGGTACCAGCAACCCTGTTGTGAGTACAAAACAATTATTAATGACTGTAAACGATAATTAAAGGGTATAGTCAGATTTCGTTCGCGCTTTTCTTTTCATCCGTTTTCTTTTACTTTTGTATTAAATATTGTATTCCGTTAACTTTAATGAGTTTGGATTGTTGATGTTTGAGTTCGTTGTATTTGTTCTTCCCATCAAACCCAGTGGTGACCCTGAGATAATGAGAAATTCAACGTAATAAATTATAAAGCTATATTTTCATAGACCGCTACGAATTATTAAAATATAATTGAGATTTTTGTTTGTTAAATTGACGGAATTCGGCGTGCAAATCAGGGCATATAATGTGTAATTATCAACAATAATTTTTTTAAATACAAAATAATTTAGTTAATTATTCCTATGAGTTAAGACCACCTTTTTAATTATTACATATTTCACGTCTTCAACGTGTGGCTAACTATCATTAAAATTTTAATTAATTTTTTTTGTGTTAATTGATTCATTTAATTAACCTATCAAGGTTTTTATTACAATATGTATAATTTTCTAACCGTCTGCTTATGTCCTTGCAAAACTTGTAGTATTTCTTTAAGAATCGCAAACAAACCTTAAAGCTTTAGTGGTTTCCGCCCAAGTTATCTCAACTTCTTCTCCCCGATGTTCAGACAGCCATTTTACAAATTTTGTGTATATTTTCCTGTACGTTTTCTAATCTAAGTTTATCTTTCTGTTGAAAATGCCGGTCTATGCACTGAAGGAATTTTTTTTAATAATAAGAAAGATAGCCAAATACATAGAAAATTAGTCGTAATATAAATACCACACAACGTTTCTAGGATCCTTGTCCCTTTCTTCAGGTGCTAAGAAGAACCTAGAGCGACACAGCTGCACACTTGTCAGTTGAAAAACTCAAAAGCGAAGAAAATATCACAACAATGGAAAAGCAGAAGAGTTAGCGTAAGGGATCGTACCAATATTCATAGTTTCATAGTGTCTGTACATTTCTTGCCCTGATATGTGAAGCATTAATGATATATGTGTGTAATTGTACCTGGTGTCAATGTGTAAAATCTTAGCATATTTCTAGTCAAATATATTGTAATACTAATTAGAGGCCATTAATTGTTAAATATAATTGGATTGTTAGCAAAACATTTCTTGAAAGCAACAATCACGGCTCTTTGTCGGCGATAGTTGTTGGAAATCACGCGCTCGTACTGAAGGCCAGTCCGGCGAACGTTACGGGAGAATGAGGTTTTTTTTTTTTTTTTTTTAGTGCAAAGAAGGGCACATGAGGGTAATCCACATTGGGCAACTCCCCTTCAACAGCATAGGAAGGGATTTGAAAAGGGGGGATGCGGAAGGGTAGAGGAAGGTAGCCAAGGGTTACTAGGGCCCCCGGGCTATATTTTAAGGATCCTACCCGTTATTCGCCTAAAGAAATGCAGGGAAAACCCTAGAAAAACCTGCATCTGGTAGGTCGGGCATTGGGTACTTGTCCCACGCCCTTACGATAGCGGGAGAGGAGTTTGCTGTGGGGACGCAGCATTCCCTTCTCCGTGCCTCGACCAGTTTAGGAGGCAGCTGGCCGACTATTCCAATGGGAATAGCGAACAACTCTTACCGTATGCCCAAGGTTTGCGACCCCGGAACATACACCTGTCAAAACAGGCCGTGGTGCCTCGGCTTGTGGGAACCTTAGTTCAAAAACCAGAGAGAGGAAAAGGCATACCCATAGGTAGCCCCTTCGTATCTCTCCTAAAAGAGAGAATATCCCTCGCAGGTTACCTGCGAGAGAATCCTCTCGCAGGCTTCTCAGAAAACTCCTATTTTTTTTTTTGGGAGGGGGGGGTAACAGGCTACATGAGGGTAATCCACTTTGGGCAACTCCCCTTTAATAGCATAGGAAGGGATTAGAAAGGGGGGATGCGGAAGGGTAGAGGAAGGTAGCCAAGGGTTAACTAGGGCCCCCGGGCTATATTTTAAGGATCCTACCTGGCATTCGCCTAAAGGAATGCAGGGAAAACCTTAGAAAAACCTGCATCGGGTAGGTCGGGCATTGGGTACTTGTCCCACGCCCTTCCGATAGCGGGAGAGGAGTTTGCTGTGGGGACGCAGCATTCCCTTCTCCGTGCCTCGACCAGTTCACAAGTAAATAGTTCTTGACGGAGAGACTCATGATATAAAATCGCAAAGTGGAAGCAAAAGGTTTGCACCACACAGATGCTAAATAACATTTCGCATAAAGGAGAGGAGATATACGTCCGAGGGCTGAACGAGGGAGCGGCTAATTCCAAAATTCCAGGTGGAATAACAACGAGAACTACGACCGTGTTTATTAAAAATGATGTGTAGAATCAGTGAATAAAGGCCTTTTTAATGAGTTGTGACCTTTAGCGGCAAGAATCAGATCTGGTACCCGAAAGACATTCGTGAGTACAAAAACAATTATTTGAAGTCTGTAAACGAAGATTAAAGGTAGAAGTCAGATTTCGTTATCTTGTTTAGTTTTCATATTCTTTATTGTGTTTAGAATTTATATTCCGTTCATTTCAATTTTGATTTGTTAACTAGTTTATTAAATTTGTTTGTTCTTACTATCAAGCCCAGTAAAGACACTGAGAGAAAGAGTAATTAGATGAAATTGTAAAATTATAAAGTTGTATTTACCTAGAACGCCACAAATAAAATAAAAAATAATATAAAAATTGGTTTGTGTATTCGAGGAAATTAAATGTGCAAAGTGAGGCTGATAATTTGTATCTTTGAGGAATAATTTTTTTTTAATAATTATTATTTTTTAATTAAAGCATTTCAGTTAATCATTACATATTTGGCCCAACAACGTGGGGAAAATTTAATTTAATTTAATCAAGTAATCACTCATTACAATATGTTTCGAATTAATATGTTTGTAGACTACAGATTGTTTATCGTTGGGAAGTTTGATATTAGACATAAATTCCTTGATACGGGTATTAAGGGAACGTTTTGTTTGCCCTATGTAGCAAGTGTAAGCAACACAAGGTTTGCTGTAGGTGTCAAGTGGGTCCTTGTGGTTTTCAATCAAGTAGCAAAGAGTATTAGTGGATCTGTAAATGATGGATTTTTTATATTCTTTAAAATTTTGAACGAATTTGTGATGTAGAAATTTGTAATAAGAGAGTACGAGAAAAAAGATGGATTGAGGCGACTTGGGGACAAGTGACAATAGGATATTGGATTTTGTTCAATCTAATGTTTGTGTGTTTATTAATAAAATTTAAAGGGTACTCATTGGAGATTAAAACGTTCCGGACAATATTTATGTTGCGTTGATGGAACTTGGAGTTAGAAAGTAATATAGCTATGTCTACCATTGTCCTCTTTTGATTACTGGGGTGATCCGAAAGAAAACTGAGAACTCGCCCTGAGTATAATCCCAGAAACGTTGTGTGGTATTTACATTAGCTTTTATGTGTATTTGGTTATCTTTAGTATTATTAATTTTCAATCAGACATAAATTTTTCTTTTCATAATTTTTTTCTACTTAGAGCTACAGTTGTGATGTCCCGTGGCCCACCGGCTCCATGGTGATGTGACGGGCCAAGGCAGTAGCTACCTGAGGCACGTGCAGGCAGATGTTACGGGCAGGTGCAGGACTCCAGGTGCAGCAATCTCTGCCTGTCCCAAATCTATTATATTAACCTGGGCACAGGTCGCGCCACAGCAACAGCTGCTTCTCGGGGAACAGCGGCATTCCCCTCTCTGGAAAAAGCGGGGATTATTTCCAAGAGTCACCCGTCATACGACTGCTTACAGGAGAACTTATCTTCTTCTCCTCTCAGTGCTAACAGTTGGAATTCGATTGAAATTCCTGCTACATAGGGCAAACAAAACGTTCCCTTAATACACGTATCAAAGAACATATCAAACTTCCCATTGATAAACAATCTGTAGTATCCAAAAATATCATTAATTCTAAACATACATTTGAATGGCAAAATGCTAAGATTTTGACGTTGACACCAGGTACAATTCCAGACTCGTTTCAGAGATTGCAATATCACAGCTATTAATGTACATCCACAATGAAACTCAATAATTGCTAATGATTGCTATGATTATGATTAAGAAATATAGTCAATACAGACAAAAAAGCGTAATATAAATACCACACAACGTTTCGGGGATCCTTGTTTCTTTCGTCAGTTGGTAAGAAGATCCTAAAGAAACACAACTGCAGTGTTCATTTGTGCTTTTGAATGTTGTTTTTCTCTTGGCTCTTCTTAGCTCCTGACGAAAGGAACAAGGATCCCAGAAACGTTGTGTGGTATTTATATCATCACTTTTTTGTCTGAATTGGCTATCTTTCTTATTCATTATTTTCAATCAGACGTAAATTTTTCATTTTTTAATAACAAACTGCACTCTGATTTTCATCATACATGGGAAGAAAGTATTACAAAGTGACTACATGTCATTAAGGTTTTTTAAACGCAAAACTTGATTTTAAAAATGATTAAAATAATACTGCTGAAAATGAGTGAAAGTTCCATTTGTTATTGAACAATATAAAATAATATCAATGTAAATAAAAATTTAACGTGTCTGTTTTTCGGCAATTTTGAAGGCGGTAGTCTAGAAACGTATTTAACACATTTTAATGGATTTTTAAACTTCCGCTATTGATTTATTTTTATTTTTTATTTTTAAGGCAACAGGCTACATGAGGGTGATCCACATTGGGCAACTCCCCTTTAATAGCATAGGAGGGATCTGAAAGGGGGAATGCGGAAGGGTAGAGGAAGGTAGCCAAGGTTTACTAGGGCCCTCGAGCTATGTTTTAAGGATCCTACCCGGCATTCGCCTAAAGAAATGCAGGGAAAACCCTAGAAAATCCTGCATCAGGTAGGTCGGGCATTGGGTACTTGTCCCACGCCCTTCCGATAGCGGGAGAGGAGTTTGCTGTGGGGACGCAGCATTCCCTTCTCCGTGCCTCGACCAGTTTAGGAGGCAGCTGGCCGACTATTCCAATGGGAATATCGGACAACTCTTACCGTATGTCTGTGACCCCGGAACATACACCTCTCAGAACAGGCCGAGGTGCCTTGGCTTGTGGTAACCTTAGTTCAAAAACGAAGAGGAAAAGGCATCTCCAAAGGTAACACCTTCGTATCTCTCCTACAAGGTTCTGCCTGCGAGAGAACATCCCTCGCAGGATACCTGCGAGAGAATTCTCTCGCAGGCTTATTACCTCTTCCGCTATTGACTTCTCAAGATGCAACATAAACTATTGCCCGACCTACCTGATGCAGGTTTTTCTAGGGTTTTCCCTGCATTTCTTTAGGCGAATGCCGGGTAGGATCCTTAAACCATAGCCCTGGGGCCCTAGTAACCCTTGGCTACCTTCCTCTACCGTACCGCATCCCCCCTTTCAAATCCCTTCCTATGCTATTAAAGGGGAGTTACCCAATGTGGATCACCCTCATGTAGGCTGTTGCCCTAAAAAAAAATAAACTATGTTGTTTGCAGATAAAACTAAGACTGTATGGTTTCCCGAATAAGGACAAAACATATTTCAATCGGATTAATAACAATTTGTCTTTTTTTATTTTAATATAACGATAATTTTATTATTTAATTTAAAATATTACAGTTGGTAAAAAATAACACAGTTGATATATAATATTGTTAAAAAAACATGAATTCATGTATTACGGTACAACACAACACTTGCCCCATACTAGTTTCTTATTAATTGTAGATGTTTTCATTACTTCTGTATTTCATCCTGTGGGCGTGGGGTTCGTGAAGGCGGAGGGTTTCTGGCCAGGTCTTGAATCAGTTGGTTTGGATGATTAATCATTGTTGATTGTAGTCTATTGTAATTAGTTTTTATTGTTTCTGCTACGGTAGTTAGACATAGATGTCAGTGTATAGCGGAGTTACATTTTTATGATGGAGATAACTTATATTAATAACTATTGAAGATGGGTATTACGCTTGAAAGTGAAGGAGGGCATACATAAACACTATTGCCTGCACTGATTTTCATAAGACAGAACTAACTATTTTATGAGAACGAGAGTTATGCAGAATATAAACTATTAATTTAATTGATGTAGAAGATCGATATGGCTATCAGCAAGCAATTTACGTTCCAAACGTCTTCAAATAATATAGTCACCGAGTCAAGTGAATAATCAGAATAATTCCCTTAAACCCGATTTTAGGAACAGTGGATGGAATATGTAGAAAATGTCATCTTCTTTCCTTCGCCTTGTCTCTACAACCCTTGAAGTGCCTTGGCCTACCAGGGCGACTGGCTTGGAGTGGCACGTGGTCATCGTAGCGATTGTCCGTCGACCTTAACCCCACTTTATATGGGCATGACAATGCCGTGATTCGAGCCCGCGACCTCTGTTATAAGAGCTGACAGTTGCACCACAGAATGTCGGCAGAAAATGATATTTAAAGTGGCAAATTAGTTATGAAATTTCCGTGGTTCGTAAGCTCACAAAATATGAGTTGATAATGTAACGACGACAGTAATGAATAGCGTATATATCCAGATACATAAAATGCGTAACAATCTTTTCATTGAACATTGATCTTCCTTAGAAATATCGAGTGTAGCATTTTTACTAATTTATTAATTTAATTTTCAACTGTTTTCTTCATTGAATTATATATTATTTGGACACATTTATTTCTTGGAAACTATGGTTTACTCAAAACCTTTCGTCTCTGCCTCGTAAGCAAACTTGATTCGCGTTGGTCTTACTAATCCTGTTTAATTGCGTTATTTTCAGTGCTTTTAACATCAGTCTTTCATTGAAACTGTTACATTAATGCGTAATTCTAATATTTTATTCAGTAGATTGCTGTTATTTTTCAGAGGTCTATTTCTTCTCCTTGACGACTGCGGACACTTTTCATGTCACAAACTCTCACCAGGAACTTATTAAATTAACTGCTACCGAACCTTTCTGTCCTTAGACAGATGTTTACCATCAGCAGGGCTAGAATACAGGTTAACGAATAATGCCGCACTGAATTGACTAACCTAGACAAGCCTGTAGTTGACTGGCCGTTGGTATGGCGCAGGCGTGGATGACACTGATGAAGTATCGTAAAATAAACAAAAGTTAAGCAGATGTTTGAATTTATATACTTTGGGAATTGCTTCATCTAGCATATGCTTTAGAATGCCACACAATCAGTGTAATTCTTTTTTACACTGTGACGCACAATGCAGAGTAAACAATCGGCTTTACATGGCCACAGTCTCGCCCATCCTGGAAACCTCCAGAACCAGAACACCAGCATCGAGCAGTGCCATATTTAACTTCTCATATAAGGGCGAATGACTTAAAACTGGTGATGTAAGTCTTTATGCAACTCCGCACGATGTAAATAAATTATATATTGTTCCACGAGAAGTCAGTGAAACAAATGTCAGACATTGAAACTGCTGCACGTAATCTGCAGAAAGAGATTTTTCATTATTTTCGCAAATTCACTGTTATATACTTTGTTCTGGCGTTCCAAGTACACCGAATTATTTACGAAATTTATCATTAAACATTTAAATCAATATAAAATTTGTAAATTATGGTAAAAATAAAATGTTTTCGTATTAAATACGCGTATTTCCCTTTAATCTGAGCCTCGTTCATGGTATTTATATTATGACTTCTTTTAATAAATACACATCAGCCAATTTCAAGTAAAAAAACGAGTTTTTTTAAATTAATAACGTTTTATCGCTGAATTTTTGCGACCACACCAGGTGCAATTTTTTTAAAAAATTGATGCCACAGCAGTCAACATAGAATGACCTGTCCATCAAAATTTTATTTAAATTGGAACCTGATGAGGTCGAAAATTAAGCGATCAACGTTGTTAATTTAATAAATTCTTCATATTTTTCTTACTTGAATTTGGTTGATCTGTATTTATTTATTCGTTTTTTCATTAGTCAGAACAGATATATATATATATATATATATATATATATATATACATATATATATATATATATATTTGTCTATATTTGGATATATTTCTTATTACTCGTTCACCTTCGGTTGAAAATATTTGAGTGAAACGTCAACATTCTACAGTATATACTCTGCTTGAGATTTATGATCGTGTTTATGTTACAAGTAAATAATAAGAGTAGTAAAGTGCTAAATTAAATTAATTGACGATTTTTTTTTATAATTCATGTAACGATTTTTTCTCTTCGTTTATGTATGAATATTAAACCTTTACTGTCTTCTATTTAACTGCCATATTCTGTTTACATATTTTCAAATATTAATATATATCTGTCATTTATTGTTACTTTGTATTTTCTTTTATATGTATTATTCTTACGTATGTGTGTCTTATGGCTTTGTTTATTGTTACATTTATGTATTTTCAAGATGTGTGCGTTATTGTTGCGGATGTTGACTAAGTACATTTATTTGACTTGTTGTATTTCCTCAGTAGAGGTTACTAATGGAACGAATAAATAATCTAAATCTATATGAAAAAAGTTAAAGTAATAATTATAATAAGAAGTTTATTAATTTTCAGTACATTTGCATTTAGATAAAGTAGTAGCCAACAACAAAATAAATTAAGTGATAAAGTAAATATTATACAGCTTTTCTGCAATATTTGTTGCTTTCGTCAGGTGATTCAAACAACGCAAGAACCGGAAGAACGACACACCGCACAAACCAGCTGACGAACTCAGAACTCAATGTATATTCTTCATTGTGCAGCACAAAGTAAAGAAGATGACGAACTCAAAACTCAATGTTTACCTTCGTTGGGCATCACAGCGTAAAGAAATTTGACATCGGTCTTGTGCTGTGTGCCATTCTTGTGGCTCTTGCGTTTCGTAATCACCTGACGAAAGCAACAAGGATTGAAGAAACATTCTGTGCTATTGTTTCACTTAATTTTGCCTCTTATTTTGCTGCTTCTTTATCTGGCGAGTATACTTTTACGCGGACGTTTTATATTTTATAATTTCAAGATTTACATGTAACTTAATGAAATACCAAACCTACTCTAAATGAATTCATAAGACACAAAAAGAAATATGGAAAAAGATAATACATAATAATACGAAGAGGCGGTGATTGAGTTGATTAAAAGGAAGATATGTAAACCGCGAAAATCAAATCAAGATATAGTAATAAGCGAGAAATACAGAGAAAGTCAAAAAGCGTAATTATCAAAATATTACATAATGAACCCCCTCAAGTAATGTGTTTATATATATTGGATACTTAAGAAAGCTGCTTACGGGTTTCCTTTTCTTCTTTTTGGTTTTGATTTAAGGTGTAACACCTTGATCAGGTTTTAGAGATGTATACACCGGGGTCGTAGACGTCAGACATACAGCAGGAGTTCCCACAAGAACAGTCGGCCAATTGCCCATACCAGGTTGAGGCATGGAGACGAGAATGCTGCTTCCTCACAACAAACCTACCTCGTGGCGGGGCACGTACCATGAGTTGACCTGCTGGTTTATCTGTGGATTTCCCAGCATCACATATAGGCGATTGCCTGGTAGGATCCTTAAACTATACTCAGTTAACCCTTTAGTTCGTGTATCCCTTCCTATTCTGTTATAGGACAGTTGTAGCAACGAGGATTGTCTTCAAATAGCGTCTTATTTAAAACTGATAAAAATAATTGCTCCATACTATATTATATCAATTGAATAATTAATAGTGAAGTGTAAGCAAACAATTTTTTGATTGAAATTATCGTTTTGTAATTTAGTATCCGTATATTTTCTGTTCTTCTATGCATTGAAAGAAGCATATTACATACACAAACAAAAATTATTGATTAAATTATTTCTATTTATATATATCCTGAGGATTACGATGTGAAAGCTATGGAAACGTCGCTGCAAGAATGCAACTATTCAAGTATACTTGTACCCGAAGTTTTATTTCTTCCGGCGCCGAAAAATAATTTGTATTTCAACGACTACATGATGTTTAAATTGACGAGCTCGAATTTTTTATGCTAAAATTACACTTCCTATTAACACAAAATGAATTTAAAAAGTATTTTATAAATTACATTACCCTTATTCAGCCGCAAAATCTTCGCATTAGATTGGCTAAAAGATGCTCAAGGAAAACAGTCCTATATACTAGGATAAATTTACAGCAAACAGTGAAGAAGAACGGTTAATTCTTACGTACAAATATTTGATAGCACGCAGACAAAATGAATATTGGAAAACTTAAAAAAACATAGGCACATTGGGAGTTTTGTGACAGGCAAAAGTGGTCTGCGAGGGCTATTCTCTCGCAGGCAGAACCTTGTAGGAGAGATACGAAGGGGCTACCTTTGGGAATGCCTTTTCCTCTCCGTTTTTGAACTAAGGTTTCCACAAGCCGAGGCACCTCGGCCTGTTCTGAGAGGTGTATGTTCCGGGGCCACGGACCTTGGGCATACGGTAAGAGTTGTCCGCTATTCCCATTGGAATAGTCGGCCAGCTGTCTCCTAAACTGGTCGAGGCACGGAGAAGGGAATGCTGCGGCCCCACAGCAAACTCCTCTACGGCTATCGCAAGGGCGTGGGACAAGCACCCAATGCCGGACCTACCTGATGCAGGTTTTTCTAGTGTTTTCCCTGCATTTCTTTAGGCGAATACCGGGTAGGATCCTAAAAATATAGCCCGGGGCCCTAGTTAACCCTTGCCTACCTTCCTCTACCTTTCCGCATCCCCCCTTTCAAATCCCTTCCTATGCTATGAAAGGGGAGTTGCCCAACGTGGATTACCCTCAGGTAGCCTGTTGCCCTAAAAAAATTAAAAAAATGTAATGGGAGGTTTTTAGAATGCTTAAAAAGTGTATCGTGGTTCCAGGCATAGTCGAGGATCGCATGAAACAAGTTATCCTACCGGCAACTACGTGAAAAATCCATCAAACTAACAATCCCCTTCTGCAGAGTGTGGCAGGAAATACAAGTCTGAGAGATAACATCCAACAAAAGAAGGGAAACAGTCGCTGCAGGTAGTCAAAGTTGTTTACCCCAGGAAACTGTCTACCTGGAGACCAGTTCAAGTCTTCTTAATACCTTGTTGCTGCAGTATTCATTCGTTTCGCAGACTGTAATTATATTGACAGCCTGGTGTAACAGGATTCTAGACATGACGTACAGGAAGTGGCACACGTTATACTCGTACTCGTTGTTGCCTTTGCTGACGCAATTTGTATTTAGCAAATATTTAGGTAGCTTTCTCTAAACAGGCCGAGCGAACGTGTTGGAAGTCGTAAGTAGGTTCTAAAGGGCTCGACGAAAACAACGAAGGAGGAAAACTACAGAAACTTAGTTTCAAAACAATCCACTGAAGTGTTTTACCCTCATATTATATATGTACACCACAATTATCGTATACAGAATACGTCGATGTTAAATATCGATTTGTTTGAAAAGAATTTTGAAAAATATTGAAGTAGTTCTCATATATTTAAGCCAATTGGCATAAATATTACTTATTTATTAAAGAATTAAGAGACAATACAGATAAATTCAAAAACATCTGATCGGCCAATTCGATTCTTTTCTTCAAAATGTATTCTTAAAAACTTCTATCGTTACATTGTACAGTAATTCGATTCTGTAGAGGTATTTATGGACTATTAAATTGTAACATTTTTGTACATAGCTAGCACGAGCTATAAGCTATTTCAAGTGTAATCTTTTGATGTTCAGAATAGTTTAAGTATAAACTTATGTAAATTTAAATTTCAAACAAGTAATATAACTGAAATGTGTTACTCATTTTACTTTATTGCTAAGTAATCACTCAAAAAGTTACAGAAACGAGCAGAAAATTACTTTTTATAGCATTAATAAAGCAAAAGCCACCGATTGGAATTTAATCAAAAATAGAAAAGCGTGTCTATTTCAAAATTAAAGCTAGAAATCAAAGAACAGATTTAGGCAAACTTGCATTCCTTAACAGGACAGTAACGGATTGGTTCAATCTACCTGCTATCGTGTTCAGAGAAATACCGGTAGTTCAGATTAAACTAGAAAGCAATGTATAGGGAAATATTCGAGGAAGTGAAGTAATAATGCTAATAAAAGAGTAACATAAAGATAAGAAAAAATTAAGCATAGGGGGTGAAGTGCAGTGAACTGTTAAGAGTACCTCAAAATGGTCTGAGTAAAAAATTTAAAACCAAACATTAAAAGACTAGTGAAAATCAAACAGGCTCAAAAGATCCATTGATGGCAAATTAATTTTATGTGGTGTAATAGATGATGTTTTACAAACAATAATTAAATCATTTAAAAACTTCTAATAAAAATGTTATTAAACTTATGCCAGGTGTTGGACTCCTTCTAGCCAGCAGAGAGAACAAACGAATCCACGTTCCAAGCTGATTTCGCTCTCAGTGCCAATAACCGTGGTCCAGAGTAATCTTCACCAAACAAAACTCTCTGGCAGCACCATCATGAAGCGATCACTCTCTCGTACAGGAAGATCAGTCATGACTATTGTAGATTGGTGCTACATTAAACTAACGTAAATTAACTAATTTAACTGCTTGATTAAATAATTCCATTTCCTCCCTTAATCGAAGCAGATTAGATCCTTATATCTATTTACCAATCCTGGTAGGGTTAATTTTATTTGAAAAAACAAATTTGATTTTGATTGGTTTTAAATTAAATTAATTATAATTAAGGGTTTACACAACTTCGACAGGATTGAATCTAGGTAAATTAAAATTGATCCACTCTTGAGTTTTTAAACTTTAGTTGATTTGCTTTAACTACATTCAATATTCAAACAAATTTCAAATACGTAAAATCGGCAAATGTCAGGGCGATTTGAACATAAACAAAAAAGAATGGGGTTGTATATGAGGGCATATACGTACGTCATAAATCTCAATTATTTACGTCGCAGACAGAAACACACCTATTCATCTTTTGTAGTCAGCTTCCCCAGGCTAACCGGAAAATCTTCACTGGAATTTCTCCTCCTTTATACTTCCTTTTCGAGTTTAACAATTATTAACTTCTCTAGACAGATTCTACCTCCGTCGGTCGGGTCTTTTTTTGCTGTCCCAGTTGTTCACGTGAACTCCACATTACACTCCAAGTTGTCGCTATGAACAGTTCTCTACAAGAACATCTTTCTAACTCTTACATTTTTTTCTCCCTTCCCAGACTTCCTACTTATCCGAGTTATAGATAGGAATTGTCCTTGTTTCCTCGCCTGTCCATCTTCCAGCTCGACTCTCTTCGTTCCGCACTAGAGGGTGTAAACATCTTCTCGTGTTAGATCTCCGCCAAAATGCATCGATTTTACACTTTCTTGCCTTTTGGAAGGATTAGCCTTCGCGGATTTTGCTCAGGGTCAGAGCCAGGCCCAGAGACAGGGTTCTTCCATAATCCGTCGCCTTTGTTTGAAGACACGGTTTCTCCTCGACACCCCGTCACCTCTGCGCCAAATTTTATGGCCGTAATTTCCAGTGAGCCACAGCTCGACTCTGGGTACACAGGTGTTTTTTTATCCAAATATTAAAAATTAATCTTGAATTAATTTGAGGAGTGTTCTTCTGCGCTACAACCCCTAACCATGAACGAAAGACGATTTAAAAATGCTCGAGTTATATGGTGCACATGAACTCGTCTGTCAAAAAATTGGCGCATTTTATGCAAAAGGTTGGCCACCACTCGTATAAACGAACAGTGAAATAAGATTTATTTCCCCAGACGTGATTCTGGACGTTATTGATCAATGCATTTTTTTAACTGTAAGTTAGTAAAAATATATGTATGAGTGTTTCAGTATTCCAAATTCAAGTAAGCTACAAAGGAGATACAGATTAAATAAATTTTGAAAAAGTTAGTATAATTATGATCATTTGTCCTTTAGCGGAAGAGTTTATGACATACAATTTCTGTAAAAGTGGCGAAATTGTCATCCGCATTATAATTAGGAGCTCTTGTGCACGTTTTATTTCTAGGGGCTGGTTGATATGAAGTACAGGCTGTTGAATGGAGAATGTTGAATGTGGGAATGAGAAGGGACTAATTTTAAATGTCCAAAAGGATCGAGATTGGTATTAAACTCTTTTACTTCTATAACCCCGGATTTGACAACAATTTAAGTTGTTTAGTGTTATTTTTATTAACTCACCTCCACCGCCTCCCTTATTGGTGCTTTAAGGGAAATTATACACTAAAAAACATCTGGATAGAAACTATTAATTACGTTGACAATGAAAAGTAATTAATTGTCGTTAATATCGGCCGTTTTAGTTTGTTTTTAAATTTTATCACCGTTTGCCCCTTAGGAGCTGGCTGGCCTGCCGTTTAGAAAGGCCGATAGGAAACAGGGGACCCACGGACAGACGGACATTCATTTATATATATAGGTCTGATAATTCCCTGCGACCATATATATATATATATATATATATATAAACCGTCTTAAAGGGAAAAGTAATCCGACAACGACCGATATGAATGTCGAACTGATATTAGGCCTAATAGTGTCCATGATAATAATAGTCAGTAGATGTAGTTAAAGTTTTATTTCAACACATAGCAACAAAGTTGCGGAGCAGAAGTTTGCTGTGAAAAAGTACAGTAATTCTGTGGTCTAAAAAACATAAATACTCTTCGGTTTGCTTATGAACGTCTACTCGACGAATATTATGACTATTCGGTAGCATAGCGAACCAATAAAACTGAAATCTGAAGCATCAAATAAATTGATACCGATTTATTTTGAAATCTCGGCCCAAAAACTTAACAGAATTCCGAATCTTGGTTTCTGCATTCGAGCCAGCAATGACAATGGTTTTATGGAACAAAATTGATCATAGTCACAGGGTGTCTGAATACTCCCATTAAACAGCTCTTCTAAAGACTGTTGGGGGCTACTTGCATGCGTTTTTATGAGAACCCTTGAAGGATGATCTGTGACGTGTCCTTGGGTGCTGTTATCCAATTGTGTAGTCCAAGTGGTTTTAACCTGCCTCCAATTACGGACTTTGTCTGAGGCTGCATGAGCCTTGTTGCCGCTTGTAAACAAAACGCAGGCCAGCAGCATCTTTGTGTATCACACTGTCGTCTCAATTTATTATAACTTTAAATCTTATTTTCATTATAATATATGCATATAAATATTGAATTACTGTGCAAACTTTTCCAGGATCGCCTTTCATATGAGTTTCTGATAAAAGTAAAATTTATTTTATTCATAGACTCTTTATTCATTTATAAATTACGGATATTCGTTCATATATTTGATAGAATATATATCCGGTATATCATTATTAAAGTAATACAGGTCATTTTACTCAATTTGTGATTTTACAATCGATACAATTATAAAAAGCTCATTCTTGAATCAAACGAAACACCTAAATCTCTAAGAATTTTCGCATTTTGCAAATATCATCTACGGAATAAAAACTTTGTTTAACATTTATTTCTCTGCTGATATAAATAGCGTTAAATTTATTTATTATCAGTTTCTTATCATTTTCAACACGCTGTTTAAACTATTTTGTACATCAATGAGGTAATTTACTGATTTACTGCTTTTAAAGATTTTCAAACCATCCGAAAATGTATCATAACTGAGCTAATATCCCAAATAGAAATATTGGATGATAAATAATCAAAACGAGAGCCTTGATGATCACATCTAAATGCAATGATTGGATTATTTAACAAATTGTATTCTAATCCATAATTAATTTATAAACCATTATGATAGACCTGGAAACTATATTTTATTTTGCTGTATGCGTTAGTTAACTGTGTTAAATTCTTTTGGAAAATCAGTATAAATTTCATCGACTTGAAGAGTGTTTTGTAATTTATTCAAAATATTCTGTGTATAAGTATAGTTGTGTTATAAACAAAGTTGTGTTGATTTAATAAAGGGTTTCAAATATTTAACTGATCGATTCAAATAATTTAAAAATATTGATATAGATCTAATGTTCTTTTTTAATATTGTAGTTAACATAATAATTTTTCCAAGTAGTTATTTAATAATTAAATAAATATTATTGGTAACGAGTATGAAAAAATTTATATAACATTTTTTATATCAAAATTATTTGTTTGGAATACCTTCAGGTTCGGCACTTTTATTTATATCTAAATTATTTATAATATTGAAAATCTCGACAATAATATGATCAGTACGTTTAGTTTCAATATTAAAAAAATTTATATTCATATCAGGACTATTGTAAAGTTTTAAATTACTGTGCAAACGCATTAACTCTTTGAAATTCTCAGTTATATAGATTTTTAAGTATATATCATATCAATTGATAAAAATTTTCAGCTACCACCATGAACTTAGTGAAGTTCTTTACATAAACATGATTTTCTATATGAATGAGCCTTTGAGAGCTACTCTCTCGCAGGTAGAACCTTTCTGGGGAGACGGAGAGGGCTACCTTTGGGGATGCCTTTTCGTCTCCCTGTTTTTGATCTAAGATTCTCACAAGCCGAGGCACCTCGGCCTGGTTTGAGAGGTTTCGGGGTTAGCAGACCTTGGGCATAAGGTAAGAGTTGTTCGCAATTCCCATAGGAACAGTCGGCCTGCTCCGATAGGAGTAAAATTATTTCCATTATTCTATAGTACTACGTTTAGACTTCCTTTTGATCAATCGTAGTCTACATTCGCCATGTGTAAAAGGCAATTTACCAGTTTACAGGTAAATACTCATTAAATAAAACTTTGTTTTTGGATAGAAGTTACACTGTGAAAAATAGTATTAAAAACCTATAAATATGCTTATTACGTTCATTCAAATAATACAAGGTTACCCTTAAATATACGAAGCTCGTACATATTCGATACGTCATTTTTAAAAATTTTAATTATTTTACGTGTACGTTTTTTAAGTATGTAAAACTCTGTTAATATTGCAATATAAAAATGTAATAAATACAGTTAAATTACATTGAAAATCAAAAATATAGTTAAACTTATCTCATGAACCAAAAGTTAGAATAGATAAAAAAGAAGTAGTATACCATTTAATTGTAAAATTTTCCATCCAGGAAACATTGTATTGACCGATCATAACTTAACGAATATATTAGCAGTTTTAAAACCTTAACGGACCTTTTGACGTATCGAAAAATTGCTTATCATCAAATTGATACGAAGAATATTAAAATTATACATAAATGTTTTTTACAAATGGAAAATGTTTATGAAGTGGTGAATGTTCGTAATGAAAGTGACTATATAGGCAAACTTGATGCCAATATTTTAAATCAACTAAAAATTTAAATCAATTTCGCAGCGAATGTCAAAATTAATTATTTACATTGTTACTATAAAAGGAAACATATATGTATCGAAATCCATAATTTTTGTTCATTAGTGCCCATTACATAAATAACATATGGCCAAGGTGTTCAAAAATATGTCGTTTTGTTTCGACACATAATAATATAATAAAGTTTATATTGATTTATATAATGTAATGCCAATTAATTAGGACATTAAATGTTTGGACATAAAATTTAATTGTAGCGGCAGGAGTTTCCAAAGCGACAATGGAGACGAGCTCTGTTACTTTGTCGGAAAGTCAAAAATGGCGTATGCCCGCTAAAACTCGAGACTACGATAGTTCAGTTGGTGACGGGACATTTTGGAGGACGGAACAAATGAGTCTAGATCAGAGACTAGCCGTCGTTTAATGTGTCATTAAACAAAGTTGTGAATTTAAGACAAAGTAAAAACATTCACGGAAGTATTGTCCCGTAAATATCGCTAAGTTAGCAGTTTTTACGTCTTACAGCAGCCAGGAAAGGAGTGCAATTTTTACGTCTGTAGCCAGCCAGGAATAGTAAAGTTGCAGTTTAAGTCCCAAGCGGTAAGAAGACTAGCAAATCCATGAATCACAGGATTCATATAAGGCAAGCAGTCACCAGATAGCTGACAAAGAAAGGAGGATCATCCGAGTTCCTGGGAGCCTACCAAGGTTGACTTCAAGAGTGTAAAATCTGTGAGCCAATATTAGAATCAGTGTAAAAATTTTGCAATAGTGTACTCCCGAAAACAAAAAGAATGCTGCAACCAGCTGGACAGATGTGAGTAACAAAATAAAAAATAATGATTTATGTAAACGTAATTAAAGGATAGAAGTCAGATTTCGTTCTATATTAATTGCCAATCAGAGTTAATTTCTTGTCTTTTAATTTCTTCCTATCGAGATTTTGTCTGGGTGAATTATAAACTGTGTGTTAATTAGTTTTTTTAAAAACAACTTGTTGTGTCCATTATCAAACCCAGCAGAGGCCCTGAGATCTAAAATTTTAAATTGTAATTGTTTTTGAGTTATTGCCACAAAGTGAAAATAAATAATTTTATGTATTAAATTTTTTTATCTTTTCATTTAAATAAGCCCTACCTGTGAAGTATAATATAATGGCGTTTCAACGTTAGGCAAATTAATTAAATTAATTTTGATTATTACAATATATATGGGTCAAACCAAGCGAGCCCTAAAAATGGGGATAGAGGAAAATAAAACAACATCAAATGCGATGTCCAAAAGTTTTATTCGGAAAATGTTTAAATCTTAGACGAGGAAAATAATTACTTCACTAGACTGATGAGGTGAAATACTATATATTCGTTCTCATCCTACTACATTCAATGTTCAAAATGATACTAATAATTTGAACAAAAATTTACTATACGTTGTTGTTACAATGGAACTAATTTATATGTATAATAATTATTTCGAAATTTACATTGTTACCTTCAATTTTCTACAGTATAAATGTTACTCGGTTTATCATTGTTTCCTTCATAAAACACATTTCGGTTATAACCATCATAGAACGCCGTCCATGTCTCTAAATTTATATTTATACATCTAATGTTAACATATATGCATACATTGTATAATTTATATTTAAATTAAATTAGCGTATAATGGCCAAAAGTTAAAATTTATTAAAATGAAATTTACATTAACCTACAAATTATTTAATCATCATATTCAGGGACCTCTTCAGTTTTATCTAAATATTAGAAATAAAGACTGACTTGAATTGAATAATACCATTTTTTCTGCCTAATTGTACGTTTGTTTGTTTATATATTAAATGGTAATTTGCAGTTATTTTATTCACCCTTATTGGCACTGTTGTTGTCGTAAATTAATTGATAACAGTAGGAATTCGATTCGTATAATGTAACAAGAACATTCGTAGATTTTCCTCTCCATGTTGGTTACCAGCCAATTTTGATAGTCTATTACTGTGTGATTTCAAATTTAAGGGCAAGGGAAGTAAAATAAATGAGACAGACCGTTGCGTGTGCATTGTTTATACAATAAATTCTATTTTAAAAAGCGGCGTGTAACGGTCTTCGGAACGGCGGCGTGTGTTCTCAGCCCAGCGAGCGTAAAGAAATCCGTGCGCAGACATGTCGGTTAAATGGGGCTTGAAAGCCCAGCACAAAGGATAGTTGTTCCCTCGTTGCTCCCTGCAGGTCAACGAGATACGCCTCAAAAATATTACTGCATTGAAAACTCCCTGCTAAGGAACATTACCCTGTGGTTTTAATGTTTACTAGGTCTCGTAGATCCAATTCGACTCGCATTTCAATATGATGAAATGAATGAAGCTGGGTCTATTTGTGCTTTTTTTGATGAATGCATGTAGGGGAGCAAATTCCCCAGATAATATTCATTTTCTCCTTCCATAATTTAATGATTCATCGTCACACGAAGTTACACAGGTCTGCGATATCTTAAAAATAATTCGTGTTGTTTAAAATATTTTATTACTGTATTATTTTATTTTTATTTGTACATTATAACCAAGTTACAGTCTCGAAATGTAGTTCTACTCATTATTGTTTTATATCAACTGTAAGAGGAGATTTTGGCAGCATTCGCCATTATCATTCTGAAAAACAATAGTTATTGTAATAATTAAAAAAAGCCTTTATTTAGTTTAATTTGCCCCACGTTGTGGAAGCCAATATGTAATAAACAACAATGGAGCTTCAATTTATTTAATGAATTTACCTCACGTGAAGCGCAAAAATGTAATGATTAAATCGAAGGCTTTTTATTAAATGAAAATATCGAAATTAACGAACAAAATATTTATTTGTTGCAATAACTCAAAAACAATTACAATTTAAAATTTTAGATCTCAGGGTCTCCTGGGTTTGATAATGGACACAACAAGTAGTTTTTTAAAAAAACTAATTAACACACAGTTTATAATTCACCAAGATAGGAAGAAATTAAAAGAAAAGAAATTAAGGTGAGGTGGGCCAAAGAGGGCCGAGCGACATAGGCATAAGGAGGTCAAGTAGTATTGAAGTTGAATTATCAGTCTGATAATTGTGGAGATCGAGGAGAAGGTCGCCATAGGGCGAGGTTGTCGCAGTCGAAAGAGGAGTAGGGAAGGTTTTTAAAGTAAAAATTCTATCGGAAGGGCGTGGGACAAGTACCCAATGCCCGACCTACCCGATGCAGGTTTTTCTAAGGTTTTCCCTGCATTCCTTTAGGCGAATGCCGGGTAGGATCCTTAAAATATAGCCCGGGGGCCCTAGTTAACCCTTGGCTACCTTCCTCTACCCTTCCGCATCCCCCCTTTCAAATCCATTCCTATGCTATTAAAGGGGAGTTGCCCTAAGTGGATTACCCTCATGTAGCCTATTGCCCTAAAAAAAAAAAAAAAAAACATTTTAAAGAAGTAAGCCTGCGAGAGGATTTCTCGCAGGTGAACCTTCCCAGAGAGCTCTGGCGGGGGCTACCTTTGGGGATGCTCTCACATCTCTCTGGTTTTTTTGAACTAAGGTTCCCACATGCCGAGGCACCTCGGTCTGTTTTGAGAGGTGTATGTTCCAAGGTCGCAGACCTTGGGCATACGGCAAGAGTTGTCCGCTATTCCTATTGGAATAGTCGGCCAGCTGCCTCCTAAACAGGCCAAGGCATGGCGAGGGGTAAGCTGCGTCCCCACAGCAAACTCCTCTCCCGTCATCGGAAGGGCGTGGGACAAGTACCAAATGCCCGACCTACCCGATGCAGGTTTTTCTAGGGTTTTCCCTGCATTCCTTTAGGCGAATGCCGGGTAGGATCCTTAAAATATAGCCCGGGGGCCCTAGTTAACCCTTGGATACCTTCCTCTACCCTTCCGCACGCATCCCCCCTTTCAAATCCCTTCCTATGCTATTAAAAGGGAGTTGCCCAAAGTGGATTACCCTCATGTAGCCTGTTGCCCTAAAAAAAAAAAAAAAATAAACATTTATAGAGTTGAGATGCAAATACAATTTAGCGAATATTTAAAGCTGACATGTTCCCATAATGAAAGCATCTTGGGCGTTGCGTTGCAGGATTCTATTTGTCTGGAGCTCTAAGAGCATTGAGTTGTGTGCTGTGAAAGTGTAATTGCCACAAAATAGCCTATTTGCAATTGTTTGAAAAATTTGCTTTTGTAAATTTTGTACAAAAAAATTGAACATGAATAAAAATTGGTATGTAAAGTGTATTTCAAATTTAGTTAAATTAAAATATAGTGTAAACCTTGCATAATTGTTGTACCGTCAGATTTAAAATTTCATTTTCTTTTCTTTTATTGTTTTGGGAAATATTTTAAAGTCTAACATTTTGTAATTTCAACTCAACACTTTTTCTGTAAATTTTATATTTCTTAATATTAAATTATATACTTTTCTTGAGACCCGATAAAACGCCCTGTAATAAATTTTAAGAGTATAATTTAAATAATAGCTGTGGAATTGTTACGTAAATTTTGAAGTGAAATTCGTTTTCCTATTTTTAATAAATTCTTTAAATATTAAATTTCAGTTTCATCATTTTTAACATTTCGCTAAAGGTTAAGGATTGCTATTAAAATTTGATAACTTGAATATTTCATTAAATAATAAATTTAATTAAGGAATATGGATGGAAAAATGTCGACGGGGCCGGGAATCGAACTCAGGACCATCCGTTTACCCGGCGGCTGCTTAAACTACTAAGCTAATCCTTGTCGACTCCCAACTCGCTGCGACATTTCTCCATCCTTGAACCTACAATGTTCATCTTTATTCCTTAATTAAACTAAACTAATGTTTGAGGCTTAAATAAGCATTCTGTGCTTTCTTTTAATGTAAATTATAAATTGTAATTTAAAGTAAAATAATAATTCTTTCAAAAAATTCCAAATTTAATATTTCAATTAAGTTCTTCTCAAAGTAAATTAATATAAAGTATATAAAAGCTATAAAGTTGTATATTAAATTATATAATTTGAAAATATTCAAATTTCATATTACATTAATTGTCTCTGAAACGTGGGAAAATTAAATTAATTTAAAATTTTATAATTTTTTAATTACAATATAGCCCATTGCAGTCTAATTTTGTAATCTGGCATTTTTAATTAATGAAATAACATATGGGAATTAGTCATAGATTTATTAATATCAATTTAAAACATTATAGAACACAACGTTTCACCCCCTAAATCTGGGGACCGCTTTAGCTGTAAACTATAATTAAAATAAAAATTGGTAATAATTAATTACATGAAGATTAGTAAATTGATTTTCAAATAATTGTCTTTGCACAAACGCTTCACTAATCCACATGTAATGAATTATTACCAATTTTTAATTAAATTTTACACCAAAATTAGGGACGAAACGTTTTGTTTTATAATGTTTTAAATTGATCTTAATAAATCTCTGTGTAATTAGCTAACGTTATTTAATTAATTCAGTTAATTTTATAAATCACATTTTGTTTGTCCAGAATATAAATTTTGTCTTTGATATTTTTTATAAAATTTAAATTGTTTATCGATTTAAAACAACACCAACACAGTAAATGTCAAATAAGTCAAGTAATTTATATTGGATATTTTCACCCCCTTCCAATACCTCCCGTGGGGGTTAAACGGCAACTTGAATGTCATAATTAAACTCAGCAACATCCACAACCCCGGATTTGACTCCATTCTTTTTTTTATCGCGTTATTTTCTTGAAACGCCCCTCCACCCCACCCTTAATGGTACTCCATTCCTATGTCATAAATGGTTGAAATTATACACACATAAGACCGGTAGAAACACTATAAATCTCTTTGACCCCGAAAAATATTTATCCTGTCTCAACGCAATTTATATTATTACAGGATATGCTTCCCAATCATATATATATAAAGGTAAAAATACGAAACTAATTTATAATTAACTTTTATAACTTGTAAATGAGTATTTAAGAAATTTATTTCATTTAGAATTTTGACATATTTGTGAATAAAATTTATACGGTAAGAATAAAAAAATATTAGTAACTTTATTAAGATTTTTTATGTGGTACATGAGGTAGCCTTATTTACCAGATTGTAAACCATAGTTTTCTTTTGGAAAAAATTGATGATTGGACATTTCATTAATTGGTCAAGTCCCAAAATTGTGGGCGAAACGTCGAAATATTGTAATGATTTTTCGTTTTAGTTAAATTCTACACATCTTTCTGACAAATTACCGTTTTTCTGTTTATTTCTTCACTAGCTGGGTGCCCGGCGTTGCCCGAGATGTCATTTATCTATAACCATCCATAAGACTCCAATTTTGGTTACTTTTGCGCTATTTTTATGTAAAGCTCCTCGAACCCTATCCCTAAATGTGCTCACATCCCATGCCGAAGGGGGATGAAGTCATTGACTAAATATATCGGCCGTTTTTACATGTTAGAAGATGACCACCCCCACAAATATGCGATAATGAAAAAGAATGTATTCCACGCAAAAATCGGCCGATTATTCCCCCGCCCAACACCTCCCAAACCCGTCGCGTTACCCAGGTTGTCACAATTAGATTCAGCGACATTCATAGTCTCGGAATTGATTCGAATCTCGGTTGTTTTTGCGGGATTTTATTTAACGTACCTCCACGCCACCCCTAAGCTTGCTCCCCCCACAGGGGTTACATTATACACAAACAACATCGGTATAAATACTTTCAAAGTAATTAACCCCAGGAAATAATTATCGCAAATATCGACCGTTTAACATGTTTGAAATTTTTCACCCCCGACCACTCCCGTTTCGGGGACTTAAACGGTCAAGTTTAATGTCATAATTAAACTCAGTGACAATCCTGATAGTTTCTGGTTTATTTTTATCTAATGCTACTTCCACGCCAACCCTTAAGGGTGCACCCTTCCGAGTCCGAAAGGGGTTGAAATTATACACAGAGAACATGTAATGAAATTTTATTAATCTAATTCATCCCTAAATATATTTAATTGACGAAAAAACAGCCGATCAACTCATCCCAACCCAGCCGATACCCGCGCGTTGTCCAGATTGTCATAAATAAATTCAGCAACATCCATTAGCTTCGATTTGACTCGAATCTCGGTTGTTTTCTCGTTATTTTCAAGGAAATTAATTAAACTCAGTGACAATCCCGATAGTTTCTGGTTTCTTTTTATGTAATGCTACTTCACGCCCACCCTTATGAGTCCGAAAGGGGTTGAAATTATTCACAGAGAACATGTAGGGAAATTTTATTAATCTAATTCATCCTGAAATATATTTAATCGACGCAAAAAACAGCCGGTAACTCATCCCAACCCAGCCGATACCCGCGCGTTGTCCAGATTGTCATAAATAAATTCAGGGACATCCATGACCTTCGATTTGACTCGAATCTTGGTTGTTTTCCCGTTATTTTCAAGGAAACCCCCTCCAACCCCACCCCTATCATGCCTACAAACAACATCGGTATAAATACTATCAACGTCAATGGTCCCGGCATTTATTTATTCCACGCTAATATCGATGATATAACATGTTAGAAATTTTCCATCCCATCCACTCCCGCCCCTTGGGGCTAAATGGCCAATTTGATGCTATAATTGAACTGGATGACATCCATAACCTTGGATTTGACTCCAATCTCGGTTGTATTCGCGTTATTTTATTGCAGCGTTCCTCCACCCAACACCTAAAAGTGATCTACTGATAATCCCGACCCGCTTCTGGGGGTGGTAGACGCGTCTCACCCCAACAGTCGGTAGAAACACTGTCAATATCTGTGACCCCTAAAAATATTTATCCGACTGAAATATAGACTGTTTTAGCATATTAAATATATCAACCCTCGTCCACCCCCGCTTATGGGGGTGGTAGACGCGTCTCACCACGACAGTGTTTGTTTCCTGGTCGCAAAGAACACGTGTACGAAATTTGGTGAAATTTGATCCACCGGTATAGATTTGTATTCTCCACCCCAAACGCTAGGGGTGCTCTTTCCCCAGGGTGTAGAGGTTGAAAATTATATTCAGATATCATCAGTGGAAACACTATAAATATCTTTGACCCCTAAAAATATTTATCCGACTGAAATATCGACTGTTTTAGCATGTTTAAATATTTCCACCCCCGCTTCTGGGGGTGGTAGACGCGTCTCACCCCGACAGTGTTTGCTTCCTTTACCCATAAACACATAACATTTTGGCAGTTTTAGAATAATAGACAATTCTCACCCCCAGCCCTAAGCAAGCTCACCACTAATGTCTAAAGGGATTTATATTTTCAACAACATCCGTTGAAATAGTATTCACGTAATTCTCCTCAAAGAACGCGCAAGAACTGACTATTTATCTTCCCTTCCAACCCCCACCCTTTCGGGTTCAATGGGCAATTAAAAATATTTATCCGAAGTAAACTCACTTACATCCATAACCTTCGATTTGACTCCAAACTCGGTTGTATTCGCGTTATTTTTCTGTAAAGCAACTCCACCCCAAACCCTAAGGGTGCCCTTTTCCCAGGGCGTAGGAGATGAATATTATATTCAGATAACATCGGTAGAAACACAATCAATATCTTTGACCCCGAAAATATTTATCCAAATCTAATACCTGCTGTTTTAGCATGTTTAAGTATTTCCATCCCCGTCCACCCCCGCTTCTGGGTTTGGTAGACGCGTCTCACCCAGACAGTGTTGTTTTCCTGGTTGCAAAGAACCCGTGTACGAAATTTGGTGAAATTTGCTCCAGCGGTGTAGATTTGTACTCTCCACCCCAAACGCTAGGGGTGCTCTTTCCCCAGGGTGTAGAGGTTGAAAATTATATTCAGATATCATCAGTGGAAAGACTATAAATATCTTTGACCCCTAAAAATATTTATCCGACTGAAATATCGACTGTTTTAGCATGTTCAAATATTTCCACCCCCGTCCACCTCCGCTTCAGGGGATGGTATGCGCGTCTCACCCCGACAGTGTTGTTTTCCTGGTCGCAAAGAACCCGTGTACGAAATTTGGTGAAATTTGATCCAAAGGTATAGATTTATATTCTCCACCCCAAACCCTGAGGGTGCCCTTTTCCCAGGGTGTAGGGGATGAAAATTATATTCAGAAAACATTGGTAGAAACACCATCAATATCTTGGACCCCTAAAAATTATTATCCGACTAAAATATCGGCTTTTTTAGCATGTTTAAATATTTCAAACCCCGTGCAACCCCGCTTCTGGGGGTGGTAGACATGTCTCACCCCGACAGTGTTTGTTTCCTGGTCGTAAAGAACACGTGTACGAAATTTGGTGAAATTTGCTCTACCGGTGTAGATTTGTATAACGAACATACAAACATACAAACATACAAACATACAAACAAACATACAAACATACATACACTCTTTTTTATTTATAAGATTAAAAAACTGATTTTAATGATTTCAAAACGCAAACCTTATTCAGAATGGTATTCTGTGTTATATATATTCCTTCAGATGAATAAATGGCAAAATGCTTATCTTAGGCAATATTATAGAATTAATTTACTCAACCACAATTAAATTTATGGAGAAAATGAACTTGTCCTTTCCATGTACACTTTCGCGATGATTCCCACTTGTTTACAGCAAGTCGAAATGCATCCAGTTGTAAATTGTAATTACGAATGAAATTCTGGGACTGATCAAAAGGATTCCGTAACGCACGTCACAATACCTTAATTATTGTTATTATTTATGAGCAACCATCTTGTAAATGATTGGGAAGCATATCCTGTAATAATATAAATTGCGTTGAGACAGGATAAATATTTTTCGGGGTCAAAGAGATTTATAGTGTTTCTACCGGTCTTATGTGTGTATAATTTCAACCATTTATGACATAGGAATGGAGTACCATTAAGGGTGGGGTGGAGGGGCGTTTCAAGAAAATAACGCGATAAAAAAAAGAATGGAGTCAAATCCGGGGTTGTGGATGTTGCTGAGTTTAATTATGACATTCAAGTTGCTGTTTAACCCCCACGGGAGGTATTGGAAGGGGGTGGAAATTTTTAAAGCGTGTTAAACGGCCTACATTTGCGTCGAATACATCTTTTTCGGGGTCAAAGAGATTGGTAGTACTCATACCGATTTTTCGTGTGTATAATTTCAACCTCTTTCGGCATATGAGGGGAGCACCCTTAGAGTTGGGTTGGAGGGCGTTACAAAAAAATAACTCGAATATATCCAAGATTGGAGTAAAATTCATGGTTAAGGATGTTGCTAACTTTAATTATGTCAACCCGGGCAACGCCAGTCACCCAACTAGTGTATAATATTTCCGAAACGTATCTATAATTTTTATCTATATCTAAAATATGGAAACTGTTCCATTTGATAGTGAATGGTTTAATAAATATGCTTAGAAATGATAAATTAAGATAATATTTTAACTAGTTTGCTGCTAACCTTCTCGAATTGAGTTTCGCATCGCTTCAAAAAACATCATATTCGCCGTATTTACCTCAATGCTATTATATCCCGGCCCCGAAGCTAACGAAGCAACTTGCCTGACGAAGTTTTACTTGGAATGAAGTAATAATATCTGAAGCATCTACTTGTTACGATATAAATAATTTTTATTTCAAAAGCAGTTCACTTAATGAAGAGGAATCGTAACAGACTTTTTTGCGATTTCCCAACATATGGACCCGAAATACATTTTCTGTTAAAATGGCAAAGGTTGTTGAACTTATATTGTCAACCATGAAGTCGCATGTCGACATCCTACAAATAATTTGCAGGAAATTCCGAAAATGGTTCGCTTTGAAAAGCTATTAAAATTGCCTGTCGGCAGTGCCAAAGTTGGGGGGGGGGGGAGGCTTGGAGTCTGTGTAACAAGCCACTCTCTCAACTACGAGACACCTCCATTAGGGAACCTCTTTCCTCTCTCACGACATTGAAATAACAACAATTTTGTATTTAAAATATATTTGCAATACGTTTATGCTTTTAACATAACGATAAGCGCTCACCTGACTGACATTTTCAACTTGGCTCGACCAGTTATACGACAATGACAAACGCAATTATTTATCGCACAAAAAGGTTTCACAGGATAATTAAAAATCCCTTGACTTATACAATATACTGTAATGAATAGAAGAATTAATTATATGAATTCCGCCCCTTGTGGACCAAAATGTAATGATTAAATTAAAAGCGATTAATTAACAATTTGATTGCTCCACATTGTGGAAGCCAAAATGTAATGGTTATCAAAAGGAGATTAATAAATTAACAAACAAAATTTTGTTGAATTATTTAAACAATTAATTTGCAGTTTTATTAACTTGATAGTTCGTTCTGGAACAAATTTATTTTATTTTAACAGGAAGGGTCGAGAAATAATTACTACTTTAAACTTTACGATACCATTTACTATTTAATAGAAATTTATAACATTTTCTCTAAGTTTAAATACATTTAAAATTTCAATGTTTAGAAATTTGATAACTCTTCTTTCAGGGTCGTTTACCTGGGCTTGATAAGTAAAGAACAACTTTTGTATTTACGTTACAATCATAGAATTTATAAATTAAGAAATTAACAAACAAAACCAAAAAGAGACGAACGAAATCTGACGAATACCTTTAACTATCGTTTACAAACTTAATTAACTTGGTTTCTACTTACAAAATGTTCGGCTGGTACCAGACTTAGATTCCTGGGCTCGGGCACACAATTTACACTAAAAAGGCCATGAATCACTGACTCTATACTTGATTTTCAAACACACGGTCGTAGTTATTGAATTTTCCTCCGGAAACGGGATCTGCTGCCCCTCCGGATCATTAGTCAGACATATTGTTACACATTGTCTTTATGTGGAAAATGATGATCTCAGTACGCGTAGGAATCTTAATGTGGCGATAAATATTTGATTACTCTTTGCAGTTTTTTTTACAATTTCTCGCTGCCCAAACTTTATACTTGTATTTAAAAACTTGTAACTTTCTCGGCATCCCCCCTTTCAAATCCCTTCCTATGCAATTAAAGGGGAGTTGTCACTATGTGGATTACCCTCATGTAGCCTGTTACCCTAAAATAAACGGTTGGATGACCGGATCAGTATGCCTGCGAGAGAATTCTCTCGCAGGTGAACCTTCCCAGAGAGCTCTGGCGGAGGCTACCTTTGGGAATGCCTTCACATCTCTCTGGTTTTTTGAACTAAGGTTCCCACATGCCGAGGCACCTCGGCCTGTTTTGAGAGGTGTATGTTCCGGGGTCACAGACCTTGGGCATACGGTAAGAGTTGTTCGCTGTTACCGTTGGAACAGTCGGCCAGCTGCCTCCTAAAATGGTCGAGGCACGAAAAAGGGAATGCTGCGTCCCCACAGCAAACTCCTCTCCCGCTATCGGAAGGGCGTGGGACAATGCCCGACCTACCTGATGCAGGTTTTTCTATGGTTTGTCCTACATTACTTTTAGGCGAATGTCGGGTAGCATCCTTAAACTATAGCCCGGGGGCCCTAGCTAACCCTTGGTTACCTTTTTCTACCCTTCCGCATCCCACCTTTCAAATCCCTTCTAATGCTATTAAAGGGGAATTGCCACCATGTGGATTACCCTCATGTAGCCTGTTACCTAAAAAAAACGGTTGGATTTATACACGGGCCACCCTGTTCGTTACTCTCAAATTTTGCCTTCCTCTCCCGAATACAATATCAGACAGACTGTCGTTCCAGAATGCGCTCGTAGCCCACAACAAAGCCCGCCGACCCATTGTCGTCTTTGAAGAATTGGTACCGCTAACAATCCAATTATTAAAATCATTACTGGCCGCTAATTAGTATTACAATATATATATGGAAACGAAAAATTATTAAGAGGATATCATTCCTTGTTTTCCATTGTTGCACCAGTTTGTAATCTCCAATTAAGTTGATTTGTGTTTCAGTATATATAAAATCTGTTACTGAAGCTCACCTATCACAAATTATAAAATGGTTCGAAAAAAAATTCACGTAGATAATGACAAATTCGCCTGGATTCAAGACCCATTTAGAGCCAAACCGTCTGAATTTACATGTTTGCAAGACGAATATCTTATTCAGTTATGTTGCGATAACTCATTGACAGTATGGAACTGAAAAGTAGTAAAAGATGAGTATTCGCTGCTCAGTGGTAAATTTCAAAGAACATTAATTCCATTTTCAACTTTAAATCTATGCAAAGCTTGGGTTTCGCCGATCGCTGTAATTAAAAGTAATTATCGTAAGAAAATTATCTTGGAACCGGAGATAAGGGTGGGTAGATTCATCCACTTTGAATTCAAAATTTGAGATATTGTGTAGTGAAGAACAAGCTCACCCATCCATTTGGATGGATGTTTTATTTATGCCTCTTCAATTAATTGTTTGTGAATTTAAAATACGTGTTTCATTTATTATTATATTTTTAAACTAATTTAACCGCATTACCATCCAGGCATATTAGAAGAGTTTATTTCAGGTCTGAAGCCCATCCTTTATGCAACAGGATGCACACTAAATCTCGTTGCGTAAGCGCAGTGCAGGATCACTCAGACGCGATTCCGGAATCTGGACGATATCCGTTTGTACTGCTCTGTGTAAAAGAGCTCGACGATAGAAGAAATACATTAAATTACTAAACTCGTGTTGAAATGTGCAGAGTTCGAGCATTAAATCTCAGGTCATCATACCGTATCGGAAGGATTATTCCTCGTTGGGGACAAATATGAGATTGTTGAAGCTCTCTATAAGTTTATGAAATATTTACATCTTCATGCATAAGTAATGTCATTGAAAAACTTTCATAGAATGTAAAATAACAGTGAAAACGTTCATTTGACAGTTGGTGGAAAAAATTGTAGTAAATAAACTTACAAAGGCACTAGTATTCAAAATAATTTATTTTCCATAGCACGTTTTCGGCCTACAATTGATCATATTAATCTGCATCTTCCTTGGACAAATATAATAAAAGAGTTCAAAGATAATAATTCACGTATATTAACATTAAAATATTTTTCTTTAACAGTAAACTTGACTGTTTTTATATTTATACGTACCTAATATTAAATAAAAGATTCTCATACGTACGAAAAGATATTTAAAAAGTTAGTTGGTGTTCAGTACTAAGTTCTTAGATCACTTTATTAAATTAACTTTATGCTGATAACAAGTCGTCTAGTTTAAAACTGCGTGTCCGTCTGTACTATCGTTGTACGCAATAAAATGTCTGTTTTTATGGATGCTGCATGATTACAACAAATTCTTACTTAATTATTTTAACTTATTTTATGTTGGTTCTTGTACTAGTATGTGTGGTAACAGTTGATAAGATTTTATAATAATATATTGTAATAATTTCAATAAAATGACTAATGGCTGTGGCTAAATAAAAATAACTATTATTAGAAAACAATTAAACAAAATTTATTATCGAAGTTAAATACAATTAATATTTGGGATCTCAGGGTCTTTATCTGGGTTTGATAAATGGGTGAATTTTATACACTCAATTACATTTTCTTTTTAGGTAAATTAATTCGTCTGAACCTCGACGAATTTTGTTGCGGACGAAAATAAGATTAAAGATTGAATTTAAATTAAAGAACTAAACAATTAACGAAGTGAATAATTAAAGAAACGAAATAATTAAAGAACGATCTGACATATCTTTTAAAAAGTGGTTTACAATCAATTTTAGAGTTTTCTACTTACGGCCGCCCAGGTCACAATTTTTGGGTTTTCGTGCACACGATTTGGGGATATCACTGATTCTACTAATTAGAATTTGAACACACGGTAGTTGCTCTGGATCTCTGCTATCCTGGAACCTCGATCATCTCACCCTCAGCCAGTTTCCGGACGTAGGTCTCCTCAAAGTCTCTCTATGCAGAAATTTGTTCAGTTTGTGAAGCAAAACTTCTGCTTCCAAACTGCGATTTTATAAGTCTCTCTATCAGAACTGGTTACTTGCTTTTCATGTAAACTATTAGCTCGCCGTTGGACTTCCTAGATAGCCCTATTCATAATTCTGGATCCACAAACTTTTACTGTTTCTATTTCTCTATGTGGACCGAACTGCTATGTCCCAGTTCTCGACGTAGACTTTTTCTTTCGCGTCTTGCCGCGACTTTTCCGTTTCGCTTCTCGCCGTTGACTGACTAAACTTTTTATAATCTGAATTTTCTGAATTGATGTCTGCCTGCATCTGTGTCTGCCGTCCAACTAACCAACTTCGTCTCGTAGATTTTGAGCGCGTAAAATTCTCAACAATGCTTCCTTTGGTTCGCCGCCTTGTTGCGGTGTCGGCTTTATATCCAATAATAAGTCCTCTACAATCCAACTTTATAATTATAATAATGAATTAATTACTAATTACTACAATATATAACATTAATACAATTAAATATTATATATAAATTTATATTTCAGTTGGATCTATAAATACTTAGATTCGTCATGCTATTATTTGTAGTTTAGCTTATCATTGTTTTGTTTTTCTATCTGGAACTGTGTGCCTACCGTAAAAATTAGTCTCTTAAGACTATCAATTAGTTTACTTCTATAAAATCTTAAACTATTCCAAGTTTGGAGTTTCTTATAATTTTCTGTCTATATTTATTCTTATGCTTCATTCAGGTTTTTTTCTTAATATGCTCTTTCCACCTAAGTTTGGTGTCTAGAGTCATGCCTAGGTACTTGGCGTTGTTCTCATAGGGCACAACAGTTCCATTTATATTTAGTGACGATGGGTCTTTTGATTGTTTATTTGTGAATACGATATGAATAGATTTCTACTCGTTTAGCTTTATCCTCCATTGTTTAGTCCACTCTGCTATTGTATTGCTAGCTCCTTGTAGTCTTTTAGTTGGTCTTTCTCTACTGTAAGACGTGGTGTCATCTGCGGGAATGGGACGTTTCGGCGTGGAAAGGTTTCGACGGAGAATTCTATCAGCGCGAGTCGTTTTTTTTATTTAGATTCAGAGTTGTTATTAATCCCAATAGTCCCCGGTTGACGATAATTATTGACGACTATATTGATTAAACCTTCAATAAATTCCGTTTAGAAGATTACAATTAATTACTTTAAAACGGGGGATTCCGAAGGGTAGAGGAAGGCCGAGGGTTAACTAGAGCCCCCGGGATATGGTTTAAGGATACTACCCTACAATTCGCCTAAAAGGACAAACCCTAGAAAACCTACATAAGGTGGCACTTGTCCCATGTCCCATGTCCTTAAAATGGCGAGAGAGGGGTTTGTTGTCCCCACAAAGCATTCCCTTCTCCGTTCCAATATGAATAGAGGACAAGTCTTACCGTACGCCAAAGGTCTGCGACCCTGGAACATACATCTCTAAAAGTAGGCCGAGATGCCTCGACTTGCGGGAACCTTCTTTCAAAAAAAGAGAGAGAAGAAGGCATCCCCAAGGGTAGCCCTCTCCGTCTCAGAAAGGTTCTGGCAGCGAGTGGTATGAACAGCTTCCACAGGTCACATTTATTAAATTTACAATGTATCGCTTTATATTGTTACAGGAGATACATTGAAATGTTTTCTCTTTAATGGACATCTTTATTTATTTATTTATAATTTATTTAAATTTTTTAATTAGGTTGCAGGGGAGAAATGTCTCACAATAATTCATAATTTATATTTCTTTAACAAAATAACATTGATTTCTTGCTGTTATTAACAATTTAAATTTCCACGGCTAGTTTATAAAATAAATTAAAAAGAACAAACAAAAAAGATACAATTTCTAACAAGGGTTGTAATATGATTTAATGAGGCGACTTTGATGGCATTATTTCCAGTTCATTGCGACTTGCAGGTCTGACCAGGTCAATACGTCGCAGATAGCTGACTGAGGTGGACCCTGCAATCCCTCGTAATTCTAAGAACACCATAATTTCCGAACAGACTTCCACGCCAAAACTAAAATCGAACTCCACGTAAACTATAAAGCAGCTTCTCCAAACTATAATCTCAGTTCTCAATACTTTAATCACACTTCCCGAAAACTACAGTCTAAGTTCTCAAACATAAATGTAACTTCTCATAACTAAAATGTAACTTCTCAATACTAGAATCTAGCTCAAATCTAAAATCCAACTCTAACTTATGAGTAAAATTTAACTATCTCACGCTTGCTCTGCCAGTTCCCTTTACACCTCGATTGTTCGAAATTTCCTTCCTCAAGGTCTTGATGGATTCTGCAGTTTTTACCCAATAGAAATTACATGTGTGTCTCCACAAATCAATTTCTTAAGTAGCCACACCCCTTCCGGTGGTCTCATGGCCAAAATCGGGGTCGTGGGAAGAGATGTTCGCGATGGCGCTAATCTGGTAAAACATCTTGTGTGAGCGTGCTAAAATCTTGAGTCCACAGATTAACGTAGCAAAGACACAGTCAATATTATAATCTCTCCTCGGGGTTATTTTCGTATCTGTGAGTAGGGTCTACCTGAGATGCGAGAAATGACCCTTGCCAGACCCAAGCCGAAAATAACAATTTCTCAAGATACTTTATTTCGTAAAAATAATACAGAAAAAATAAAATAAATTAACTACAATTAAGAAATCTCGCTTTTGTACACTACAACTTATTTTATCAAAACAAATTAATGGGTGTTACTTTTAGCGTCTGGTGATAGTGACGTATTGCTTTTTGTAAGTTTTTATTTTTACGTCAGAAGTTGTGTAGTCAAGATTTATCCTGCGTCACATTTAGTTGAATGTGTGGAACGACTTTAGGGGACCTTCCGCGCACCCTGTCATCCCTTCCTACGCTAGTATGGGAAAGTGACCACAGCGTGGATTACCCTCATGCAGCCTGTACGTAAATGCATGTATATGCAGATGGGAAAACTTTATCATTCGAAATATAATTAAAATTATTATTATGAGTAGCAGTAAAATTCGGAATATCCATGTTTCCGTGTTTTGTTATAATAACGTATGTACGCTGCTCAAAGGAAAATTTTCAGTAAATTAGTTTGTAATAACCTGTATGAAGCTGTTACCGACTTCGCTTTCCTTGAAATAGATTTCTCGAATAAGAAGATTTTTCTCGCCACGTGTTTTATTTTATTTTATATGAAGCCGTGACGCTGAAGTTGACATGACAGAACATAAGAATGAAGCAAATGTTACGGAATACAATGCAAAACGGGATGAATTTGCCAGTGTGAAAATCTGTAGTTGGAATTTGTTTACAATTGTTTCGAATCAATTAGGTGTCTTTGTTTTGTGAGTTCCGTTGTCCTGAAAGGAGAATCAATGAAGTTCTATAGATCTAACAAATCTTTTGTTCTTTTAGCCATTTCAACTAACTTCATGTCAAACATTTATATACTTCGATTTTTTCTATTGTTCTATAACAATAATATTTTAAGAATATCGTTCTCCTTTATGCTCTGAAATATTGTATTCCTGAAGATCTATTTTCCCGTATTAGCTCTGTGTGTGGCTCTAATTTACGACGCAGTTACGTCGCATCCAAACACATTTATAAAAGTGGACGACTCTTCCGTGTTAATGCTTTGAATTGCTAAGAGCGTTACTGCTCAAGAGCATAGATAATTACCGACGACATCCATTAAATGAAACGCGCATTTGCTAACGAGAGCTTTTGAAAGCTGGGAACATAATTAAGAAGAACGAGGGATATTTTCGCTGCAGCGGCTCCTTGGCTGCACTGCTTCAGCTTAAACCGCGGAATTCAATCTTTTTTATTACCACCATATATGTATCGATTATTGCTTCATTTAATTTCTATTGTTAGGATGTATTTATCTAGCGAATTTAATTACAATTAATCTGCCTTAATATTATGTTATTTATCGATACTTAAAGCCAACTTTATATTAAAAAAATAAAAACTAGATTACAGCTAAGGTACTTCTTAATTACTATCAAGCCAATTTGTTTTTCATTATTCACCAAGTAGCTCAATCACAGTTTGGAAAAATGTCTTGATGATTCACTTTTTTTTCGACTACTTTAACTATCTTACACATTATTTCTATGGCATTGCCAACTTTGATGCAAAACTCTTATTCAATTTTCAAACTTTTACTTTTTAACCAGCCACTGAAGGAAGATGCATAAGTTCCTGCACATCGGTATGTAAAACTATGTCTCGGTATATGTAGTATGCATATGATTTGACATCATAGTGCTTACGTAAAGTATTGGGACTTAATTCCACAGTATATTACTGTAAATACAGAAATAAGTGATGGTGAATCTAATGTATAAACTTAGAAAATGTTGAAATAAACTCACAGATACCTCCCAATATAATAATTCCGATCTGAAGAACATCAAACAAAGAAATAAATAGAATAAATACTTGAGGAAATGGGGCTGACGCAGAACGTGTGAACGTATTGAAATGATATGAAGAAAGCCAAACATATGAAAATTTAACCACAAACAACAAATCAGTATCTTAATTGCCAAAAGACTAATCACGTTATGCAGATCAAACGTGTAATTTAAGAAACGCAAGGATAAAAAGTGACGTTAGATGTCACCATGATCTTTCAAAATGTAAGAGATCACCCGATTCAATTCTGTTATATTATGTTTCAAGAAACAAATATCATGCTCTAATCCAATTTGGGAATTATAATTCAATAATAGGAATGCAGTACAACCTTTAGAAAGTAACGTTCCTAATATATCCTGATTATTAGTCACACTAAGCCACCGTAATTTTAGTAATGACAAATAACAGTTCCAATATTTCGTGAGCACTACATGATTCCTACTGCAAGATTTCTGAATTCAAATGAATTTCACTATCCTATTGGTAGTTTTATATTGCATCCATAATTCGTACAAAGGTAATGGATAGTTCTCTCCATTTCTGTAAACGATATCGGTATGAACAATAAATTACATTTGAACATAATTGGAATATAGTCCAGGTTTTTGGAGCGGAGCTGGAGCAGGAGTATGGAGCAGGTGGAGCAACGGATTTTTAATTGGAGCAGTAGTGGAGCTGGAGCACGGAAAGTTTTTGTACTGTTTCGCAGCTCCGATATATATATATATATATATATATATATATAATTTATTGTAGAGATTAGTAAGGAATTTATTTTCTTTAAGATTTTCTGTCTGCAGTTCGGCAATACAGGTGTTATATTTCATTTACGCCCAATGTTTACGAACACTTAAACCTAGGACAAAATGTTTCCCAAGGTAATGGTGAAAGCCTTGAGAAGTAAACACAGAACTCAGTTCAAGCGGCAGTCGAGCGCCAGCGCAGTAGCAGAACCCAACTAGCTCAGTCGAGCTGCTGGCTATATTGTTTCCATTCAGTAGTGAAGTGTGTGGCAATCGAGTGTCAGGTTTTGGGCCGAGTAGACTAAAGTTGGACATTCCATCCAGATGCGTCGTTGGATTTTGGTCGCTGTTTTTATCTGAGTGTTAAATCTTTCTGATCCTAAGCAATTTTCTGCGTTGTAATGGATCCAGCTTGTTTTTTTTATTAAGGACGTTGTTTTTACATGCGGATTAGTATAACGAATCCCACTCGGGTTTAGATGAACTTGCCAAAGGTTGGTATAAGGCTACGGGACATGGTAATTCTGTGTAATTCCGTCTATCTATGATAGCACTGCCAACAAATCCTATGCCTCTGGGCAATACAGCTTGCTGTAGCAAAGTGGAGAAGGGTGTTTAATTTAAGATTGTGAGGTTACTACAATGTATATATATTGTAATATTATATAAAATAGCCTATATTAAATGAAATATTAATCAAAAGGATAGGTGTTAATTAAATGAATGATTAAACAAGAATTTACAAATAAAATATAATTTATTATCAAATTGTGGCTTCAAGAATCAAAACAATTACAATTAAAATTTGAACATCTCAGGGTCTTTACTGGGTTTGATGATTAGGACACGATAATAGTAGAATTTGACTAATTCAAAATATTATTTGCTTAAAATTAAAACAATAAGTCGATCAATGAAAGAAAACTAGAAGAAAGCGAACGAACGAACGAAATCTGACTCTATCCTTTAATTATCGTTTACAATATTATCATAGTTTTGGTTTTTGTTACTTACATACTGTTTGGCTGGTACCAGCATTCTCTGTAGCTTCAGAAGTACACTATTGCAAAATTTTACACTGATTCTAAATGTCGACTCATATATTCTACACTATTTGAATCGAAATTGAATTTCTTGGCTCCCAGGAACTCGGATGATTCTCCTAATTATCAGTTATTTGATGTCTACTTGCCTTACAGGATTCTTACGAGTTGATAATTTATTAGTATTTTACTGATTTGGATTTGAACTTCAACGTAGCTCAGTGAAGATTTGTTTTAAATGTTTATTCTCTCGTGGCTGGTCCTAAATGTAGACTCTGCTATTTCGCTCCTTGCTGCTGACCGAAACTAACTTTACTTTTAAATACTTCAGATCGTCTCGACTATGTTTCTGACACGACCCCTTGCTGTCCCTTCTGGCTGCTGACTCAAAACTTCATCCGTCCACATCAATCTTTCGGCACCAACTCACTATCCTAGGGCCTCTCAAGTTTGAGAGCGCATTTCCATTTCGGCATTTTCTCAAAGCAACAGAGCTCAGCGCTATTGTCGCTCAAAATACCGCTAACAATTTATTTGCTAACAATTTAATTTCTAATACAAACAATTAATTGCCTAATTAATTGGCATAACAATATATTACAGCATCCAAGATTACAATCACTATGGATAGTAATACTTTCCGCGAGGGACTTGTTGAGATGGATTGTATGACACCGTGAACTACGTTCGCATTAAATAATAAAATATTGTTGCCGGAATGCCTCAGAACCTTGGTGTATCGACAGGGAAGGGTGTTGTTCGTCCTGCAGTAATAAACAAAGAAGATTCTGCTGGCATCAATCTAAAACAAACTTAAAAATGACAATTACGCTATTTAAAGTTTGATTCTGCAACCCGGAGAAATAGAATTTTTTTACCACCAGTGTACAAATTTTGGATGAAAAAACGAAAAAGTGAAATAAAAATATTGGATACTGTCGCTACTGAAGCAAGCTTTAATTATGAATAATCAAATTAAAGAAACTTTAAACAAATTTGAAGTCGATGAAAAACTAGTACTACGTATTTTTGTTGATAATGTAGCGAACGTAACAGGTGCTATAAATATACTTGACGATCATAAAAATATTTCTCAGGATAAAGGAGATGAAAAGAGTGAAGATATCGAGAAATGAATGTAAACATGTCGCAACAGTGGGTTAAAGATCCTTCCCCAATATTTCAAGCGTGGACTAAGGATAATAAAAAATTTCAACTATTGAGGCGTGGGATGCGCTCTTCAATTGGCCATTTGAGATAGATTAAAGAATGAACGAATAATAAAAATATCAGGGAAAATTCCATAGGTTGTGGTAAACTTACGAAGTAACGCAACGTGGTTCTACATGCTTGATCGTCTTCTTCTTTCAAAGACTACTCAGACCAAGTAGTTGCTGATTGGTCCCAAGACCTAGAACGTTTGCAAACTACAATGTGATGAAGTAAAATAGAGAACTTAGGTTTTCCCGGTGTAACTGTTGTATGAAGTGTTGTCGGGATTTCAACAGGGTGTCGACGTTATTTTGCCACAAGGTTTCGATAGCTGTCATCGCCATCTTCTTCAGGTGAAGTGCCGTCGGAGACAGGTTTGGTCGTTTATATAGTCTGTTTCGGTAGTCCCTGACCAGGGGTTATTCTGTAGTCAGTAGATGGTAGGGGTGGGTCACTCGTGATATATTTATCATATATATTTTTTATTAATTAATGTAATTCCTGTGAGAATATTTTAACCGGAGTATGGAGCGTAGCTGGAGTAAATACTTTGATGCCGGAGCGGAGCAACCCAAAAAGTAGTCGCTCCAAATCCCTGATCTAATCTACAGGCCAATAATTTATTTTGGTAATTTTTAGAAGATAATGTTCGATTTTCTTATACGTAATTCGCACCTTTATGGGTTCGGTTCGTCCACAATTGTGGACAAGGTTATCGAGTTAAGTTTATTGTATTTAATATGTGTCTTGGAATTGTTAAGTCGACGAGCGAGGTATATAAAGGACGAGATTTACGGTAAGATAACTATTTGTTATTTTAACGCAGAAAAAGACACGTGGTGTTGCTTCCTTCGTACGGCAGAAGCAATGAAGGACGTACAGGAAATAGAGAAAAAAATAGGGACAGTAGCCAAGAAATACGACGAACGAGCTTCGGAGAAACAACAAGTCTGGTTTGGCCGCGGGTTTAAACTGTGTGTCGAGGAAGAACAGGGGCAAAAATATAACGGTGCGGCGAAGTACGAGGTTAGAGAGGAGATAAGGAAAGTGTGACGTAAGAAAGAGACACGCCTCGTGGCCAAAATATAAGAAGGTGGCTCACAGTGCTCGACCGACAGTGATTTCTCGTAGTGACTCGGAACTGGACGATATTTTAATTACTTATTCTCGTACAGTTATGGTGGGAAGCAAAATTTTATTTCGTGGGACGAAAACAACGGCGCGGCTGATAGTAGGTCTGCGAGGGCTATTCTCTCGCAGGCAATATCTGCGAGGGATGTTCTCTCGCAGGCAGAACCTTGTAGGAGAGATACGAAGGGGCTACCTATGGGGATGCCTTTTTCTCTCCGTTTTTGAACTAAGGTTCCCACAAGCCGTGGCATCTCGGCCTATTCTGAGAGGTGTATGTTCCGGGATCACAGACCTTGGGCATACGGTAAGAGTTGTCCGCTATTCCCATTGGAATAGTCGGCCAGCTACCTCTTAAACTGGTCGAGGCACGGAGAAGGGAATGCTGCGTCCCCACAGCAAACTCCTCTCCCGCTATCGGAAGGGCGTGGGACAAGTACCCAATGCCCGACCTATCTGATGCAGGTTTTTCTAGGGTTTTCCCTGCATTACTTTTAGGCGAATGCCGGTTAGGATCCTTAAACTATAGCCCGGGGCCCTAGTTAACTCTTGGCTATGTTCCTCTACCCTTCCACACCCCCCTTTCAAATCCCTTTCCTATACTATAAGAGGGGAGTTGCCACTATGTGGATTACCCTCATGTAGCCTGTCTACACCCCAAAAAAAAAAAATCGGCGCGGCTAACAGGAAGCCTCTGGGTAAAAATGAGGCATTCAATAGAATGCAAGTTTCGAGACACAAAGTAATACTGAATTTCGAAATAAAGGATATGACGTTGATCAGGATCTAAACCAGCCATGGATAATTTCGTTTTTGAAAGCAGCGGTTCGAAGTTGAGTTAAGACAGTCAGTGAGTCCCGGAGATAAGTTTAGAGTTTTTGTAGGAGATCGTCGAAGAACAGAGACGCCATTCCACAACGAAGGATGTTCGGGTGGACAACTGAGTGCGAACTTCGCAGCTACAGCCAGATCTACACATTTTTCCCCATTAAAGCAGAATGCAGTTTCCAGAATGAAAAGCAGCAAATAATTAATTCCGTCTATTATCCAAGGTTGTCGTACCTTGAAAATCTGTTATTTTAGTGAATGCTCTTTATATAATTAACAAAGGGATCCTTGTTCTGAAGCCAACCTCATGACAACTGACTTTTAATAGTAGTGTACGGTATAATTAAGAATTTTATTAGTTTTTGTTAATTTACTCACTTCTTAAATGTGTTATAATTTAAAAAACAATTCATATAAATTTTTTGAACGTCCCATAATTATATTTAAATAACTGACTTTAAAAATGGACAATAATTATGGATTAAAATACACCACCCTCTCAAAAGAAATGAATATATTGAAGGAATTTTAATTAATTGGAAGTTACATATAATGTTTAAAATTAATCAATTTGCACTGAGAGAATTTTTCACCTTTCGTACTTCTCTGTAAAGAAAAAAAATGTTTAAAATTTGAAAGGACAAAATTTTTATTGAATAGAAGCTCGTTTTTCTCATATTGATGGAAATTTTAATTTTGCAAACGTATTAAATGTAACTTCCAATTAATTAAAATTTCTTTAATATATTCCTTTCTTTTGAGAGAATGGTGAATTTTAATATGAAAAATTTGAGAAAGCTTTTTCATTAAAGAAACTTTAAAAAATTATGGATATTAAATTAAGTTTAGTTTACTAATAAACTGAAGTATTTATTCGGGTATTTAATAAGGGCACAGTATTATTGATTTTAGTCAATCAAGTTTATTTTCAAGTGAATTGAAACTAGCTAAATTGGTGACATTCATCGTAATCCAAGCAGAGAACGACGAAGAAGGCTACAAGAATTACGTATTATGTACGATAGACGTCAGGAAATTTAAATAATTCGTTTACCTATTCAAGAAAAAAATTAGCGAAAGCAAAAGAAGAGAAAAAAGAGAATGGAATATATTAAACCTACAAAGTAGAAGAGGTAATACCAAAGCAGGGTCTCACCAGTATCAGCATTTAAAACTACCCAAGGAAACCTGTCCCCGTATAAACTACGCGCCCAGTGAACGTGTATACGGCGAAATAAGTCAGGAAGATATGCATTCATAATAAGCTTAACTTTACAATGACCACAAGCATACAATTTTCGTTTTCAGTTTTAAATGTTGTCATTCCTCATCTAAAATGAAATACTAGGGGTATATTTAAGTTTGCATATTTCGTTGAGTAACTTCAGACTCGAAATTTACAGTAAGACAAAATTAAACGCCGTATACAGAGAACCCTGCGAATCAGCGTGGAAAATAATATGCTTTCAATTTATTTACCACCGTGAGATGGCCGACGTTATGCGCCCGTTAGTAATTGGCGAGCGAATGGAGCAGGAGTGTGTACGTAATTTAATAGGAATAAGATCGACATCAAATTATCCATGCAAATAACACAAAGAAGCTGGCAAACACACGAAGATATTGCAAGAGAAATTAGTGGATGTAGATGACCGAAGTCATTGAAATAGAAATGGACAGGACGGTAGATGAACTCGAAAGTTATATAATACTAGGGAGGAGGTTAATTTTATATTAAGAAAATTAAAATATGATTGGCTTTAAATATAATTCATTTATAATTAAGGGTTTACACAAATTTAATAGGGTCCTCGTCAATTGCATCAAGATAATTAAAATTTACTCACAGTTGAGTTTAAATTTTAGATATCTAACTTTAACTACATTGAACAGCAAACTCTACGACACAAACGGCAGAACCTTTTAGGAGAGATACGAAGGGGCTACCTTTGGGTATGCCTTTTCCTCTCCGTTTTTGAACTAAGGCTCCCACAAGTCGAGGCACCTCGGCCTGTTTTGAGAGGTGTATGTTCCGGGCTCACAGACCTTGGGCATACGGAAAGAGTTGTTCGCTATTCCCATTGGAATAGTCGGCCAGCTGCCAACTAAACTGGTCGAGGCACGGAGAAGGGAATGCTGCGTCCCCACAGCAAACTCCTCTCTCGCTATCTGAAGGGCGTGGGACAAGTACCCAATGCCCGACCTACCTGATGCAGGTTTTTCTAGGTTTTTCCCTGCATTTATTTAGTCGAATTCCGGGTAGTATCCTTAAAATATAGCCCTTGGCTACCTTCCTCTACCCTTCCGCATCCCCCCTTTCAAATCCCTTCCTATGCTATTAAAGGGGAGTTGGCACCATGTGGATTACCCTCATGTAGCCTGTTACCCTAAAAAAATAAAAATATTCAAATTAAGGGGTAAGCTGTCTGCGAGGAACTATTCTATCACAGGCATATCCTGCGAGGGATGTTTACTCGTAGGCAGAAGCTTGTTCTGATGCAGGTTTTCTAGAGTTTGTCCTGCATTACTTTTAGGCGAATGCCGGTTAAAATCCTTAAAATATAACCAGGGGACCCTAGTTAAGCCTTGGCTACCTCCTCCTCCTCTTCCGCATCCCCCCTTTCAAATCCCTTCCTATGCTATTAAAGGGGAGTTGCCACCATATGGATTACCCTATTAACTGCCCTACTAACCGATTATGGAAACGTCTATTTCTCACGCCGACAAATCCTGTAAATTATCCAGAGGTCATCTTTTCGATGAACTCAATTATTAAGATACATAAATAGTCATTAACGTAAAACTACAGCAATATTTATAACTGCGATAATGTGAAACAATTTAATGTAGTTTCGGTGTGCAGAGCATATGGTTATGTTGGTTTCATAGATTTTTCATCTGACTTTGAATTTGGCTCATTAAAATTAATAATTGCTAATATATTGTAATAATTAAAAGGTGGTCTTAATTAAATACTTAATTAACAAAATTATTAAAATTTAAAAATTTATTCTTTAAAACAAATTTTAATCCCTACTTTATACGCCGAATGTCATCAAGTTAGAAAACAAATATTTCATTTCAATTTTGGAATTCGTGGCGTTCTAGGAAAAATACAACCTTATATTTAACAATCATATACGTCGAAATTCTCTTTATCTCAGGGTCATTACTGGGTTTGATAGTAAGAACAATACAATTTAACATACTAACATTAACAATTCAAACTCATTGAAGATAACTTAATACAATATGAAAATAAACAAAATGAAATAAAATAAATGAAAAGGAAAGAAAAACGAACGTAATCTGACTTCTACCTTTAATCCTCGTTTACAGATTTTAAAACAATTTTTTTGTACTCCCGAATGTCTTTCTGGTACCAGATCTGATTATTGGAGCTTGAGGACAACACTCACTAAAAAGGCCTTTATTCACTGATTCTACACATTAAATTTTTAATACACACGGTCGATGTTCTCGTTCTCTGCCACCTGGAACTTTGGATCAGCCGCCCCTCAGCCGCCCCTCAGTCAGCCCTCGGACGTATGTCTCCTCGATGCCCTTTATGCGAAATGTTATTTCACAGCTGTGTAGTGCAAACCTTTTGCTTCCACTTTGCGATTTTATATCAAAAGTCTCTCCGTCAAGAACTAATTAATGTAAGGAACGTAGGTTTTCCCGGTGTAGTTGCTGGATGTAGTTCTCTCGGAATTCCAACCGGGTAGCGTAGTTTTGTAAACACAACGTTTCTTCACCTGAAGAAGATGGTGGTGCAAGCCATCGAAACGTTGTGTTTACAAAACTACGCTACCCGGTTGGAATCCCGAGAGAACTACATCCACTAATTAATGTGTTTTATAGAGTTTAATAGATTTCGCAGTTGAAGTTCCTGGACCACGCTATTCGTACTCTTAGATCAGCATCCTCATTCTCCAGTAACGTTCGCCGGACTCCTTTATCGTTTCAGTTCTCGACGCAGACTAACTTCCTACTCGAGCGCATTTCCCGGCAACATTAGCAGACAAAGATCCGTGATTGTTACTTTCAAAACTCGTGCCGCTAAAAATCCAATTATATTAAAGCAATTAATGTCCTCTTTAATTGGTATTACAATATATATATTCGAATCCCAGTATGTGCAGGGACGTGGCATCGTTACGCTGACAACGTGCCACTACAAAAAATCTTGAATCTGTCACAGTCTGGTGGTCGTACCTTTAGGTCAAGGATCTAAATTAACTGTGACCTTAAATATATATAATGTGAAGACAGGACGAATCGCCAATATATATATATATATATATATATTGTAATGATCAAATTAACAAACAAAATAATTTATTATTTATTTACTTGTGGCTTCCAAAAAATTAAAACAATTACAATCAAAATAAGATCTCATCGCTAGGGTCGTAACTGGGTTTGATAAATAACAGAAAAGTGATTTAATAAACTGATTAACAAATCAAGCATAAAATTTACCTAAAAACAATAAGTCGATAAATGAAAGAAAGTTAAATGTAAAGAGATTAAACTTGAACGAAATCTGACTCTACCCTTTTAGTTATCGTTTACAAATATTATCATCAAAGTTTTGGTTACTCACATAATGTCCGACTGGTACCAGCATTCTTTTGTAGCTTTAACACTACCCTTTAAATGCAAAATTTTACACTGATTCTAATTTCCTCACAGATTTTACACATACGCTGTCGAAATGCACGTATTTAGTTCTCAGGAACCTCGGATGATCCTCTCGTAATTGGTCAGCTATCGGATGTCGGTTTCCCTCAATGCAAAATTGTTCAATTTTTGTAATTAACCTTTGCTTCACCGTTGGCTAGTTGTTAGGAAATCTCTCTGTCCAACTATCTGCTTGCTTACAGGAACTCACGATTTGCAGATTTTATACTTTTACAGTTTTATTTATCGATTTGGATCGAACTGTATCTTGGTGAAGATTTGTTTTAATGTCTCTCCTCTCGTGGCTGACCGTAGACGTAGAGTTCTCGTATGCAGATTTGGCTGTCTATCCTTTCGTGGCTGACCGTAGACGTAGAGTAACGTTACTTTTGAGCGCACAATCGCCATTTCGGCTCTTCAACAAAGCAACAGAGCTCAGCGCTATTGTCGCATTTGGTCGCTCAAAACCGCTACAATTCATTTATCAAAACAATTCAAATTATCCATAATCAATTTAATGGCCTAATTAACTATTGCTACAGTATATATATATATATATATATATATATACGTTGTCAACTCGTTCTATTTTCGCATTAACTGAAAACAGGCGTGAAAAGTTTCTATTGGAATGCGACGGGTAATATCTTTGGGTCAAGTAGTCTTGTACGAGTGAAAGTGAAATGTAATATATTGTGAACCTGTCGCGTGAGAAAAAAAACGTCAGGGAGGCGGTCAAGACCAAAGAAGCGTGGCAACGTCGCACCACATATGACGGACCCAGCTGGCTGCTGGGCCACAACGAAACATCTGCTGCTCCTTAGTGCTTCTCCTTACCCCCACAGCATCAGTTCAACATTAAGTTCCACTCTCAGGGTCTACCAAACCTTCAGGAAACTCCGAGCACTCATAAAGCTTTATGTATGTTTTGGGTAACCTACAATTACGAAGAAACGCGATTATAATGTGCTATTTACAAATTACTTCTAATCTAACTGTAAGAATCCATTCTCCACAGAAACATTTGTACCCCGGAGAAGAAACAATGCTTGGAATACTTTCAATTAATCACGATTTAACATTTCACTTCGTATTGAATATTTAAACTGGATTATCAGCTGTTAATATTAATTAAATTCATTGAGGGCAAACACTTCACTTGCTACGTTTTTTAAGGTTTTACCTAGTTATTTTCTCGGTGAGGATTCGCCCAAATAAGCATCAGGTAAATTATTCCAGATTTTGATCGTACCATTTAGGAATAAAAAGTTGCCAATATCTGTTTTTTGTTTCCTACATTTTATTTTGAAATTATGGTCACGTCTCCGATATAATTTTTTGGAGTTAATTTCAATCCATCCCATCTTAATTGTTCAATTTTTTCGATCTTCTGATCTAGCCCTACTCTAAATAATTTAACTACCGTTTTGTAAACTTTCTCTAAAACTATTTGTTTTACTTGGATAGAGATAAAATTGTAAAATTGGTCTCACCAAAGTTGAATTTTCTACCCCTTTAAATTTTGACCTCCCCTTTTTTTCAATTCCTCATTATAAAATGTAAATAATTCCGTAATTTTAGGGCCGTGAAATTCACCGGTTCCTCCCTCCCAATGCTATTGTTGAAGTATATTCCTATAAATTAATACCACACGTAAACTATATTTGAGACTAAGCTGGTTTTCTTGCCATTAATTTCCATTTTATTTTATTTCGATCATATATTGACCTTATCTGGGTCTTCCTCCAATACTAATACATATTTCTGCAGATGGTGCAGTTCTCCGCGAACATCCTAACTGTCGATTTTAATTTTTTTTATATTAATGGCACGATTAAAGAGCCTTAAGGAACACCGAACCTAAAAATCCCTAGATCCGAGTTTTTTCTACCCCTTTTTATTTTTTTGCTCCCGCCCTTTTATGTCGAGTTCAGATTGAACAAAACTTGCTATAAGATACTCCATAATCATCTAAACTACTGAAGTAAAACTGAGAGGTCTATAGGTTTTAGGGTCTGTCCTTTAAATTGGCTCAATTACAGATTTCCTATCAGCAGGAAACGCCGACTTATTGATTGATGTGTTGAAAGTTCGTATGAACTTTGAAATTTTGCCTCGTCTCCAAGTTTCAAAATTTCCGTGGATATAAAACATTTTGGATAACGGATCTTATTGTTTTCTAATTTACGTAATCTTTCGCTGATTGTTTTGACTTTAAATTGTATAATTATCCTGCATCTGGAAATTGTTAATATTTATGTTATATACGGTAGTTAAGTATCCTACAGCCATTGTTTCGCACTTGAAATATTTCTCGACGTTTTCGAACCAAATTAGAAAGTTTACCCCAGTTTTTCTTATACTTCCAATTAGTATATTGCACTTTTATTCTCCATAAATAATAATTTTAATGAATCTGGGAAGTATTGTAAATTCGTAATTCATTTATATACTACGTGCATATGCTCACTCAATGCACCTCTATAGTTTTGTATGTCTCGTGTAATAAACTCTAAATATTTGTTTCCTTTTTTTTATTTTCTGTGGTACGAACTTATTTATAGCCTCCTTTATGATGTATTTGAAATTTTTCGCATATAAAGGTTTAAGAGTACACTATTTTAAATCACTCAAACCCGGAAGAAATTTGCAATTACGAGGGTGAATCAAATATAAACAAGACTTATCTTTTTAAATATTTATTTTGATTTTAAACGCACAAACAATCACAGTTTATTTTTCTACATAATCTCCTGATTTATAAACACATTTTTCCCAGCGTATAGGTAATTTTTTAATTCCTTCCACGTAAAAAGAGTCAGGTCGTGTTTGTAGTCAATTGCTCACATATGCTTCAACCTCATTATCGCTGCGGAATTTTTGCCCTCCCAAAGCTTCCTTGAGAGGACCAAAGACATGGAAGTCGCAGGGAGACAGGTCTGGACTGTATGGAGGGTGTTCCAGTGTCTCCCAACCCAGTTGCTCCAATTTTTGTACGGTCAGGGCTGCTCTATGGGGGCGAGCATTGTCATGGAGGAGAATCACTTTTCTCATCGGAAGGTCTCATCTTTTGCGGCGATATGCAAGTCTGACCTCAGTCAAAATTTGGCAGTAGTATGCCGCATTAATTGTTCTGCGCTCATGCAAAAAATCAAGGTGCAGCAGGCCACGCTGGTAAAAAAAAACGGTAGCCAAAACCTTGCCAGCCAATAATCGTGACTTGGCTTTCACTGGTCCGGTTTCTACTTTCTTCCTCCACTCCATACTCGATTGTTTCGACTCAGGGGTGTAGTGATGCACCCACGTTTCATCACAGGTGACAATGTGAGAAAGAAATGGGTCTCCTTCTTCCCGAAATCGTGCAAGAAGACGCTCACACACTTGAAAACGATTCAGTTTCTGGTCAACTGTGAGAAGGCGAGGAACCCACCTGGCACACACCTTGCGATACCCTAGCTCCTCTGAGAGTATAGAGTAAGTGCTCCCATAACTTATTCCAACCTCAATTGCAATATCCGAAGTTGTTAGACGCCTATCACCTTCAACAAGTTGACGAACACTGTCGATGTTGCCCGCTGTAATGCTGGTGCGGGGTCTGCGGTCACGTTCACGGCCCTCCACGAACTGTTTATGCCAAGCAAACACTCTAGCTCGCGACAGCGTCTCTTCCCCGAACTGTGCAGTCAATCTTCTCAAGATTTCGGCCGGTTTTACAACTTCTGCAGCGAAAAACTTGATAACAATACGTTGCGCAATAGAGGGAGGTACCTCCTGCTCGGACATCGTAACGATGGACACTGAGCGAGTCTATGATGAGTCACGTGCTTCCCCCACTCTTGACAAACCAACCTAACAGCCAATAACAGCGGAACGTTCTTCCATCACTATTGCGCGCGCAGGTCCAAAAGTCTCGTTTATATTTGATTCACCCTCGCAATATCACCGTCCTTAAGACATCAGTTAGTCACTTCAAAACATTTGGGGGAGGGCGGGGGAAGAAAGTGGTTGTTAAGACAAATATTAAAACAGGAAGAATAAGCTGAATTTTAAATAAGTTAGAAATTATTAACTTACAGTTTCTTTATATTTTAAATGCTCTGGCTTACTTTATTCATATTTAATTGGTTGTAATAGAACAGGGAATGACATTTTAGGGGTTTTATTTTTACGTCTGTTTATACGAAATAGATAATGCAGTTTTCTGACCAATTACAGACAATATTTATTTAGTGTGACGTTGTTATATATGGCTACGGTGAAGGTTATTTAAATACAGCTAATAATGAAATTCGTACGCGAGTTTACCAGACGAACGAACAGCAATGAACATAATCTTGAGGTATACTTACATTTTTTTTAAAAAAAAAACAACGTATAATACGCAGCAATCAGTGGGTGAACAAAAAAGCACCAGAATTGCAGAAGCAAAACAATGATCCGTTGTACTTGACCATAAATTGTGTTGCCCCTGCAAACTTTTGGTGACGTTGTTCTGGAGTCCGTTACTATTTCAGTGTTGCCTTACCCAGGTCTTATGTGTCTTCCCAAGAAGCCCAACAGAATGTCTGAGGGATTTGGATTGGGGAACGGGGAAGCCAATTCATCCATTCCTGAGTAGGAGCTCCACGTAGTGTCATTATCCAGCAGATTAAGTTCCAATGTGTAAGTAGTCACCTCAGCGCTTTGGAGATAAATCAATGAGAAAAGTGTCAAAGAAGGTAATAATTTTAAATGAATTATTAATTATATTTCGCTTGAAATATTTTTGGGAACACTGGAATGGTTGCCTTACCAAAGTCAAAGTGATTTAATGAGGAACGTAGGTTTGCCCGGTGTAACTGCTGGATAAATTTTACTCGGGATTCTAACCAGGTAGCGTCGTTTAATTTCCACAACGTTTGGATGAAGTTCACGTGAAGAAGATGGCGGTGCAAGCCGTTTACCGGTTGGAATCCCGAGAAAACTTTATCTAAATGATTTGTTGCGTATTACCTACCAATTCGTGATAGCGAAAGTTAGTTTCGGTCTTATAAAAATATATTAAACTAGAATGAAAAAAAACTAGCTCACTGAAGATTTTACTGTAACAGTAATTTATGAATAAGCTTTATTTTTTGATAAAGGTAGACATTATTCTTGCAAAATTTTTAGTTTGAAAGAAATTGTGTTTTAATGTATATGTAACCAATTAATAATTTTATTCGTCTATTTTTTGGGCGTTCGAAAATTCATAATACCTTATCTCTAATAGCAATTGTACTGAATTTTTTCCTTTAGCGAATATAAAATTAAAATTAAATTTACGTTTAAGATCAGAAGTCATACGAACGAAACTGTTGTAATCAAACTGTCGTATGTCTCTGTAGGAAAATCAAATAAATGTATTGTATTGCAGCACGATAGATATAGTTCAGTTAGAATGTGATTTCATAAATATTTTTATGTTATTAAAGATATTAGAATGGCTAATTTCTGCGGTGGGGGAAAGCTGTTGAGGTGCTAATCCCTGGACATGGTCGGAAGGCACGAAACCCGGCTGGAAAATACAGCCAGAAGCATAAGGGCGGGGACTAAATCGCAATACGACATATGTTTAATGAGACCTTTGGAATTATCGGTGAGCCATGCAGAAACAGCGCTGATTGGATGAAAGCAACAATAACAGTCAAGTTATCTCAATTCTTGACGCGTCCACGATTAACATGAAATGTAAGTGAAATCGGATTTATTTTGTTTTTACATAAATTGTTATTAAAATAACTATTTGATAAATAAATTGTTAATAATTATTCTGTAACTACTGCCTCTGTTGCAGAAAGCGACGCCCAACGTAGCATTTTACTCTTTATTAAATGTTGTTGTTTTTGCGTTTCACTATATATCAACCGCCCCATTATAGTAATGTCTAATTAACGGTTTTAGTAGAATTAATACAGGTGATATGCAATATTTCTGTGTTATACTCATTAAAGGGAAGAGAGGGGAAAGCTGTTAGAAAAGCTACACCATATCAAATTTGAAGCTGTTCCAGATTTCGAAGAACCGAAAGGGAAAAAATATTTTTTAATTCACTAACTTGTGAAGGTAATTGCCGCGACCAATTTTGAAATAAAGGAAGTTTTGACGACTAGTCGGATATTTATTTCTTGGGATATGCCTCTTTTGCTTTAACATGCCATAATTACTGCTTATAAACATGAAATCTTGAGACTACGAATTCGCATGACGCGAGGTTAATGTTTTCTCCTCGTTTAAGTTCCCGGACTATGTTGTAACTCTTCTTTTGATTATCTCACATGACTAGTTTCCAACGTTCCACTGAAAACATAAAAAATCATTTCTAAGAAAGATTGGAATTAGTTTTTCGTAAACCATGAATAGAAGTGCCTGGTCGTCGTGTCTCGTCTGTGTTGCTTCACTCGTGGTTTCTCTCGTGGCCATCACGTACAAGGAGATCCAACCCACTCGAAATTGCCTAACAGTTTTCCCTCTTACTTCGAATACAAGTCCACAGGATGAAGATATTGTCTCACCAGAGTTTTGTACCGATGGAAGCGGGAATTATACACTAATATTAAATTAATTATATATATATTTAAATTAAGAAATTTATTTAATAAACTAGCCTTTCAAAAATGATATATTAAATTTAGATTATAAATTAGCTAAGACTTTTAGGATTAATTACTCGTGGCATCTGATACTCTACTGGCAAATTTTTTGTATGAAATTGAGAGATTTTAATTATTTGCAATCAACGTTGTGAGACTAATGTATGTGCGTCGAAAGATTAGTTCGTATCCCTTGAATTATTTTCTGTATGTTTCAACTGTTGTATTTTTACTCTGCATATTATTTATCGTAGCGCTCAGTCATTGTGATTTGGTGTGCCCAACTATCTCGTCTCTTATACTGATCACTTCACGTTACTACCACCTCACTGTCTTCTCTCCTAATCACCGTTACCGTTGTCTTATCAACGCCTCCGTCATTGTTGATACTCTATCCTTACAATTTTTCAGGTGTAAATGTGTAATATCATGTGTTATTATTGTGTATTATTCATGTGTTATTATTCATGTGTATTATTCATGTGTAATATCTTATGCCTCTCCTTCATCCTTCTCGTGCAGAAATGAAAAAATTTACGTCTGATTGAAAAAAATTGAATAAGAAACATAACCAATTCAGACAAAAAAGTGATAATATAAATACGACACAACGTTTCAGGGATCCTTGTGCCTTTCCTCGTGTGGGATAAGAGTCTATAGCGACACAACTGCACTTGTCAGTTGACAAAACTCAAAAGCGACGACGACGCAACAACAATGGGAGAGACGAAGGGCTAGTGTAACAATAAGAGAGCAATGACAATGGGAAAACAGAAGATTTAACGTAATAATAAGGGATCATAGCAATTATTGAGTTTCATAGTGTCTGTTTGTACATTAATAGCTGTGATGTTGGATTTAATGTGAAGCATCTCTGAAATGAGCCTGGAATTGTACCTGGTGTCAATCAAATGTATGTTTCGAATTGATGATATGTTTGGCGACTACAGATCTTTGGGAAGTTTGATATTACACATATGTTCCTTGATTATGTATTAGGGGAACGTTTTGTTTGCCCTATGTAGCAGGAATTACAATTAGAGCAAGAGATTTTGTAAACAACACAATGTTTGTTGGAGGTGTCAAGTGGGTCCTTGTGGTTTTTAATCAAGTATTAAAGAGTATTAGTGGATTCTGTAAATGATGGATATTTGATACTCTTTGAATATTTGAATAAATTTGTGATATAGAAATTTGTAATAAGGGTGTACGAGAAAAAAATTGGCTTGAGGTGCTTGGGGACGATTGACAGAATGATATTGGATATTGTTCAATCTGCTATTTCTGCGTTTAATAATAAAATTTAAAGGTTACTTATTGGAGATTAAAATGTTTCGTCAATATTTAAGTTGTGGTGATGGAACTTGGAGTTAGAAAGTAATACAGCTCTGTCTACAAGACAGCTCTATTTTGGTTTAGAGGATGATCAGAAAGATAATGGAGAACACGTCCAGAGCCAATTGGTAAGAATTTAAGTATTGTGAATGGATACAGTGACATCAAGGAAATTAAGAGAATGGTTAAATTCGAGTTCATGGGTGAATTGTAAGTTGGGATGATAATTATTGAAAGTATTGACTTTATGGCTGATTTGAGAGGTATTAACAATATAAGAAATGGCATCTACATATCTTATGTAGCAAAGAGGTTGGATAGGAAGTAGAGAAAGACAAAAATTTTCTAAATCTCTCATGACTATCTCAGCAAAAAAAAAAAGTACTCAGGGGGCTTCCCATTGGAGAACCTTTGATTTGATGATAGTGAACCTGATTTAACTTGAAATAAGTGGAATTGAGGATTAGATTTATAATGCATAAAATTTCATGAAGTGGAATTTTAGACCTGAGGAAAGGGACAATTATCCCAAAAACGTTGTGTGGTATTTATATTATCACTTTTTTGTCTGAATTAGCTATCTTTCTTATTCTCGTGCAGATTAACTTGTGATTTGTTCCCGCGGAGTTCAGGTACCGTACAATAGTCTTCCACGTGAAAGCACTAATATTTTAAAACACCTGAAGTTCCGGGATCCTTGTAAGTTAGCTATTATCACATTTACATTATTTGGAGTTGGAAGAGGTGGTCGTGTAGTATTAATTGCTTCACTCCCAACGAGCACAAATCTGTACTTTCGTCTCAGAAGATAATTAAAATGTAATATTATCTCCTCATGGAGGAGATCACTACAAAAACGTATCTGATTTGAATCTTTAAATAAATTAGTGGTGAAAAATAAATACATTAATTGCATATATAAGCTTTTGTAAATTACAACAGTTTGAATGGAAGGTGGCAGCGTTAAAATTATTGTGAAATGGGAATGAAAATACACATTTAGTCGTTAGCTGATTTCCTGATTTTACACAGTTGTTCAAACAATTTTTCCTTGACTACATAATGCAAGTGCGTCGTTTATAAATTCAATTCTATATAAATTGTATTTTTATCTTTTTCTTTATTTTTATTGAAATTAACTCTTAGTCAGGAGACTTTACAGTTTTGTTAATTAACATGACAAAAGTATTTACAATTTGAAAATACTTAACAAAAAAAAACATAATAAAAGTATTTACAATTTGTAAAAATTTAACAAGTAAACTTGACCCTTGCCATTCGAAGTTAGAGACGAGAGAAACCGACTAACCTGTTTAGAACATATTAACGAGGGTTTGCCGGCGTGATGTTTGGGATCGATCTAATCATCGGGGGAACTTCGTGCTATGAAATGCAATAAGGAGGTTATGGGGATGGTGGGAAGAACGGTCATTTAGGGAGTATGTAGTGCCACTTGGTAGGTGGAGGTTAGAGTTAAGTAATTCTGAAGTGATTTAGGGATAGGATGATATTAATTAGGAGCTTACGTTTTAGTCTGCGGTTTTGTGAAGGAGGAGGCGGGTTAATGTAGAAGAGCTCAATGGTTGGATTTGGATGGTTGATGGAGCTATTTATTATGGACTTTGTGGATTTATGAATTATGGTAGGAATTAGGGGAGTTTCAAGATCTTTGTGGATAACTGAGTTGCAAAGGTACCAGGGGGAATTTGAGATTAAACTGAGAATTTTGATTTGTTTCGTTTATATTTTGTTGGAATGGGAATAAGCAGTGTATCCCAATATGTACATGAGTGCGACCATATGCGGTGGATTAAGGATATTTTTTTTAACCGCTGCGAAGGTGGTAAAGTATATTGGCGTAATATAATTTATATATTATTTTTATGCGTCTTATTTCCTGTTTTAATGAATCAAAACGACGTTTATAATTGTTATATTCGTTAATATAATGCTTATAAACTCGATTTATTAATCCAAAACGTAATACCAAGGACTTTCTTGTTGATTAATTAATTGCTTTTATTTATAAAAAAACGAGTTCGTTGGTCATTAGGACAAGAAGTTAGGAATTGAGACTTATTCGTAAAATCTTAGATTAGACCAATGTCGAAGGAAATATGAGTGTATTTAACATTTGGACAGAAATCAGCTGTTAGTGGGAAATAAATTCGACCTGTATCTCACACACAAACAGGTGTAAAATATTTGTCTGCTTGGCTTAGTTGACTGAGAAATTGCAATTGTAGCAAAAACAGCGACTTAAAAGGTTAAACGTAAAGCCAATTGCAATTAAAAAGAGGTTTTTTTTTCTTTTCATCTTGCCTGATGCGGAACACGAGGACCGCTATTTTCCAGGACACCAGCGACGTGACAAGATTTTACACTGCTAGACGGCAATACCACGGACATTCCTGCCTGCGAACACTTTTTCTATACTAGATTGCTCAATTCAGTTTTCCTAGTCCTTGGCTTGATTCTACAAAAGTAGAAAATAATCATGAATAATTCGAGGGAAAGGAATTTTCTTTTGGGTCATCAAGTCTATGGGCTGGTTTGAAAGCGGCTCTCCATCTTGTTCTGTTCTGGGCCAGCCTATTCATGCCATAGTATATAAATAACTGGTCTTTATACTGCGATTTCTGCCTTCTTCTACCACTTTTTCTCTTCACTGTACCTTACATCACTGAAGGGGCCTGTCAAGGGGTAAATTTTTACGGCAATATGTGGCCGGCAATACTGGCCGGGCAATATTGCTCTAAATCCAGAAACAATTTCGACAATACAAACATATGACCCGGCAATATTTCAATATAGCCGGGCAATGTTGCCAGCAGTTGCAGTCGACGTCGAACTTATGTCGAAAATACGAAAACATTGGGGAATTGGACGTTTCGGCGCAGGGACTTTTCGGCGCGAGTCATTTCTGCATTTGATCAATTTGGTGTGAGCATTTGATTGAAACTTAGTTATTATTAATTCCATTAGTCCCCAGATAAGGAAATAGTTAACGTCATATTATAAAATCAAAAATAATTATTAGAAACTATTTTATTTTAACCTACAATAATTAGCGTTTAGAAATTTAAAATTACATAAAAACACAAAAACTTTAGTGTACAAAATAATTAAAAATACAATAATTATATGCAACTAATTAATAGTATTAATTTGTTCGCAATTAAATAACTTTATAGATCACATAAAACTTTTAATTACTATGAGTGCAATATTTTATTTACAAAATATGCATGAAATTATTGTTATTATAACATGTAAAGTTATTATATCCTGTAAAGTAAGAAACAAATAAAAAAATAACCGAGCAAAATGATTATTTATACAGGGTTGCGTGAATTTTCACGTATCTACCTTCCGAATTTCGGTCTCTACGTTGATATGTTAATCAGTATATTATTATTTTTTCTCATCTCTAATAAACTGAGTCAGTGATTTTAGCAGAAATAAATAACAGAATTTTTTTATTCTCACAAGTACAGATAGTGATAGTCATCGACAGAAGTAAATCATATATAGAATTTTAATATATTTTACAATCTTGAAAGCTATAATATAAATTTTAATGGCCAAATAAATCAGAATAAAATGTATAATAAAGAAATTCTTCATACAAATTTGTTAGACATACACGACGTTTGCTGCTTACATCAGAACCTCTTCAGATATTGATTAATTAGTAGACCTTTAAAATATAAAGCTTACATTGATTGCTCATGATATATATATATATTGTGGTAATAATTAATTAGGCTATTAAATTGTTTTGTTATAAATTGAATTGTAGCGGCAGGAGCTTCCAAAGCGACAATGGCGCCTAGCTCTGTTTCTTTGTTGAAAGCCGAAATGGGAAATGCGCGCGCGTAAGGAATTCAGTCTGGAATCGGCGATGATGTGAGGAGGAGGCTAAAATCTGAGTACGAGAGATATAATACAGTTCATTTATCTTAGAGCATCATACAGTAAAGTCTGCAAATATAAATTGCAAATCGCGAGTTCCTGTATGGAAGCAAGCAAATAGTTGTACGGAGAGATTTTCACAACAATTTGCAAACGGGGAAGGAAAAGATTGCTTCACGCTGATGGAACAATTTTCGCATCGAGGAATCCGGCATCCGCTAGCTGACCAGAAAGGGGAGGCTCATCCGAGGTTCCAGATAGCTGAGGACGAGAAATTCAAGCGTGTGTATTAAAATTGCAATGAAGTAGAGTCCGTGTAAAAAAATGGCTTTTTAGTGTGGTAGTGTTCAAGATACAAGAGAGAGATCTGGTACCAGACAGACGGTCCATGACTAACCAAAACTTTGATATAAATTTGTAAACGATGTAGAGTCAGATTTCGTTCAGTTTTCTTTTCACTTATTTTCATATTGTTTTAGATTAACTTTTATATTTGAATTGTTAATTGTCAGTTTATACATTGATTTTGGTCTAATTATCAAACCCAGTAGTGACCCTGAGATATAGAGATCCGACGTATTTGATTGTAATGTTATAAGAACTGTATGTTCATAGATGCCACGAGTTAATAAATGAAAATTAAAGTATTTGTTTAAATGGATGAAATTCGGCATGAAAATAGGTTTTGTAAATTGTAAAAGTTATCGACAATAATAAACATATTTTAAAGCTTATTAAATGTTGTTAATTGGCCAATTTAATTAAATTAATTTGTTAATTACAATATATATATATATATATATATATATATATATATATATATATATATGTATATATATTTCGCAGAGTGTAGAAAGGTCGAGACATTTACTTAGAACAACTTGTTGCTGGTCACAAACCTTTAAGTAAATTAAAAAAATATCGTGATGCAGACAACATAATTTCATTCATAGTGAGAAATTTTGGTGACCGCGATATTATAGACTACTTGCGTGGTATAACTTATAATTATATGGTATAGAATTAATTTACTATTGTGTTCATTTACTATTATTTTATTTTACAGTACCAATAAAACGTGTTTGTATTCTAAATTAGAGTATTTGTTCATTTTTTAATATGAATATCAGTTGTGTATTTGTTAAAAAGAGTTGTTTCAAAAGGTTGCCCTTCACTTTGCCAATTCTCGCGCCGAAACTGGCCGCGACGTAACATCCTAGACCAAAACATTGCGGCGCCACAATTGTTCCAGACCTCACCTATAGGTCTCTGTAGTCAATCAGCTGTGTTATCAATTAATATTACACTTTGTTCCCTGTAAAATTATTCAGTATTCCACTTATGAATTGGTCAAACGAGAAAACTACTGAATTTATCGATGAAGTTCGTTCAAGTCCAGCATTATGAAATCTAATGGACTGTAGATGGAGATCGCCAAGTGAAGAAAGATGGCAACAAATTTTGCATCATAAAATAATTATGACGTACGCGAAAATAGCAATAAGAAGAAAAGTTAATATCTAATTTTTTAAATTAACATTTAACAAATAAAGAGCCTATCCATTCCATACTTCAATAAATTCTTTTAATCCTTCCATAACGCATACTTCTCGAACGATGTGCGAAATTGAACAATCAGATAGTTTTATAAAATACATCAATATTTCTAGTAGTCTCCTTTCGCCAAGAATCTAAAGGTGATCGGTATTGCTTTCCTCATCACCGTGTCCTTTTCATAAATCATGCGCCCGATTTTTTAAGCAAATATTCAAAGACTCCCTTCGACATTCTGGTGAAGTTTTTAAGTAAGTAATTGTCACGAATTAATTCGTTGCTTAAATTGTAAAATGTTTCTCGTTTGTTTAAATAAGGTCGAATCCATGTTCTTCTCTGATTTAATTACTTGAAATTTCATATCACAATTAATGCTGCGCTAATTAATGTTCGACCATTATTATTGTACTAAGTGTACGCGGGAAATGATTGGGCTACAGTCTGGCCGGACTATTGCCGGGATGTTGCTGGCAACATATTGCCCGGCCATACTTGCCAGAAACACATTGCCTAAAATATTGCCGGCAATGTGTAATTTTTGTTGCTCGTTTACGAGCCTCTTAAGGTAACTAAACCTCAATATGTAAGCATGTGCATCAGCAACTTAATACGTATTCTTGCTAGTGTGCTCCGGAACCTTCTACTTCCTCACCAAAACCTTCTAAGACTCTGTTGCTGTTTCTTCTCTTTGTTTTTACTAATTTTCTTTTCATTAGAACCGATCAACTGTGACTTCGTGTAAATTAAAATGTCTCATACAGAAAGTATTTGTAAATTAAAACGTCTCATACAGAAAGTATTTCTGAAATGCAAAATATACGTCAGTTTCAATTAATAATATAATGAATAGCTAAAAGGCTTTTGAGTTATGTCAACTGAATTGTACAGTTGTGTCGCTCTAGGTTCTTCTTAGCACTCGAAGAAAGGGACAAGGATCCCAGAAACGTTGTGTAGTATTTATATTGTCACTTATTTTGCCTGTATTTGGCTATTTATCTTATTATCACGCTTTGCTGGGAAGTCATTGTTCCAGACACACTCAAAGGTTTAGTTTGCAGTTAAAGATAAGTCTTAGTTTGAGATTTTTTCTGTTATATTAGTGTACAAGTATAATTTTACATTGTAAATATATAAAAGTTCATTACGACGGTAAACATGTCGCGTCAACTTGTAATGCAAAATTTGGGTAAAGTAACTGAGAATATAACTTAACCGCCAAGCTAGTATATAAAATAAGAAAAATCAAAGCGAATATGACGTGGTAAGATAAAATAAATAAATTAAATTTTTATTCTTCAATATACTATATTATCTGTCAAAAATGCCAAAAGAGTTACATCAATATACGTATTGAGAATTGCTACAAATTCTTGCAGAACTCTGTTACGATTGTGCAAAATATTATATTTTTTCAACCTATATGTATAGATGAAATAATTTCAGTGATAGGAAACTTGGAAGTGTACACAAGCAGCAGATATATATGGCATAACAAGCAACATAGTAAAAGAGTGTGCCGAAGCCATCGCATTTCCACTTAAATTCATATTTAAGAAATGTATTGAAACTGGAATATTTCCCGATGCTTTAAAAATTGCGAAAGTAATTCCCTTATTCGAGAAAGGTTCACCATTCGACGTATCAAATTATAGACTCATTTCTCTGCTTTCAAAAATTTTGAAAAAATAATTCACATCAAATTACATAATTTCTTTAGAAAATATAATAAGCATGGCTTCCATAAAGGAAAATCCACAAATAGTGTAATGTACGACTTTATTCAACAAATTCAAAATTCATTGGATGAGGGATTGAAAGTAGCGGGAATATTTGCTGATCTGTCTAAGGCGTTCGACACGGTTGATCATGAAATTTTACTAAGAAAGATAAAATATTATGGCGTACGGGGAAATGCCTTACTTCTCCTAAAATCATATCTAAAATATCGTAAACAAAAGTCAATAAATTATCACTAAATCAAGATACAACCAAGTTCGTCCAGTTCTGAGCTGATGATAGTAACAATCTTCTAGAGAAACTCTCGGCTGAGGCACCTTTTCTGGTTCTTCAGGTTGATAGTAATTTAAAGTGGACTCACCATATAGATCTGCTTGGTGGGAAACTCAGTTTTTTATTGTCTCAGAACCTTCAAGCAACATCAACACAACGAAAATGGTGTACTTTGCGTATTTTCATTCCATTCTGTGTTGTGGCATTGCAAATTGGGGCAATTGCCCCAGGAGCATTGAAATATTCACGTTGCAACAGAATGCCATCAGAATACTTTCTAATACGGATAATAAATCCAGTTGTAAACCGTTTTTCAAAAGTCTGCGAATATGAACTCTTCCCAGCGTGTTTATTCACGAAATTTTCAAGTTTGTTAAGCGGAACATGAATCTTTTTCAAAGGAATGGCGAGTCTCACGATTTTGAGACTAGAAATCGCTCAGGTCTAAGATCTTTGTTCTTACCAGAGAAGTATTCACCATTCAGGGATAGTTTTATACAATAGTCTTCCTCCAGATGTTAAGAACAATAATAACTACAATGTAAAAATATTCTACTGAAAGGCGACGAGATCGTTCCTCTAATAATTAATTTGTTTAAAAAATAACCTGCTAATAAAACTACTTATTTCATAACTTGCTTAGTCTCTGTTGGTCTTTTCTGCTTTGTTTGTTTGTTTCATGTACGGTCTGGAGTTTGCAAATTCCTCGTCGCTCTGTTTCGTGAAGTGACTTGTCCGTCGTTTGCGTTTCCTCCTAGTGTGCGTGTGTCAAGTTTTGTGTTTATTTTGGTGTTGTGTGTAAATTCAATATTTTATTATTGTTAATTCTCGAATCATTAATTATTTACTAGCACACATTGAATATTTTTATTAGAACTGTAAATATTATATTATACCCTTAGTATAGTTAAAGAATTTTTTTTTTATTATTATTCATATTATTTTACTTATGTTGGACAGGGAAATTTGTGTTCCCGAATTTTAGTATTTTTATGTTAACTTCTAATTGGTTATAATTGTAACATTCAATTCTTATATTATAATTTTATGTATTGACGTGTCCTATTTCCTCATACCAGGACTAATGGAATAAAATAAATCATGTCAAATCATTATTTAAGTTTAACAGTTACACTTACATTACAGAACGTGCATATGAACTAAAAATCGCATACAAACTATCTTACAGGTTCCAATTATATTGGAGTTTAACATAGTGGTCGCGTAGTCCTCAAAAATGGCAATAAAAAAAGCTTAAACAAGCAGTTTATCTCCATAATATTGATTACTAGGAGCAGGAATGCTTTCACTCATTATAAAAGACTGTTTGGGTGCGTTCTGTTCTGGGTCACCTGCGTTCTATTTAAGACAGCTCACTCACTTAATTGAGGAATAATTTCGGGTCGACTTATCCAGGACAGCGGCACTTTCACGTATTGCGTCTAATTAGGGCGGACTGAAACCTGATAATTATCCTACGCTGCTGTATACTGGGAGAAGACTACTAATAAATCTGCATTATTTTGTATACATTACTTTCAGGAATTTCCCCTATGCATAATAATTAAGTATTCTGAGGAGAACGTTAAACATGACGGAGAAATATAATATTTGACGTTTTTAAATGTACGACAATTTCTAGAATATATTAAAAATTCAACAGTATATGGCCTATTTGTAAACAAATTATTTAAGTGTGACAAAGTGAAACTTGACCTCATTGGATATGTTGAATGGAGGGGTAAATAAATGGGAGAAAATGAATGAGGATAATCAGGACTTGAAGGGCAGTAAATCAAGACTAGCAAAAGAGCTTAGATTGAGATGAATGAGTACGAAACTGAGTATAATAGAATGTGGAGAAGTGTGCAGATGAAAGATTTTTATGAGCAACAGAATTGGAGGTTGAAGAACAAATGTAGCTCGAATCAAGTAGTTCCAGGAAAGGATACGGAGATATTAAGTTAGCACTCATCTATTAATCAGAGGTTCAGCTTGCAGCTTAACGCCATATACCTGTCAGAGAGACCAAAAACCACTTTAATGATGCAATAACACTTAAAAGTCACCCTTAATTATATCACTGCACCAATCTGTGTGTCATGGTAGCTTAACATAAACACCAGAGAGAAAGGTCGAGAAATTAAATATAGTTGAGTTAAAATTTAATGGAAGGGCAATAATATTTTTAATTAATAACTGAATAAAGATTTATTCTATTTTGCCAGCATTTCATTATGAAACTTTATGGTGGTTAAGAATGTCTTAAAAGTTAATTTTAAAATGATTCCAATTTATTTTTTAATACCTGATTTTCTGGATTTGCCCGGGTATACATTTATATTAGACTTCATAATAAATTAATTGGTTTCTTATGACTTAACCCCATCTCACATCGACGCTTAGAAAATGGTCTCAACTCGTGATTTAATAGGATCTGAAGTGTCATTGTTCATTTCAGCGGCCTTCGAAACGACGTATTCGACTCTAATATGGGCCAATTTGGACCATTTTCTCCTTCTTACTCATTCACATCTATGCCTAAAGAACTTAACGATAACTTAACCATGGGGAATGCCAGCATTCATCTTAGGGACCGCCGAATCGGTGGATTTAAAACCATTCTATGTCGTTTTCGCATTAATTTTATCACCTCTTTTCACCCCTTTCCTATGTGGAGCTCTCCTTCCTTGCCGCTAACGGTTCAAATTTCAACTACATCGAGGGTGAGACGTTTAATCACAGTGATCTCACAAACCATTTATAATATAAATTTCACCTACTCCGTCTTACAGTATTTGTTCCTCGATCGTTATATGTGTACCAAGTTTTGTAGAAAATTCGATTATCAATAAATATAATCGAAAAATATTATTTTCCAGGAACGAAGTTGATTTAACTGGGAAAGCTGTATTTGAGTTACATAAATTCTTGATCTCGTACATGTTTTGAATATATATTTATTCTGACAGTTCCGCATATTGTCGTTAAGTCGTAATTTTCTTGTTGTCAATAACACCTCCATCTTTTATAAGAATAATGTAATCATTGCTAATTATTTCTAATGCGTTTCAGAGAAAGTAAGAAACCGATCACACTTTCAAGTACTAGCATACGATTTTATGATTACCGTCTGATTACAGTCTGTACTGAAAACTCGTTTATAAATATAATAATTTTCTTACGAGGCACAGACCATTCGTTGTTAAATGTACTAAGAAATAATGATCTTTTTATACAATATCATTGGTTGTTAACCAGTTGTCTGTTGCCTTGTCGTCTTTTTCAACGTTATATTTTAGATTTATCTAAGTTTGGAATTCAGTAGAAACTTGAAGCAATTAACAACTTACAGTCTGTGAAACCAATTTATAAGTAAAAATTTTGATCAATATAAGTAAGAAGAAACACTATTAGGCGATTTGTTCTTATTGATCAGGCAGAAATACACGTTTAATTAAAGTCTACAAATATAAAATACCTTAAATAGTGTTTTACATTTTTGAGCTATTAGAAATAACAATAAAAACTAAGCTTCAATGGAACTTTTAAAATTTGCGATTTAATGTGGTGTTCCAAAGTCAATGAAAGAGCGAATTCTCAGAGAAGTAATAAAGGAAGAATGAGTGCAAGACCTATGAATGTTAGTTGGGATCACAGGTACGGCACAATAGGCCGAACACTCCTTCGCCTATAGTCTATGGTATACTTCCATTTAATTAATGATTAATGAGTTGAATAATATTTTTTTAAAAAAATAAATTCGTTTAAGACTCAAACAATTTTGAATTATCTATATTGTAATGCCTGTTAAGTGAGGCATTGTTTCGGATGGATAGTCTGGACTGTTGGAGGGGCAATTTTTGTAACGTGTTTATTTAGGACTGAGTATTTCTTCGTCTTGAGAATACTGGGTGTGTGGTCTGGAGAATTTGGAATCGTGCACGTGCGTGTGGGGGTGAGAAGACAAATGAGTCCTACCCAAAGTAATTACGGGTCCTGTCTCGATTGTCGGCTTTTGACATGACGAAGTAGTTAGCAATTTCCTGACTACGGAACTGCAGCTGCATAATATAAATCTCGAAATAATGGAAGAATCTGTCAACTGGCATTTGCGACGAAGTTTTGGAAGAATGGACAAAGGAAGAGACTGGCAGGATATAAGGAAGGAGATAAGCTTTTGAGGGGTTAGTAGTGCTGCGATCACCGAAGCTGGTGGACCTGATGGTCAGTTATTCTGCGACCACCGAAGATAGTGGATGTGTTCAAGAGAGTGTCCGTGAGAGAGTTATTCGGCGATCACCGAAGCTGGAGGCTATGATTAAGAGAGACATCGTTTAAGGGAGGAGAATGTGTTATAAGTTGCAGTCTGCGAGAGAAATACCCAAATATTCATGGATAAACATTTTGTATGCTGAAGTCTAATCTATTCTATCCTCAAATTAGACCACTGTCTTCGATTTTAGGAGACCAGGACACTGCATCCAGCGTCTAGTAATCTTCAGAACGAGCAAGTGATATGTCCTTCACGAACGGAGAACCAACTTTTGTCAAACCAACAGTGTGTGTTAGAATCAGTGTTTAAAACGGCCAGTATATAAGGTGTGTATGAACGAGCCAAATTTTCCTGAGTAATCGTAAGTTGAAATTTCATGGTATTCATAGATGTAAACCGAATTAAAAGATAAAGTCAGATATTGTTATTTTCTTTTGTGTTAATAAAATAAGCTCTTTAAATTTAAAATCAATCTTGTAGAATAAGTTTGTCGATAATTAATTCGTCTATGTCTAGACGCATAAATATTTCCTTTTAAATTAAATGTAAATTTTTGTTTCTTTGATTATGTTTAAATGTTCTGCCGTTATCAAACCCAGTTAAGATCTTTGAGAGAATGAGATCCTTTTTATATTTGTTTAATTTTATAAGTGTTCAAAAATTAAAATAAATTTTATTTGTTTGTTAAAATTTTAATCTTTTTATTTAATTTCCCGTTTAAATATTACATTTTGGCTACCACAACGTGGGGAAAATTAAACAAGATCATCATTTGAATATTACAAAATATTATATTATATATATTATATTACAAAATACTATGACCTAAATTATTCACAGAGTGAAGTTGTGGTTTTTTTCTCTGATTTCCATCACAGGACGTCGGGGAAAGCAAAAAATGCTCTTAATTGGAAATTATGAAACCTGTATTGACAAAAGAATGGTAAATGAATGAAGTATTAACTCGGGAACGTCGTTACTCAATATTGTTTTTGGTGTGCGGCTGGCTGGCTTCCGGGTCCTTGTTGGATCTCTGATAACGTTGTTTGAACTGCCTGTGAATGACTCCGTCGTCTTGCGTCTTGGCTGACGGATGAGAGGTCCCTGCCAACTTCTAACTTCGGCTCCACCGAATCTTCTCTCTTCGTCGTTTCAGGCTTGAACCTCACCACTTCTTTTCACGTCTCAGGTTGGAATAATTAACCTCTTCTCCTCAGAGTGCGATCCTTCCAAAAATCCTCTTTCCCTCAATGGGTCCTCGGGAAAATCCTGTATTTAAATCAAATTCCAAACCTGACAAAGTTCCCCAGCAGCCCCCTCCAATCGATACTACCAAGTGTGGAGGAATTGTCGCTGATCAAATAACATATTTCCCTGTGCCTACGGAGACATCTGCCCTATGTTCTAGCCCTTCTTTAATTATTTCCTATATACTAGTTTGTTATTGACTGCTTAATATCAATAAACGTAGTCTAAACTTTGTCAGACCATCTGATAGCAAATCCTCGACCGTCACTGAGGTGCGGGTGACACCCACGTTACCGATTTCCTATTCACCTTTACTAAACTCTTCCTCCTTCCTATTTCATCGACCCCCTACGTCGATATCACATCTGTCGCGTAACAAAATGAACCGATATCAATTGAATGCATTTCCTTTTGCAATCCTGGATACGATTATACTGAAATGCGTGCAGTATCACTTCGGGTTTTGATTTGGACGTTTCTTTGAGCTGCATGTTTTCAAATCGTTTCGCACAGTTTCAGACATTGATAGGAAACGGGAAACGTATTTATTTTCCGTGACATATTTGTATACAAATGATGGGAATTGGGGATATTATATTGGCTCTGCTGCAGTCCTTCCTTTGCTTTGTGTGTGAAATTTTGTTTTTCAGGGAATTATAACAATCGAATACTGTTTTATACATTAATGCTGTTGATCATCGGAATAATTTGACAAGTATGGCACATAAAAGTTAAGTTATTATTGTATGTATTTCTTCCTGTCTGGCCGGAGTTAGATTCCAAACCACACAAACAATTTTCTCGTTACGAGAAAAAGTAGTGGATTGATTCAATTTTACATGTTCTAAGACGACCTAAAGTTAATTAATAACGAATTTCGTCCCTTTCGCAGATCAGACTTTTGTTATCCCAGCTAGTTTTCTTTACTCCGAATTCGTCCAGACATTTGTATTAGCCATTTCCTACTACTAATCCTTATCTTTAATTATCATAATAATGTCATCAGTATAGAAAGTAAACTTAAGGGGGACCACATAGTGAAGATAATTTTTATAGATAAATTTAATATCTAACTAACTAACTCCTTGGCTTGACAGTCCATGAATGGACTTGGCCTACCGAGACGGCTGCCAGACTCTCATCTTACATGACACATTCTGGATTTAGGAGTGACACCTGGTCAGAGTATCGATTCTCCCACAGCCTTAACCCCAGTTTTCTTGACCAGGTTGACCACAAACATCCATGCCCATGCCGGGATTCGTACCCGGGACCTCTGTGATGCTGGTCACTACACCACAGCAGGCCGGCAAGTATAATATCAACCGGTAGAAAATATTTAGAAGGAATGAATAAAGAACTTATTTATGTAAAGAATAATAAAATTTTGAGTAAATTTCTGATTATAGACACCGTATTGGTAGTGAGCAGATGTGAGCTACGAATTTACTTGGTAAATATTAACAGCCATTATTCGTGACTATTGCTGCAATACTTTCTGAGCTACCTGTCATGTTACAGAAAGGCTGAGGGACTCGTAATTAGACAAGAACTTCTGAGATAGAACAATTTCCCAACAGCGGACGAGTAAGGCTGATGATAGGTACTGCAGTAACAGAGACCGAAGTCAGAGTCTGATAGCAACAAATGACAATGATGGCTGGTAGGAAATATAATCAATTACTGTCGTTCAAAATTCTAGCGACTACTACAGGGAGAAACACTCGGTCAAGAATCTATGAAATTAATAGATACGAAGAGGAGAGAATATTTGATACAATTTTGTGAATTTTTGTAGCAGTAAGCAGACTTTTGCCATATTATCAAAAGGAAATGTAGGAAGATATAGATTTAGCACTCAGATAAGCGATCAAGAGGAAGCTGGAACACAAGTTATTAACATTTTCATACAGTAAGAGGAGTTGGCTAATAAATTACGCGAATTAATTAGAAGAACTCCCTTTGATGATTCCTGGGTCGGAAAGACTAACACCGACGAGGTGAAACAGATGAGTCCATCATCCATCGAGACCTTTATTGCTTGCAGCCGCAGTATCACTTCTCCGATCAATGCAGTTTCCAGGAATCCTGTTCATGAAAATTATATCCGTTAGTTTTTAAATATTATTTTTTGATATTTTTACGAATCTATAGTTATAATGCAATTTTATTTAACTATCGTAAACTTGTGTATGTTGACAAGCTCGGTTTCCACAGATTAAAATGACAAAAAATTGAAAATTATTATTAAAATCAACCTGAGATAAATACAACGAGTTTTAATATTAAATGTTACTTTAATTAATAAATGACATTGTTTTTTTGTTGTCAAATACATTTTCGTAAGTAACCTCTCCCGCAACATTATAAAAGGCGTCCAACAATTTTGGATGTATTATCTCTATATATATATTGTAATAACCACATAAAAGCAATTTAATTTGATGGGCTTTTAAATGAAAAATTATGGACTTTAAAACAAACAACATTTATTTACCAATTCTTGAAACATTATACAATTTAATAATTTAATATTATAAAAAAATCTTTTTCTCTCATGGGTCTCTACTGGGTTTAATAACGGACAAAATTTAAATATTAAAAGAACCCAACATTTATCTTTAACTTAAACAGAAGTATTGACGAAACTTATTACCGAACTTATTCTACAGATTGCTTCTAAATTTACAAGAGTTTATTTTATTATCAAAAGAAGAGAACGATATCTGACTGTTATCCTTTAATTACGTTTACACATGTTAAAATTTCAACTCACGGTTTCTCAGGAACCTTCGGCTCGTTCATTAAACACGCACTTTATAGCTTGGACGTTTACACCCACTGGCTCTAACACTTATTACTGGTTCGACGATAGCTGGTTCTCCATACCCAGCGAAGATATCCCAGTCGCTCGTCGTGACACTACTTGACGCCGGTTGCTGTATCTTGATCTCCTACCATCGAAGACAGGTCAAATTCTCATACTAATACAGATAGAACTTTTGTATGTAAAAATGTTTATAGTTGAATAATTTTGCTGACTGATGCTGACTAACGCTCACCAACTCTGACTCAAACTCAACTCACGATGCACACAGCACGCTGGCTCCACTCTGACTGTTCTGACTCCTCTCCCACGCTGACTCTCGCTGACTGTCACTGACTGACCTCACAATAGGTTGTTTCACCCTTGTATATCCTACTAGCATCCTTGTTTTCTGCTCTGTCCCATGGCCACGTCGGATTTTACTGACAGCTTCTCCATTACTCAGATTTACTTTCTGCCGCTGCAGTTTCCTTAGCCAGCTGCTAGCCCCTTCGTCATGTCACATCGAGACAGGACCCGCAATTACTTTTCACCCTCAATATCCCAAGTAAATACGCCACTTGACATCTCTCCATTACTCAGAGATTTTACTTCCTTGCAGCTGTAGTCCTTTCGCCAGCTGCTCTGTCTTGTCCGAAAGCCGACAATCGAGACAGGTCTAATTTGTCTTTGCACCCTCCTCTCACATGTGCGCGATTCTAGCTTCTCCAGGTCCTAAATCAACAAGTGACCGGACCCGCAATTACTTTTCACTCGCATTCTCTTTACGAAATGTGCGCTGTTTAGAACCAATGCATTCCCTCAATGCATTACAGCTCTGGCGGGGGCTACCTTTGGGGATGCTCTCACATCTCTCTGGTTTTTTTTTAACTAAGGTTCCCACATGCCGAGGCACCTCGGTCTGTTTTGAGAGGTGTATGTTCCGGGGTCGCAGACCTTGGGCATACGGCAAGAGTTGTCCGCTATTCCTATTGGAATAGTCGGCCAGCTGCCTCCTAAACAGGCCAAGGCATGGCGAGGGGTAAGCTGCGTCCCCACAGCAAACTCCTCTCCCGCTATCGGAAGGGCGTGGGACAAGTACCCAATGCCCGACCTACCCGATGCAGGTTTTTCTAGGGTTTTCCCTGCATTTCTTTAGGCGAATGCCGGGTAGGATCCTTAAACCATAGCCCGGGGGCCCTAGTTAACCCTTGGCTACCTTCCTCTACCCTTCCACATCCCCCCTTTCTAATCCCTTCCTATGCTATTAAAGGGGAGTTGCCCAAAGTGGATTACCCTCAAGTAGCCTGTTGCCCTAAAAAAAAAAATCAATGCATTACATTACAATGCATTTCCTCCATGCATTAAAATATATATTAATGAAGGTTCTAGCTGTCTGCGTGTGCGTGTGTCCTATATGAACTCTAAAACCATTCATCTGATTGCGATGAAACTTTGGATAGTTTCTGTGCGCACCCTCGCGAAGGTTTCTATTTGGTGTTTCGAAGCGTTATGAAACTCCCAAGACGTGAACGGACGTGAAATTTAAAAATATGCTAAAACGGCCGATATTAGGGTCGATTTATTCCTTTTCGGGGTCAATGAGATTAAAAGTTTCTTCTTCATATGTTTTAGTGTATAATTTCAACTGCTTAAAGCATGGGAAGTCAGCACCACTAAAGGAGGGGGTGGAGGGGCGTTACATAAAATAAACGCGTACAACCGACATTGGTGTTAAATCGAGGGTTATAGATGTCAGTGAGCTTAATTCTGACATTTACCATACTGGTTATGATATAGTTCAGCCCCTAGGAGTGGGGTTGAAGGGGGTTAAACAAATTTCAGATTTCAATCTTAAATTTGTAGACCAAATTCTACCAAACTTTATACACAAGTTACTTACGATCAAGGAACATACTCTGAGGGGTTAAGACACACCTACCACCTTTAGGGGTGTTGGTGGAGCGGATGGAAATGAAAAACTTTCCTAAGCGTCGAATAAAACGTTTCCGGGATCGCTTAATTTGATAGTGTCATTCTAGAATTTTTAAGTGTCAAATTTTAACTCGAAAACGCAAGGGAGGGAATAACTACTATGGTGCGGGTGGTGGTGGAAGGGGAGTACCTAACAAATAATGCAAAAAAGACCTATATTAGTGTTGATTCCGCGGTTATAGGAGTCGCATTAATGATGGTGGTTGATGAAATTTTATGTTCCTCCTCGTGGAGGTGTACTCGGTTGAGAAAAGGTTACCCAGAGTAATTTTGACCCTGTTAAGTTATGGGGAAATTATTGATTTTCCTAGGTCTCTACCTATTTTGACTCTATTTAGTTAAAGGTATTAACTCCTATAAGGTACCGGGTGTAGTTTTAGACTTTATTAAGTTAGAGAATATTTTTTACTGTTATAATTTGTCCTGCTTTTTTAAATACTTTTATCTTATGTAATAGTTGAGTTTCCGAAAAACGTCAGTCATAGTTATGGTTTTTTTGGAGTTAGATTCCAAATGGTTAGGGTAAATGTTCCTAACACTGGCGCTATTGCTGCTGGTTAAATGAAATGTTTACCAAGAGGTAATCAATTCCTATTCCGGGTTAATTTAAATAAATACCCGGACATTTTATAAAAGACGTTCAGAGTTTCGGAACTTTAAACGAACCCTTAAAAACAAGAAATTAACAACCACAATTAGCCAAAATACCAAAGATATCACTATAAAAATCGTAATTATTTATCCGAAAAAAAGTTTGTGATTGAAGTTAGTTCTTTAATGCTTGAAATCTACAAGCTCATTTTCTTTGTCCTATAACACCGTGAACAATTATTACATTCAATTTGAAATCTGTATTATGCGTTTGCTATTTATCTAGATCGATAGCTAAAAAATTACACAGTGGAGTAGTAGGCCGTCACGTTACGTCCGAGGGGAAAATTATATTATGCGAAACAGATTCTTCTAAAAACAACACGTTCATTTTATTGTTTTAGACATCACGAAGCTTGCTGAGCATTTTTCAGCAAATCAAGACGCGTAAATCGAGCTCTTTTTAGAAAATTTTTAATTAGATGTCGCATGAGTCACTTCTACCTTCATTTCACTCAAACATAAGCTGAATTAAAAATTTATTTCCTACGTCGCATGTACCAAATTTCACGTTTCTACCTTCTATTGTTCCGGCTCGGCGTTGATATTCCAAGTGGAACGAGAAAAAATTACTTACACTAATTAATTTAAATGAAATTAACAAAATTTTATGGTTTATTGAGTTTTTTAACTAACGACTACTTTATTATTTTATCTAAAATATTACATTTCGTTTGACAGTATGTAAATGTTACATATAACATGAATACATCCAGCGGTTGTCCCGTACGAGTTTCAACTTATTTGTTTGATGTCTCCTTTAATTCTCAAGTTAACGTAGAACACGTGAAGGCGGAGGGTTTCTGAAGAGGTCTTGAATTAATTGATTTGGGTGGTTTATCGTGGTTAATTGGTTAATCTGGTTTTTGAACTAAGGTTCCCACATGTCGAGGTACCTCGACCTGTTTTGAGAGGTCGCAGACCTTGTCCGCTATTCTTTTTGGAATAATCGGCCAGCAGCCTCCTAAACTGGTCGAGGCACAGAGAAGGGAATGCTGCGACCCCACTGCAAATCCCTCTCCCGCCGTCGGAAGGGCGTGGGACAAGTACCAAATGCCCGACCTACCTGATGCAGGTTTCTCCAGGGTTTTCCCTGCATTCTTTTAAGCGAATTTCCGGGTAGGATCCTTAAACCATAGCCCAGGAGCCCTAGTTAACACTTGGCTACCTTGCTCAACCTTTCCGCATCCCCCCTTTCACTCCCTTTCCTATGCTATGTTTCTCCTACGGTAGTTATACATAGATCTTTATGTATAACTGAGTGGCGTACATACCAGGGTGCATCTGTAATCAGCCTTAGTTCTCTGTTTTGAATAACTTGTATACGGTTGATGAGAATTAGCAGCTGATCCTCAAATCTATATGCCATAGAGGTCGGATCAGACTCAAGTTTAGTAAACGTTCGGTGTATAAAGATAGTGGTGATCTTTTGTCCAGTAGATACTTGAGTGAGCGAAGTCGATTTCTTGTTCTCGTTACTAGGTTGCGAATATGGTGCACCAACGTTAATTTAACATCAACGTGTAGTCCAAGATATTTCACACTGTCGTCACGTCGTTAGTTCCATTATCACGTTCGGTGTTGTTTCTGTTCTCCGGTGGGTGAATTGGTTCAGGGAACATTCACGTGCATTCATAGTTGTTCGCCAAGAACTACACCATTCTGTAACCGCAGTGGAATACATTTGAAGGTGCTATTGGGTCTCATAAGATTTATTTGGCCAGCTGAGGGCGGCGACATCGTCTGCGAAATGACCAAGAGTTATATTTATCTTGTATGGGAAATCAATAACGCAAGTACGGTAGGGCCCCACACACTACCTTGAGGTAAACCTGGAGAGATTGCACAGGATCGTGAAACAGAATTTTGGTTTTAATCAAAACGTTCGTCCACTGAGATAGCTGTGAATGATCCTGTAGTATCAGGCAGGTGGTGGCTTGAGTTTGTTGAGTAGACCAGGGATTCATACCATATCAAATGCTTTTCCGTATTCAGAAATAACCTGTAGTCTCGTAATAAGTGTTCAGAATAGTCTGAACAGTGCGAAAATCCATCTATAAACAGTTTCATTCTTTCAGAGAATACTACATAATTTAGTTTATATAAATTATTAAAGAAAATTAATCTGAATGATCCAAGTGAATAATTGGTGGGAGATAGACCTACGTAATCTCGCAGAAAATTTTTGTATGAATGTCTTACCTTGAAAGCTATATGCCTTATGGTCCAAATATATAGTCTACCCAGGAAATTAGACAAAGAAATATTATTTTGGAACGTGTAATTAAGTTTCATTCTTTAAACGTAATAGCGAAATTTTTGATAAAACTTTTATTCATTTGCCTCTGATTAATACGAATTCCGCATGGAGGAAGATATTTCTTTTTGTACAGGACGCAGGTGCTGCCTATCCTTCCAGCAAACAAAGCCAGCTAGAAATAGTGTCAGATGTGACCTTCAATAACAAGCAAACACGATGCCCATTCACGCCTGCTCATAAATACGATGCTCGCTTGTTTACGTTGCGCCTGTCAACTGTCTCGATCGAGTCTTCAAAAGTCAGACCCACGAGTTTTCTTTCTCGGAGGCGCCTTTTTGTAGCTGAAAGTCAACATGCATAGCTTCCGGCTTATTCACGTTTCGTCTGCACTGTTCTAGACTTTCAGACACATCCGACTTACGATATTTTTAATGCATAGAAAGTTAAAATGAAAAAAATTACGTCTGATTGAAAATAATGAATAAGAAACATAGCCAGTTCAGACACAAAGGGTAATATAAACACCACACATCGTACCTGGGATCCTTTTACCTTTCGTCAGGTGCTAGGAAGAGCCTAGAGCAACACAACTGTACTTGTCAGTTGACAAAACTCAAAAGCGACGAAAATGCAACGACAATGGGAGAGCCGAAGGATTAGCGTAACAAGACCAACATAGACCACAATACTACATCTAATCTCCCTCCATGGAAATTTATCGACCTACAAATAGATACCTCATTGACCTTGATTCCCAAGAAGATCCTTAGGCCAAGTGCTACAGCTCACCTCGATGCGCTTACAAAGAAGCATGGAAACCCTACATTGGTTTACACAGATGCCTCAAAAACGGAAGTAGGCACTACCTGTGCGGTGATTCTTCCCAACTTCAACAGGAAGATAGCCATCCATAATTCTGCTTCTAGCACCACCGCTGAAACCTTCGCCATAGCAATGGCAGTTAAATACTGCCTGGAATCTTCAATCAACAGAATTATGATCCTAACAGACTCTTTGCAATCACTAAAGCACTTACGAGACCCTAAAATAAGGAATGGCACCATCAACGCCATCAGAGCCAACCTACATCTCTGCAGTTCGCGAGGGAAATCCGTGCAGCTTGTCTGGATCCCGGCTCATGCGGACATCGCAGGGAAACGAGGAGGTGGACGCACTGGCGGCCACTGCACAAGAAGATCTACCATTGTTCGAAGCCCCAACCTGTACAGGTTCGGACATTCTAAATGAATGTACAAGAAAAGTGGAGGGTAGCTGGCATGACACGAGGAGAGGAGGAAATAACGGCTTCTTCCATCATCAGCAGATCTGTGCCACCTCAACAACATCTCAAAAAAACAACAAATAATAGTCTCGAGAATTAGAACTTTGGACACCCAACTCACACACGTTTTCCGGAACAGATCAGCCCACCTGTGATGCATGTGATCAAGCCATTACCATCCAGCATATTCTATTTGAATGCACAAAGTATGAGGATACGCGCAGGAGGGCCATAACGGAGTTCTCTGGAGAAAACTTCTGTATACACACCACGGCGATCAAGAGCCTCCTGAATTTCGTCTCCGACGCAAAACTGACATCCGCTATTTGAAACGTTGTTCACAATTGGAAATTTTCTAACCTGCTGTAACTTAATTATGTAAATACTTTTACAGGGTCGCCAATAACCAACAGGTTGACGCGACCATAAATCAATTCATAATAATAATAAAAAGTGAGCAACGACAATGAAAAAGCAGAAGGTTTAGAGTAATAATAAGGGATCATAACAAATATTGAGTTTCATAGTATATGTTTGTACATTAATAGCTGTGATGCTCGATTTAATGTGAAACATCTCTGAAATGAGACCTGGTGTCAATGTCTAAAATCTTAACAGTTTGCCAATCAAATGTATGTTTAGAATTGATGATATGTTTCGATACTACAGATTTTTATCAATAGGAAGTTTGATATTAGATATATATTCTTTGATATATTATATATTATCATTAACTGATAGGATATACATTTAAGTTCTGGAAACGAAAATGGGAAGAACAGTAGCAACTTGAACAAAAAATTCTGTGAAGAATATCTCCATACACTATCATTGAAGTCAGAAAGAAGTTGAAATATTTTAATAAATCATTTCGTTTAAAAATTTGAAATTTTACTCATAATTAATTTAAATGATATTAAGAACCTTCCTGGAAAGCTCTGGAGGATGCTACCTTTGTGGGTGCATTCACATCTCTCTCATTTTTGAAATAAGGTTCCCACATACCGAGGTACCTCGGTCTGTTTTGAGAGGTGTACAGCCATAGCCCAGGAGCCCTAGTTAACCCTTGGCTACCTTGCTCTACCCTTCCGCATCCCCCCTTTCAAATCGCTTTCCTATGCTATAAGAGGGGAGTTGCCACTATGTGGATTACCCTATACATAGCATGTTTACACATAAAAAAATTGGCTGATATTAATAGAAGAATTTGGCATTGTATATGTGTAATCCCCAAATCCATGGTACACATGAAAAAGTCCTCAATTAAGGACGAAACGTGGTTTTCGTTGTGTATTTCAGTCAGTTATCTTATTATTAAATTTCTTATGACTTGCGGCCGATGTATTAACTTATTATCAAATTGAAATATCTCTGATAATTATAATATCTAAAAAACGAAGTTATTTTTCAACTAATTCATAGAACAACATAAATATCAGTTGTCGACATGAAAACTTAAATGGTAGGTCAGTAAGTATACCAAGGCCGGCACATGGACATTATACTAATAATATTTTTTCGACAAAGACAACCATAACAGGATCATTAATACCAGATGTTAATTTAAGAACTAAAAAATTATGTTTATATGTTTCGCTTAACTCCGCTAGGGATGGGGGGTGGCGTTTAAAAAGAAATGGGAAAAGGACCGCTATTTGTACCCAATAAATTGTTTTCTGAACCTTTTATATTAATAGAACGGTTATTGCCGACATAACTGTTTAGAAACCATTCAGGACTAAAAGAAAACAAATGAGTAAGAATTCATTTCCGTAAAATAATACTGCGACAGGAAAAAACAGAATTGCTGCTCATTAACTAAACTCAACTCCTTCCCTAAACATTACTTTTTTTCCTTTGCGGTGACCTGAGAGGCTCAAGTCGATTTAAGTTCCAACTCTTGGAAATTTCCACTTCACGGGTGTTGCACAGGGATTTCCTTTTTCAGTGGCAGCTGGATCTCCAAGTTAACAGGTAATCGTAGGATATAAACCCAAAGATTTTTCTGTGTTCTTTTGCCGATGAATTTATCTATCGTAACGGTACGTTTGCTTATCTATCTTATTTTTTCATGTTTTATCTGAATAGGTTTTTTAAATTTAGTTATTTATAAGATATTAAATTTTATTTAAATATTTATTTAACTCTGTAATTATTTAATTTTATTGCAGGGGAGAAATGAATCACAATAATTAATAATTTATATTTTATCAACCAAATAACATTAACTTCAAATACCCAGGGCTAATTTATGAAATAAACAAAATACTAATAGGGCTTGATGGGCCAAAATATGGTGGTACATGACTTTAATGATTCGACTTTGATGGCTATTATGTCCGTTACATTACCGCTTGCAGCTAACTTCTCATAACTTAAATCTCACTTCTCAAAACTTAAATCTCTATTCTTGAAAAATAAAGGCTGCCGTCTTCAAAACTAGAATCTAACTCCTCCAAAACATAAATATAACTACCTGGCTCGCGTTTGGTCTGCCAGCTCCCTTTACACCTCAGTTTTTCGAAATTCGCCCCCCCCCCCCCAACCATTTTTATCCAATATCCAATATTTTATCCAATAGTAATTAGATTTGTGCCCCCACAAATCTGAATATCTTAATTATCCCCACCCCCTCCGGGGTTCACTTGGCCAAAATAAACGGCGTGGGAAAACACGATAGTAATGGCGCCATCTGGTCGAGCATCTTATGTGAACGTGCTAAAGTATTGAGACCACAGCTAGCCTAGCCAGACACGCTCAATATTATAATCTCTACGAAGGGTTGCCGCACTTGGTTTGATTTCTTTTTCTCGGAGTACCTGGAAAGTGATCATTGACCCTCGCCAAACCCAAGCCGTGAATATTAATTTCTGAATATATTTTATTTCGTAAAAGAAATTAAAATACATAAATGACAAATAAAATAACCCTTAATTAATTTATACTGTTTGTGTACACTACAAACTGTCTATATAAAACTTTGGTAAGTTGCTGTGCGCACGCCCAGGAAGGTGTTCTGCGGGTCTTTTCCAGCATTAGGAAACTGCCAAGGGGTGAACGGAGGTTAAATTTTAGTACATGCTAGTGGGTTACATAAAAATAACGAGTAAATAACCGAGACTGCTGTTGAATCTGAGGTTAAGGAAGTCACTGATTTTAATTCTGACCTTTACCATGCTGGGTAGATGTAGTTCAACCCCTACGAGTGGGGGTGGAAGGGGTCAGAACAAATTTTCGCGTAGTCTTTACGCGTAGAGAAATTTCTACCAAACTTTATATGTGTTACATATGATCCAGGGACAAACGCCGAGGAGTTAATACACGACGACCACGACTAGAGGTTTACATTCGTCAACGGCCATTATTAGCGTCGAATAAAACATTTTCGGGGTCACTGAATTAGATAGGGTTATTCTCGAACTTTTAAGTGTCTAATTTCAACTCGAAAAGGCTAGCGAGGAATGCGTCCGTATGGGTGGTGATAGAAGTGTTGTACCACTGTGAACAAAAAGTAAGGTGAATTTATTTATAAAATATAAATTCTTTATTTATTCTTCCAAATCAATTTAATCCCCTTCAAAGTAATCCCCGTCCGATAAAACGCACTTTTTCTAACGCTTTTTCCAGTCCTCGAAACAGTTGCAATAGTCTTTTTCCGGTATATCCTTCAAGACCTTCTTCGATTCGGTTTTTATTTCTCAATCGTGTCAAAACGGCGTCCCCGCATTGGCCTTTTGAGTTTGCTGAATAGCCAGAAGTCGCACGGTGCCAAATCAGGCGAATACGGTGGTTGCGGAACGATATGAGTAGAGTTATAGGCAAAAAAGTCGCGAAGAACCAATGCAGTATGACATGGTGCATTGTCGTGCTGAAGGAACCAACAGTTGTTCGCCCATAATTCAGACGAATAGCTTCACGCAAACGACGCATAACGCTCAAATAATATTCTTTGTTGACAGTTTGTCCCGGCGGAAGGAATTCATAGTGCACCACACCACGATAATCAAAGAAAACTGCCAACATGACCTTGATTTTCGATCGCCTTTGCCGTGGTCTTTTCGGTCTTGCACGATATTCGCTGGATTGGTCGGTGGTTTCAGGGTCGTATGCGTAAATCCAAGTCTCGTCTCCAGAAATGATACATTTCAAGTGGTCCTGATAATCAGACAGCAAAGTTTCACACACATCAACGCGACGCTTTTTTTTCCAAAAAATTGAGCGATTTTGGCACCAATCGAGACTTGACGCATTTGAGACACAAAACATTCTTCAAAATGGTTTGGGCTGAGCCAAATGATATTCCAATACTATCAGCGAGATCTCTAATTGTCCGTCGACGATTTTAAAGTACCAAATCTTTGATTTTGTGGACGTGGCCCTCGTCGGTAGACGTTGATGGTTGTCCAGAGCGCGGTTCGTCTTCAACGCGTTCTCGGCCCTCTTTGAATTCGTTGTACCACTTATAAACGTTTTTTGTGCCATAGTTTGATCACCAAAGGCCTTCTGCAACATTTTCAACTTGTCCGCACAAGAATATTCGTTCCGCAAACAAAATTTGATGCAAGTTCTTTGCTCAACAAAATCACCCATTGCAAAAATCGAAAAATTCACTTTTGGTTGTTTACAAAAACACGTGTAGCTCGGAAATAATTAAACCTTTTAACAAACAGACGCTTGGCAAATATTATAGACAGTCCTACCAACGTAGGAAAAAAATTTACGTGCCTTCCTAATATCTGGGAGTTTTAAATGACAATTTCACCTTACTTTTTGATCACAGTGGTACATAAAAAAACTATCCTGTAGAGCGCGTTTCAGGATAATAATTGTACTTTCAATTCGTATAAACTTTAGTATAACTTACCACAACTTTTAATAATTTATTCATACCGCTCATCGATAGTAAAATGACAATGTTTGTGTTATTGGTAACGATAGTGAATTAATTCAACAGCTGCAATTTTAATAATAAATACGTCCAGTTAGATATCCAAACTGTTTACAACAATGTGCAATCGTAATTATTTTTCTTTACCTACTTTGTTCTTATTTTTAAACTCGTGGATAACAAATATATTCACGAAAATCATGTGTGTGTTTGTTTTCCCATTACAAATTTATCATTAAATATGCACAACATTGTTAGTTTAACCATTACACTGCGAATATGCGTGGGAATACATCAATATGTTATCGACATGATGAAAAGATTGCGAAGATAGAATTCCTTTCACGTAATGTGCAGCAGCTTGTTATTCTGCGTGCAGCGAGTAGACGACGCGGAGTCTGCAAGTCTCGTACGTAGTAGCGAGCTTCCGTTCCGATAAGCGCTCCACGGGGGAAAAAAACCATCATGGATAATTAGCCAGCCTGATGCACTTTCCGTTTTTATCTGCGGCTTTCACAGACTCAGAGTCTACTCTCATCCGCCCCGTCCAACTGAATGTAATTCTCTATCTCGCACAGAAATTTGTTTATTACTAATCCACAAACAGTGTTACACACTTATGATTTCTCATTCATTACATTAATTTTAAGTAAATGATAAGTCAAATTTTATTTAATAAAAATTTTTGCTCCGACAAAGCAATGATGCAATTCAAAAAATTGTATCAGATTTTTTGCTGAGAAAAAAAATGTTTTGAGTAAAATTCTTACAATTTATCTCAGGGTTAAGCAATATATTTTTTAGAACGGGCCAGCTAAATTTTGTGCGGGCTCCATAAAATATATTGAAATAATAACTGCAACAGACGATCGACACCAATTACCTCTTAATTAGTAAAATGAACAAATCGAAAAAATCCATTATTTTTTATTTTTAAAAAGTGTCATTATTAGAATTGTGTGCGTGACTAACTGTGGAACTTTTTAGAAAATCATGTAATTTAGATAAAACATTGTGATGTACACATTTTGAAATTTATTTCTCAAATTTATTAACTACATTCGTAGTTGCGTTACTATTTCCACGTTTATTAAATGACGTGGAAAAAATATTAAAAATAAGAATGGGGTTTTCCGATTTAAATATTTTAAATTCAGATTCAAATTCTGTTATTAAATTTTGTGTTCCTGCAGGAGATTTTTTTTTAAGTACGGAAAATATACAATAGATAGTTGTTCCAAATTATGAATTTCCTTTCAAACGCTTTAATTTTATAAAAAATGTTATGTACAAACTGCATTTTTTCAACTGTTTTTAGAAGTAACAGGCTACGTGAGGGAAATCCACATGTTGTCAACTCCCCTTTAATATCATAGGAAGGGATTTGAAATGGGGGCTGTGGAAAGGTTGAGGAAGGTAGCGAAGGGTTAACTAGGGCCACCGGGCAATAGTTTAAGGATACTACCCGGCATTCGGCTAAAAGTGATGCAGGACAATCTCTACAAAACCTTTATCAGGTAGGTTGGGCATTTGGTACTGGTCCCACACCTTCCTATGGCGGGAGAGGGGTTTGCAGTGTGGTCGCAGCATTCCTTTCTTTGTGCTTCGACCAGTTTAGGAGGCAGCTGGCCGATTATTCCAAAAGGAATACTGGGCAACTCTTACCGTATGCCTATGGTCTGCGACCCTGGAACATACATCTCAAAACAGGCCGAGGTGCCTCGGCTTTTGGAAACCTTAGTTCCAGAGACGGAAGAAGGCATCCCCAAAGGTAGCCAGTCCATTTCAAGTTCCATATTTAATTTCTACAAACAATTGAATATCGTTTTTTAAGTTACATATTCTTTTTTGCATATCACCCATACTCGACGAACAAGAAATCTATCTTCTAATAAATAAAATAGACTGTTTGTTTGTATATGTGTATAAATTTGGCCAAATTTCGCACACGTTTTCCTTTTGAACCGGAAACAAACGCTGTGGTGGTAAGATACAACTAGCACCCTCAGGGTTGGAGGTGGATATTGTAAAACATGCTAAACGACCGACATTTGCGTCGAATAAATATTTTCGGGAGTTAATGCGGTTGATAGTATTTCGCCCCATTTTGTTTGTGTATAATTTCATCTCCCTTCGGCATACGAAGGGAGCACCTTTAGGGATGGCGGTGGAGAGGCGTTAAATAAAAATAACGCAAAATAACCGATATAAATGTCAAATCCGGGGATATGGATGCCGCTGGGTTTAATTATGACAAACCGAGCAACGCTGGGCACCCAGCTAGTGTGTAATAAATTAAATTACTATATTCACTTTACAAATCTTTTAAATATTCTTTAATTTGGCGGTGATCTAATGCTCGAGATTTTATAAAATTAATAAATATATATCAACACTGTACATATATTTATATGATAAGGCATTGGCCTAAAAGTGTTGCAGGGAAAAACCATGTCGGTCAATATATTGTTCTCGGAGTTCAACTGGGTTTTGCATAATTATATTAGAACGCAACGTTTCGACGACTAAAAGCTCTGTCGTCATCTTCTAGGCGAAGTTGAACAACTGCACCGGGAAAGGCTTCAATCTTTGATCATGTCGAAGGTTTTAATGATCGGTTATCATGTTAAACTTACTGAGAATGTATGTGAAATTTGGAAGGACCTTAAAGAAATTATCATAACGACGGCTGATAAAAAGTTAGGAAAACTGGACAGAGCTAAGTATAAGATATGGTTTTGATGCAGAATGTGAACGTGTGACAGAAGGAAAAAAATGAAGTATATAGAAGAATGAATGACAGGAGCCACACCCGTAGTGCAGTGAAGGCGTCTCGTGCGGCCAGAAGGGAAGAGAAGAGAGTGCACAAAAAGAAAAACAGACATATCATCAGAAAGGAGCTCGAGCATTTCAGGAGTGTTAATGAAAGCAGGGCTTTTTGTCAGAGATTAAATAAAAGCCGCTAGGACTTTCAGACAAGAACTGTTCTGTGCAGAAGTAAGGAAGATCGTATGTGAGAACGAAAGGATGTGAAACAGATGGATGGAATATTTTGTTAAATTACTGAATGTCAACGCACCTTATCAGTTTGATGGAATGAAGAGGAAAATGTAGCTGAACCGTCACCTACAATTCTAGAAGTGGAGGTTCCTGTAAGAAAACTTAAGAACAAAATGCCCCAGGAGTGGATTTGTTAGAAACTGAGTTAATAAAAAATACTAGACAGGGATACATCAAGGGATTGTATTTATTTATTTCTAAACTTTTGAATACTGAAACAGTCTCAGAAGAATGGAGAAGCAGCCTACAACGCCCAATATAAAAAGGAGACAATTATTGTTCAAATTATAAGGAAATTAGCCTTTTATGCACGACGTACAAAATTCTCTCTGATATATTATTTTCTAGACTTTCCCCTTGTGTTGAAAACATTGTTGGGGAATACCAGTGTGGAACAGATATTTAGTAACTGTCAAATTCTAGAGAAAAGTACAGAATTTGGAATTGAAACATTTCACCTATACACTCATTTTAGTTCAGCGAATGACAGCATAGAGGCTGGACGAAGAGTTCTCGGGTTTGTGTATTTTGTTGCGCACAACGTTTCCATGGCTGACACTGCCATCTTCTTCAGGTGAAGAAAAATAGAGAATATTGTGTCTAGACCAATACGGATTATTAATAGGCTCCGACAAGGAAACTGTCTGCTCTTTAATATAGCTCTTGAAAATGTTATCAGAGATTATGGAATAAATGCAAATTTGTACAGATCCTTGCACATGCATATGATACAGATGTTATTGGGAGAACACCAAGAAACTTTCTTCTGCCTGGAAGAAACTGCAAACCATTAATCAAGAGAAAACTAAATATAATGCTAATGGGCTTTAGGAAAACGGTACATACAGATTCAAAATTCTTAATGGATTTATATATTTGGGATCTGCGTTCAATTGCAATAATAATAATAATAGTGTTGAGATCCAGAGACATATTATATCCGCACATAAATCGTTCTATGGGTTCACTAAACACCTAAGATCACACTTTATTTCGCGGAAGACTAAAATAATGCTGTATAAAATACTTGTAAAACCAGAATTAACTTATGAATCTGAGACGTGGATGTTAAAGCAGGCAGATGAGAAAACACTCGATATTTTTTAAAAGGAGGATATTGAGAAGCATACAGAGAGGGAGATCACTGGAGGTAGAGATACAATTATGAAATACTAGCTAGGTGCCCGGCGTTGCTCGTGTACTTATTTATATAAACTCGAAAAAGTATTTAATTGAATACTTAAATATATTCCTTGAGTATTTCAGGATATAATCGTCACTGTCTTTATACATTACGAAATATTACATTGATGAAATTGTTAGCTAGACTCAGAACTAATACAGCGCGAAAATTAACTTACATTTTCCCAAAGGATGGTAAAGTAATTCGTATTCTTCTTTATTATCATTCGATGGAGTATTGCTGTATAAAATTATACTTTTTATTTTAAAAAAATATTTATGCTTTATTTCATTCCTAATAAAGGAGATATTTCCTTTGTTCGTTGCGTAGTAACGTCTTTCTCTCGCGTGACGTCATTGTCTCTTGGCGCGAAGTAATTTAATATTTAATGAACACGGTTTTTAATTATAATTCTTTCCACCTTTATGCTATGGGTTTGTCACCCCCACAGTACCGGTTCTCGATTTTGGCAGAATACGTATACCAATTTTTGTTGCATTCTGTCCACGCGATAAAATTTGTATAAAGAACAACGTAAATACATACATACATACATACATACATACATACAAATATACATCCTTTTTTATTATATAGAAGATATAGGAATTATTTAATAAGCCGGATATTGTTAAATATATTAGTATCGTCGGATTGGACTGGGCAGGTCATATAATTAGGATTCAGAAAAACAGGACTGTTAAAAATGTCTTTTATACTATACCAAAAGGGACAAGATAAGTTGGATGACCTCAACTGAGGTTGGATGATGTATTAAACCGGAATATCAGAACGTTGGGAGTGAAGACTTGACGTACTGCCACCATGAATAGAAAGGAATGGCAGGAGCTTCTAAAAAATAAGACGCAGGCTCACGCCGCGTTGTCAAGCCAAAGACGATGATGAAAGAGCTACATCGTAGTCATGTTCTCACATTGTATTTAATACACACATTTAAATTTAATTACCTTTCTATGAAATTCTTAATTGCTATATGAAGTATATAAATACAATAAAATACAAAATGAGAAAGAAAACAGTAAACAAAGAGTTCAAAATTTATATAATAAAATGAAATATAACTAAAAGTTTATTTATAATTTTTAGGTAAATCTCTCAAATGTGGTGTAAATTCATTACAGTCATTCGCAGCAAATTCTTGTGTATTAGCTGTGAACGATATTTTAATTTTACAAACCTCTTAGAGGGGCATAACGATTCACAACCACATGTTTTACAGAAAATGTAAAATAATAGGCGAGCAGCATTCTTTAACTTATGAAGTTTGAATGACAAGTTTAAAAAATTCAATTAAGTTACATTCATTAGACCAGTGCTGCATTAGTAATGCCTGATCTTCTTTCAGTTATAATGGCCTTAATTCCGCAGACCCTATTTCAGAACATCACAAAATCCACTTTCAAAAATAACAAAAATAGTTCGGTTTAAAATAGGCAAATGAAGCTTTCAAACTTTTTACCTCTTAAATTCTGTGTTCAAAGTCCATTTGGGATTTCTTTATTTTTTTATTATATTTTTACAAATTTTCTTCCTTAATATTAATCTTTGTTTTCACTCACAGAAAATATTTTATGTTTTGTTGTCATTATCATGAATAAAAAATTGCAGTTTATTTCAAAACCAAAAAAATTTTGAGACAATTCTATGATATTTTTATCATTTTTTTGTAATGACAAAACTTAATTTTTCAAAATGTTCCAATATATCTCTGAAAAAAATATCAGAACGCCTCGTTTTGTTTTCTATTCCCGGGAATATTTTTACTTTTTCTTTTGTGCATGCTGTGATGGATTTAAGAGTTCCACTCAAAACGTATTGTAATGATTTAAATATATAATATTGTCTGAATTTAACAAATGAAGAAAAACAAAATTTACATTTTCTTTATATAGGAATCAATAATGGTGTCTAAATAAAAAGATTATTAAGGGAAAACTACAAATAATATTTATTAACAAAGTTAAAACAAGTATAAGATTACAAAAAATATTTGGGATCTCAGGGTCTTGATCTGGGTTTGATAAATGGCAGAATTTAAATAATCAAAATTACATTTACCTTTTATGGAAATCAAAGCGTCTGAACATAGACGAAATTTGTTGCGGAAGAAATAATACTAAAGATTGAATTTAACAATTTCAATTTTATCAAGAGTTAACGATCTCATTTTATCGATAATTAAATAATTAAAGAACGATCTGACTTATCTTTTAAACACGGTTTACAAATTATTTTTAAAGTTTTCTCTACTTACGGCCGCCCAGGTCTCATTTTTAGTTTTTCGTGCACAATTTTGGGGACATCACTGATTCTAAGTTCTCACAGACTCTAATTGGCGTTGTTTGTTAGTTGGTTTAACACAAATTGGTTGGTTCTCGATGCTTTACTGCAACCTGGATTTGTAGATCTCGTGGCTTTAGTTGACAATGGACTTAATTGGTTTGTCTGAATATTGCTTTACTTTTTAATAACTGAAAGCATGTTTGTGACTGGGCCACAATCTTTCGTTCTGACTGCCGACTGTAAAACTTTCAATGAGTTCTTTTCGTCCGTTCTATTCGCTGCCTACGGCCCGACTGTACGGTTCAAATTTTTATGCCTTGGAATTTTGGTCTTTTCTCCTCGCTGCTTACTGCCCGACTGTCCTCTTCGTCTCGTAGATTTTGAGCGCGTAGAACCTCAACAATGTTTTCTTTGCCTTGCCGGATTGTTGCGGCGTCCGCTCTATATCCACTAATAATGAGTCCTCTACAATCCAACTTTCCAATTAGAACAATGTCTTAATTACCAATTACTACAGTATATTGAAAGCCATCTCACAGCACACCAAAGGGTTATTGGACACTTAGCGTGTATCTAGATTCGTTTGTATCTCTTTTAAAAAATTCTTAAAATAAGATTGTCTTTGCACTTTTACTATCGATACCGTGAGTTACAAGGTCCAACATTTCTTAGATCTGCAGATACATACCGCACAAAAAATGGATAATTGTGGTACATCCTGACTTGTCAAGAGTTAAACTAAATACTGCACAATTTTTCCAATCAGATATTAAATATTTTTCAATATGTTTACTGATTGCGACAATACGTCGCTCAAAGGTTTATGAATCACCAATTTATGAAGTTTTGTATTATTTGAGCCAAAACTTTAATCCTTTCTTCCACGTTTCTCTTAATAAATTGTCCTCATCCATATGGACGTTTAGCCCGGGAAATATTCCACGCTATTAAAAAACTAGCTTCCTATATTGTGTCATCTTGACAAATAAAAAAGAACAATAGTCGTAATTGTTTGAGAATTCTAGATAGTAAGGACTAGTTTGTCCGCAAATTTGAACTGAGTGGATATTTAGCTGAAAGTGGGAATGATTTCCTTTGTAGTTTGCCAATGAGGCTCGACTACTTCGCACTATAGTAAACGAAAGCACAGTTTTTTTATCCGTTTTTGTTCTATCGTCTCGCCAAAGTTCAAGTACAATTGAGAAAGAAAATACCTATATTTTCATCAAAAGATATTGGGAGCCGCACTTAATTATTCGTAAGTCATCGACGAGCCACTTTAGACCCATGAGACTAATTTTTATTATTATTTTTTTGCCCTTAGAAAGGTTTTTATTCCAAAATCCACTATAGCTAGTTAATGGCAATTCATAGAAAGATAAGTTTTACTGTAAATAGGGACAAAATAATGTAATTATTAGATTTTTTTCTCAGTACGGACGATTACTCTTTACTTGGGTTCTAAATTTATTATTCAATTAAAAATTGTAATACATTAGAGAATATAAACGAGTAAATACCTAAACGGTGACTTATTGGTTAAGATTAAATCTTTTAAAATTACGGAGCTTTGATTTGCTTCCCGAGTAAAGTGTTTTCCGCAGTAATAATCATAAAAAATATTTTAAAGAAAAATAATAAAGAAACTCGTAGTTCATACAAATACATTTTACGACTAATGCTAATGGTAAAGAAAGACTTCTGAATTTATGAGAATTGGCAATATTATTGAACGCTATAATATATAGGTATTATAATAAGGCCACTGCCCATAAATTCTCTTTTTTTTGCAATCAGTAAATAATTTTATTGGAACCCACTATTGCGAAATTGTTTGACCTGGGGTCCTTTCTTTGGACTTATCAAAATACAGGACCCTAGGAACATACACTCTTCTAAAGACACACTCTTACAAAATACATTATTAATACATTATATTATAACCAAACATATTTCTAAAAAATATATAAAATGTAATCAAAAGATAAAATATTGTTAAAAATCTACCTTATATAGCATTTAGAAAACAAGTCAATAAATTTATTATTTTATAAAAATTAGGATATATCGAGAATCTGTAAATTAGACAGTAATGATTGTCAGTATGGCGTCTTTATATACTGAATATTTTTCGTAGTGTTCTTGAAGCAAACATTTAAGTGCATTGCTTTTTATTAAAGCCGAAAAAGAGAACAGAAAACGGACTCGGTTCAGTCAGAAGCGCCGACGAAAGAAAAAAAGAGATAAGGCAGGTACTGTTGCCTCCGTGCATTTTTACTCTTACACGTGAATTTCCACCTCAACAATATTTCTATCAACTGTACCGAAAATCTCAAACATTTTTATTGTCGTGATCATAGAGTTGACTGACAGTTATTTTAAGTTGTGTTACACGGGATATAGCCGTGATTTATGCACATTACGAAGTAGTTACTTTCTCATTTGCGTATAACCTCTATGTTTTTCATGGACTGACGACTGCATGTAGTCGGTCAATTTATTGCTATTATAGGTCTTAATTTATTACGTAACTAAATGGCTTTTGACGGTACACCGTGTGCCCCTATTGGGAAAACTATGCGTTTTTGTGTATACCAAACAATTCGGGGGAAAAAGGGACGCTCATACTATTTAAGTACACGGTTTTTTAATAACTGAATATATAAGACCCGAAGACGATGTCCCGTTGCTCAGTAAATTTTGAGTGTAGCGAAATGCTGCATAATCTGATGTATGCGCCTTTGCTTAGTCAAAACATTGTAAAAGCGATTGCATTAGTCAATAAACGCAATGAAAAAACATGGAAACTTTTAATAATAATAAAGAATGTGTACAGAGGAAAAGTACAACTTATAATCTAGTGATCGTAGTGATAACATCGCGTGTCAAGTATTTAAGAAAATTGTAGATGAACATTCCGGATCAAAGGAATACAATTCCTATACTGATTTATTGTTTAGAGTTGAACCAATTCTATTCGCATGCTACTGACGAAGATCAGCAAGCACTCGGCCCAACTTAATTTTCCATATAGTATCTCTATAACATAATTATGACGTTTCCTTACACTCACTCCAGACATACACATTATTCAAAGTCTCGTTCTACTGGTAAGTCGTCACGATAATGAATTATCTTTCCTCCCCAGTTTGGTGAGAGATGTAGATCATTGACCACATACGTTGAAAAACCTATATACACTACGTTCTACGAGAACAAAAGAAAATACATGCACTGACTGTGCAGATTATTATAGCTCCATCAACATTTCGTTGAGCTACCTTTGACTTCAGTTATTCAGATTCAAATCTCCTTTGTATTCACTCCGTCAGATGTTGAAATGTGATGCGTGGAATGTCACAATAGTGATAAATATCAGTGTCTACTTCTGAAAGATTTGATTGTAGTGGATCCAGCTGCTGAAAGGATCTTTCGACTTCGTCCCACAAATGCTTATTTGGTTTGAGATATGGTGATTATGAAGGCCACTTAAACAAAATAAAATCTCCCTCTCAAACAACTCTTGCACAATACATGATCCGTTGAATAGTGGACGGTTTGTTGGATGTAGCCATTTCCATTGGGATACGCTATCAACATGACCGTTTTTGAACCAAGGTTCCCACAAGCCGAGGCACCTCGCCCTGTTCTGAGAGGTGTATGTTCCGGGGTCAAAGGCCTTGGGCATACGGTAAGAGTTGTCCGCTATTCACATTAGAATAGTCGGCCAGCTGCCTCCTAAACTGGTCGAGGCACGGAGAAGAGTATTCTGCGTCCTCACAGCAAACTCCTCTCCCGCTATCGGAAGGGCGTGGGACAAGTACCCAATACCCGACCTACCTGATGCAGGTTTTTCTAGGGTTTTCCCTGCATTTCTTTAGGCGAATGCCGGGTAGGATCCTTAAAATATAGCCCGGGGGCCCTAGTAACTCTTGGCTACCTTCTTCTACCCTTCCGCATCCCCCTTTTCAAATCCCTTCCTATGCTATTAAAGGGGAATTGCCCAACGTGAATTACCCTCATGTAGCCTGTTGCCCTAAAAAAAAATAACTCTGCAATTGTCTGCGAGTGCTATTCTCTCGCAGGCAGAACCTTGTAGGAGAGACAGGAAGGAGCTACCTTAGGGGATGCCTTTTCCTCTCTCCGTTTTTGAACTAAAGTTCCCACAAGCCGAGGCATCTCGCCCTGTTTTGAGAGGTGTATTTTTCGGGGTCACAGACCTTGGGCATACGGTAAGAGTTGTCCGCTATTCACATTGGAACAGTCGGCCAGCTGTCTCCTAAACTGGTCGAGGTACGAAGAAGGGAATGCTGCGGCCCCACAGCAAACACTTCTCCCGCTATCGGAAGGGCGTGTGACAAGTACACAATGCCCGACCTACCTGATGCAGGTTTTTCTAGGGTTTTCCCTGCATTAATTTTAGGCGAATGCCGGGTAGGATCCTTAAACTGCAGCCCGGGGGCCCTGTTACCCTTGGCTACCTTCCTCTACCATTCCGCATCCCCCCTTTCAAATCCTTTTCTATGTTATTAAAGGGGAGTTGCCACCATGTGGATTACCCTCATGTAACCTGTTACCCTAAAAAAAAAACTCTGCAACCACCAACATGGAGGCTTTTACTGAATCATGTGGGGTCCATGTAGTTTCTGCCAAATTTAACCATCAGAACTATGTAAATAGAAACGTGATGTATCGAACCACATGCTATCTTGCCAATACTCGTCTGTCCAATTCTTGTGTGGGTCTGCCAATTGCAGACGTTTTATCTTTCCAACTTCAGACAGGCCCCTGGTTTTCGTATCCCATATGATGCAGCGTAAGGGAAACAGTGCGTTTAGAGATCATTTTATATGATCTCTGATTAAGATCTGCAGATAATTTGATGTATTGTTGTCCTTTTGTCATCTTGTACCAGTCTTGTCACTTCCGTCCGAATATTGACTAATCGCCTTCGGGCAAAACATCGCAGTTTTCAGGCTGGCAATCCACCTTTGAAACACTTGAACATTCTACGAATGTTTTGCGTTAATTCGCTCCGTGGCTCCGTGCACCAATGATCATCCCAATTTCAAAATCTAATAAATCGCGTCGTTTACCCAAATATGAATAAGCAAATAACTTGTGCTGAAGTGATAAGCAACCTGCTTCTCTTATTACATGCTCCTTATATGGTGCTATGTCACAGCTATGTCATAGCTAATTAGGCAAAAACCGTTGGAAGGTCATAATATTCCGACCAGTCAGAGTTAAATTAAACATCTTATTGAGTTCAGTAGACTACAAATTTTAAAAAAACTGATTAAAAGAAAGAAAATTTTTTCTCCAAACATAATTGGTCTTGATGTGCGACCAATATCCCGAATTTGGCACACAAAGCTTCTAAATGTGAACTGCAGATCGTATTGGAGAAGAAGAGCATTGATTTACGTTTCAGGTTATTGAGACTGGCTAAATTTACTGGGGCAATCCATCTGTGTTATATTAATTGTTGTGCTGAACGACCTGTCGGGCTTTGAAGCATTGAAGATTTGTTATATTGACATCCTGAAGGCAATTCTTTCGTCTCAAAATGCATGTTGTACTGAGATATGTGTAAAACAATAAGAATGTGTTATAGTAATTATCAAAGGGGCGTTAATAATTGTAATTATTCGGTTGGAGAGTTGGAGCCGTAAGGCCTGCGTTGAAAGCGCTCTTTGTCCGTCAGCTCTCCCCGAAACATTGGTTTCCGATTGTCGTTCGGAAGCAATGTTTTTACGTCCATTATTTCTCCATGCTTTGTTCTCGTTCTCATTTAGGCCCGAGATTTCTCCGGGTGCTTCTCTTACAACTGCTGCTGCAGAATGTGCAGAAATACACCGAGTTTCGACGCGGAAGCTACATTAAAACCGAATACGTTGCTATAGTTTGAAAGGAAAATTGCACCAAACCCAAACTGGCGAGAGTAAATATCTTGATCACATATGATTTTCAATTATACTAATATTTTGAAAAATTTAATGAAGAAATAGACAGAAATTCAGTAAATAAACGCCGACGTCTCTGACGTTCCATTCACCAGTACTCTTATTTTATATTTTTTTAAAATAATACGTTAACTCTTATTTTCACAAACCCTAATCCAATATTATATTTTTTTCAAAATTTCGAATACTCTTTTTCTATTTATCATAATTTTGCGAACATAATATGTGAACGTTCATTTGAAAATGATGCCTCTAAAGTTAAATATCAATATACTGATATTTCATGTATAAATTAGTACAGCTGATTGTTAATTCTATTTCCCACGAAACCTCTTTCTACCATATTTGTAGAAAAAGGTGACAAAATTTTTAGGAAACTATAACATAGTTTTATACGGCCTGATGTGAAGAAGTGGTCAGCGTCATTGCCTCGCATCACAGAGGTCCCGGGATCGAATCCCGGCATGGGCATGGATTTTTGTGCTCGTCCTGGTCACGAAAACTGAGGGAGAATCGAGTCACGGACCACGTGTCACTCCTAATGCCAGAATGTGTCACGTACGATGAAAGTCTGGCAGCCGTCTCGGTAGGCCAAGACACCTCAATGGGCTGTTGAGTCAGCAAATAATAAGACTATATTAGAGATGATGTTCGTGTTTCGCGAAACAGATGGAAACCATCTGGACTTGTTCTTGGAATAAATACCGGTCAATTCTCTGCTCTAATTACTCAATCTGCAACACGCAACAAATACTGTAAGTGGTCCAAAAGAACTACCGTGGCAACGATGCATTTCGGGCTCATTGATATGACTTTCTTTCCTCCATTTCCACTGCCTGCAGTTTAAATTAAAATTCACCCTATATAACTCGTACGTAATTACTGTAGTTCATTATTTTTCAATGAGAATGATACCAAATTTTTGCAGTAAATGTTATTTCTCCCCATTTTCACTATTACATTCCCCATGTTGTGAAACCTTGTTAATAGAATTTTATTTCACAATCATTTTATTTTTTGAAACACTATTTTCGAAATGAGCTACTACTACTACACCACACGGCCAATGTCATTCCGACTCCTCAAATGTTTCCAACACAACTTACATGCGTTCCAAAATTTATCAATATGTTCCGAACCGGCTAATTGAAGCTTTACACCTCTCAGAATGAAAATTTGGCTTCAACAATATCATGAAGAATTTTTGCTCCTTTTCTTATACGTAATTTATTCCATAAATTTAATTTAAGTCACCTGTTAACAAAAAATACGTTTATGACTTTTTAAATAAATTAAAATATAACACATTTGTGGTGCATATAACAAATTCAATCTATAGTCTTAATTGCCTTAGGATTATTTGGGCTTTACAACCAGACAGACGAAAATGAACTTTTTACTTGGAAACATGAATTTGGCAGTGAAAGTTACTTTTGTAATAATTATATAACTTTTATGGGAAATTTTACTTTAATCTCTGCACCGGAACTTATTATATTAAAAAATAATTACTTATTTAATTCTGATTATTTATTAAGTAATAAGACAGGGTAAAATTACATAGTTCAACTGTTAACAATTTATATTGTCAATAATAAAAACCGTCGTCTTCCTTTCCGAATTCAAAATGTGAAAGTTACGATGCATACATAAAAATTATGACACTTTTTCTCAGGGTATTTCGGTCTCAAAATGCTGTGGGCAGTCATAAATATTTGTAAATGCTGACTACTGTGGATTTTTAACTCAATACTTTAACGGTTATTTCCGGGATCTGTGAGGTAATCCGACTTCTCTGTAGTCGAAACGCCGCAAACTCTCGTCTGCTCAACTGTGTTCTCCCACTCGACCGACTACTTTACTCAACTGATCAGTCACTACTCAACTACTCTGCTCCTTCTGCATTACTATCCAACCTCTCCTTCCCTTCTCTACTACGACACTTCTTTTCCATTGCTTCCTTTTGTCTGCTATGTTGGCCATTTCAACAACCTCAGATCTTGAACTCTCTATGATACTAGACAATGATAATCGTAAATGCGTTCCCCCACAAATCTCAATATTTTCATTAGAAATTACCTCTACGGAGTGATATGATTAATTTCGAGTCTCTGGTCGCTCGCTTTCTTCTGAACACAAGAATTCCTGCGAAAATTAAAATCTTGGGAACATAATTTGTTTTGCCAGTTGTTTATACCTCCTGAACGCTTTATTGACCGCCGTTATTCCACTTAAAGGAAGGCCGCGCTGATGACTGCTTGCTTAGGTTCTGTACAATCACATTCGGTCGCAAAAAAAAATTTTTTTTTTTAGGGCAACAGGCTACATGAGCGTAATCCACGTTGGGCAACTCCCCTTTAATAGCATAGGAAGGGATTTGAAAGGGGGGATGCGGAAGGGTAGAAGAACGTAGCCGAGGTTTAACTAGGGCCCCCGGGCTATATTTTAAGGATCCTACCCGGCATTCGCCTAAAAGTAATGTAGAATAACCTGCATCAGGTAGGTCGGGCATGGGGTACTTGTCACACGCCCTTCCGATAGCGGGAGAGGAATTTGATGTGGCAGCTGGCCGACTATTCCAATGGGAATAGAGGACAACTCTTACCGTATGCCCAAGCTCTGTGACCCCGGAACATACACCTCTCAGAACAGGCCGAGGTGCCTCGGCTTGTGGGAACCTTAGTTCAAAAACGGAGAGGAAAAGACATCCCCAAAGGAAGCCCCTTCGTATCTATCCTACAAGGTTCTGCCTGCGAGAGAACATCCCTCGCAGGTATTGCCCGCGAGAGAATAGCCCTCGCAGGCTTCTTCCCGCAAAAATATTAATTACACAAAATTGTTATGTAAATAGTAACCCAATTAATTAATTTCGCCCTTGTATACTACACATAATTTAAAACGAGAATTACGAAGTACATGAAGTACCGCTTACACTAGTCTGCTGCTGGTTACATTCTAAATTCAAGTCTACAGTTATAAATTCAACTTTCTAAGTGAGAGACATTCTAAGTACTCTAATACTGAGCAGAATAAAAGCAGAACCTAGCAGTCTCTCTGCTAACGATAGCAAACAATATGCGGGCATTGCGCCTTATATTTACGAGTTTTGGAACTCGATAATTCATCAAAAAACACATGCCAGAATATTGATCTTTCTTGAGACCTATCCTATTGTGTGAACTCACGTTTTGTACCGGGGTATTTACTAGAATATTTCTATTTCATATTCTTCTGATCCACGTATGTTATTTCCAGCGTTACAAAGACACTGTCTTTAAGAGCAGTTGTAAATAGTTGTAGGTTCCTGAGGAATAAAAATAAAAAATAATTTTTTATTTTCCAACTGCTTCGGGGTCGGTTGCCGTCGTTGCCATACGAGTTGTGTTCTGTTCCTATCGGAACAGTCGTCCATTTTACCTAAAATATTTATTTTCGGCAGAAAATTACATTTTTCAGTCAATTGTTTCGGTCTTGACAACTGCCAGGGTTTATAAAACTAAATTTGTTAGTCTCGTCTGTACATTACCACCCGCCCTCCGAAAGCGATCATTATTGAATAGAGCTCATAAAGAGTAGGCGAGAAAATAACCACATTAGGGCGAATAAGAAAAAAATTATTATTCGAGATAACGTGATACTGGATCAATGATTTATAACTAATACGTTAAAGAAGACAAAAGTATAATTTTTTCGGCAAAAGCTAGCCTTAGTTTTACGTTAATGAAAAAGTTTGCAATTTCGGACGAAGGGCGCAGAACCATCTACTTCAAACAATTCCTCATTTTGTATTATTTACTTTTAAAGTCTCGTTTTTGCTTTAATAGATTACCAAATCCGTATGGCATCATTTTAAAATATTCTCTTCTTTTGATATGATTAAATTGTTAACTGAAAAGCATAATGTTCGTATTACTCTTTCGTTCCCGACGTAAATGTTATTTTATCTGACTTTAAATTGAAGTGTGAAGGAAACTCGGAGAAAGGGATGCCTTCTGACTATTTTTAACTAAGGTTCCATCTAGGCACTATGCTTCGGGGTCGGTCGCTATCGTTGAGCATACGGCAAGAGTTGTTCTCTGTTCCTATCGGAACAGTCGGCCAGCTGCCGCCAACAATAGTCGAGTAATGGAGTTGGTAATGCTGTGATCCCACTCCAGTAATCGGAAAGGAGAAAAGAGCCCAACATACCTGATGCTAGTTTGCTCTAGGGGTTTCCCTGCAAATCCTGGGTTTGATCCTTAAACTATAGCCAGGGGCCCTAGTTAACCCTTGACCCCTTTGGCCACTTTTCCGCATGCGTTCCTTTGGTATTGAAGGGCATAGGCCATAACGAAGAAGACCGTTAGATAGTATACTCCTAAAAATTCTACAAATTACTTCTCTTTTAGTTTTTACTAAAACAACTCGCCAATCATGATGCCTGTAAACTAATTTTTTATGCTATCAATTCTAATTCCAAATTGATAGAATATACATATATCTAATTCCAAAATGATAGAGATATGGATATATTTGGGATATTGAGTTATATAAATAGTAATCATATTCCACTTCAATTTAGGCGTAAATCGTTTCTTTCTTAAAGTCCATACTTCTGAGTGTTCGGGGTTTTATTCCTTTCTTCATCAATAGTGACGAGTTTTCTTTAGGACGAAATGCTTGGTACTACGTCCGTTTTTTCCTGACATATTTTCTAGTCGCAATGACAATGGAAGATACCAAAAAACTCTTCCAATTGCAATCGTTACGTGTATAGATGAGAAGGCGCGGAGCAGCTGAGCTTCCCCCCCTTCTTCACCCCACCACCTTCCCCTCTAGTGGCTACAGCAGCGCTCCTGGTGACGCGATATTCGTCGTCAGTGTGTAGCAAGCAGTTGAGCGGGAGAGGTGTTCGTTCGGTCGAATGCAGCAATTCTACAGTTGCAGTAGAAGTTACCTGGACATTTTTAAAACGAGTGAGTTCCCAAAATATAAACGCAATCTGTTCTTTAGTTCTGGAAAAAAGACTCGCATTAAATGATTTTAATTATTGTGGAGAATACCATATTCAAATCTTTCTATTTTTGTTGTGAGTTTTAATTAAATTAACGGTGTACGGTTTTTAAATTACCGTATCGAATAGACGTACGTGACACACATTGATTTTCGAGCTAATGAAAATCGACTTTAATAAGGCGAATTGCGCATGCTCTAATGGTCGACCTTTGCTCCCTGCGCTAACCTGGAGCAGCCTCTCCGTTGTTTTTTATATTTAGAAGAAGTTAGAATTAACTTAAATATCTCAGTTAATGATTTCAGGTAGTGTGTATTTGGCTGGAAGAGCGCGGGCTAGTAACATGTATGATGTTCACAGGTGGCAGCAGCAGCAGCAGGTCGTAACGAATATAGAACCGGTTTTACCAATCGTTTCACCGGCTGTTGATGACATATAACGGCAAAAGATGTAGCTTCCAAGTGGGTCAGCGAGAGACCGCCGGCAACGACCAGACGATGGCTGCGATGCGCCGTCCTCGATTAGCGACGTGTATGCAGCCAGAGTGATCGTCGCGAACGCCTCTTCCGAGTGATGCTGATGCAGACTGTGGTGGTTTTTTGACCTAGTTCGCGAGTGACATTGGGTGGACTGACTTTTCGCGTATTGATCGCTTCCGGAGAATGTGCCTTTTGTTTTCGAGTTATCTTGGAATAACGCGGCTGAAGTTTGTTGGTCCTGTTGCGTGATGCGACGGACTAATAACCGCTAGCGTGCGACAATGGGTGCCAACATGGGCAAAAACTCTTCCCTGTTAGACGCCCTCCCGTCGACGCAGGGGACCTTGCACGTGGTCATGCTCGGACTGGACAGCGCCGGCAAAACGACGGCTCTCTACAGACTGAAATTCGATCAGTACCTAAACACAGTCCCGACGATCGGCTTCAATTGCGAAAAAGTTAAGGGCACCACGGGACGAGCGAAGGGCGTAAGCTTCCTAGTGTGGGACGTGGGCGGGCAGGAAAAATTACGCCCGCTTTGGAGAAGCTACACCCGCTGCACCGACGGCATAGTCTTCGTTTTGGATTCTGTCGACGTCGAGCGTTTGGAAGAGGCGAAGATGGAGCTGGCGCGCACGGCCAAGGCTCCCGACAACGCCGGAGTGCCCGTGCTCGTTTTAGCCAACAAACAGGACTTGCCCGGCGCCAGGGAACCTCGTGAACTGGAGAAGCTCCTGGGGCTGCACGAGCTGGCGGGAGCGCCGGCCGCCACCTCGTGGCACGTGCAGCCCGCGTGTGCCATCACGGGCGAAGGTCTCCACGAGGGCATGGAGGCTCTCTACGAGATGATCCTCAAGAGGCGGAAGCTCGCCAAGCAGACCAAGACGCGAAAGAGATAAAGACTGCCCCTATAGGACTCTGAGCGAAACTAGCGAACGTTGCCACAGTTGTAATATATAAATTCTAGTCGTAGCAGGAACGATTCTGGTAGCTCATAGCGCATGATATCGATATTTGTCCCACGTTTTTATATATCAACTCGACCAAAGCAATTGAATGTTAGTTGTCATGTTATTTTGAAGGCGGTTTCTTTTAGTGCGCAAAATTTTACATTTTCTTAAAGTGGAATAGTGATATATATTTTTCTGGTAATTTGAAAATTGGTAACTGCACTATATAAGTAGGCACGTAGAACGGCTCTTAATATGAACTTAAAAAATTTTCTGCGGTTTGTAGTCACGTCAGCGGACGTAGTAATATAGAAAATTCTTGTCCACACTTCGCCTTCCACAGTTTGCTGAAAAAGTTTATTTTTCTGATCGAGATGCCTCAGCTTTATTTTACGCGCGTCAAATCTAAATTAAAATTACCTTTTTACTACTGTCGGCCCGAAAGATAGTACGTGTACAATAAACTTCTTACCATAAGACATAAATTTTATTTGTCGAGTTTTGGATGTGATTTGCGATCAGATTGGAAAAATTTGAAAATGTGTGATGAAAGTGTTAATATTTTTCTGTACAAATTATAAAAATATTCTATATTGCAAAAGGGTCCTTGCTGGGGACTGTTTAAATCAAAATTTAAAAGTTTATTTCTTGTTGGTATACCAGCCTTGAGTAAATTGGCCAACTTGATGTATGTCTACAATTTTAATTTATATGAAAACATGACTGATAAATTTCTGGTGTACCTGTACCGCTAAGAGGATTTTTGGGTGTGGTTTGTTGAACAGAATATGTTATGTTGACGTTCAAGTAGCCGTATTCACTCAAAGTGCTGTGTTTAATATATCTGATGTGGGCCCATTTCAATTAATGTATGCATCCACTATTTCTTGGTAATGCCTGCAAAGGATGCCTTACGAGTATTTCTATTGTTTAATTAGATGAAAATACTTAAATTCCTTATGTTTAAATGACATGCAGGCCTGTGCTCAAATTATTTTAATTAGAATAATAACTTTTATCACGTTTGGGATGTTTGATAAGTTTTATTACTTTATTGAAAGATGGTTATAAATGTTTGAGTCTCTAAGAAAGGTTACAATTGTTTATATACAAACTTTGACTTTTCGGCCTCAAATTATTAGACACATAATTTCCATATTCTTACGTTAAATGTTTTCTGATCAACCCATTTCAGACAGACTTTAATATGATGATAATTAATTTCTTTCATTTCCATCTGTTCCTCACAGTTTTATCTGATTTGCACAAAGATTATCTTATCTCTCTTGTATAACATTCATTTTTGCTATTTATTAATTTTTGAATTCTCTCATTGTTTGGCACATTGATTAAAAAAATACCTGGCAAGATAAATATTTATGGATCTGTAAGTTGTTGGTATACGTTTGATTTAACAATTTTGTAATTAGTTTGAATTTTGTAGTAGATTATTTATAAAGTCAAAGTAGGCCTGCATACATACTTTGACATTTGAATGGATCATGCTTTCTTGTATAATTGTCACATTGCGTACCCAAAGTATATAGAATTTATCTCCTCGGTGCTATTATTTTTCGCACTTAACTTTAACAGGTTAACATTTGGCATCACATACTTACCATGCTGCCACCATATAACATTAATTGTTGATAAAAGTTAAGGTGATTTGTAAATATATAATGTGTTTTATAAGTATTTATGTGAAAAATAATTACAATTTTGTAACAGTCTTCCTTCAGATGTTTCCATTTGCTCATTTGTTAAAGTATGCATGGTCCATTTCAAGTGGGTCAAATATAAGCTCATAACGTAGACGTATCGTGGAAGTCGATATACCTTCCGAAAATATCATTGACAGGTGATAATCTGTTTACTTATATTTATAAGAATAACTGTTTAATTTACTAAAACCAAAGAAATAGATATATAAATTTTATTATGAAGTTATAAATGAAATGTATGTGCAATTTTTTAAAATGTAAATTTGGGTATGTTCTGCTTATTTGTCGAGTGTGTTATATTTTTTCTGAATGTTTTTATGTTAATATATTGATCATATGAGAATATTTTTTTCTGTTTTACAAATACCTCTCAAATGCTAATTTATTCCTATTGAAAATTTATGGCAAGTATTTAATGCATTTAATATAAATGAATACTCGGGAAAATATTTGGCCAATAGTGGGAATAATCAAAAGTTTGGTGAATATAATATTGCTCATAATTTTATAATTAATGCATTAAAATTATAGCTACAATAATGTACCAGTAACAAATATAAATACAGCTACTTTAATGTGATCTGTGATCAATAATGGTACGTTTCTGATTCTTTATACTGGTAAGATAATCTTGGAATGTATCTAGTAAATCTGTATGGTAGATAACATCTGTATATTTAAGACGAATTAATGTCACCATTTGAGTATATGTCTACATAGAGTTGGCAGTTAAGTGTTGATTCTGTGTGACTAGCTAGCTTCTGTAGCATCGTAAGTTACACAATAACAGACTTCAGATTTTTGAGAATTACTTTGTATTTGAGTGAAGCATAACTATTAAAAATTATCTGCACAAGTGTTTCTGCCTGACATTGTCACACCAGTTCAACAGCATCCGCAAAGGCTTTTTAATGCTGTCTACTGGTAATGCTTATGGAAAATTCATTTTAAGTTAACCATTTAAAATATAGAAACAAGTTATATATACTTGCCGTGACCAATGTACATGAATCTTGGAATCAAAAAATACATATAATATAGGAACGATTCTCCTTCCAAACTGTCTCGCATGTCTGTATCACATCTCTTAGAAAACATACATTACTTCAGAAGAATATAGCAGAATCGTGTACTTTTTTAAATATGTCACTTGTTTTTCGATAGTAAATTCCATCAATGATCTAAGTGTTTACTTGTTAAAGTAATATTGTGGGAGTATGCTCTATGAAGAATTGGCAATAACAATTGCGATTTTTGTGTATCCTCGTTATGAAAACTGTAATGTCCGAAGTCTGGAGAAGTTCCATACAATTTACCATTTAGAATATTATGCCGACATTTCGTATTTATGATTTAAGATAACACACTATGCAACTAAAGGAAAATTCAACGTCGAACTGCCAATTCAGTTAAGACACGAGTCGTAAATATACCATTACTTTCTATAATATTGGCCACCTCGAATTTCCATCATTTTCTACTTTTAAAATATGAATTTGTACTATTTGTAGAGCGATATACCATCAATTTATTATATATACATATATTTGGTATTCGAGAGAAAGTAATGTAGACAGTGTTTGGATGTGGTGAAATGGTAAGACGCAGCAGATGTTAGTGAAATCAGGTCAGTAAATTAGTGAACTAAATTAATAAGTTTACTATTAATTTAGTTTGTTCAGAACTTTTAATTTGACGATTCCGTGTAGAAAACATCATAGAATTATAAATATCTTAGAGATGTGCTTGGCTGTGGAACATACCAGCAGAAATATGGGATTGACAATTAAACAGTAAAAAAATCTAGAGAAGCGCTCAAAGATAATATATCCCCTACAATAAAAATATGGGAATATACTTTCGGAACAGTAGAGCAGTTTAATTACTTGGGTATCAATGGAACATTGTGGGAAGAACGAAATCAAACGGAGATTAACAGCAGCTTATAGAGCATATTATGCATTAATAAGCCTACTCCGCTCAAGAATGCCACGAAACTAGGGATTTAGAAAACGCTAAAAAGACCGCTACTCGCATACGCCTCAGACACATTGTCCTTAACAACAACGGATATCAACATGCTAGATGTCTTTGAGAGGAGAGTACTGCGCAAAATAGTCCACTATAGAAAGGAGGCGGCCCATCACCGAGGACTGTGGAGCCAATCAAGAAGAAGAAAAAGAAACTTTAAATCTTTATCAGTAAAATCTACGATATTAAAGTTTCAGTTGCCCTCGTTGAACGCTTGGATGTTATTTCGGTACGAAATGATCAGTTGAAAACATTTAAATGTAAACTTTTAATATCCTGGTCGTCCGTTTGCCACTTACTTCTGCGCTTGGTTATTGAAATAAATTCTTCGATTCAATTAATTTATTTAATAAACACTGCTTGGCTCACTTAAGGGGATGGATACCCACTAACGGTACAACTGTACGGACTCCGCGAAGGCTGGCTTCTTCTTCGCGAGATGCTGTAGAATTCTTTACATGGAGCTTGGGTAAGAGTCTCGAGGTCAAAGTGATATTCGCACAATTACGCAACAGTGACGTAACGGTTGCAGCTGATTCGCCGCGCCGCGTCCTCTGCATCTCTATGGCGGAACAGTGATTTCTTCTCAACCACTTAATAAAAAATCTATAGAGACCGATATGATGATGATGTACATATCATTACGATATCATGGCAAATAAATTGCATTTCTTTGGTCAAATCACCATATTGTTTTCTCAGCAAGTCAAAAGCGGATTTTCTTTTAATAATAAAGTGCTGAACGTAAATAATAGGTATATTACGTGACGATTATCAGAATTTTTACGCCATAAACTGATGGGATGATTAAGTTGAAACTAAATAAATATATAATCATGTTAGTGAGTTTGCGAAATTATCACACCTTGTAAGTTTTGTTAAATATTCCAAACTTAAAAAGTTTATGCGGATGGTTATTATAGTTGTGAAGGCCGAATGGTAATCATCGAACTGGCTATGCGCCAACGCTTGTGGCAAATGGCTGACCAAGGTTTCCTAAGGGCGGAAGTGCTTTGTACTCGAATCTGTTGGATAGCATGTTAACCCCATCAACGCAATGACGCTGCCGACATTTAGTTAGAATAGTATTAATGTAGTGTAAACATTTTTTGACCATGGTACTGTGATAATCGTAAAATAAGTTCGAACCAACGAGGTATCGTGGATAGGATACGTGAGAGGAGAGGCGACCAACCAATTCTGGGAATGGGTAATTATAATTTACAATTTGTTACATTGGGTAAAAATAAACTAATATGTGGAACTAATCTATTGAGAAAGAAAGAGATGGTAGAAATAGAACGAAAATAGTTAAGTAAAACACGTGACCCTTATTGAGTTCTCTGTAGTTCTGAGCCCTCAAGTAATTGCAAATAGTTGGAAAGCAAAGATCTGTAATAACAAACATATCCAGAACACCATTCCTAAATTTCTATGTAAATAATTTTCGCATTCTTACGCTATGCTGACTGTTACTTACTATAAGCCTGGCGACAATATTCTGCTACTAATACAATAATTCAATAATTTATAAATATATATATATATATATATTGTAATAAACTACCGGAGACTTATTATTTCGCCCACCGTTGTGGTAGCCAAAACTGTAATAATTAAATATGATGGGCTTTTCAATGAAAAATTATAGACTTAAAAACAAATAAATTTCATTTAACAATTCTTGAAAGATTATACAATTTAATAAAAAACGTATATCTCTTTCTCTCATGGGTCTTTACTGGGTTTGATAACGGACAGACCACTTAAATAATCAAAGAACCCAACATTTATCTTCAAATGAAACAGAAATATTTAATCGTCTACACATCGACGAAACTTATTAACGAACTTAATCTACCAGATTGATTCTAAATTTAAAAGAGTTTATTTTATTAACACAAAAGAAAAGAACGATATCTGACTGTATCTTTTAATTCCGTTCACACATATTAATACAATGAAATTTCAACTTACGATTACTCAGGAACATTTGGCTCGTTCATTACACACACACTTTATAGACTCTAACACATATTACTGGTTCGACGATAGCTGATTCTCCGTTCGTAAAGGACATCTTACTTGCTCGTGGTGAAACTACTCGACGCTGGATGCAGTGTCCTGGGCTCCTACCATCTAAGACAGTGGTCAAATTTTGATATTACAACAGATTGAACTTCTGCATACAAAAATGTTTATCGTTGAATAACTTTGCTATTTCTCTCGCAGGCTGCAACATTTCTCCATACTCGGTGCTCGCCGTACGCCTCCACAACTCTCACTCCCCTCTTGACTCCAAGACTCAACTAACTCCACCTCCTAGCTCCAAAACTCAACTAACTTCCAAAAATCTTATCTTCCTTTTATATACCACAGTCCCTTCTCTTTTCCTTTGTTCCAAAACTACGTCGCAACTGCTCCTTGACAGTTTCTCCATTATCCTGAGATTTACATTATGCAGCTGCTGTTCCTTAGCTAGCAAATATCTAGCCACTCTGTCTTGTCCCGACGTCGCCAATCGAGACAGGTCTAATTTGTCTTTGCACTTGTCTTCTTACCCTCACTCACACGTGCGCGGTTCTAAATTCTCCAGACCGCCCAAACTGCACCCTCAATTACTCTGGACTTGTCTTCTCACCCTCACACGACCAGCGCTCCCAAGAACCTAAATAAACACATTACAGAATGTCTTTTCCACTGTCCAGGCCATTATCCGAAACAATGCCTGCCTTAACAGATTTATTTTGTGACAGACCTCCGCACATGTGCCTTGCCCTGACTCCTCCATACCGATCCTAAGTCAACAAGTGACCTGTTCAGGCCATTAATCAGAAACAATGCCTTTCCTTAACACATTTATCTTGCGACAGGCCACCCGCACACGTCTTGCGCTGACCCCTCTTTACCAATCCTAAGTACATATTACAACTTCCTCTGACGGCCACGACCATTAATCCGAAACAATGCCTTTCCCTCAAGGCATTACAATATATATATATATATATATATATATATTGTAATAATCAAATTAAAAACATTTATTTAATTTAATTTAATGAATTTATTCGTGCCACACGTTGTGGAAGCTATTTTGTAATATACAAAAAATGGGTGCTTTTAAAAAAGAAAAAATTAATAACTTTAGCAAACAAAATTTATTTATTATCAATACTTGAACAATTATACAAATTAAACATATCTCATTCTCTCAGGGTCTCAACTGGGTTTAATAACGGTGAATCATTCAAAATAATTAAAGAACACAAAATTAAATTTAAAAGGAAAAGATTTACTCGTCAATTGACAAACCTAAATTTAATTGTCGACGAAATTAACCTACAAATATTGCATTTAATTTACAATTTTTTTATCAATAAGAAAGGAACGATATCTGACATCTATCTTTTAATTTTGTTTACATCATTAACTGTTTTCTATTGGTACTTACGGCTGCCCACTGCTTCTAGGATACTTTGGATTTACGAAGCACGGTGATGGGTTTTGCATAGCTTCTACTTAGCTCACAGATTCTAATTTAAATATTTCTGGAACAAAGTCAGGAACCAGGAACCTCTTCTTCGGTTGCCTCCTTCTCACGGCTGCCCAGCTTAGCAGGTTTTTGTAGTTCTGCCTTCGATTCTCGCTCTCGGTACGTGTTTAATCTCCAACAACCTCACTTTATTTGCTAAGGAGCCAAAATGCAGACTTCCAGCCAAACGTCCACTCAACTTAATGCGCTCGCTTCTGATTTCCAACTGCATTAATTTTAGTTCCGTCCTCGACTGAATTCCATAGCCGACTGCCTCGTCTCGTAATTTTGAGCGCGCATTCCTTCTTCCAACAATACTCTGCTTCAATGTAGCTTGTAGTGTTCGGTACCGCCGTCAATAATGTTTCTCTAACAATTTAGATTATCAATTACACAATTAATGCCTTAATTAATAGGCATTACAATATATATGAACCGAGGTATTGGTGCGAGATAGTATTTTGGATAGGATGTGCATGCAATTTTTGGAAATTAATTTTACGCGCGTGAAAGTGAGGGGAATATTGAAAATAAAGAAAAATGTAATAATCAAAAGATGGCGTTAAATAAATGAAAAACTTATTAACAATTAACAAACAAAAAATTTTATTTTATTTTGTGGCAATAAAAGATAATTACAAACAGACCTGTCCTCTCAGGGCCTTTACTGGGTTTGATAATGAACACACAAAAAAAAGATTTAAAATCTTATTATCAAAACAGTTCACAATTTACCTAAACAATATGTCGATTGAATGAAAAAAATTAAAAAGTAAAGAAATTAACTTTGAATGACAATTAAAAGAGAACGAAATCTAACTTTATCCTTTAATTAGCGTTTAAAATTTTATTATATGTTACTTACGGACCGTCGGTCTGGTACCAGAACAATCAATTTTACCTCGTTCGGACAATTTCCAGTCTTTAATTATTTAATATCAGGACTTGGTTTTCACTGCTTCTACACTTCACTTTAATATTTGGCAAGATTGGCTGTATTCCGTTGACTGCTCCGCTCCACAATAATTTACCAATGTTCTCCTGGAAGTATTTCTCCACGAAGATTTTGGAAAGTTCTATTCTGACGAAAACTGCTCTTACTTTCCAATATTTACGCTGCAATACTTCCGTGAATGTTTTCTTTGTATTAATTCACAACTTTAACTAGTTATACATTGACAATGTCTAGTCTCTGCTCGAGTTATATTACTTGTTCAACTCCTCGTAATGTTTCCTCGCCAACTAACTATCCTAGTGCTCTCGAGTTTGAGCGCGCATACGCCAATTTTGACTTTTTGACAAAGCAAGCAAGCTCGCTTCTCCATTGTTGCTTTGTTCGATCAGACCGCTATAATGGATTTATCAAACAATTCAAATTTTATGTCGAAACAAGTAATGGCCTAATTAATTGGCATTACAATATATGGTATAAAATTTAAAGGAAATAAACAAAACCACCACTATGTGGTCAATTAATGGTATAAATTAATGATTTATAATTGAATTTAACATTTAACTTCTAAATACAAAACGTTTATTACAAATTTATATTTAGTTGGATTTTGTACAAAATCTTTTACATAAATGCCACAGTTTTATTGAAATTCTTAAATCATTAGGACCCATTATCGGGCCTCTAACAGTTACAGTAATCCGCAATTATAACCGAATTAAATTATAACAAAATGTTACAAAATAATGAATTAAATTTACAATAGAAATGTTAACATCTATAAATCTATAAAAATCTTAAAAAATTCCAAAGAAATCTGACGGTACCCAATTTTTATACTATGTTTACAATGGATATTCTGTACATACCAATCATCGGAGCTGCTCTCATAAAACACTACTTATTGACTTCACTAATAATTGACAAGGATTTTATTTAACAGTGCATCAATCAGCACAATAAACCGAATCCACATATTACCACAGGCAATGAACTTCTATAGAATGTTTTAGCGGAAAAACCGATCAGTTTTAAATGACCGCTGAGTTATATCTCGTTCATCAACTAACTTTTCAATCCTTATTCCATAACCAAAGTTATACTTTGCTAAATTTCCTGCCAACTGACCATCGGACACCTCTCCAACATTCCTTCTAGAACTTTTTCATCCAACAACTACCAGTCGACTGTACTTTACTGTCCTGGTTCCCAATGCAGACTGAAAAATTTACTGTTTCATTTAATACGAAGGTAGAACCCGACCATTACAGATGGGATTGCTCTCTCATAAAAGCTTTTCAACCTCACAAAACAATACTTTCAAGCACTCCACATTCTTACGCAACGCTGACTGTTGTCTACAATACCTGGACCATAATTATTACTCCGACAATACAAATATTAAAGGAATTATAAAATATCCTTTCGTTGTACACACACACAGATATATATATATAGTAATGACCAAACGGGTGTCTAAATAAAAAGATTAAAATTTTAACAAACAAATAAAATTTATTTGAATTTTTGAACACTTATACAATTAAACAAATATAAAAAAGGATCTCATTCTCTCAAAGGTCTTAACTGGGTTTAATAACGGCAGAACTTTTAAACATAATCAAAGAAACAAAAATTTACATTTAATTTGAAAAGAAATCTTTACTCGACTAGACATAGACGAAATTAATTATCGACGAACTTATTCTCCAAGATTGATTTTAAATTTAAAGAGTTTATTTTATCAACACAAAAGAAAAGAACGATATCTGAATTTATCTTTTAATTTGGTTTACATATATGAATACCATGAAATTTCAACTTACTCAGGAAAATTTGGCTCGTTCGTACACACACACTTTATATACTGGCCGTTTTAAACACTCATTCTAATAAACACTGTTGGTTTGACAAAAGTTGGTTCTCCGTTCGTTAATGAAATATTATTTGCTCGTTCTGAAGATTATTTGACGCTGGATGCAGTGTCCTGGTCTCCTGCAATCGAAGACAGTGGTCTAATTTGAGAATAGAATAGATTAGACTTCAGCATACAAAATGTTTATCGATGAATATTTGGGTATTTCTCTCGCAGACTGCAACTTATAACACATTCTCCTCCCTTAAACGATGTCTCTCTTAGTCATACTCTCTAGCTTCGGTGATCGCCGAACAACTAACTATCAAATCCTCCAGTATCGGTGATCGCAGTACCACTCTCTCATAACCTCCAGTCTCGGTGATCGCAGTACGACTAACTCTCAAAAGCTTATCTTTCTCTCATATACTCCCAGACTTTTCCTTTGTCCATTGTTCGAAAACTTCGTCGCAAATGCCAGTTGACAGATTCTCCCATTATCCCGAGATTTATATTATGCAGATGCAGTTCCGTAGTCAGCAAATGGCTAACTCCTCTGTCATGTCAAAAGCCGACAATCGAGACAGGACCCTCAATTACTTTGGACTTGTCTTTTCCACCCCCACACGCACGTGCACTGTTTCTCCCAGACCACACACCCAGCGTTTCCAAGACGAAGACATACTCAGTCCTAAATAAACACGTTACAAAACTGCCCCTCCAACAGTCCAGACTATCCATCACAAACAATGCCTCACTTAACAGGCATTACAATATATATATATATATAAATAATGTAGTAATTAGAAGGAAATATAATTAATTAATTAACAAGATTTTGGACTTGTTTTGTTGGCGGCGTAAAAAACACAAATTGTGTACAAGAATGCTTGCTGGGTATTGTCGAAATACATTTTGCGGGACGCGCAGTGCTCCAGATTCGTTCGCGTTTTTCTTTTCATTCGTTTTCTTTTACTTTTGTATTTAATATTGTATTCCGTTAACTTCAATGAGTTTGGATTGTTGATATTTTAGTTCATTGTATTTGTTCATCCTATCAAACACAGTGGTGACCCTGAGATAATGAGAAATTCAACGTAATTGATTGTAAAATTATGAAGCTATATTTTCATAGACCGCCACGAATTAAGAAAATAAAATTGAAATATTTGTTTGTTAAATTGATGGAATTCGGCGTGCAAAGTAGGGCTTATAAGGTGTAATTATCAACAATAAATTTTAAAATACAAAATAATTTTGTTAATTATTCCTGAGTTAAGACCACCTTTTAAATTATTACATATTTGGCGTCGTCAACGTGTGGCTAACTATCATTCAAATTTTAATTATTATGTTTTGTTAATTGATTCATTTAATTAACCTATCAAGGTATTTGTTACAATATATATTGTAATATTAAAAAAATAGCTATTTATACGAAAAATATATATATTTCTCAATCTGAATTTATCTTAAATTGCTCCACGTTGTGGAAGTCAAATATGTAATAACCAAATAAAAGACTTTAAATTAAATAGACGTGAAACTTTGTCGCACCAAAATATAAATAAACGACAAATGATATGAATTACTTCAAGTTGTTGCCAAATGTTATTTACAACTAAAAGGCTAATTAATTTGCCCACATTGGAGCACAGAATACTATGAATTAGACAGGAAATTTTTAATTAAACAAATTATTAAATTCAGTAAAACAAAACAAATTTACTTACTCAAAATACAATTTAAATCCTTATTTTATCTTTACGTCACATTTATATCAAATTTTTACAAACAATTAATTTTTACCATTTTGTAGCATTTAAGACAATTTATACCTTTATTTTTACAATGAAATGAAAACTCAATATCTCAGGGTCTTTACTGGGCTTGATTGAAAGAACGAATATCCAATTACAATTGGAAGAATTTACAGAATATAGAAAATACAATTTAATAAAGGTACTAGAAAACGAAATTAACCTTTCACCTTTAATTTACGGTTTACAAAAATTATTTACTATTAAATCGTTACTTACAAGTTGCATTCTGAATTCAGTAGCATGTTTCACTTTTAAAATAAAATGGCCAATTCTGTGCATAGAATTTACACAGACACACGATTTCATAACACAGAACTTTATCCTATTTTGTATCCTTATTCCAGACTGTAGATTTCTGATGCCTCGGTTTCAATGGTTATTTGCCTCGTACCGATGTTTCGCCCGCAGCCACCAGTCAGTTTGGCCAGTATGATTGCCAACTCCCGAACGATCAATTTATTTAAAATGTTCCATATCTCCCAACATACACCACGCCAGAGTTCAATTCTTGCATTTAACTACTCTTTCCAACATAGTATCATCCGCCTCCCTCAGGCTCCAACTTTAAACATCAAACTAACATGTCCATTTCCTTCGGTCTCTGCTTTTCGACTCCAACATCCGCCTCCCTCAGGCTCCGGCTTCCAACTGACTAAATTCTATATATCCTCTCTGTCAGTACATCCCTCCTATTTGCTCTCCGGCTTCCAATTGAACTTCACCTTCGTGCACCGACCTCTGGCTGCTCCAGACACCACAACCGCCACGTCCGCTCTCCGCTTTTCGACTAACTATTTCTATCAAAATCCCCTCTCCAGAATATTCTCATTTCCCACGATCTTGCGTAGACACACACAGATCATATCCGGCTTTCCCACAGTATTTTGTTCCCACAGTCTTGGCGACGAAAATCCAAATGCCAATCAAACTAATTTTGAGTCAACAGATTCTGTTACTAATTCTTTGTTCCGCACACCGTCAAACAGAAAATCCAAGACATAGAACAGACAAAAAAAATACAATTCGGCTTACTTTCCCAGTCTGCGCTGTCACTCAAATTTTGTATTCATGCCGACAAAGTTGTTCGGAAACATCAAAATAGATAAAAGCTGGCATCCGCCTCTCCTCTGTGTCGTCAGATAATTATCCTATATAAACAAATAATGGTCGTTTTTTAACAAATAATGGCCTTTTTAAATTGGCTCCTTAATTAGGTATTACAATATATATATATATTAACCTCCCCTTTCGGTTAACTTTTCAGGTGGGTTTAAGGGATTAAAGATTATAAGGATTGTAAGAGAAACACACACGCCAAGAGAAACTTACCTTGGGTTTGGAAAACCGAATTTTGACATTGAACTTCTACAATGTTATACTTACAGTGGATAATGCTGGGAAAATAGATTGATTTTATAAATTAAAATTAATGACAAAAGATTCACACAAAACAAAACTAAAATTGTACAAATTAATTATGTGTACAATATAATTTAGTAATGAAATTGATGTTATAACCTCAAAATAATTATATAAGTGTTCACTTACACTGTTTAATGTTTCTGAATGTTTCAAAAATTGAAACGGAAATAGAAACACAAAAAACAAATTTCTCAGTCTCAGAATGTTTCAAAAGGAGAAAGAAAGACAAAAAACAATTTTCTCTATATACGCCAAACACATTGAATTGAGCTAAAACATCACCCCACACTGGCATATAAAGTTTTCGAACCTCGTCGATCTGCTCTGTCCTATCGATCGTGGATTGGAATTTCAGCGCTCAACATGCTGCGCAGGGTAAGAATTTGGGTAGGTCCACAAAACCTTCCAAAGTTCGGGAGTTGGCTTGCTTCCACGACGCACAGCCTAGGCCCGGGATCACACTTCACGTAGACGATTGGCAAGAGAAAAAAGTCTTTCAGGAAGGAGACGGCGTCTTCAGAGTGTCACTCTCTCGTAAAAAAGTTACGCAAATTTTAAAATAAACTAAATGTCCGGGCTGAAGATTATACAAATAAAAATCTAATTATCAGATTAAGATGTTTTAGTAGGCAGGATTCTTGCGAGATTCATTTTTATTTTTAAGAAAAAAATTATTAATTAATTTTGAAAATATAAATAAAGAATGTTAAGTCAAATGAAAAATGAAAAATAAATATTAGAATATATCCGCCATCCAAACAAGCATTTTTAAATAATTAAAATTTCGAATCGCGCGAGCTAGACATATTTGCGATTGTTGATTAATAAGATGTACTGCAAGTACAGTCGTGGTATAGAAAAAAAACCTATGAATATAACTGTCAAAAGTGAAAATAAAAATTAAAAAATAAAAATTGTTATGTTGGCATAAACATGGGATGGTACAAAAAATATATATTGTAATGATAAATAAATTAAATTACCTGTGTTTGATAAGTAAAGAACAATCATAGAATTTATAAATTAAGAAATTAACAATCAAAACCAAAATGAGACATACGAAATTGACGAATACCTTTAACTATCGTTTACAAACTTAATTAAATTGGTTTCTACTTACAAAAATGTTCAGCTGGTACCAGACTTAGATTCCTCGGCTCGGGCACATAATTTACACTAAAAAGGCCATGAATCACTGATTCTACACTTGATTGTCAAACACACGGTTGTAGTTATTGAATTTTCCTCCGGGAACTGGATCTGCTGCACCTCCGGATCATCAGCCAGACATATTGTTACACATTGTCTATATGTGGAAAATGTTGAACTCAGTACGCGTAGGAATCTTAATTTGGCGCAAATATTTGATTACTCTTTGAAGTTGTTTACAAAGTATCTCGCTGTCCAAACTTTCTACTTGTACTTAAAAACTTGTAACTTCCCCGGTTGAATTATATACTCTGGGCCACGCCTTTAGTTACTCTAAAATTTTGCTCCCTGTACCCACAATATCAGACGGACTCGCCTTTCTCTTCCGACTACAATTTTAGACAGACTGTTTCAGAAAAAACCTTCGCGGCCGAACAAAGCCCGCCGTCACATTGTTGGCTTTGAAGAATTGGTACCGCTAACAATCCAATTATTAAAATCATTACTAATTAAATTAAAAAGATAATCAAATTTTTAACAAACAAATAATTTACTATAATTTGTGCCCTCCAAAAATTAAAAACAATTACAATCAAAATTTAATATATCTTATCTCAGGACCTTCACTGGGTTTGATAATTAACAGAGTAAATGATTTAATGATCTGATTAACAATTCAGTTTAAAATTTACCTAAAACAATAAGTCGATAAATGAAAGAAAGCTAAATGAAAGTGAACGAAATGAAAGATGAACGAAATCTGACTTTGCCCTTTTAGTTATCGTTCACAAATATAATTATCAAAGTTTTGTTACTCACATATTATTTGACTGGTACCAGCATTCTTTTTTTGCTTCAAAAGTACACTATAATGCAAATTTTATTACACTAATTCTAAATTTCTTAACAGATTCTACACATATGAAGTCGAAATGCAATTACTCAGCGCCCAGGAAAATCGGATGATTCTCTCCTAATTATTCAGCTATCGGATGTCGTTTTCCCTCAACGCGAAATTGTTCAAGTTCTTTATAATGAAGCAACCCTTGCTTTACCGTTGGCTATTTGGCTAGTTGTCTCTAGACATCTCTCTGTCTAACTAACTGCTTGCTTACAGGAACTCACGATTTGCAGATTTTAGTCTTTTACTGATGTATTTATCAATTTGGATTGAACTGCTAAATATCTCGGTGAAGATTTGTTTTTAATGTCTCTCCTCTCGTGGCTGATTGTAGACTCTGTTTTTCTCTTTCGCTCCTCGCCGTAGACTCAAGACTAACTATACTTTTGCGCGCGTAATCGCCATTCCGACTCCTCAACAAAGAAACAGAGCCCGCCGCTTATTGTTGCTTTGCTCGCTCATATACCGCTTACAATTCATTTATTCGCTGAGAATTTAAATTATTTAAAAACAATTAATGGCTTAATTAATTGGCATTACAATATATATTGTAGTAATTGGTAATTAATACATTGTTCTAATTGAAAAAGTTGAATTGTAGAGGACTCATTATTAGTGGATATAGAGCGGAAGCCGCAACAGCCCGGCAAGGCAAAGAAAACATTGTTGATGAGTCGAGAAGGTTCTACGTGCTCAAAACATGCGAGACGAACGAACAGTCAGGAAATGGACAGTCGGGCAGTAAGCAGCAAGGAGAAAAGACCAAAATTCCAAGTCGTGAAAATTTGAACAGTACAGTCGGGCAGCAGACAGCGAATAGACCAGACGAAACATTTTACAGTCGGCAGTCAGAACGAAAGAATGTGGTCCAGTCACAAACATGCTTTCAATTATTAAAAAGTAAAGCAAGGAGACAGAGCAACTAGTTGCAGTAAAGCATCGAGAACCAACCAATTTGTGTTAAACCAACTAACAAACAACGCCAATTAGAGCCTGTGAACATTTAGAGTCTGTGAGAACTTAGAATCAGTGATGTCCCCAAAATTGTGCACGAAAAACTAAAAATGAGACCTGGGCGGCCGTAAGTAGAGAAAAACTTTAAAATCATTTGTAAACCGTGTTTAAAAGATAAAAGTCAGATCGTACTTTAATTATTTAATTATCGATAAAATGAGATCGCTAATTCTTGATAAAATTGACATTGTTTAAATTCAGTCTTTAGTATTATTTCTTCCGCAACAAATTTCGTCTATGTTCAGACGCATTGATTTCCATAAAAAGTAAATGTAATTTTGATTATATAAATTCTGCCATTTATCAAACCCAGTTCAAGACCCTGAGATCCCAAATATTTTGTGTATTTTATACTTGTTTTAACATTGTTAATAAATCTTGTTTAATAGTTTTCACTTTAGTTCTTTCATTTAGAAACGCCACATTCATATATTATATATTTAATTATTACAATATATATATACATATATATATATATATATATATATACAAATATTTTTTAAGACATCAACATATACCTCCATATTTACTTATACCCTCAACAAAATCTGTACTCTCCCTCTACTCTTTAGTTGTCTTTTCACCAAACTGCCATCGATCTAAAAAACTGCCTTCTCTGGTTCATTGCAGTTCTTTCTTGGCAGCTTCGGGCCACGTATCAAATTTTTTAATAATCCTTTTATTCAATCGTATAACAATATTCCTTCGGGCCCAACACATCCAACTACTCGAAGCCAGTAAATATGTGAGCTCCGTGTCTCACCAGTAGCCCGACTAAACCATCTGTGAAATTGCGAAAAACCACGTTCATTCCACCGCAGGACTGTTTCCGAATTTCGTTCGTCCACGCTCTGCCCCAAAGAGATTTAGAAATCCTACCCTGAAATTGCAGTTTATACGCAAAATAATTAATAGAAATTACATTCGTTGCAATATTATAATAGATATGTACTGCATAGTTGCACTACTCTCCTGAAAAAAAGATGCATACGCGTCCGAAAATTGACATGTGAGTTTATTTCTGCACGACATGTCGACATCTGCCATAAATTACCCGAAGCCCTTAATTCTTTCCTTTCCATGTCAATTATTTTGTCAATGTCATGATATCCTTAGTTGCAACAAAGAAAACTTTTCTATAATACGAGAAACAAAAATGTATTATTATGATGCTTATTTATTAGGAAATGTGGGATTGTAAACATGAGAATTTGCTTAGAATCGATACGTTTTAGATCGATGTTACCCAACGTGGGGCAATTCGAAAATATGCTCGTCTAGAATTTTAAAACCGCTAGCTATGATTTAACTTACACAAAAGGAACAATTGTTGGCATCTCAATTTGTAATAAGCATTTGGTTAGTGTTGTGCTTTTTATTGAGCCACACTGGAAAGATTGGAATAATATAATTCACAATTTACTCAGAGAGTATTGTTTACTATGTCTAGCGAATGACTAGGACATACTGCATTGCTCTAAGTGGTTGTCTACTGTAGTCTAGCGCCAACTTCGCGTGTAAAATGAAATAAGAACTTAATTTCGTACAAAGCTCGAATGGGGGACAGGTTTTGCGATCTCAAATTAAACTAAATTATTACTTTGTTTATGCACAGAATTATTACTATAGAAGAATTGTGATTCACAAAAATGAAATTAAGCTTCTTCAGGAAATCATTCAATTTTTTAATATAAATAATATGTATTTTACACAGGGAAGGGGGAATTATAAATGGGGAATGGTAAAAAGAAGGTTGGGAAACACTGTTTTAGATAATGACGATGGAACTATCCGTCGACACGTTGACGCGTTCCTCCAACGGCAGACAAACAATTGCAAGACGGGTACTATATTGTAATAACCATACAGGGTATAAAATAAAAAAATATCTAATTTTTAATTTTAACAAACAAATTTATTAACACAAGAAGAATTTACTATTGAATTCATATTCTACTATTATAATAAGAAACTCTTGCTCTCATGGGTCTCTACTGAGTTTGACAACGGACAGAATCGAACTATTAAAAAGACCCAACATTTAAGTTTTAAATTAAACAAAAGTATTTACTAAATTTATTAATGAACTTAACCTATAGATTGCTTCTAACTTTATTATCAAAAGAAGAGAACGACATCTGACTGTTATCCTTTAATAACGTTTACATCTGTTAATATTGTACATTCCAACTTACGGTTTCTCAGGTTTACTTCGACTCGTTCTTAAGACACTCACTTTATAGCTTGACATTCACTCACTGACTCTAACACAATATCACTGGTTCGCCGTAACACCCCTTGACGTCGTTGGCTGCATCCAGGTCGCCTACCATCGAAGACAGGTCAAATTCTCCTACTCATACAGATAGAGCTTCTGTATTTTAAAAATGTTTATAGCTGTTATGGTTTTGCTGACTGACTAACTGTCTCTTCGATGCGTCCTCCGCCTCTCTCCCACGCTAACTGTGTCTGTCTCCTCTCCCACGTTAACTCCAACTGTCTACACAATAGGTTATTTCCCCTATATATACCACCAGCCTCCTTGTTTTTCTCTTGATGCAAAGTTTCGTCGCAACGGCGCGGTGACAGAATCCCATTACTGAAATTTACGTCCCGGCCACTGGATTCCTTCCGCCTTGCGAAACCCGACAATCGCGACAGGTCCAATTTGTCTTTGGACCTCTCCGCTCACAAGTGCGCGATACTAATTTCTCCAGATCCTAAGTCAACAAGTGCCTGGACCCTCATCATCCCAAGTAATTGCGCCATTCGACATGCTTGCAGCTGCAGTATTTTGCCCCCGCAATTACTCAGGACTTGTCGGCTGCTCTCTTTTGTCCGACTCGCACAAGATCTTTTCTTGCAAGTCCCAAGCAACTACGCCACTTGTCAGGTCATTCGTCAGAGACAATAGCCTGCTCTAACATAGCCACTTTGGGGCCATCTGCTCGCCCACGTTCTGCGTTACGAATTCTTCACGCCGTTCCCCAAATCAATAAGTTACTGGACCCGCAATCACTCTTTAGACCTAATTGCCGCACCGTCACCAGCACTCATCGTAGATAAATGTCTTACTGCTCCGTCTTGTCACCTCGTGACAGGACCCGCGGTTCCTTTTCCCTCGCATTCTCTTTACGACATGTGCGCTGTTTTTAATCCAATGCATTATATTATATGCATTACAATATATTCTAGAGAAACAAGTTTGTATTATTGTATGAAATTTTTTTTATGCAAAGAACATAGAAAGTGATATAGCAATTTAATTTTCCCCGAAATGATGCACATCTCTTTACACTATCACCGAGTCGAATATTTCAATCACGGTACTTATGTATAACTAATTGCCCCTTCAACCTGTAACCATTTATTCTCTGAGTGAAAGTTTTTGAAAAATCCTACGGTTGGTTAAATTTTCCCTTTGTTTATTTTTATAATATGAATCTCGCCAAACACTTGTGCACGCGAATTGTTCCATTTGCTTATCTTCCTATTTGGAAGTGAATATTTTCTGATATCCATATTTTGCTTTGATCTCTTCAACGAAAATAAGGAAGATTTTGGATTCTGATGCAAGTTTCTTACTGTTTCTTAAGTTGAGCGTTTTGCCTCCAACATAGTTGTTTTAATATGGAATATAGATGCAGCTTGGTTGTTATGTTATGTGTGAAGCATTTGTGTTCCGGTGTTGTGGCAAATATCTTGAAGTGAAGTGCGGAAATTAACCCGGCAACCTGGCGTTCACAAAAATAACCCACTCTTGACACAATGATAAAGGTGGCGTTAGGGATTTGGGAATCCCCACACTACCGTTCCTCTACCTGCATTAGGACTGAACCGTCGTTGAGCCTCTGTCCCTCCTGTTCCTGTATATGCCGGATTATAGGCGTTCTCCTTAGAGAATTTGCTGAGCAGGAATGAAAAGCAAGCGAGGATGTAGCTGTTAGGTATGCGTGGAGGAGCAGAGGAACCAGTGGTGCATGTTAAGTAGGGCCGAGACACTCTTTACACGTGACTGAGAAGCTTCTATTATCCATTTCACAGAAATTTGTATGGGAAACATTGACTGTCAGGTAATTAGGCATGTTTGAGGTTTTGCAACGCTATCAATTTTGGCTCTGGCAGGCCAGCAAAGAGATTCAAGCGGTCAACAGCGAATTTGACTAACACTCATGTTGGCAACGCAAGTCAATGAACATTGCTATTTACGAGGCCTGTCTTAGCTGGCTTTGCCAGTCTCATGTGTGATATTTCCTCACACTGTCTAACTGGCGGCGTATTTTGAGCGGCCGTACCGTGAGCGGACAACAATCCCTCAATCTTCACCGCCGAGCTAGCAGGTATAAAGTTTTCCGAAGAGCAACTTTATCAGTCTTTAACAATTATTATAAATTATCATGTTTGTAAAACCTTGCTTTGTTAGAATTTTTAGAAACATAGATTTTGAAATTAAATCATTTACATGACTTAACAACTCCTGAAGAAGACCTAATAAATTAGGGATTAAATTTTTAGAATTGTTTTCTATTATAATGTTTAAAAATTTATAACTAAACACGTTAATGTTTTCAATTATTTAAGGATAAATATAACTGTCAAAAGATTTTTATCTTAATTGATAATTTCTAAGCATATTTATTAAACGAATCACTACCAATTGGAACAGTTTCCATATTATAGATAGAGATAGGAATTATAAATCCAGATAAGTTTCAGAAATGTTATTCATTAACATATTAATTTATATTCACTTAATGTTATAACCAAGACTGATAAAGTTGCTCTTCGGAAAACTTCATACCTGCTCGTTTAGCGGTCAGGATTGAGGAAGGGACTGTTGTCCGCTTAGAATACGACATGGTCTAACTACTTGGCAGGGACTATAGACAAAATCGAAACACCGATGTGGGAAAGATATCATCAAACTGACAGTCTGGTTGCATGGAGAGTGAAAAATAAATGTAACCAAATGATAATTACTTAACATTATACGATAGTTCGAATATTATTATAATCGTCATAATTAGGTATTGAGTCATCCATTCGAACTAATAAATTACCCTTTCCAATATTTTAATTTTTCCTTCTAATCATTGATACAGTGAGTCCTCCTAAGTTCTATACATATTCATATTTCATTTATTACCAGTAAAACTTTGTACAAAGTCATTTGGCATTGTCAGTTCTTAAATTTAGTATTTACAAAATAATAGAGCTAATATTAACTCACTTGGTATATATACAGGAGTGCAAATGCAAGAGAATTTGTCATATAAGTAAGATATGAAATATTTCTGTACCAATAGAATAAGTTTTTTACATTATATTTTCGTAAAATAGATACATTTATATACTGAAATTCGTCTAAGGAATACAGCCATTTATTTATTAGCAAATCCTTAACAGCAATTTTAAAGTTTCTCCCATGTAAATCATAAATATCTTCTTTGTTCAATTTGTGGTGATTCATAGTTGGTCTGTAACAGAGTATTATAACAGAGTAATATTTATTAAACTCTGTAGCAACCAAGAGACGGTCTGTTATTATATACCCTGTACAGTTAACAGTATTTTTTCCAACTTAGTTTTAGTATCCCTGTTCCTGATATTATTTATTATTTTCCATGTGCTTTCAGATATGTTATCAGATGTTGTTAGTATTTTATTTATATTATTCTTTTTTTTTGTTTTACCAATGCTCGTACTTTGATAAATATGTGTTGTAGTATTCATGAACAGATGAATCTGTAATTTCTAATCTTATTAACTACAACTGGAAGATGTAATCTACCATGCTTCGATTAAACCTTGCATACTATATAGTTTTAGGAAGAAATGCATGTCAAGATAGCATAAAATTTTCGAGAAGAACTTGTCCCACTTATCATTTATGTTTTGCCTTATACCAACTTTCATGCCTTATACCAACTTTCATGCATTATAATCTTTTTTTTGTAAATAACCTATGCTCCTTGGTAATTAAAGAATTTCTCCTATTACTGTGGCGTCTACCGTGCCAGATGATAAGTAACCATAAATAACTATGGATGCCACTCCAGCTATAGCTTACGCCGCCGAAGAACTTCTTTAGTGTGTGGGAGAAATCTGACCGATAGAATGGCGATCTTTTATATGAATTGTGTGATTTACCGCGGCATCACTTAGCTAGTTCTTTCTCAAGTATGTAATAAAACAGCCTACTGCTGTAATTCTAAAATTCATTAAAAGTTATGATAATCTCCTTTCTAATATAACATAGTTATATTATTATTATTTGCTGTATTCTGCCTTGCGACAGACCCGTAGGGGTTGTTCTGGGAATTTTTGTATCCATTTAATCCCACCTTCCACTTCATCTTTTAAATTACCATTTTTACTGTTAATCATCGAATCGTCGATATGCCATGGATATGAAATGTCTCAATATATAAGGAAAACTCTAGCGGCTGATGAATTATTCTCTTGATAAAATCTCGGTCACGATGTCGCCGCTTTGATGGTTCTGGAGTAATGGTCGTGGAATTCGTGAATGCCATGTTTGCTTTTACAGCTGGTGACGTCTCGGCCTTAGATAAAGCGCCTGATAATGCCATATCTCTGAAGCGGTGAGTCATTGATCAGAGATGCTGAGCGGCGAAGGTGACAAAATACGTCTCATATCTGTATATTGTTTACTTCCAAAGATGAGGCAATCACAACTAAGGAGTCCTACATAAAAGCCATGTGGCATGTTATGAAAACACTAATTAACAAGTTTCAAGACTAAAAAACCATAAATTGATTGTGCTTTATATAGCAATTCGCTATGAGCTACGATTGCTGAATAATAAATTAGTATGGTTGGGACGAAAGTGCCTATACTTTGGGTGTGAGTTTTAAAAGGAAACAGGGTCATTTATAAAACGGGTAGCTACATAGGCACGGCAATGAAGGAAGTCCAGCGTTAATTCCCTTTGGATCTAACAATTCTTGGATTTTCATGTTAAGATTCTTCAGTTGCTGGTGGTAGCAATGGGCATTGATATTTTCACCAGGTTTCAACAGTTCATAACAAACGATACTCTGCTGCCGCCAAACGCAAGCATCGTCTTCCGTATGAAGCGATTGGGTCTTGAGGACGATGTTGATGGTCGGCCGGGGTCAAATTCTTGTGTTTAGGGTTCTCGAAAGATATCCACTTTTCATCACCAGCCACAGTAGATGCAGGAACGACTTTATTTTTTGTCTGGAGACAAGATTTCGCATATGTTTTGGCTTCGCTTCATCTGATTATCGTTCAATTCATGCGACATTCATTAGCCGATCCTTCGAACATTTCCCATGGCACGTAAGCGCATGGAAATGGCTGGTTGTAACACCCAATTGCTGGGCAAGCATTTTTTTTGCGATTGGGTACCGTCCTCGTCCAAGAGAGGATGCTATTGATGGTTATCAACCTTCCTGGGTCGATTTTCAGGTCAAATTTCTGTCTTTTAACAGACGAAACCACGTTCTTTCGGATAAAGCACTGTCACCATGGGCTTCCACAACCATTTTATGGAATTCGGTGGCCGGTTTGTTCAAATTGAAGCAGAAAGCAGAACTTCTCGCATATGCTCTTTTGTTTTGTGGAAAAATTGACATGATTACTGAAGGAAAAATGTATTTTGTTTTAAATAGCTGATGATGTGCAGTGACTATTTTTGACAGATGAGAACCATCTTAATGGCCTAATTTGATTTCCAAAACAATAAGAGAGCGTCAAAATAATTTTACCTATTATTAAGAGTTGTAATCATTCCTTTCAAAATCGTATCAAGTTTTTATTCTCTTACGTAATTACAAATTTCAATTTACTTATTATTAAGTCATATTTTAAGTATATGTTTCATCAGTTTTCTCAATCTTAAAGCACATCATATATCAGTAATATAAATCGTAATGTTATTTAAAAACAATCTCGCATTCTTATTTAAAACGATAATTATAAATTTATAATGTTCTCTGGAACAGTCGGCCAACTGCCTCCTAAACTGGTCGAGCCACGGAAAAGGGAATTATGCATACCCTCAGCAAACCCCTCTCTTGCTCTCGAAAAGGCGTGCGACAAGTACTCAATGCCTGATCTACCTGATGAAGGTTTTCTAGGGTTTGTCCTGCATCACTTTTAGGTGAATGCCGGGTAGGATCATTAAACTACAGCCTGGGGACCCTAGTTAACTCTTGTCTACGTTCCTCTACCTTCCCACATGCCCCTTTTCAAATCCCTCCCTATTCTATTAAAGGGGGAGTTGCCACCACGTGGATTACCCTCATTTAGCCTATTACTCTAAAAAATGTTTTGGAATGAACTACATTTGACAGTCTACTCGAAAATAAGCTAAGAAATACGAACGAAGTTAATGCACTGGATCTCTTCTCAAATTTTTAAATGGTGGAAAAATTGGATCAAGTATTAACATGTATAATTATTTATATTAGATACACATTGATTTATTATTTGAGATGAAAATAGTTTTTATTTATTCAAGATGTTCCGCTAGCATTTATTTTAATAAAAACCCCTTTAAGTGTAATGTGTATTCTTTAAACTGTTAAAAATATAAAAACCGAGTAATCTATATAATGCGCTGGTACTGGTGCTTTAACCATGGTCCAGTATTACATAAAATTTCTTTTGCAAATCGAAGGGTAACGTTTGCGGCAAGAATAAAACCAATGCTGCTGTCTTGATGTGCTAAAGTATACGCGATTTAAATCCTTTATTACTGATTATAATTTAACTAATTTTTTTATATATATATTTGATTTTATCGAAGGCGGTGTTCAATACATTACATGTCTTTAAATGAATGTGGAATAAAAACGTATGAATAATTATTCTATTCGTTTTATGTTGTGACAATAACCTTACCTAAGAATAAAGCAGTATTTGTATCTCAAATGCCATTTATGAAACAATTCAAATGAATTTATGGCTTAGCATGATATTTTCCCAGGGTATTTTGTGAGCCACCAATAAATAAAACATTTAAATTCGTGCCACAACACATCAAAATTTTTATTACCTAGGAGAACACGAAATCTGGCAGAAAGAATTAAAATGATGCACTTTTTACACTAAAACTAATTGAGAATGAAAAATTTACATCTGATTGAAAATTAATAATAAGAAAGATAGGCAAATATAGACAAAAAAAAGTGATAATAAAAGTACCATACTATGTTTCTGTTTCTTCCTGCACTAGTCAGTTGACAAACATCAAAGACTTATAATTAATAAAAATTCTAGATGTCTTCATTTTACCACACTATGACAATATCTGTTCAACGAACCAGAAACCGTTCGGGAGGACTGGATAGCACCAGAGATAATCCACTTAATTAGCCTCACACCAGCCACCATCACCTAATCGCTCACTAACTTTTATAATCGAACAAATATGTCACTTCGCAACTCTGGTCTTCCACACTCACTAAATTCTCTTACCAACAACTTCGTTACTCACATACTAAGAACTGGACACTTTCCGACACAGTGGAAAGTCGCGAAAATCATTCTAATACACAAGGCCGGCAAACCACCAAACCTCGCTGAGTCATATAGACCTATAAGCTTACTACCTGTTACCTCTAAACTATTTGAAACACTGTTACTCATAAGACTAATCCGTATCATAGAAGACAAACATCTCATTCCTGATCACCAATTCGAATTCAGGGCTGCACACTCTACTATTGAACAGGTTCACCGTGTGGTGGACATTATTAACGCATACTTCGAGGCAAAAAAGTACTGTAGTGCAGTATTTATCGACGTCAGTCAAGCATTTGATAAAGTTTGGCACAAAGGGCTACTATATAAGCTAAAGAAGTGGCTACCGGACTACCTCTACCTCATATTAAAATCATATTTATATGGCAGACTATTCCAAGTAAAGTACGAAGATGCACTAACCGACCTTAACCCTATAAATTCTGGAGTGCCCCAAGGCAGCGTCCTGAGGCCGATCTTATATCTACTATACACAGCTGACCTACCAACATGCGAAAGAGCTACAATAGCTACATATGCAGATAATACTGTGATATTAGTCTCAGAGGATGATCCACGCAGCTACAAAATAGCCTCAATACCATCCACGATTGGCTAAAATGATGGCGCACAAAAATAAACGAAACAAAATTGGTACACGTGACTTTTACCAAACGACGGGGTATATGCCCGCCAATAATACTCAATGGACAGCCTGTACCACAGTCTGACTCAGCAAAATACCTGGGAATGCATCTCGACAAGGACCTCACATGCAAGACTTACATATGGAAGAAAAGACTACAATTAAACATAAAAACTCAGCACACATCTCTGGCTACTGGGTAGAATATCAAAACTTTCCCTCGATAACAAACTCCTAATATACAAGACCATTTTCAAACCCGTCTGGATGTATGTCATCCAGATTTGGGGAACGGCATCATCCACCAACATAGCAATATTTGAAAGATTTCAGTCGAAAATGCTCCGAACATTCACTAACGCACCATGTTACATAACGTATGCAGACATACACAGTGACCTAAAAGTGAATACAGTGAAAAGTGTAATAGTAAATAACAGTGAAAGATACATAAAAAAACTTGAGTTACACCCCAACCAACTTGCAAATAACCTACTAGACAGTAATAAACACAACCGCAGGCTTAAAAGAAACTACACTCTGGACCTGCCCTGCCGCTTCTAGCTGAGAACAATAACTGGAAATAACCTACATAGTAACAACACCCAAACTGCAACAGTAGACGTATTAATGTATGCGTCTTCTATACAACCCACACTCATACACAATATTTACTTATTGCTTTTATTTTCAGCAGATCGTAAATAGTTATTAATAAAATAAAATAAAATAAAAAATTACCTCTTGCAAAAGATTTTCTGTCTATTTAGAAGTTCCTTGGCACGTGGATGCTTGTTCTTCATCATTCTGGAGGTGTTAGCTGCTGAGACAGTTGTGCCCCCCATTCCTAATATACTTTGCATACAATAATTTTGGTTAGTCACAATACTTCACAGTTTAGAGTAACGTGATGGTATTCTGATTGACGCCATACAGAAAAAAATATATATATATATTTATTAAAAGTTTATAATGGTCGCGTTACCAACTTGGTCATTGGCGACCCATAAATAAATTACAAATAGTGCTTGTTAACGTAAGTATGCTGCGATTCACATTGATTCCAATACTATACATACAATTGAACAGTTTGAAAAATTAATTATACATTTCAAATGTAGGTTTCTTACATTTACATTTTACAATTCGGATTTGTTAATTATTTATCATAATAATAGGATAATTAATTATATTAACTTATTTGAAGCTGCGACTGTTTTAAATTCCACTGTTCTGTAGTTATAGTTTGTTTTTATTAGGAAGAGGCAGGCGTCTGCTTCTGAATATGTATCACTCTCTTGTTTCTTGACTAAATTTATGAGCCTTTTTATTCTACTTTTTGCCGTTTTATCATTTATGTGTGGGTGAAAAGAGTCCAATACATTTATGAATGATGTAGAGGATATTTTGTAATCTCTAATAATGGTTCTTGGGTTCTTTCAGTCCGTAGCATTTAGTATAAGAGTCTTTAACAGTTCCAAAGAGATAGGTGGAGCACTGGTTTCTTCTTAATATAATATTTTTAGTTGACCTAATGATTGACTAAGCGCCGTATATTTATGATCCTGAATGTTTTTTTTTGTTTTCTTGGGTGGATTAGTGCTTGTCTTATGTTCAGGATTACTGTCGTCTTTCTTATCAGCTTGGCTCGTCGAGCTCGTAGTTGCAGTTCTTTTTTTGTTTGTTAGTTGCGAATTATCCATGTCCGTTTTTTGAGGGTTAATTATTTGAATTACGGGTGTCGGGTTCTTACACTGAATTTTGTCATAATTGTCATTTATTATTCTTCAGTATTGCATATCTATTAGGACAATTTATCGCGATATGGCCGGGACTTTTACAATGATAGCAGTTCTCGTTCTCCGCTGCTAGATACACCCTATAGATAGTGTCTTCATATTGCTCCATTATCGAATCCGGAAGGGAATTTACCTTATCTGGGTTAATGAAGAATTGTCTTCTGAAACTTTTAATGTGAGAAAATCTTCGGTCACCAGTACTTATTCTAATGTCCGATATTTTAGAGTCTGGAATTATATTTAGCTTTTCTAATTCTAGCACAATAATCTCGTTAGGGATAACTCGGCATACATTTGACAAGATTACTCGGCAGTATTTTTGCATTAACGGTCTTATATTAACCATCTCACCCTTCATTTATGAACTTTTATTAGGTTTTCGACATCCTCCTTAGATGTTAGAAATGCGCATATTCTGGAATTGGCTATTTTAGAGATTTTAGAGATGATGGGGTCACTAAAATTAGATAAACCTATTAGGTACTCATCTGTATTTAAACTTGCAACTGCGTCGAGAATTATGGCATGCATTTTATCCGGTTTATGCTCCGTGGCCATCACCTTCGAATACAATCTAACCTCCAAATTCTGTGTAGACGTCATCTTCAGGTATTCGTTTTCTTTATACTTTCTGGGATTAGTGGACTTTCCTTTATATAGCTTAGATATCATCTGTAAATATATTCTTGTTAGTAGAAACCAATGTCACCAAAAAAAGAACCACATAAATATAATAAATGTTTTTCTTCGACTAAATTTTACCTTATTCGCGGCTGGTACTGTTTGTAAAGAAGGTAGTATTGAGATATCTCCCTTATCAGCGATAATGACCAATTGGCATGAAATATCCATTTTTAATGCGTCGATTATGAGAAAAATGTGTTTTTTTAATTCATTATAATAGAACATGCAAGCGTACTGTGTGTATGTTTGTCAAATTGTTTTTAACGAGGTATAACAAATCGGTTTAACTTTAGTAGTTTGCAAATGAATATGCTTTTTGCAATGTTCCCAGTCCATGTTGGCACACCTGACTGTGCCACCAAGTCCTACAAGAGGAAATCTGCAGTTCATAACAGAAGTTATTGGTTTGTGGACCGCCGCAGAACCGTGAAGAATTAATATCGGTTTGAGAAGGCAATTGACAGACAACTCTATAAATATGACCAAGGAGGTGGCTAATAACCTTAATTATATCATAACTCTTGACAGTATTATATTATTCGGGTTCTTTTCGTTTAAAAGGAGAAAACAATAGTGTTCTAAAATTCTGCCGAGTTATAGTGCAGGAGTAAGGAAAAGAAAAAAGTATGCGATTACGTAGGAAAGTTTGTACGTAGCAGAGATAGAAACGGGTGCTGCATTACGATAAGGAACGTATAAAGGTCGGTTTAGTAGGAACGTTTGCCGCCCAAACTACCGCTTTGCTATTAGTGTGGCATCATCCGAAATGTCAAACGACGTCGTAGAACGATCTCGTTTTTCCTAAGCCTCGGAAATTATTTGAAATTTAACATGACGAGTTAACGATTTAAAAAGTCAAAGGAAAATAATGGATCTGCTTTGGACCTTCTGGACGTTTCTTAAATAGCTAAGACTTAACAATTAGGAATTTTTAATTCCTTAGAATTTGGTACCTCTAAATGACTAAAGACATCCACTATATAGAGACTGTTGTTTCACAGACAGGCAAATAATTTGCTCAACTCTCACTCAAACACAATGTAACATTTTATCGATATATATTTAATTCGTAAAATTAATTTTATGGTGTCTTATCTGGGATACGGAATAAATGTGCTAGTTTGTAAGACATTATCAACTTTTTAGAGTACAAACAAATTGTGACTTCCTTCAGTTTCTGTTCAAATTCCGTTAAATTTGACCATAAAAGTGGATGTTAATGCATTCTCAGCCATTCGTATCTCCCAGTAAATTATCAATCTTCCATTTTTATCAAGTTTGAAGTGGAATTGAGTATGACTATATCCGTAGAAAACTGGAATTGGATGAGATGTTCTACACAGGAGAACATGGATTTAGGCAAGATTTTTCGTGTCCACCGGTCATTTTATTCCTAAAACTAGCCTACGAATAGTCGAAGGTGGCAGAACAGATGCTATCATCATTGATTTCACTTAAGTATTTGACACCGTTTCAAAGGACATTTTCATAGAAAACCAGACCAGACATGTGTCGACAGGCTGGATGTGCTTTGGATCAAGGAATTTCTAAACGGGTGAACTCAAAGGGTAAATATTGGTAAGCATCTGTCAGTAGAACAAAATGTAACATCAGGGGTGCATCAAGGATCCGTAACAGGACCTTTATTGTTGCTGATATACGTCAATGATCTAGCATTTAAAATCTGGTAAAAAAATTAGACTTTTTTTCTGATGATTGAATCGTCTATGGAAATATCAATAGAGCTTCGGATGAATGCGATTTAGTTGCACTAAATAGTTTGGCTGAAGCAAATTAAATGAAGATCAGTTACGAAGAAAAACAAATCAATTACATACATTTTTAAAAATTTTTTAGGGTAACAGGCTACATGAAGATAATCCATATGGTGGCAACTCCCCTTTAATGGCATAGGAAGGGATTTGAAAGGGGGAATGTGAACGGGTAGAGGAAGGCATCCAAGGGTTAACTAGGGCACTGGGGTTACGGTTTAAGGATCCTACCCAGCAATTCGCCTATAAGTGATGCAGGGAAAACCCTAGAAAAACCTGCATCAGGTAGGTCGGGCGTTTGGTACTTGACCCACGCCCTTCCGATGGCGGGAGAGAGGTTTTCAGGTTTTTCTAGGGTTTTCCCAGCATTACTTTTAGGCGAATGCCGGTTAGGATCCTTAAACTATAGCTCGGGGGCCCTAGTTAACCCTTGACTACCTTTCTCTACCCTTCTGCATCCCCGTTTTCAAATCCCTTCCAATGCCATTAAAGGGGAGTTGCCACCATGTGGATTACCCTCATGTAGCCTGTTACCATAAAAAAACGACCGAGGAAGGGAAAGGAAGCATGAGAGAGAGCTTCCCAGAGAGCTCTGGCGGAGGCTACCTTTGGGAATGCCTTCACATCTCTCTGGTTTTTTGAACTAAGGTTCCCACATGCCGAGGCACCTCGGCCTGTTTTGAGAGGTGTATGTTCCGGGGTCGCAGGCCTTGGGCATACGGTAAGAGTTGTCCGCTATTCCTATTGGAATAGTCGGCCAGGTGCCTCCTAAACCGGTGAAGGCACGGAGAGGGGAAAGCTGCGACCACACAGCTAACCCCTCTCCCGCCATCGGAAGGGCGTGGGACAAGTACCAAAATGCCCGACCTACCTGATGCAGGTTTTTGTAGGGGTTTCCCTGCATCACAATTAGAGAATTGCCGGGTACGATACTTAAACCATAGCCCGGGGGCCCTAGTTAACCCCTGGCTGCCTTACTCTTCCCCTCCTCTACCCTTCCGCATCCCCCCTTTCAAATCCCTTCCTATGCTATTAGAGTGGAGTTTCCACCACGTGGATAACCCTCGTGTAGCCTGTTACTTTAAAAAAAACGATTTGTTTATAATATAAATGGGGAGAAAATACCGCAATAGAAATTAAATCTTCAATTAAAAGACAGCTACAAATATTTATTCATCATCAAAGGTAGGATTGGAAGTTCAAGTAAATTCTGCGTCTCGAAAAGCCTTACAATTTGTAATGGCAATATTAAAAAGCGAAAAATCGAAAGAACTTATAAAACTCTGGTTCGACCTATACTCGAATATGGTGCGAGTTTGTGGGATCCTCATAGAAAAAACCACATAGAATACCTAAAAAGCTTCAGAGGGGATTATAAAAATTTGTAATACCAGACCTTAGAAATTAGGGTGGGAATCATTGGAAACGAGACGGAAGATAGGCTTTTCGATCTAAAAAAATCATACACGGGAAACAAAGACATACAGGATAAAATTGAAAATTTCACTAGATTGGCAGAGATGATCAAAAATTTAAAATCAAATCGAGACCGCGGAAAACAGACGTAGGGAAATTCTCATTCCTAAACAGATCAATAGGCGATTGGAACAATTTACTTGTAGCAGTGTTTGATGTGTAACAATATAACCTTTCAATTTTGGCAATCCTTTGTAACTGGTCTCTATGTAGGTCAACTTTGCAGAAAATTGAATCAGTTGATTGGCAAAAGGGTTTACGTATTTTTTACGTTATTTAAATAAACTTAACCTTTACAATATATCTATACATTGGGCTAAGCTATATTTCAAAATTAATTTATTACGTCAACTTAAAATACTAGATCATAGAAATGTGCTAACAAAAATTTATTTAAGAAAATTACAAATTTAGTTTTAAATACACTAAAAACTGTCTGGTAGCATAAAATTTACAAAATAATAATTTGTGTAGTAAAATTCACACATAAGTCATTACAGCTTTACTTTTACTGAACATAAATGAATCTATCGCGACAGGATTTGGTGGGTTGGATATACTTGTAATAATTATCACATTGATTATAATAAAAAACTGCAGTTTACAGTTTTTGTCCCAAATACCGCCCTTCCCGTTCACTCACTCTTACACACGTGACCAGACGAAAACGGATCGTTGCTGTTGACCGCTGGTCCCGTCGTCTCTAATTCAACTCCAGGCTCTTAAACTCTGGGTTTCTGTCCTGCATCCCAGTTGCGAGGGCTCGGGATAAGATCACGAACTCTGTCGTCTGCGACAATTTCTGTTCTGCTATTGCTCAAGAGAAAAAGGCTTCAATATTGACCGTCACTATTTGTGAACTTGAAACTCGGACATATATTTGATTCCGACCCTCTCCCATCAACGTCTGGCAATGGATTGAAGCTGCGAGACCCGGGTCTAGGACACACACTTGCCCGATTCACGGTTTCCTGACAACAATATCCCCATTTACATTTTCCCGACAGGTCATTATCCCGACTGACGTTTGCCCGACAAATCATTTTCCAGAATGGTCAGTTTTTACTAAATAAAGCATAATATTATTATTTTGAACACTTATTATGTTAGTTATCTTGTTATACAATTAAAGTTTAGCCTCTGGTTTCAGTTATGTTATTCCAATATGGTTAAATTAAAGTTAAGCCCCCACGGAAGGGGGTAGTAAGGGGTGAATATAATAATTTCATATCGGCCGAGATTGGAGTCGAGTCCGGTGTTATGTTAGACGCTGATTTTATTATGACTTTCCAGCTGGTTTGTCTCCGGAGATATAAAATTACTATTATCACACCTACCTCCCCCACCCCTAAGTGCTTAAGTTTGATTTAACCTTACTCGAATGACATAACTAAACTTGGTGACTACCATAACAACAGATTCGACCCCAATCTTGGTCTTTACCACCCCTCGAGCTGTCCTCATGCCGTTATTGGATGAAATTAGACACTGAGCGAGCCCCATAATACTATTTATTCGACGTCAATATAGGCTGTTATCGCATATTTTGAAATTGTCACCCCCGTTCCGCCCCATCCGTGGGGTGCTGGATTTTAAGTGATGCTTTGGAACGCGTGTATTTAGGTTTAAGTTTTTCTTTGTCTCGGAAGTGTTGCTTGCTGTGGTCTTGAGAATTCGAAACCGTGCACGTGCGTGGGGGTGTAGGAGATAAATATTTCCATCCAACTAATTTCGTGTCCTGTCTCTATTGTTGGCCTCAACATGACAGAATATTTAATCATTGTTGACTACGGAACTGCAGCTGCGTGCTATAAATCTTGTGACAATGGAAGAATCAGTAAAACTGACGAAGTTTTCTAACAATGAAAAAAGTAAAAGATTGGGAGGATATAATCGAGGGGACGGAGATAAGCTTTTGGAAACTGGGCAGTTGTTCTGCGCTCACCGAAGCTGGTGGATGTGATTAAGAGAGGCTCCGTAAAGTTGTTGTCTCTTATATAGTTCGAGGCAGAATCGTCGTGAGAAAGGGGCCACAATTTGTTTGTGAAGAGATCACAGAATAGCAGTACACAATCCCGGAGGCCGACGCCTTAGCCAGTGATCAACCCCTGAGTCGACGCCAGTACGTCGGTACGAGAGCTACAGCAAGCAACACAACACAGAATAGCAGTACGCATTTGGTACGGGCAGCAGATCTCTTCTATGTAAAAACCACAGGTGCCTGAGATAAGAGTTTTCATGTTTAACTATAATAAACTTATATAAAATTTCTTTATTGGTCAAATATTTATTTTGATTTAACGTAAAAGCCCAGCCCACAAAAATAATTCTTTACAGCATAGACCAAGTTTGCTTGAAATAGAAATGTATAATGTAAAATTAGATAAGTAACATATTAAGGAATCTAAAATATTAATATTAGACTTTATTTAATAAAAACTGACCTTTCGGGAAAATGACTTGTCAGGAAAACGTCTATCGGGATAATGACCTGTCGGGCAAACGTCAATCGGGATATTGTTGTCGGGAAAATGTGTATCGGGCAAGTGTCACATCAGGAAAACGTTCGGATCGGATCCAGCATTGAAGCGTCTTGAAATATCATGTATTGACCAATCGACTTTCATCTTTCTTCCGGGATCAAGAAAATACCTACTATCCAAATGTTTCTCCTACAGTTCCCCGACAGAAATTTGAAAACGTTTACAGATGAGCCTCTTCAACAATCGGAATACACAACACATCTCCCAGAATACTGTCTCGTAAGTTAAAACACACTTCCAGCGTCGCAACATAGAAAAGAATAATAATTAGCTATTAACAAAATAAATAAATCAGTTTCGCGACGTTATGTTCATTACAATATATATTATGAGAAACATTGTTTGTTAGGAATGAATATGTATTCAGCCTTTTAGCCTGATTTTATGTTCCATGCGAAGCAACATATGTGAATGAATACTGGTAATTCTTGACAGTATTTCCTGTACGCTTCCACAGACTTTTCACTGGAAGAGTCGCGAAGTAAGGTTCTAATGTTGAAAATATTCCTCTTTGGAACTGAAGTGAAAAATTCAGTATATATTCGTAAAAATTGATGATTATAAAAAAATACTTCCGTTTGTTTTTAACAGACGATTTCAGTTCTAAGACAATCAATCCCTGAATCCTCGAATGTGATTTTATGTGAGTAGGGAGACATAAAAGGTACAATAAATCTTTGAACATTCCGATAAGCAAATTTTAAAGAACCGGCTCTAGTTCCGCGGCGATCAACTATATAAGTAAAAAGCAAGTTGCTTTAAAGAGACATAAGTCTCTTGTAATGGAAATAAAAGTTAGAACGTTGTAGATAAATTATTTTAATCGCCTCCAATAGTTGTGGTACATGTTTGTGTGAAACGTTTCCCTTTGTTTCTGTAATCTGAGCGACAAAGCTTTCCCACACATGCCAGTGGCCCTGTACTTGCTTTTTCTAGCGTTTCTTTTTACAATTTTTTGTACGTAGCTTAGTGTTGCCTCTTGGAGTCTTCATAGTAATTGTCCTAAGATACAGTTTTTACACAGATACAAGATTTCTTATGTACACAGAGAGAAATTTAAACGCATTCTTCTCACATGGAAAATTTTTCGTTTGTTCTTGCATTTCTGAATAAAATGTATAGTTTTAACTACAGTTTGCGCATTCGTCAACGAACTTTGTATATTGTACAATAAGGTATAAATAATTATTTTATGTGATCAATTTTAAAGTATTCCATATCGTAGTCGATGATTGTGCGGGCACGCGTCATCAATTAAAATTGTCTGAACTGAACTGTTTGAGATACTTTAATTGTTGCCTCACGGGTTCTACTATAGATGTTAAATTGAAAATTAGCTACTTAGCCCATGGTTTTCAGATATGTCAAGATATGAACTATACACGCAGAAATAAATACAAATACCTAGTTTCGGAGAGAGTTGTTCTACTACTCCGTTGTAAACCACCAATTAAGCCACTATGTTTTTTCAGACTGCAATTAGAAAATGTTCAAATGTCTGTAGCAGTGACGCAATCTACTGAAGAAGCAAAGGTTGAAGGAAAACACACACGAATACACAATATAGAATATCTATGAGAATTACAGTATTTACCTTTAAGGGATCAGATGTAAAAATCTCGTACGGACCGAGAATCGAACCCGGAACCTGCCCTGGTTACGTGATGCTCTCTACCAACTTATTTATCCCAGTTGACTCCAGGTGCGAGATTTCTCCATCCTTTGTATAGACCTGAACACGGGCTCACCTACAATTTTACTGAATCACAAGAAGGGATATTATGTGTAAATTGATCAAAGGTGTAATGATTACAATTCACGATTATATTCCTGGTCCAGTTGGGATTTAATTTATTCTGTTATGAAATTGTTTTTAACCTTACCACATTTGGTATAGTCAAAATTAATACTGATGGAACTCACGCGCAGATAAACTTGAATATGACTCTCAATTGCCCAAGGATTTGTGTTTCAGTCAGTGGCTTGACATAAAGCATGTCGCAGAGCAGATCTGCAGTTTCTCAAGCCTCTTTCAACGTCTGCGCATCCATTAAAATGGTCAAACAAAAGTACGCCCTACTTTCATTCCCAGTCAATTGCTGTTAGGAAAAGTGTCACAGCTCTCGTAAGTAATTCGTTCGTACGATACCTAAAAAAATGGGGGAATTCTCAAGCTCGCTCCATTGTACCTTCCTTTAAAATAAGCTTTGCCGTGCTTCGTCACAGAGGATTTCTCAGACAGTCATTGACCGACTCACGGAGAGATAAAGCAAAAGCACTTACGCCAGACAAAGGAAATATATACACAAGGAGTGAAAGCGTCGCTTACAATATATCGAAGGTTCTTTGCTGTTGCGCACTCGTGTGGGAGGATGTTTCTATATAGTACTCTTCAACTCTCAATTCAACTGGAATCGGAATTCGCTGACTTGATGAATCCGACGAAGCCAGCAAATAGCCAGCTTGTTGCCAGGATTTGTGGCCTGATTTGATGAAGCCCACAAAGACACCGAATTATTTGGACTTACACTCTTTTCGTTATTCAACCTCATATTCGGTTACTACATAGTTTTTTCATTTGGAATTTTGCATACTTCTCTAAATGTGGTTTGTATCGTTTGTTTAAAAATTTTCTTCCTTAGATATATTAAAATATACATGTTATATATTTCAGACATAATAACAGTTATATTCCTCTCAAGAAGTTAAAAATAACAATTAGTTTGGAAATAACTTCTGCAATTCCAAATAGTCACAGTTTAATGTAGAATATATTTTCTCGGGAATTTCACATTACAAAGAAAAGTTCCATAATTACAGTTATTTGTGTCACAATACTTGTATAATGTTTATTTGCGCGTTCTACACGAACGGTTATGACTGTTCTTAATTGATGGCGGTAAACCGGTGACCGTCATGTTATCACAGTCTCTGCACACGGTTATTTATTCTTTTGACGTGATATGAGTAGATATCTCTTGAGGTTTTGTCTGAGAAGGCCACTCATTTCCTGTGAATACGGCTACAACCGTTAGAAATGACTCACTATATTTTGCGATGACTTAAAATGTTTCCTGAGAAATGAGAGAGGAGTGGCATTACCCAATAATTTTGACATTCTTTTAACCGAGGAATTTATTTCGAAATATATTTTGTTTACAGGTGCAGACTATACAGAATTTTAAAACTATATGTTAGGTTAGTCCCAAATGATACATTCAATATTCTACATATTTTTCTGTTTCTTGAGAATGATGAACAAGTGGGATTACTGTTTAATAATTTGGATAATATTCCATATTCAGTGTTCACACACATACAATTGGAAAAGGAAAACATTTTCTTGGTAGAAATAAGTTTTGGATTCGGAATGGCACTTAGGGTATTTAATTTACATTTCAAATATATTAATACTTGTATTTACGGTTGTTGCGACCAGCATCTTAGACGAGTGTGAGTTCTCTTGTTGTCATTTAGGGCTTCGGCGGTGACTTAAGTCATTCCCGCTATTAATAGAGAATTAGACAAAAGCTGTATATAGACAAGGCTGAGATATGAAGTTGAACGTGGCTCGCTTTACCAGTCCCATACTTGGCATCGAGTAGACTTTCCCGCTCCTCCCCTTCCTATTTTCCTTGCTCAACATGTACACGCACTTATATCGTTTTTAATTGAAGCAAAAAATTTATTCTTTGAGCCAATTATAAATTCATTATGACAGCGTGATTTCGAAGTCAAATCTTAGGCTACACCTGCATTTAACTCAATCTCTGACGAATGATGTCCATCTTTTGATTTTTAACCTGCCTATGTCTCAGCATCCAACTGTCTCTGTAGCTTTATATCTTGCTTATTGCTGTCTTTGTAGTAGTGGTGGATGAATCATTATCCTTATATTAATTGTATACATCGTTATTATAACATTATTTTTGTCGATCGTATACATAAATGCTTCATTTAATTTTGTGTGTTAAATTATTAATTAAGGACTAGATTATTAAAAGACCAGGTCATGAGGCGATCTATAGACTGTCATTTTAGATTGAAGAGAACGTTTCTTGTCTTAGTTATTGACTATGGGGCTGTGTCTATGACACAAACAGTAAGTACATACAAAATTTTCAGAATAAAGTGTTAAGAAACATCGTGAATGATTCCTGGAGGATCCAAAATATATATCTCTATAGGATCTCCGATTTCCAAGCATAAAAGGAGAAAAATTAAGGTATGTTGGGAAACATTAAACTATACTTCACCTCCACATAAACCCAGTGGTTCTGGAAAATCAATACTGTACAAGAAGATTGCAAAGAAGAAAACCAGCTGATCTTGTGTAATGCGCAGTGCGTACGTGAAGTGTATAGAGAACAAAAAATCTTAAGACAACATCGGATAGACTCTAGTCGTTAAGCATACAGAAAGAGATTAATTATTAGTCTTTAAGGACCAGTTTTAATGCCAGGCTCACAGTTGCTATTATAAAAAATCTATTGTCTTCTCAAATCCATCATCCCGATTATTGAAGCTTCTCTTCTCTTTAAAGGCCCAACGGTTACATTTCAAACTGTGCTTCGATATCCTAACTTTCCTTTCTGTATTAATCATAACTAGTGTTTTATATTATTTATTTGTTATCATCCATTTTACCTCGGAATTTCACTAAGTGTCATTCTGTCGATGTTAACTGCTTATCCTCAAATATGGGCTAAGTTTTGTTTAAAAAGATTCATTTTTTGTATCATATGATAGTTTCAGATTATTTCCTCGAGTACCTTACGAGGTTGTTTTTGATCAGGATTATAAAGGCAATTATGAGGAGGAACGCCATCAACATTACCAAATATATCCATTCGTATTTCACGGTGCAGCTTTCGTTTGTTAAATTTGCCCTAGTCATATACTAAAGACTCTTCAAACTGAATTTACTTTTTGCTTCTTTCAATCCTCTTCACGTTACATTCTTCGTATTAAATGGCCGACATGTTCGTCGCTCATCTCGACCTCGGAATGCTATTTCATACATATATATTCGGTGACAAAGCACTTAATTGTTTTGTATTCTAAAGAATTCATAAAAATGCACATTTAGACATCTCAGTAATAGTACAGAGTTTTTTTAATTAAATACCACGTTAATTACTATCACGAGAGTATTAAATGACAACATTATATTTTTAATAGCTTCCTCTTCTGTTATGCATTGAATGTAATTGAGGGATAAGACTTTGAGAAATCGTTTAAATCAGACTCAATTTCCTCAAGTATCGTTTTAATCTGTATTTGAGAAAATGGCCTACATACTTTATATCCGTTGCCAAATTTTAAAAACAGCTCCAAATTATACCGTACTCATATCTATTAATAAATAATATAAGGAACATCTAAGTTAACGAGAACCGAAATAATGTAACGGCAGATTGTTTGCTAAGGTTAATCTTGGAGCAAAGTATCGATTGCTGTTTCGTCATTAGGCCAACCTTTGAAATAATTTTATAGTTCTTTCATGCAGAATAATGACGCAGTTAAATTTAATTACGTCTTCCAACGATCGTACTCTACTGTGAATCGATTTCTGATAATGTTCTATTGGGCCCTTATTTCCACGTTACGTTTCAGAGGTCGCAATTGGAAAATTGGAGCTTAATAACGCATGGCATATACTATCAAAAATATACTCAGAAAATGTGTTGTTAAACACTAGTTACTTGTAAAACATTGGAACGAAATAACATGGCTAATTTAACAGACATTTGACAATGAAAAAAGAGGTTTTTTCTAAATATATTTATTTAAATAATCATTACATTGGGCGGATGTCAGGATCCTATTTTTCCAGACTATTATGTGAAATTATCAATATTAGAATTAATAATAATGTCGAGTAGCTGATGTTTTTTTGTTGTCTTTGGTTTTTTGAATATACTAAAATTTCTCAGTATCTTTATATTCCTGCACTTGAAAGATCCATAGGTTTTTAAGTTTTGTCAACTGAGGAGAGCGGTTGTGTCGCTCTAGGCTCTTCTTAGCACCTGAAGAAAGAAACAAGGATTCCAGAAACGTTGTGTTGTATTTATATTATCACGTATTTTGTCTGTATTTGGCTATGTTTCTTATTATTAATTTTTCAATCTTGTAATATTTGTATAATTGGGAACAAAGGATTTTTTATTAGCGCAACATGTACGTGAATATTTCATTTTGACTAATTATAAACAACTTAAACGAACTCGTTTTCCATCACATGAAACACATGTGCAATAAACACAAACATCGCAATCCGAAATTTTCAAGTAATGTGTCAATGCAAAATAGCGTTTTTAAACTATTTGCTACTTGCTGCCATTGGAAAATTCAGCGGAGACTCGTGTTTTGCACCGAACAATCGTAATTATTCTAAAAATTGACCAGCAATCTGAGCGTAGTACATATTGAATAGTGTGTTATATTACCTAAATGGTTGTTGATATATAGGGAAGACAAGAAAGCAAACGGATTTTATTACATTAAATGCTCAGCTAGCGTAAATTATTGGGAAAAAGGTACAAGCAAGGAAGCCTGCGAGAGAATTCTCTTGCAGGTGAACCTTCCCAGAGAGATCTGGCGTAGGCTACCTTCGGGGATGCCTTTTCCTCTCTCCGTTTTTGAACTAAGGTTCCCACAAGCCAAGGCACCTCGGCTTGCTTTGAGAGGTGTATGTTCCCGGGTCACAGACCTTGGGCATACGGTAAGAGTTGTTCGGTGTTCCCATTGGAACAGTCGGCCAGCTGCCTCCTAAACTCTTCTCCCGCTATCGGAAGGGCGTGGGACAAGTACTGAATGCCCGACCTACATGATGGAGGTTATTCTAGGGTTTCCCTGCATTACTTTTAGGCGAATGCCGCGTAGGATCCTTAAACCATAGCCTAGGTAACCATTGGCTACCTTCCTGTAGCCTTCCGCATCCCCCCTTTCAAATCCCTTCCTATGCTATTAAAGGGGAGTTGCCACCATGTGGATTACCCTCAAGTAGGCTGTTGCACTGAAAAAAATTGGAATTAATAAAAATATTTTCACTCCCGAGGTTATGTAACATTTGAATTATTTATATTCATAATGTTCATATTAATTATTGTCTTCTGTAACCATGTCAGCTTTTATGCACACAATTACTACCAAATTTTAAAGTACTTATATGAATCCGAAAACATATACACCGCATATCACGAAATGGGGTGTGAGTTTTGATTTGCATGTGTAAAACCCTTAAAAAAGCGAACCTGGGCAACAACCATTTCTCCACCTAGCTGACAGGGGATAATCCAAGGTTGACAGAAATATGTCCTCTTCTCCTCCGGATTCTCAAGACACCAACGCTGTGACTAAAATACGGCTGAAATTGTGGGAGAAACTCAGACTTATTTAGCTGTTGTTCAGAAGTGAAGACTTTCGGAATGGTTTCAAAAATAAATAGATACTTTTTAATATTACATTCTTATTCAAATCAGTAAAATGCGTTAATACCGTATAATAATCTAGAGTCATAGACATTATTTAACTCGTTCGCACCAGGCGCACACAAAAAAGACGTTAGCAACTTCAGTAAAGTCTTCTCGGGCTTCTATGCGAGTAAACAATTGTATTCGCGACATTTCGATTAAGCATTCTCTACATTGAGAAATACTAAAATCTACGTTAGCAAATTATTGATTAATGTAAAGTTATTATCAGATAATATGCAAAATGTCATTCTGTTTGAGAAGCAACATCCCCAAATTATTTTCTATTTCATGTTGTGAATTTCAAATATATACTATTAACAAATCACATGGTGTGATGTTTTAAGTAGGCCTACGTAATTTTTATTTACGTATTTCCTGAAACTTCGTCAATTAAAGGATAGTTATTGAAATGAATTATTATTCTTACCTTAATAATGGTTAAATAATCGTTCAAAAATATGCATAGCAGAAGCATATATTTTCTTACAATAATTAACAATAAAATAATTATGCATTTGTGATACAAAGTGTAAATAATCCCTTTTAAGTTATAAATATTGTTATAATTCATCATAAATCCTGGTAAGAGTTACATTGAACGTTTCGCATAAATGTAAAGCGAATAATAAAATCCGATAATATAATCCATAACTTTTTTTCAATATTGCTCTTGGATCCTCATTATTCAGCTCTTTACTATTTCAAAGCTGTGATGTAATCTTTTCCATTACACGGGATATCCATAAAGTTTCCTATAATCAGCGACTAAATATGTAAAATTAATGACAGATCGCTTACAGCTATTCACATGGAAACCCTTATTAGGACGCACAAAACTAACGTTCAAAAAACAAAATCAATATGGTTTAATAAATCTTCTCGAACACGATTTAGGACTTTTGGAAAGCTAATCACTCGTCCTCCCAGAACAATATATATATATATATATATATATATATATATATAAGCAAAAACTCCATATTGTATTCTCTCCACTGTCGACGTGTTTGATTGGTAATGGCGCGGAGAGCGGCAAAGTTTGAAATTAAAATTTGAAGAAATAGATTTTCTTTACATCTCCCCGTCTTGATTATATATATATATATATATATATATATATATATATTGTAATGCCAATTAATTAAGCCATTAATTGATTTTAAATAATTTAAATTGTTAGCGGTATTGAGCGACCAAAAGCGACAATAGCGCTGAGCTCTGTTGCTTTGATGAAATGCCGAAAGGGAAATGCGCACTAAAACTCGGGAGGCACTACGATAGTTAGTTGGCGGAGAAACATTGCGAGAATCAGAACAAATAATAAAACTCGAGCAGAGACTAGACATCGTTAATGTATTACCAGTTAAAGTTGTGAATTAATACAAAGTAAAACATTCACGGAAGTATTGCAGCGTAAATATTGGAAAGTAAGAGCAGTTTTTGTCAGAATAGAACTTTCCAAAATCTTCGTGGAGAAATTGTTCCAGGAGAACATTGGTAAATTATTGTGGAGCGGAGCAGTCAACGGAATACAGCCAATCTTGCCAAATTTTAAAGTGAAGTGTAGAATCAGTGAAAACCAAGGCCTGATATTAAATAATTTAAGTGTGTAAAAACGTCCGAACGAGATAAAATTGATTGTTCTGGTACTACACCGACGGCCCGTAAGTAACATAATTTTAATAAATTTGTAAACAATAATTAAAAGGGTGATCAGATTTCGTTCAGAGTTCATTTAGTTCAGCTTTCATTCCACTTATATTTCATATTGTTTTTAGGTTAATTTTTTTATATTTTGAATTGTTAATAGTCAAATTATACATTTATTGTGTTGTAATCATCAAACCCAGTGATGATCCTGAGATTAAGAGATTTTCTACATATTGGACTGTAAATATTGATGTGTATTCACTAGAACAAAATAAATTGTAAATAAGTAAAGTAAAGTTTTGTAAATTTTGATCAAAGAGCGGCGGACAAAGATAGGGTTAAAAAATGTGCATTTTTAAGAAATAAAAATTAATAATAAAAACTTTAAATATTGATAATTTTATTAATCATTCCTATAATTTAATTAACGCCTACTTTTTGATTATTACAATATATATAGTTTGTTATCTAGTAATTTTGTTATTTATTTTTCTATCTCTTTTTTATCTTCTATACTTCATATGTAGGGCCTCTTACTACAATATCTGTCCACTAATAAGTCTATCCTCGCTTCATATCCATTAACAGTTCCAACATAATGTTTATCTTTTGCAAAAACTGATTTATGTTTGATGAGCAGTGAAAATATTTGTGATTTTTTATCTCGATTTAAACGATTTACCTTTAATTCAAAATCATCTATATTTACATGTTCATTGAAATTAATTTCGTATACTTTTGCAGTATTGTTTTTATCTATAATTTTATATCTTATATATAAGAAAAAACTTAAAAATATACAATTTTTAAACATATATGAGAATTCGTACTTTTCATTACACTATGAGAAAGAATCATATTGGGATATAGTTATTTGATTACATGAAATTAAAATAATGATTAAATTAAGGAAAAACATTTGTTCATGTTCTTGTAGGACGAGTGATTAGCTTTCCAAAAGTCTGAATTCGTGTACGAGTAGATTTACTGAATCATATTGATTTTGTTTTTTGAACCTTAGTTTTGTGCATCCTAATAAGGGTTTCCATGTGAATAGCTGTAAGCGATCTGTCATGGAGCAGGTCAAAGTTACAGATGTTTGGACCGTGTTTTCAGCGAATTCGCAAATAATTTCATATTGCAACATCTAAACTTATATTTAACGTTATTCTCTGTTTGCACTTTCGGTAACGTTACTTCAATCGAATAAATCATAATTTATATTAATTTGAAATATGTACATTAATAAAGCAAGGATAACGTGTATAAAACTCGAGTAATTTCAGTCAGAAAATATTGTCTCAACATCATAGAGGAAAAGCTACCAGTCTCAAGTACTGTTATTATCCTTCAATTAAGTTAGGGTCAAATAATTTCTAAACAGTTTTACAGCATCTAAATGATTTATTTAAGCGCGAGAGGAGTCGTGGCTGGCCTTGCATAATCTACATCCTGGTCCATCTCATTGGCAATCTATTAGCCCACGGCAACTCGCTGACTCAGCTGGCCTTCGCCATCAGCCTATCAGACACGGCAAAAAACGTTTCTGTTCGTCACGAAACGTCTACAACAGTTTTATTGGATCATCGCCAACTTTCAAATTTAGAAGTGAGTCTCAATAATTGTTATCGAGTATCTTGATCTTACCATACTCGCAGATTGAGACCAATGTCAATGAATAATGTAGGTCGAATTTATCATTGGATACACTAAATTATCGCCATTTTCGACAAGGGTGGATGAAACAGGGTTGCTTATAGCAATAACAACAAAATTTAACACCTTTTTTTTGTAATTTAATTTATTAAATCCATTATAAGTTTAATGTTTATAGATAAAAATATGTAAATAATGTGCCTTTTGCAAGTATGACATTGACTTGTCTTATAACGGATTTTTAATAATGTAACGGATGATATAATAAAGTTGTAGAGCGTAACATAATACTGTTATGTCATGGATTTATAATTACATTTACCGTTCACAAAACTATATAATCTTGTTTTGGAAAAAAATTGTTAGAAATTATTATCATCTTCATTATCGAACTGAGACACTAAATATAATTAGTTGTCAACAAGAATTGAAATGTAGACAAGTCGCCTTATCACTGGTAATAAGTGAAAACGTAAAATATTTCATTAACGGCGGACTAAATGATACCAATCTGATAGCAGGACTGGCTTCGTTAATACAAAATTTTTACTGAGTCAGGAGTCCTGGTTGTCTGTGCTTCCACCATCCAGATAAACATAAAGCTCTTGAAATACGTGTTTCGCTCTTTCCAATTTAGTTTTAGACAGAAATCCAGGATGAACTTTGATGCATACTTAACTGAAGCCGCTCTTACTGTAATTGAGCTGTCAAAATGAACAGCTCTAGATCCGCCTAAAACTTGCCAAATCTTTTATACATAAATTGCTCGTCCTTTTACACAAACTTTCATTACCAAACATTGATTTCGCAATTAGTTGTTCGTACAAATTAAAAAATTTTTCCTTGTAATATTCTACACATAACTGATGGGATGTTGCCACGTCGCAGTTCAAGGTCCTGTCATTATTGTTGTCAGTTGATTCTCATCATTACGGTATTAGAATTTTTAATTACCATTCCTTGACATGCTAATGCAACACTTCCGTCTGCATCCATAACTGTATTTTGCACTCACTAAATGTTTTTAAACCAAACAGAAACTTACCAAAAACAAGAATAATTCACTCCAGACTGCATATACTAATGTTTTTACATGAATGCGTCCATTATACAGCGTGGAAGGAGACAAATGCGCCCTAATATAGCAATTTTGGTGTATACAAAATATTTTATTATCTCGTATTTGCATAAATACATTAAAATTTTTTTGAAAATTTTTATCTGCGTAGACACTGACTGTTACTTGTAACATTGAATAGTACCATTAAGTAAATTTCGCTTACAGTTTAACATATATCATCATTCGAAACTTTTCTGCACGTATACATTCACATATAATAAATATAGTAATACAAATAAATAAATGGCATCAAGTCAGAAGATTTGTTATGAATTTTATATAAAAAATTTCTAATTTACAATTTTTGTCCTGGTACCTTTTCAGGCAACAATTTTTAATAATTTTGTACAAAAATAAAATATAGAGGCAAGGTCCTACTATCTTGCCTGACGTAACCGAATTATTTCGAGAAGAAATCAAGCAGGTAAAATATTTCAAATACCTATGTGAGACAAAGGACGCAACTTCTAGGAGAAACAAACCTTCGCGTGACGTGTGGAAACATGGAAATGCCAAATCAACTATCCAAGGACTTTCATAAAAAAAAATCCATTCCAGCAAAATCCATGCAGATCAAGTAAAAGTCCCGTTTGAAGAAAAAAGTGAATATAGACGATGACGCAACGATGATTGATAATAACAAAGACAGCCAAATACAGCCAAAATAAGGGCTAATATAAATACAACACAACGTTGCTGAGATCCTTGTTCCTTTCATCAGGTGCTAAGAAGAGCCTAGAGCGACACAACTGCTATCGTTGGCTTTTGAGTTTCTGAGTTGTTTCAAGTGACGAGTGTAGTTGTGTCGTTTAGGCTCTTCTTAGCACCTGAAGAAAGAGACAAGGATCCCAGAAACGTCGTGTGGTATTTATATTATCATTATTTTGTCTGAATTTGTCTATCTTTGTTATTATTAATTTTCAATTAGAAGTAATTTTTTTTCATGTCAACGATGATTGAATACACTAATTGAGGTCTGATATGAAACGTTAAAAATGATCGTTTTTCATGACGCACGTGATATGAAACGACTGGCGAATCGCAGTTGTACGTATTTCTGTTAGGATGGTGACAGCAAGGATGGGAGGGGGGATGTCGCCTATAGCGATATACAGGATTCTAGGGTGCCATCTGTATGAAAGGAAGATGAAATATCGCCATGGTTTTCAAATAAAGACCAGTGACAACACAAGGAGGGTGGGACTGCAAAGAGAAAAGACTCCTGAAGGAATACGGGACATCTCTCAATTTCAAAATCCGAATGACGTAACTAGTTAGCTCCATTCCTTACTACAAAGACGCAGTGAGAGTTTTAGTAAAATATGATAGCACGTTCGTCATAAGTGAGAGAGCCAGAGAAAGAACAAGATATGTGATTTGAAGAGTAGATAGCAGCATATAATACTAGATACTGTGAAATCCAGTACTTCATTTCAAGGAGATTTCGCGGTACTGCTGTGAGCGTAACGTGCTGAGTTGTGCTTGAGTAGGTATTCAACCGTCCATGTCCTCTCAACGTCATAACCTACTCGAAATACAGGAAACTGGAATACAAATATACATACCTTATTTCTTGGCTTTCGTTAATTACATTATAGTAACCACTTTCCAAGATTCTTCTGGGAATAGGTCTATGAATCTGTGTTATATTGCTGAAGATGGCCTCCCTCGACTAATCACTAAGCTCCAATAAGAAAATGTGATCGCTAGTATGTCACGTGAATACATTTCAAAGGGATTATGCATTGCAGTGAAGGAAGTTATTTTTCAGGAAAGCTTAGCTGCGTTGTCACCCAGGCCTGACTTCGTCCTCGACAGCCGTTCTGCTCACTTCCTAACCATTCTTTCCGCCACAGGGACAATAAATGCTGATTGTCACGCCTCCCAAAAGTCCTTGTCCTAAGGCCAAAGCATTTTTTCTCGCAGAATACCGAAACCAAATCAAAATGAACCTGCAGATTTGGAGAGGGACCCTTTTGTAGCAATCAGGGTTGGTTTTTTTTTCGTCAGACCGTAGCTAATAAAGGCAAGGAGGATATGCAACATTCTTTAACGTCAATTCCTGGAAACGTAAATATTAAGAACTATATGTTTATTATAAACTATATGTTGTAATAAATTATAAATCATGAATTTTTAATGATTCATTTTGTTAAATTTATTTTTTCTCAAATAAAACAATATTAATAACTATTAAATAATGCAATTCCAGTACTTGTTGTTTAGAGAAACGAAATTTCTTAATACAGATACTTGTTGGGGGAACAATAGAGAAGATATTTATTTTCCGTAAGTCGCAAGTACATATAACATTACTACGGAATTATGATATTTTTTAGAATATTAAATATTAAAGACAAATATAATATAATTATATGTTTATTTAAATAAACATCTTTTTCGTCGGCTTTTCCCCCTTTTTATAGGTTACCCGTCTTCAAGTACCATTTTTGTCTGTCGTTCCAATCTCCCTCTTCCAAATTCCTATCCTACATTATGGGTTTCACATGGGTTTTCCACTTTAATCTGGGTCTGCCCCGTTTATTTTTTCCATGATGTGACCATTGGTATATTTCTTTTGGCCATCTTCCATTTTCCATTCTTTGTACGTGACCACACCATTAAAGGGTTTGCTTTTATATCCTTTTAACTACAGACGTGGTTACGTTCATTTCTTTCTAAAGGAGCTCATTTCCAATTTTATCCTGTCTTGTTTTTTGAAGACTCTCCTCAGATAATCGAATTCTACTGTTCTAATTTTGTTTTTTTGTAATTCTGTCAGGGGCCAAGTTCCATTTCCATAACATAGAATGTTCTGTATTATGCACTTATAAATTTTGATTTTTGTTTCCTTTGTTCAATTTTTATTCCGTGTAAAATCTTGGTAGCTTTCTTTGCCATTGCAATTTTAGTTTGTATATCTCTTTCACATGTTCCTACATTTGTAATTATTTACCCCGCGTATTTAAAAAATTCACATTTTTTTATTTTTCCTGTTTCGAGTGTTCTGTAAATTTATGTTGAGTCCCCATTTTTATATTCTTCCATGAGATTATTAATCACGAATGTCATATCCTCTTCATCTCCTGCAAATATTATCTGAGCGTCGGCGAACAACGATGAATGTAGTATCCTATCTCTTATAGGAATGCCCATTACAGAACATTTTTTATACCATAAATTAAGTGCCTGATCTAAATAAATATTAAAAAGTATCGGTGATAGACTGCATCCCTGCTTAAGGCCTTTATTCTCTTTGAATTCTTCTGTTAGTTTATTCTGTATTTTAACTTTGGCTTTTGTATTATTGTAGATTCACCTAACAATATTAATCCATTTATCATGGATATTCATATTTCTTTGCCGACCATAATAGATGTCGAGGGATACTATCATAAGCCTTTTATAAATCGATAAAAGCCATATGTATAGTCGGCCAGCTGCCTCCTAAACCGGTCGAGGTACGGAGAAGGGAACGCTGCGTCCCCACAGCAAACTCCTCTCCCGCTATCGTAAGGGCATGGGACAAGTACCCAATGTCCGACCTACCTGATGCAGGTTTTTCTAGGGTTTGTCCTGCATTTCTTAAGGCGAATGCCGGGTAGGATCCTTAAAATTAGGCCGGAGGCCCTAGTTAACTCTTCGCTACCTTCCAAATTCCCCCTTTCAAATCCCTTCCTATGCTATTAAAGGGGAGTTGCCCAACGTGGATTACCCTCATGTAGCCTGTTGCACTGAAAAAAAATGAGGGTAATCCAAATCTCCATTATTCACTATTAGAAACACCGAAAATTACTGAAACCAAAAATGAGAGAAACAGAACGAACACAGGCAAGTTAAATGAACTGCAACATGTATATAGATAACACATACTAAGAACTTTTTCAGACAAAATAATTTCACATGTAATAAATATATTAAATAATCGTCGAAAAGTAAAATTTTACGTAGATAACGTTGATAAAGTATCGTACTTACTCATGTTCTTTAAATTTACAGGAAGACTATTGCATAAGGTTTTACTGCTAATAAATAACTCTACCGTAGAGACATTGGTTGTCTTCGTCAGATCTGAGAGCAGAGCGGTCTCTGATTTCGGATCATTTTGATCGTTACCTTCAACAAATTTCTCTTAAGTTTCACGAATTTGAGAAATTTGCCTTTAAGTGCAAGTTGCAATCAATAAATCAACGATTTTGAACAGAGATTTGCAACTTACTCTAGTATGTGAACCCTATATAATTCTTTCTTTCTATATTATGAATATTTTAACGCTACGAGAGCAGTTAACCCTGGTAGAAATGCCGCAGCACATACTCGAGCGGAAATCAACAAAGCAAACCATATTCGTTGTTAGTGAATCTACTCGTTCCAGTAACAGACGGAACTAAGTTTGCTGGCAAGAAAAAAGTCGAGGATCCTTCTAGGAAATTTGCTTTCATAACTATGAGAAAAATACAAACCCGTAATTACGATCCTCGGGCGGGAATGAAACTATTTTTCCTTATTGCGTGATCTTATAAATGGGCACATGTATACTTAAAAACTGTACCAATTTAATTTTAGTCTATCTTTTTTCTTATTGCGTGATCTTATAAATGAGCACATGTATACTTAAAAACTGTACCAATTTAATTTTAGTCTATCAGTGGCGGCCAATACAAAATATCTGTGCAATAAAATACCGGTAGTACAGAATTATTGTTATTTAAAAAAAATAGAGCCCTTTTCAAATTAAATTTTTATCCCATGTCGTATATAAAGGGAAAAATATAATAATGTAAAGATTTTTTTTTTTAGGTAACAGGCTACATGAGGGCAATACACATGGTGTCAACTCCCCTTTACTAGCATAGGAAGGGATTTGAAAGGGGGGATGCGGAAGGGTAGAGGAAGGTAGCCAAGGGTTAACTAGGGTCCCCGGGCTATATTTTAAGGACCCTACCCGGCATTCGTCTAAAAGTAATGCAGGGAAACCCTTGAAAAACCTGCATCAGGTAGGTCGGGCATTGGGTACTTGTCCCACGCCCTTCCGATAGCGGGAGAGGAGTTTGCTGTGGGGACGCAGCATTCCCTTCTCGGTGCCTCGACCAGTTTAGGAAACAGCTGACCGACTATTCCAATGGGAATAGCAGTCAACTCTTACCGTATGCCCAAGGTCTGTGACCCCGGAACATACACCTCTCAGAACAGGCCGAGGTGCCTCGGCTTGTGGGAACTTTAGTTCAAAAACGGAGAGGAAAAGGCATCCCCAAAGGTAGCCCCTTCGTATCTCTCCTATAAGGTTCTGCCTGCCAGAGAACATCCCTCGCAGGTTTTGCCTGCTAGAGAATAGCTCTCGCAGACCTCCCATCCTTATAATGTAAAGATTGGGCCATTGGATTTTTATAATACAAATTTTAAATTTTGACTTACATGTAGTTGCGTTGAGAAAGAACGAATAGTAACAGACAAGAGCCAGCAGGTGGGCGGAAATGCCAGAACACAAATTTAGTCATTTAAGAAACCGTCGAACCTAACTGTTTTTGTTGGCTATGAGCTCAAATAAAATTTTGAAATTCCCATTTCAAATCAACGTCGGAAGTCAGTAAACTCGGAAAGAGTAAATCATATTATGTACATGTCAGAGGGTAAAAATACCCAATAAATAAAGAAAACTTAACGTTGAAGTAGGGGGAAGGGAGTTGATAAAAAGAAACAGTAAATTTTAGACGGTTATCTGTAAGAAAAAGTTCTCGAGTAAAACAGTGATTGTAACGCGACGTTTCTACGACCAAATGCACTGCCGTCATCTTCTAGGCACTTCTAGAAGACGACGGCAGTGCATTTGGTCGTCGAAACGTCACGTTACAATCGCTGTTTTACCCGGGAACTTTTTCTTCAACAAATACGCCGGGAAAGCCTTCGATCTTTGGATATCTGTAATATTACCGGTTTTCATTAATAAAAAGATTTAATTAATTTAATATAATAATACTGAGAAAATAAACGTAATTAAAAATTAAATTAATATGAAAATTAAAGTAATCAAAACAACGACACCTCTCTCTCTCTCTCTCCTCTCCCTGTCCCTCTCCCTCTCTCTCCCTCTCTCTCTCTCGCTCGCTCTCTCTCGCTGCTCTCTCTCCCTCTCTCTCTCCCCCCCTCTCTCTCTCTCTCTGAGTATCAATGTGAAGTGAACCACAACATGCCAAATTCAAATTATTGACATCAGTAAAATGAGTAAATTTAGTTAAGTGATTATAAACAGTATAAATTGAGGGATCTGGCATTACGGTACTTGGATTTTAAACAATACAAATGATACCGTGTCATTGTGGTTAGGGCTGGTGCAGACTGGTTGCAATGGAGGCGTCGCTCTCCCGACTGCATCTGGATGGCGGCGGATTAATCGTGAGCCTCCCACAATTTTCTCAGGATAGGCTGGACTTAACTGAGTCTGGTCACCGACCGCTCAATCTCGAAGCTGGCGGCTACTCACTGTCAGATTTCGACCTCCCGAAATCTCCAAATTCCTCCTGCAGTTATTGCTCATTTTTCATACCCATCCACTAACTAGATGCTTCGGGAACTTTATTTTTCATGCCTAATAATTTTGGCGTTCCCTGTAGCTGTCAGACCCCTTAAGGTCTTTTGTCATTCTCAGGTTATTTTGTCCGTTAAAAGGGTCTGAGCCCACCGTCCGAGTCGACCAGGTGACCAAACACCGGCTTCAGCCTCCAAATAGCGCGCGCTTTTAAAGAAATGTTCATTACATATCAGAGACAGGGAGGAGACTAGATATGATGTAAACATGAAGAGATATTGTGTAGACAGGGTTGAGACCAGTTATCATGTGGACAGCGAAGTCAGTTGTCGGAGAAGCAACGTTAAACTATCACGTAAGTGAGGTATAATGCAGGAATAGTTAAGATATGGTTAAGGTTCATACTACTCATCAGAAAATCGTCAACCAGAGACGACATCTGCCGGTCACAACCGTATCACGAGACCCCACTCGACGTAACACACAGAATTAATCAAATTCGAAGGTTTGCGTAAGTGCTAAAAATACAAATAAGCGGAAACCTGAGAATATTTTATCCATTTTAATTGCGCCATATGAGATTACGAACCATACCATGGCTGTAACTTCTTGTTCTGCCGTCCGGTATTTCCGATGAATTCATCAAATCAGAAATTCTAGCATTCTTCAGTGCCGGTATCGTAAAAATTGTTTCAGTCTCCAATACAGAAGAAATGTTACTCTTCTATGTGGCTTATTAATTCATGATGTCGCTTAACAAGGAGTTGTCATGAATTTCACAGTTTATTGAAGAACAATATTTGCAGAATTACGACGAATAATGAATTCGGTAGGGACTATAATGTGTGGATATCATAATAAAATTTAATTAGTAAATTATGAAGATGTAATTCTAACAATTTTAGTTTTATTTTAGCTTAAAAATTGCAATCAATCATTGTTAAATGAGACGAAAATATAAAAAATTAAGTAGCACGTATCATTATTAATTTCATAAAATAAATTCCACACGAATTCAGCCTTGTAGGAGTAATATGCGTTGTGGTTGTAACGTTGAATGGTTGGTGGCCTGTCAGCATATGTCACTGAATGCAGCCGTTATGCAACGCCTGTCTTTGACAGCCGAGCCTGTCCCGTGACGAATAGATCGGTTCGCTTAGCAGGTGGAGCGAGCGGTGCTTTGTCTAGGCTACAAAACAAATCTCCACGACAGGCTCGGCAAACTTTCAGAAACAACCTACATACTCTATTTCAGTGGTACGCTACATTACAATTCCTTTACTATGAATAAATAGTTTGCACAGTAATGTGGACGGATTCGTTAATTTTAAATTTATGTTACATTGAAATCAATTTGGATTTCCTGAGAAATAACTAATAATAGCCCTTCTCTACGAACAAGATATATAGTAAAAAATTAATATTGAAGAATAAATATTTATAATTACATCTTTTAATTTCTGTGCAATTTTAGGAATTACTAATAACTTTTATATATATATATATATATATATATATATATATAAATATATATATATATATATATATATATATATATATATATATTGTAATGATTAATTAAGGTGGTCTTAAATAATAGGAATAATTAACAAAATTATTACGTATTTAAAAATTTATTGTTGATAATTACACATTATATGCCCTGCTTTGCACGCCAAATTCCGTCAATTTAACAAAAAAATATTTCAATTTTATTTTATTAATTCGTGGCGTTCTATGAAAATATAACTTTATAATTTTACAATCAATTATGTTGAATTTCTCATTATCTCAGATTCACCACTGGGTTTGATGGGAAGAACAAATACAATCTAATGAACTAAAACATTAACAATCTAAACTCATTGAAGTTAACCGAATACAATATTAAATACAAAAGTAAAAGAAACGAATGAAAAGAAAAACGCGAACGAAATCTGATTATACCCTTTAATTATCGTTTACAGTCATTAATAATTGTTTTGTACTCACGACAGTGCTACTGGTACCAGTTCGGACTCTTGTATCTTGAAGTCAACACCCACTAAACAGGCCATTATACACTGATTCTACACTTTAGATTTTGAACACACGGTAGTTGCACTGGATCTCTGCTATCCTGGAACCTGGATTAGCTCACCCTCAGCCAGTTGCCTCAAAGTCTCTCTATGCGAAAATTAGTTCAGTTTGTGAAGCAAAACTTCTGCTTCCAAACTGCGATTTTATGTCTCTCCGTCAAAACTGTTTACTTGCGTTTTATGTAAACTATAATATCTCGCTGTTGGACTTCCTAGATAGCCGTATACATAATTCTGGATCCGCAGACTTTTACTGTTTTCATTTCTCTGTGTGGACCGAACTGCCATGTGCCAGTTCTCGACGCAGACTGAGTTTTCTAAGCGCGCTGTTTCCAGTCTCGATTGTTAACAAAGAAAAACCCGCCTTGATTGTCGTCTTAAAGCACCCGTTCCGCCAACAATTAAATTATATTAAAAGCAATTACTAGCCTGCTTTACTGGTATTACAATATATATATATATATATATATATATATATATATATATATATGTGTGTGTGTGTGTGTGTGTGTGTATTGTAATACACATAAATGGTGTTTTTATTATAAATTTTCAATTTGTTCAATTATTAAGTTTGATTGCTTAAGATAATAACCATGTATTTAAAAGAATGTTCGAACTGTCACTGTATACCGTGAGAATGGCGGATTGAGAGCATTCCCAAAAAATTTTCGTTTGTTGTGTTTTGATGGTCAGCTGGCGTATGTCAAATCCTCCGGTCGCCGTTGTTGTGTGGGACACCGGACTATATGAATTTCTCACAGTAACAACCTTGTGGAGGAGTTTTGGTTAGTGTTCTTCGAGGAGAGAGGTCTTCATGGCCTGGGGGTCGAGCGACGTGGCCGAAGTATGCCAAGCAGTGTTGAAGTCCGGAAGTAAGGAAGTTGTTGAAAAAGTAAGAACTAAAACCATTTTAGAGTATTAAGTATTATTGAATATAACTTAGTGAAGAATTAAAACTGGCCGGTTCCCATGGTAAAAGCATCTTTGGCGTTGGATATTCTATTGGCTACCTGATAGGTGGTCTTCGTCTCTAAGCAAGATTTTATTTGTCTGGAGCTCTAAAAGGAATGCCTTAGTGATTAGAGCGATCACGACCTCAACGGAGGGCCTTTACTCAGTTCCTTGTCCGGTCGAGATTTTTCTATCCCCCCCTCCCCCAAATCAGTTTAGAGATGAGCTTCGATTGAAAGCCTTTTTGCTGTTCTTGTAATATGTGTAGTGTTATTGCACATACATTTGGAATACATAAATGTAATAATAAGTAGTTAAATATAGATTTGGGACACCATTATCATAATATAATATTTCCACTTTCCTGGTATTAAGTACGATTTTGTAAATTTTGGAGAACATGAGAAAATATAAACAAACTAGCTGAGTGCTCGGCGTTCCGCGGTTATTTATTTAAATTATCCCGCGGTAGGAATTGATTCGACACTAACCTCTTGGTACATTCATTTAACCAGCATCAATAGCGCCAGTGTTAGGAACATTTACACACATTTCCCTCCCCGACCTAACCCCTCGGCATCTAACTCCGAATAAATCACAACGATGACTGACAGTTTTTATTCGGAAACTCTCCTACTACATGAAATAAAAGTGTCTAACATTTGGATTTCACACCAATCTCAGTTATTTTGCGTAATTTTTATGTAACGCCCCACCACACCCTCCATTATTGGTCCTTTAAGGATGTAAAAATATACACTTAAACATCTGGATAGAAACTATTAATCACATTAACCCAGAAAAGTAATTATCGACGCTATTAGTGGCCGTTTTAGTATGTCTTTAAATTTCACCCCCGTTTACCCCTTGAGAGTTTCCTAACGCTCCGAAAACGAAACAGAAACCTTGTACTAAAGTTTCATCGCAATCGGATGAATTGTTTAGAGTTGTTCGCTATTCCCATTGGAATAGTGGGCCAGCTGCCTCCTAAAATGGTCGAGGCACGGAGAAGGGAATGCTGCGTCCCCACAGCAAACTCCTCTCCCGCTATCGGAAGGCCGTGGGACAAGTACCCAATGCCCGACCTACCTGATGCAGGTTTTTCTAGGGTGTGTCCTGCATTTCTTTAGGCGAATGCCGGGTAGGATCCTTAAAATTAGGCCGGGTGCCCTAGTTAGCTCTTCGCTACCTTCCTCTGCCCTTCAACATCCCCCCTTTCAAATCCCTTTCCTATGCTATAAGAGGGGAGTTGCCACCATGTGGATTACCCTATACATACGTACATACACCAAAAAAAAACAAAAAAAACATCAGACTCGGTTGTTGTCAACACCTGAAATAATTACAATGCTATATCACATCACAGGGCGTCGCCAAAACGCAGATTCATGACCGTTACATCAACTGGTGACGTCACTATTCCGAGGATTACCCGAATTAATACTTGCCTTGTATACCCATAAATGGATTATTTCATTTTAGTGAATTTATCTTAGGAATATACTATGCACTAAAGACTAACTTATCAATACTAGAATCTAACTCAAACTTATAATTTAACTTTTGAATACTTGTTTCTAACTAATTCATGACCAAAATTTAACTACCTCAGCTCTCTTTACACCTCGGTTGTTCGAAATTTCCTACCACTGCTATTTTTACCCAATCCGAATTTGATTTCTGCCCCCACAAATCTCAATTTATTAATTAGTCACACTCCCTCCGGAGGTCGCATGGCCAAAATCAGGGGCGTGGGAAGACATGGTCACCATGGTGCCGATCAGTTCGAGCATCTTGTGTGAGCGTGCTAAAATCTAATGACCAAGGATTAGCCTAAGCCAGTCACTCAGAATTTTAATCTCTACAAAGCCTCCTCGGGGTTGTTTTCGTATCTGTGAGTAGGGACTACTTGCCAGAATAGCCAGACCCAAGAAAGTATCAATTTCTGAAGATATTTTATTTCGTAAAAACAATATATAAAGAAAAAATAAATTAACCACAGTCAATTTATCCTGATTTTGTACCCTACAACAGAATGTCAAAAGGACACGGTCTAGGAAAAATAAATCTTAAATAAAAATAATTGTAGCTACTTAGCTATTTAAATTTATAATTTAATCAAATTTTATATAAATTATACACATAGATCTGTGAAATCGTTTGAAGCAGGCTTCCAACTCTTCATTCGATATTATAAGGAGCATTCAATATCAACAAAATATTGCACGTTTAGGTCTTCGTACTATCAGCGGTTGGCAACATCAGCGAACTATAACTTGCGCTTGAGTTCCTATATAAGGGGAAAAGGAGCTCACGGGAAAATATTTAATCAGAAGCATTGCTCTATTATCTGACGAGGTAAAGTCACCGGAGAAAAGGGTGCGATATTCGACATGTGGGAAAATATATTTTTTTGTTCTAGAAGGCAAACACAGATTACTTTAGGAATTCAATCAGACGAAGGAAGGGGTTTTGGTCTACAAAATGGACCTGAGGTAACGACTGTCATTTGATATTAAAGGATACATTATTATGTCTATATACGAGAAAACTGCCTTAGCTGGTAATAATATTACATATATATATATGTGCTAATATAAATATATATCTTAGCATATATTGTAGCAATTAGGCCAGTAATTGTTTGGACATAAAATTTGAATTGTTTGATAAATCCATTATAGCGGTCGGATCGAAAAAGCAACAATGGAAAAGCGAGATCGGCTGCTTTGTCGAAAAGTCGAAATGGCGATTGCGCGCACGAAAGTCTAGGTCAGTTCACAGCCAGCCAGGAAAGGAGGCACATTACAACAAATTTTTCACCGAGATACCTTGCAGTCTATTTCAAATCAATAAAAATAACAGTATAAGTCTACAACGAATCTGCAAATCATCAGTTCCAGTAATAACTCAAATTCGAACAATTTTACACTGAGTGGAAGACGACATCCGATAGCTGACCAAGGAGAGGTTCATCCAAGACTCCAGAAATTTGTCTGCGTTCTATTCGCCGGTGAGCGTGTAAATTCTGTGAGAACTAGAATCTGTGTAAATAACAATTTGCATTTATCGTGTTGTGTAGGGGAAACAAAGAATGCTGGTGTCAGACGGACAATGTGTGAGTAACCAAATTTTAATTATAATAACTAAGAACATTAGCTAAAGGGTAGAGTCAGATTTCGTTCCCTTTTAATTGTCAATCGAAGTTAATTTAGTTACTTTTTAATTTCTTTAATTCTATCGACATATTGTTAAGGTAAATTGTAAACCGTATTGTTAATAAGATTTTAAATCATTTTTTGTGTTAATTATCAAACCCAGTAAAGGCCCTGAGAGAACCGATCTCAAATTTTGTTTGTAATTATCTTTTATTCTTTGAAAGCCTCAAAAAAATATTTTTGTTGTTGGATATTTTTCTGCAAAAGAAGCTATACGCTCTGTTATTGCTTTCAAACTTCCAGCTACATATATATATATATATATATATATATATATATATATATATATATATATTGTAATAATTAAAGGGCAATTAATATTTAATAATTATAAACTGTTGAACTCAAATTGTTACCCGCAAATAAACACAAAGACACACAAGAATGGACAGGCCAAGGCATTGTAGGACGGTTAGCGCGTGGAGAACGAGTGAGTTGGCAATCAGGAACGACAGAAAGTGGTCGTATTAGAAATAGACGAGACGATTTCAAATATTAAAATGCGAAGTTAAGTAGTGCAGTTGGCAAGCAGAAACGACAGAAAGTGGTCGTATTAAAATAGACGACATTTTCTTTTAAAAAGTAAAGTTGTACACCATTCACCCAGATAGTGCGGCAGAAGGATTGCTGAGCGTTCCAGTTTACGTCGAATAATTTAAAAGTCTACGAGGAGGAAATATCTGTATCACCGAAAAATTGGCATTAATTGGCGGAATAAGGTTACTACGAGGTACCGCCAATCTCGTAAATCCAACAGTGAAGTGTAAATTAAGTGAAAGAATGGCCTGTTTGTTTTTTTAAAAAAATTGAGATTGTGTGTTGCTGAAAGAATTAAATTGCCCAGGTACCTGAAACAAAACAGTAAGTTATACCTCATTCAAGTTATTATTGTGAACGTTAGATTAAAGATAAAATCGTCAGATTTTGATTTTTTTGATGAATATTGTAAATATTAATTTGTAAATTGATTGTTTGTAAAGGAAGTAATGATATTCTTTATTTAAAGAACCGGAAAAGACCCTGAGGTTAAGAGTAAAATTTGTTTGTTTGTATTAAAATAATGTTGTAAAAGGTCATCGAGTAATTATTTGTAATTTGAATTATTTTGAATATAATAAATTAATGAGTTTGTTTAATTGAATAAAATTTCATTATTATTATCCTCTTATGTAAAGTTAAAATAATGCAATTAATGCGAGCTAACATTAATATAATTTATTTCATCAGTAAGCATTACATTTTGACGTCCTCAACGTGTAGCATATTATGATTCTGTTTCATTTTCAATTGTTTTTCAATTAATTACTACATTTTTGGCACATCAACGTGTGGCCCATTTTAACTTTGCATAATTAATTGCTTGTTAATAATTTGAATATTACAATATATATATATATATATATATATATATATATATATATATATATGTATATATATATATATATATTGTAGTAATTGGTAATTAAGACATTGTGCTAATTGGAAAGTTGGATTGTAGAGGACTCATTATTAGTGAATATAGAGTGGACGCCGCAACAAGGCGGCAAGGCAAAGAATGTATTGTTGTCAATCGGCTGAGAATTTTACGCGCTCAAAATCTACGAGACGAACGGACAGTCAGGCAATGAACGGCGAGGCATTAGGACCAGCAAAGTTTTTGTACAAAAGTAATAGAGTCAGGAATTTGCAGTCAGGCATAGAACAGCGAGGTGTAAAGACCAAAACTTTTCATATTATAAAAAGTTTTGCAGTCGGGCAGTGGACCGCAAATAGAACAGTTTGATAACAGGTTTTCAAAATATTGAAAACTAAAGCAATCTTCAGTCGGGAAGGAAAGAGTGAAACTAATGTTGTAATCGGTGGCCGAGCATAAATTCAACCTGCTGGCCATAGACAAACCAAGGAAGTACATTTCCAACTACACGAGATCTGCAAATCCAGGTTGCAGCAAAGCATCGAGAATCTACTAAGTTGTGTTAGACCAACTAACAAAACTACGCCAATTAGAATTTGTTGACATTTAGAATCTGTGAGTATTAGAATCAGTGATATCCCCAAATTTTGTGCACGAAAAACCTAAAATGAGACCTGGGCGGCCGTAAGTAGAAAAACTTTTAAAATCATATTGTAAACCACTTTTAAAAGATAAAAGTCAGATCGTTCTTTAATTTTAATTATTTAATTATTATATTTAAATTCAATCTGTAGTGTTATTTCTTCCACAACAAAGTTCGTTTATGTCCCAACTATTGATTTCCCATAAAAGCTAAATGTAATTTGATTGTATAAATTCACCCATTTATCAAACCCAGTTTAAGACCCTGAGATCCCAAATATTTTGTGTTTTAAAATTTGTAATAAATTTGTTTAATTGTTTTCCCTTAATAATCTTTTTATTTTTAAAAGACGCCTTTTTATTTAATTATTACAATATATTAATTAAATTGTTTGGGAATAAATATTTGAAAATCTTATAAATGGAAGTATCATCGCTCGAATGACCAACTCTACCTCTACATAGCGACAATAACTCTAAAACCCGCAATACGTCCGCCAGAGCCATTAACGGGGCTCTCACGAGGTGTATTGTTCTGCGTTTCGTGATTCTGAGGGGTTTCATTCACACAGTCAGCTCAAACTGATCTGCTGCTTTTCTGACACCCTCTCGCATTCACTTGTATTCTGAGAAGTTTGAGCAACGTTGCGACGAATATTCTGAAGCAAATTTGTCTTAATTCTCTTTATCGGTAAGATAATTATTACAATACAGCATTTTTCTATTAACTTGTATGAAAGAACATTTTTATGTCAGATTTATTTTCAAATGCCGAACTGTACTCTATTATTCTGTCAGCTCAAAAATAGCACGTTGTATTCATTTTGCCTATAAGGAGATCGACTAAAAATTTAATCTTTATGTCTTCATAACATTCAGTATGACTGAACAGCAGGTTGTGTAAAAAGTAGTCACCCGAATGTGCAATAATTGCACAAATAGTCAAATAAAAGTTTATATGATTAATACAAATTAATTTCTAATTGTTCCTGAACAGTGAAACAATTGCGCCAAATTGTACTGGCCTATTTCCCATTATTGTGGTAGATTGTGTTATACTGTATCACATAAAACCTCTGTTATTCGTTCAAAAGAATATTTGACCTATCTTATAACTATATTTTTCATTTATATATATTGTAATGGACAAGTATCGCTGATTTGAATAACTACCCATTTATTTAGAATGATTGGCATTTTAAATTAATTTTTTGAAACAATTTTTGTAAAATGTTATTAGTGATGTTAACATTATCGGCTAGTCATTGTTTAACGACAGTTGGAGGCAGCGGTTAATAACTACAGAGTAAAATTTTACGGCTGACGGCTAAGACTAAATTCTTACGCTGTGTGAAACAGACAGTTTATGGATGCGGCAATATGATAAAAATTATCTGCTTCGTTCGATGGACGTGTGACCAAACAGATTCACCCTTACTGGTGGCCGACAGAGTGACTATAAAACCACCAGATTGATTTAATAATTTTTTTAATAGTCGCATATTAGTGTAAATCAGGAAGTTGCAACATAAAATTCTAAAACAAATCTGAAAGTCTTAGGTTGAAAACCGAGGGAGGTTAAACTACGCGATACGAACAACCTGCGATGTATACGCAGTGATTCGCACGGAGCGAATTATATATCATCGTCTACGCCGAGACGGAGAGTTGGAAACAACTCCATGTTGCTGTTTTCTGAGGCAACAAACTTCAATTTTGCGCTGAATTTGCCGTACGGTAAAATAATAATTGAGGTGGAATATTAACTCAATTTTAAGGACAATTCAACAAAATTCACAATCATAATTTTTCTGTAAGTACCTTCATAAATCTCGATTATATACAATAATAGTTTGAACGCTATATTTTGAATGGGTAATCTCGACACACAATGCCATTATGAAGGAGAGGTATTATAAATTTCAATATTAAATTAAAGCCGGAGAAATGTTATAACTTTCGTGGTGATATAAAATTAGTTGCAGTCAATCTGTCAACAATGTTAAACAAAAATATTGTTAGAGAGCTCTGGGAGTGCCTTCACATCTCTCTGGTTTTGGAACTAAGGTTCCCGAGGCTCCTCGGCCTGTTTTGAGAGGTGTATGTTCCGGGGTCGCAGATCGTGGTCATACGGTAAGAGTTGTCCACTATTCCTATTGGAATAGTCGGCCAACTGCCTCCAATACTGGTCAAGGCACGACGAGAGGAAAGCTGCGACCCCACAGAAAAACCTTCTCCCGCAATCGGAAGGGAGTGGGACAAGTACCAAATGCCCGACCTACCTGATGCAGGATTTCCTAGGGTTTTCCCTGCATCACGTTTAGGCGAATTGCCGGGTAGGATCCTCAAACCATAGCCCTGGGGCCCTAGTTAACCCTTGGCTACCTTTCCGCATCCCCCCTTTCACTCCTTTTCCTATGCTATAAGAGGGGAGTTGCCACTATGTGGATTACCCTATACATAGCCTGTCTACACCTAAAAAAATAATACTCAAACTCTATAATTGAATCTGTTACTAAAAATTTGCATGACTGAATGTATTAAAAAAATTCTGAATAAGACCCAGCCGTAATATACCCGTTGCTTAGATACTATTTTCTACTTTTAGAACGTCGTTGAAGGCCGTCTATTAGTGCGTGATACGTGGACAATGAGGGTCACTGAAGTATTAACTGTATCGCTTTGGAACTGTGGCCGAATCTGTCCGTTGTGATAATAATTCATGACACAGCGACGTGGCTCCGCACTCAGGCCGCCATTAATAATTAACTCATGGCTCCCGGCGTGTTCAGTTCTCATCTCATCTCTCCAACTTTCAAACAGACGTAGTGCTCTTTTTATAATTCGTAATTATTATTATAATTGATAATCAGGTCAGATTATAGTATGACAGTTATTAAAACAACGTTGCAATAACCAACTCTGTCAATTGAAAACTTAGTTTTAAGTGGACTTAAAGATTTCTTTACCTTCTCATGCCACACAACAAGAAGGATTATATAAGATATAGTCAAGTAGAAACTTTAAATGATATTCAGCCCCAACTATATACTTGTTACAATTCTATTTGTACATAAAATTTTCTATTATTGGATTAAGAAATGTAGACGTTGAACAACACGATAGGACTATACGGTCGAATCTTATGTGGCTTTCGATGAACAATAGATTTGGACGCTTCAAAAGATTAACAATGACGATATCTAAGCTCTGAAACAAACTAAATGTTTGTACGAAACAATCCCGGAGTCAATTAGGATTAACATCACTCATTTATGATAGCACAATTTGGAATCAATTAGTATAATGTCTGTAACACGAAGCAACTTACTAGCCAATCACGCCGATCAAGATATATATTGTAATACCTCAAATAAAACTACCAATTTAAACAAACAATTATTATTTACAGACACAATTTACAATTACACAAATAATCTAATGAAATTTATAAGATTTTATAAAATCAAATATTTATCTTGAATACATTTGATAAATTAGACTCAGTACGCCAGGGTCTTTACTGGGTTGATAAGGAAACGGAACACAAATTTTACAATTAAACAAAACAGTTAAAATAAATGAAAAACGAAATGAAATGATTGAAACGAATGAAACGAAATCTGACTTTTTACCCTTATTTAACAATTTACAATTATGAATACAGAAAAATAAACTTACAAGCTCTCTGGTCCATGCAATTTGGATCTCTCGCATACCGGCACACACTCACTTAATACAGGCTTAAAAGGCACCAGGTTGCGCTCACCACTCTGCTTTCACAGTCACCTCTTCTTGATGACGTTACCCTCTCGACGAATTCAACCAACTCTGCTGGCAGACAGATTTCCACGACGAATTCCTACCGACTTTTGATGACTGATGTCCATCTGATTACTCTCGGCCACCTAGCTTGGCCTACCATCCGATGATCTCTCCTGAATGCAAACTCCCAACTGTTCGTAACATTGTTTCGGCCACTTTACCTTGGCCCTGCGTCCGCCCTGCGGACCTGCACCAACGCTCTCCCCCAGCGGTCTCCTGCTCCTGACTAACTCCTCATAATAATCCTCCCTGACTAATTGATTCTTTTATCTGCTCTCTTATTTATATCCCGGCTCCAGAATATTCCCTTGTTTTCACAGTTGTTTTGAAATTCCATGTTCGCCAAACAACACCAGCTGATGGCTTTCTCCCGCTCCGAGAGCCACTCAATCAATTATTTCATGATGTCAAGATGTCGGTCACAACCATTTAGCCCTAAGAGCCGCAAAATGCCCAATTATAGTCCTCCCCTTCTCTAAGAGCCACTTATCCATCATTTTGTCATTATCTTTTATATGTACAAACCACTCAAGGATCCCCAGTCGGAGTTGGTAAACAAATCTGATAAAAATAAGAACCGAATGCATGTCCTTCTTTACTGGTTATTACAATATATATATCGAAATATTTATCAATGTCGTCCTCTCAGCTGTTCCGATTTTGCTGACATAACAATCTTCTGACTTGCGTATATTTACGCAATTTTGAGTATTCAATCAGGGTTTTTAATAATTACAAATTTAATTACAATATATTCATTATGAGAAAGAACTAAATTTTATTGCTGAATTATAAATCAATTTTTTTGGGTGACAGTGCATTTAATCTACAACTTTAAATAATACAATGTGTTCAATACCGGCATATGCTAATACAAAATGAGATTCTTTCTGTTCAAGTTAATCTAGGCAAGAGTAACTATTCAAAATTATGACCACAGAGACACTTTGTGTAAATTAAGTTCTTAATGATATTATTTTACCTATCTTTTTCATACGGTTTTTTTAAAAGCCGTTCCACCACGTCGATTGTCCAGCGTTGCTTGGCTCCACCACCCACTCCAAGTTTCTGCATGGTCTCCACAGCGAGGCTCGTACACAACAAACGGACTCGTACAGAAAATACAGTCCAAAAGCAAATCTTTCACTTAAAAATCAACTCAGAGCCTAGTATTTCCATTTCAATTCAACTGCAACAATACTAACTGCATGCATTCGACCAATTGAGATACTATCGGTGTAGTTCAATATCTGAAGTGTCAGCAAGGTCAGACGAGACAGATCTCAGTTAAGTTCAGCTAAAGAGTCTCCATTCAATCTTCTTCAATTGGGATGTCTCCTATCTTCTGAAAATACAAAATCTGTTAATACTGAGGTATAAAAAATTAAGCCAATAAAATTGTCAGACTCTGATTATGCATAGATGAGCCGTTGAATATCTCAATCATACCAAAAATATCATCATCAGTCTTTTTTCTGACGCCCGATAAATCGTGATTACTCATTACCAAAATATAAAAATTAAATATGCTGTTATTTAAACGTATTCATTACAAAATATTATAATGCCAATTAATTATCAATTAATTGTTTTAAATAAATTTGAATTGTTAGCGAACAGTTTGTATTATAGCGAGAGCGAGCAGAGCGACAATGAGTGGTGAGGTCTGTTCCTATTATTGAGAGCACGGAATGGCGTTTACGCGCGCAAAAGCATAGTCAGTTGGAAGTCAGCAGCAAGGAGCAAAAGTCAATAGTCCAATTCGAGGAGCGAAAAAGTAAAGTCTACAGAGAGGAGCAGAATAGAAAAGTCGATGTCTAAAAGCAGCTACAAAAGGATAGACATTTTAAAATAAATCTTTACTGAGCTTTTTTGCAGTTTCAATTCAAACCGATCAGTAAATCGGTAAAAGACTATAAAAAAATCTGCAACTCGTAAGATTCCTGTAAGCAAGCAGTCATCAGATAGCTGACCAATTTGGAGAGGATAATCCGTGTTCCTGGGAACCTAGAAATTCCATAAGTGTAGAATCTGTGAGAAAAACTTATAATCTGTGTAAAGATTTTGCAATATAGAGCACTTTTTGAAGCGCTAAAAGAATGCTGGAACTAGCCGAACAATGCGTAAGTAACAAAAACCTTAATAAATATCTGTAAACGCTAACTAGAAGGTTAAAGTCAGATTTCGTTCGTTTTTCTTGTAGTTTTTCTTTCATTTATCAGCAAATTATTTTAGAGTAGATTTTCATTTGTATTGTTAATCAGATCATTCAATAATATTCACTGTAATTCATCATACCCAGTAAATGCTCTGAGAGAACAGATCTCAAATTTTGTTTGTAACTGTCTTTAACTTGAAAGCCACTAAAGGAAAATAAATTATTTTGTTTGTTAATTTTTTATCTTTTTCATTTAAATAACCTCACATTGTTAATTATTACATTTTGGCAGCCACAAAGTGGGGCAAATTCATTAAGTTAATAAATCGTTAAATTGGGATTATTACAAATTGGCACCACAACGTGGGGCAAATTAAACGATTAAATTTTGGGTTTATTACATATTTGGCACAATGTGGGGTAAATTAAATTAATTAACGCTAATTTTTGATTATTTAAATATATTTTAATAGATTTTTTCATTCGATCTTCAATAGAAGTAGTGTACCGTTGTGCGTTCGTTCTGAAGAGAAAGCCTTAGTTGAACGATCAGAAACTTGGACTGTTGGATTATGTCTTTCTTTCTGCTTCACTCGAAAGTTCTCTCTGAGAGCCGTGACCTACCATGCCCATGTCATGATTCGAAACCGGGTCCTCTGTTATGCGGGCCAAAGACGCCAACCAGTACTCCACAGCAGGTCGGCGCTGGATTTTATCAATGTAAATATAAAAGCTGGCTTGTCACGATTATTAAGCATCTTTAAATTTCATGGATGCTGTGATCCATCTGAATTTTATTTTGTCACTCCGAATTTGTTCGTTTTTCAAGGAAACAGGTCGGACTAATTTCTATGAAAGGTTTATTGTTGTACAGACGTTTTTAATTAATTAAGTAATTATACAAGGTTTTTAACCTATCATAAATGTAAAATTAGGTAAGAATTCACCTGTAAAATAATCTTATACATAAAGACAAGCAGTAATTAAGTCTCGTAATAACTTGTAAGTGATATATTTCATTGTACACGTATAATCCAACACTATTTATTAGTTGTGAAAGTTATCATTGATACTATTATTTAAATAGAATAGCATCAATTTTGTTTTACGGATATAATAATTATTTGAATATTGTCGTTAATCCTTAGTCTATTACTCACTTGAAATGTTTTGTTAGATGGAATAATAGTTGTGTAGGATAGGAGAAGCATCTATGTTAATGTTCTATCATCTGTAGAACGTATAGGAAAGCATCTTCAACGGACACGTACTGCAACATTAAAAATATCCTGAAATCGAACAAAACATACCATATAATCAGTATTTTGCGGTCGGAAATTATCATTTTCATCATCAGTCTGACTGTAAACATTTTTTTTTACCGTCTGAAAAATATGTTTATATTTTACTATTAAGTATTAAATCAGCTCAGTTGCATCCTGATGCGGTAGTTTTATCTCTGATTTACACTCGTCTTAACCTAAAGTGCTGTAGTGATTCAAAGCACAGAAGTTGTAAATTTTATAGGATGTTGTCATCTGTTTGTAAGAGAGATGGAGTTCCGTGGCGAGGAATTTGGAGTCAGATGTTGGTACGAATGGAGCAGTCGGCTAAGAGACTATGCTTGCAAAATTTATTTGACTCGGGACGCAAAGTTCATACCATTGTACTTGATCAAGGTTTTAAGTAGTATGAAATAGCCTGAGGGAGTCTGGATATTGTATTTAGTTGAGAGAGTCGCAAGAGAATCGTAGAGATGTACGCATGCGGCAACTGCCTTGCTAAGGAGGTTTCTTTAACAAAGACTTTGAGATATAGCATAATATTCGACATTAACATTGACTATTTTTCAGTTTCTTATTAAAAGATCTAAACTAAAGATGACGGTATAGACAGGTTATGTACAGGGTAATCCACATAGTAGCAACTCCCCTCTTATAGCAATGGAAAGGGGGATCCGGAAGGGTAGAGGAAGGTAGCCAAGGGTTTACAAGGGCCGCCGGGCTATGGTTTAAGGATCCTACCCGGTAATTCGCTTAAAAGTGATGCAGGGAAAACCCTAGAAAATCCTGCATCAGGTAGGTCGGGCATTGGGTACTTGTCCCACGGCCTTCCGATTGCGGGAGAGGAGTTTGCTGTGGGGTCGCAGCTTTCCCCTGGCCGTACCTTGACCAGTTTAGGAGGCAGCTGGCCAACTATTCCAATAGGAATAGCAGACAACTCTTACCATATGCCCAAGGTCTGCGACCCCGGAACATACACCTCTCAGAACAGGCCGAAGTGCCTCGCCTTGTGGGAACCCTGGTTCGGTTAAGAACAGAGCTCTTACCAGCGACCGCATTTTGAAGTTTGCAGTGCCGATCCTGATCTGCGGGTGTCTACCGAAAATCTTTCACATTGCATTGGACCCGGAGTCATTAATTGCTGGTTGTCTTATTGACCTGAAAATCAGAATGAAAATGCCACTTATATAGTATATTTTTGTTAAGATCCTGAGAAAATTTATTTACGTGAAAACGTATATATTGTGATAACCTGAGTTGTGAATTTGAATGTCTCATTTAAATAAATAAATAATGCATTATAAATATTAATTATAGTCGGTTAAACGTCTACTGGTGTCTCGTCACATTTCAACTCTGGAAATGTTCGTATATTGACAAAGACACGTGCGACACTATGTTTTAAAGTAAATATAGAAGGATCCTACGGACTTTTGACAGAAACGGTACGTTTACGCGGGAAACTTTTCTTTTATATTTATAGGTTCTTAAAATTTTTATATTTATATTGAGACTAAAAAAAGAGGCACTACGTAAGTTGCAGCATAGGCTACAAAGTTCCCGAGAAAATGTCTTTGAGTTTCACAACCCCGTTTCCAACAGCTTTCAATCCTGGATCAAATACAGACCAGTCACAATATAAAATGAAACAATTAGAAAATAGATAATGAAGTCGCCAAGGAACGGTAAAATTTCGTGATATATTAAATAACATAACGTTTTGCAATCATTGTTGCTTTGTTCATGTGAGGAAAAATTCGTGAGAGCTATATGGATGGCTTGGGCGTGTGTCGTTCTTGTATCTCTCACGATTTTCCCACGCCTTACGAAAGCAACAAGGATTGCAAGGATTTATGTGGTAAATATTTTATTACAGGTTATTGACTACGTCATCATCTATGTTGTAACTAATCTACCTTTTCTCATTTCAAAGTATCGTAACGGTATTTCATGGTTTTAAGTCAGTGGCTATTTCTGTAATCTTCACGGTTTGGCAAGTCTTGTCATATTTCAGGTCTAATAAAATATTAGCCATCCAACTTTCGTTGACGCAAACTCAATGGAAGAAAAATGCACTATAAAGTCGTTTTTCAGAGGTTATGTTCAAAATCCGCAGATTAGTAATGAAGGTTCTTGAAAAAAAGCTTTCCCTAAGACGTATAAAGTCATGAAGAAGTGTTGCGGGAAACTGGTTTTATCATTAGCCTCGATTGTCCGAACATGGCCACTCCCTATTTCCAGACCATGTAAGTTAACGGTTGGGACAGCCATTTATAATGTATATTATCTTTTATATTCATGATTTATTTTCATTGATTGTTTAACTTGTCTTGGATCGTTATTCAGTTGAATATGGTACATGCTATTAATTACAGATTGAATATTATAACGCTTTATTTTAACATTTATAAATTACGTTGCAATGAATATTAAAAATAGAGTGGGTTGTTGTAATAAGAACAAAACGATGTTTAGATATTTCGTGGTGATAGGACAATTAATCCTGGACAAATGATGTAGACTATTTCGCGAATTTCGCAGGGATGATGAGGAGGTTTGTGCACATAGAAACATGAGATGCCAAAATATTATGCCAGGAATGAACAGAACTATTTAAGGTCGTGAATTGTCTGGAAGATTGCTCTCCTTGTGAGGATGTAGCAAATTTATATTCAAATCTTTAAAATTGCAGTGATTGATATAAGTGTACGAAAAACTGTTCCTATTGGTTCAGTTTTGGGATGAGGATAGACGGAAAGTAAGAGACAATTTACGTGGAGAAACCTGATGGAGTTGTGTGCGGGATCGTTCTAGAAGATAGTAACAGGAGAACCCACCCGCAGTTACCACTGAGATGACGTCATAACCACCCTGATGGATATATCAGACATCTTAAGGTAATTTAACTACAAGTAGCTTCGCGTCAGTGCGAGTTCATCATGGTCACAGCAGAAAACTCAGATTCATTTCATATCTCCACCATTCAATAATTTTAAACATTGAAAAGTGATGGAGAAATGTCAGTTTTTAATTTAAAGTTTTAATTGTTTTATTTAAAATGTTTAATTGATTAATCTGTGTCAAGGAAAAACTGTTTATAAATATTTCGTATTTATTTTTTTTAATTAAAATAAAACTTTCATACGCGTTCAGTGAGCCCAATTCCCATTCAAGCGAATCCAAATTTCTCAACTGAGATGACGTAATAGAAAATCCCGATGGAGAAAGAACGTCAATCCTAAGAGAAATTCAAACCTTTACCTGTGTATGATTTTCGAACACGACAGAGTTGCCAAACACTTTGCAAGATATTCAGCAAAATGCATTCCTTGTTGACAGTTCCTTAAAGAAAGGTCCACATGCTTGTATGGATGATTTTGAGAGCGAGCTTTACGGGGAAATGTTTTGTCTGGAGCAGACTGGTTTGACCGGTGTTCAGCTACCTGCTCTCAATGAATTTCTCCGTTACATCACTCGTTGGAAATGTAGGCGCCATCTCCACCATTATATCACAATAATAAGGCTCACTTTCCATTGCTAACGAAACCTTCCAAAGATCATTCGTCAGAACTTCTTTCCAACATTTCTACCCGGTCTAGATATGAGGTTGTAAAATACACTAATAAAATCTTTAAATATTTTTACTATTTTAAATAATAGCCCCATGTGTCATGTGTCAAATTAAATCACGAGTAATGAGGCGAGTGAGAAAATGCATGTGCAAGCACTCCCTCAGCCTAGCAGAAGCTAAAACAGAGATCGTGATGTTGGCGAAAGAAATAATATCCAAAATTGAGCCTTTCCAAATCTTTCTAAAGGCGTCTGCATTAACTAAGGAATGCGGAATATATCTAGGGATGACCATAGACAGCAAATTGACCTTCTGGGAACATATTCTGAAGGTCAGTAACAAAGCTGCCGGAACAACGATCGCTCTCAGCCGACTGATGACATCTCCTGATGATATGTTTCACAAATCTATGCACAGACCCAGAAAATAAAGAAGTACGGGGGGTAGGGGGGGGGACGAGCGAATACCGGACTGTCTCTGAATCTGCGGCAAATGTCGCGCTGATAAACCTGCTCGCACTAGAAAGACAGGAGGCGTGGCGAAACCAAACGGTAGTCGGCCGAGACGAAGCTAAGCGAATAGCCAAAGAAAACAGAATTAACAGCTGGCAACGTACATGGGAGAGTAATAGTGACACAGCCCAGTGGACAATTAGGCTGATTAGAAACCTGACATCGTGGAAAAAACGACCGCATGGAGAAGTCAATTTTTTTATCACCCAATTTCTGACGGGACATGGATATTTTAGGAGCTATCTCCACAAAATGGGAATTTGCATATACTGCAACAGTAGGGATGTTGTATGACACACGTTTTTCGAGTGTGAGCGATGGGCAGAAGAGAGACGGAATATAAACTCCGAGATAGGACGAATTACACCAGAGAATTAGATCTCAAAAATGAATAATAACAGAGACGCGTGGAACAAGATGGGAACTATCGCCGACTGTCCTCCGGCAAAAGAAAGACGAAATGAAAGCACGTGAATAGAATAACAATCGGCATGCGATAGAACGGAAATGAAGATTGAGTTCCCATGGCTTATTTGAGCGACACCACCCTGAAGAAATGAAAACGCGGCATCGGGCTGGTGATAGTTCCACACTACCCAGAAGTGGGTGTCATGATTTCCACAGTTATCCCACGTTAAGAAAAAACACTGAACAAAATTTTTGAAAAGTAAATTATGAGAAATGTTACATATTAAAACAATTGAAAAGACTCTAAATGCACATAATAATTAAATTATAATTATAATCCATTATTTTCAACTTTTGAGATATATATATATATATATATATATATATATATATATATATTGTAGAAGTCATAACTCTTGTTTAAGTACTCCCGCCGGAAAGCTCACAACACTATATAACTTTATCCGCTGTGTGCTAGATAATTTTTTTACGAGAAATTACCAAAATCAAAATAATTGCTTTACTCTATAGGTATTATTTAGTAGAAACATGAAATGTATTATCTCAGGCGTGTAAATATTTTTTATATCTTCAGTTACAAGTAAATTACATTAAATCATATGCATATCGTTTTTAAAAAACTCCTTCCTCTCTCCGTCTCCATAAACAAAAACGGTTGCTTAACAACCAACCTTACTCCTCTTCTTTTACTAATATCCTATATCAATTACCATATTATTTCCTCTATCTTTAATAAAAATTTCGTGTATCTATGTATTTTACATTTTCATAGATATACGAAATTTTAACAATTTCCACAAGACTTTTACATTTTCTTAATATTACAAGAATTCTTCAAATAAATATAATTTCAACAAAAAACTATCCTAATTCTTTGTTAACATTATAATATCAATAGTCCCCATTTTATAGGTCAAATTTAACCTGTTCACTAATTTCTACTATAAATCTGGAATATGAGTTATACGACATATTTTAAATCTTTACTTTTTTATATTATCTAATTCCGAGATTACATAACTGTTGAATCCTCGATCATTTACTATTTTATAAGGACCTGAATAAATATTTTGAAACCTTCCTATAATATTTTTATAAGTATCTGATAATTACAGTTTTTGATTAGTATCAAGTCTCTCAGCTTAAATATTTTGTCTTGCTTCTATATCAGAAGCTTTTATTGATCTTTCCATAGCTTTTATTTTTATGACTTTCTTCTTCCCCTTCACTTGTTGACTCTTCCGGAAATGGTAAAAGCTTCTCAATTTCCGATTTACACTCATTATACCAATGCAATTCCTTAGGAACATATCCCGTTAGCATACTATAATTATAATTAATATAATTTTGTGTCTTCTTTATCCACATCATCCCCTTACTATGATCCTCTGTCAAAACTTGTCTAAATCCCGTTATTACTTGCTTAATATATATTTAGTGTAGCAACAGTTAATTGGGCCAGTAATTGTTTGGACATAAAATTTGAATTGTTTGATAAATCCATTATAGCGGTCTGATCGGACAAAGCAACAATGGAGAAGCGAGCTCGGCTGCTTTGTCGAAAAGTCAAAATGGCGTTTGCGCGCACGAAAGTCTTAGTCAGTTTACGTCTACAGCCAGCCAGGAAAGGAGGCACATTATAACAAATTTTTCACCGAAATACCTTGCAGTCTATTTCAAATCAATAAAAATAACAGTATAAGTCTACAAAGAATCTGCAAATCATCAGTTCCAGTAAGAAGGCAAATTGGAACAGTTTTACATTGAGGGGAAGACGACATCCGATTGCTGACCAAGAAGAGGTTCATCCAAGGCTCCGGAAATTTGTCTGCGTTCTATTCGCCGGCGAGCGTGTAAATTCTGTGAGAACTAGAATCTGTGTAAATAACGATTTGCATGTGTCGTGTTGTGTAGGGGAAACAAAGAATGCTGGTACCAGCCGAACGTTATGTAAGTAACAAAAATCAAAACTATGATAATATTGTAAACGCTAATTAAAGGATAGAGTCATATTTCGTTCGTTCGTTCGTTCGCTTTCTTCTAGGTTTCTTTCATTGATCGACTTATTGTTTTAATTTTAAGCAAATAATATTTTGAATTGTTAATTAGTCAAATTCTACTTATATCGTGACCTAATCATCAAACCCAGTAAAGACCCTGAGATATTAAAATTTTAATTGTAATTGTTTTGATTCTTAAAGCCACAATCTGAAAATAAATTATATTTTATTTGTAAATTCTTGTTTAATCATTCATTTAATGAACGCCTATCCTTTTGATTAATATTTTATTTAATTCAAGGCTATTAGTTGAATATTACATAAAATGGCTAACATAACGTGGGGCAAATAAATTAAACGACTAATTAGTTGATTATTACAATATATTTCCGCTGAATTTGATTGAGGATGTCTTATTGATGTAAAAATTATTAGTACTCCTCTCCTTAAAACATCCCTCTATTCTTTAGTTAAATTGCTTTCCATTATCATTTAAAATTTTCTTTGTTTTACCACACACTATAAAATATTTCTCAAACAATTTTTTTAAACAAGTCTGGCTGTTTAATTTTTTAAGCCATACAATTTTACCATTTTATAAAATAAGTCTACAATTACTAGTGCAAAACAACAGTAATCTCTCTGTCAATACATGATTTAAACCCTAGATGGGCACATTCCAACCAATACCGATACGGAGTTAACTTCAAATTAACCGGGTTAATGATTCACGGTAATTTAACCGAGTCTGGTACAGTAAATAAGAACGGAAGAGAGTAAATAAAATCCGCGTATTTAATAGAGAGAAAATTCTCCAGGTACATTAAGGAAGCCAAATATACTCCCGGTACAATGAGGGAGTCATTACGAGTCAAAAAATTCCCGGTATATTATGGGACTGAAAAATACGATATTTAGGTAGTGAAAAGTACTCACAGTAAAGTAGTCAATTATTTTTGTCTAATTAATTTTTTATATATTATAAGAAATATATAATAACTGTCGCTGCCTCGCATCACTACAGATCACGAATTCGAATTTCCTCGAGGGCATGAATGTTGCGTGGGTATGTTTCTATACCAATAAATAAGTTCCTGATAAAAGCCACACTGTACAAACGTAACTAATGACAGCAGTTGATGCGATTGAATAAATCATTTTTATTCAATAAAAAAGACATTCACCATAATTGGACGCAATTTTTGTTGCTAAGACAACTTAAAGAATTAAACTTTAGTAAGACCAAGCAGTATTCAAACAATTAGTCGCCAATTTATGCGCCATTAAATACGACGGAATTTTTAGTCCTTTATACTTAACAACATAGCCACCGTTAGTCTTATATTTTTAAAACTAACGTTTCGAGAGGCCGACAGAATCCTTCGCGGACGTGGGCACAAAAACTCACCAAAGTTTATTGGAATCGGATGAACGGTATAGAAACGTATACGGAACAAACAAAGATATATTCATTTTTGGTATAAATTTGTAAAAAATTAGGTCCATAATTTGAGTAACATTTGTAAAATTTATTAATGATGAAAAAATATTTGACATTTACAACAAAATAACTAAATATGCGGACTTGAGTCAGAAAATTATGTTTATTAACAAAATTACACATACCATGTTTTTGTCCTCTTTTAGGCCCTTTTCAAGGTTAATAATTTTGTGTATAAATCATGCAAAAAATTTAGACGCAATGTTCTACTGCCTTGCTTATTGCATCCAAAATTTATTATTAAAATTGAAAGAATGTTGAAAACTTATGATTTTGTTTTGAAAATTGCATTTTTGGGCATTTTATTTTCCCTTATAATATTTAAGATAGAAGAATATTTGCTTTTCCTATTACATAAATTTTTAGTAGAAACAGTTGTTATAAATTTTTTCATTAAATCAACAATCAGATTTCATAGTAATATATAAGACAAATGGGGTCGCTTAAAAATGTGTATTATATATTTTACATGATATCTTGATGATATCCCCTCCAGCGAATATTTCTCCTAATACCACTGTTACCCTTTCCTACTTGATTAAAAACCACAAGGACTTGACACCTACAGCAAACATTGTTAACAAAATCTCTTGCTCTAATTGTAATTCCTGCTACATAGGGCAAACAAAACGTTCCCTTAATACACTATCAAGGAACATATGTCTAATATCAAACTTCCCAACGATCTGTAGTCTCCAAACATATCATCAATTCGAAACATACATTTGATTGGCAAAATGCTAAGATTTTAGACATTGACACCAGGAACAATTCCAGACTCATATCAGAGCTGCTTCACTTTAAATCAAACATCACAGCTATTAATGTACAAACAGACACTATAAAACTCCATAACTGCTATGATCCCTTATTATTACGCTGAACCTTCTGCTATCCCACTGTCGTTGCTCCCTTATTGTTACGCTAACCCTTCGGCTCTCCCATTGTCGTTGCGTTTTAGTCGCTTTTGAGTTTTGTCAACTGACAAGTGCAGTTGTGTTTCTCTAGGCTCTTCCTAGCACCCGAGTAAGGGGACAAGGATCCCAGAAACGTTGCGTGGTATTTATATTATAATTTTTTTTTCTGAATTGGCTATCTGTCTTATTCATATAAGAAAAACTTAATGTATTAGTAAGAGTGTAGAATTATTCCATAAAAGCTAAGAGTAATTGTTATGGTAAATTATAGTATGATTTATTTTAGTCGGATAATAATTTTTAGGGGTCAAAGATATTGATGGTGTTTCTACCGATGTTTTCTGAATATAATTTTCATCCCCTAAACCCTGGGGAAAGAGCAACCCTAGCGTTTGGGGTGGAGAATACAAATCTACACCGCTGGAGCAAATTTCACCAAATTTCGTACACGTGTTCTTTGCGACCAGGAAAACAACACTGTCGGGGTCAGACGCGTCTACCAACCCCAGAAGCGGGGGTGGACGGGGGTTGAAATACTTAAACATGCTGAAACAGCTGATATTTTAGTCGGATAATATTTTTTAGGGGTCCAAGATATTTATGGTGTTTCTACCGATGTTTTCTGAATATAATTTTCATCCCCAACACCCTGGGAAAAGGGCACCCTTAGGGTTTGGGGTGGAGAATACAAATCTATACCGGTGGATCAAATTTCACCAAATTTCGTACACGTGTTCTTTGCGACCAGGAAAACAACACTATCGGGGTGAGACGCGCCTACCACCCCCTGAAGCGGGAGTGGACGGGGGTTGAAATATTTGAACATGCTAAAACAGTCGATATTTCAGTCGGATAAATATTTTTAGGGGTCAAAGATATTTATAGTCTTTCCACTGATGATATCTGAATATAATTTTCAACCTCTACACCCTGGGGAAAGAACATCCCTAGCGTTTGGGGTGGAGAGTACAAATCTACACCGCTGGAGCAAATTTCACCAAATTTCGTACACGTGTTCTTTGCGACCAGGAAAACAACACTGTCGGGGTCAGACGCGTCTACCAACCCCAGAAGCGGGGGTGGACGGGGGTTGAAATACTTAAACATGCTGAAACAGCTGATATTTTAGTCGGATAATTTTTTTAGGGGTCCAAGATATTTATGGTGTTTCTACCGATGTTTTCTGAATATAATTTTCATCCCCAACACCCTGGGAAAAGGGCACCCTTAGGGTTTGGGGTGGAGAATACAAATCTATACCGCTGGAGCAAATTTCACCAAATTTCGTACACGGGTTCTTTGCGACCAGGAAAACAACACTGTCGGGGTGAGACGCGCCTACCACCTCCAGAAGCGGGGGTGGACGGGGGTGGACGGGGGTGGAAATATTTGAACATGCTAAAACAGCCGATATTTTAGTCGGATAATAATTTTTAGGGGTCCAACATATTTATGGAGTTTCTACCAATGTTTTCAGAATATAATTTTCATCCCCTACACCCTGGGAAAAGGGCACCCTTAGGGTTTGGGGTGGAGAATACAAGTCTATACCGGTGGATCAAATTTCACCGAATTTCGTACACGGGTTCTTTGCGACCAGGAAAACAACACTGTCGAGGTGAGACGCGTCTACCATCCCCAGAAGCGGGGGTGGACGGGGGTTGAAATACTTAATCATGCTAAAACAGCAGGTATTAGATTTGGATAAATATTTTCGGGGTCAAAGATATTGATTGTGTTTCTACCGATGTTATCTGAATATAATATTCATCTCCTACGCCCTGGGAAAGGGCACCCTTAGGGTTTGGGGTGGAGTTGCTTTACAGAAAAATAACGCGAATACAACCGAGTTTGGAGTCAAATCGAAGGTTATGGATGTATGTTTGTTTGTTTGTATGTTTGTTTGTATGTTTGTTTGTATGTTTGTTTGTATGTTTGTTTGTATGTTTGTATGTTCGTTATACAAATCTACACCGGTAGAGCAAATTTCACCAAATTTCGTAAACGTGTTCTTTACGACCAGGAAACAAACACTGTCGGGGTGAGACATGTCTACCACCCCCAGGAGCGGGGGTGCACGGGGGTTGAAATATTTAAACATGCTAAAACAGCCGATATTTTAGTCGGATAATAATTTTTAGGGGTCCAAGATATTGATGGTGTTTCTACCGATGTTTTCTGAATATAATTTTCATCCCCTACAGCGTGGGGAAAGAGCACCCCTAGCGTTTGGGGTGGAGAATACAAATCTATACCGGTGGATCAAATTTCACCAAATTTCGTAAACGTGTTCTTTGCGACCAGGAAAACAACACTATCGGGGTGAGACGCGCCTACCACCCCCTGAAGCGGGAGTGGACGGGGGTTGAAATATTTGAACATGCTAAAACAGTCGATATTTCAGTCGGATAAATATTTTTAGGGGTCAAAGATATTTATAGTCTTTCCACTGATGATATCTGAATATAATTTTCAACCTCTACACCCTGGGGAAAGAACATCCCTAGCGTTTGGGGTGGAGAGTACAAATCTACACCGCTAGAGGAAATTTCACCAAATTTCGTACACGGGTTCTTTGCGACCAGGAAAACAACACTGTCGGGGTGAGACGCGCCTACCACCTCCAGAAGCGGGGGTGGACGGGGGTGGAAATATTTGAACAGGCTAAAACAGTCGATATTTCAGTCGGATAAATATTTTTAGGAGTCAAAGATATTTATAGTCTTTCCACTGATGATATCTGAATATAATTTTCAACCTCTACACCCTGGGGAAAGAACACCCCTAGCGTTTGGGGTGGAGAGTACAAATCTACACCGCTGGAGCTAATTTCACCAAATTTCGTACACGGGTTCTTTGCGACCAGGAAAACAACACTGTCGGAGTGAGATGCGCCTACCACCTCCAGAAGCGGGGGTGGACGGGAGTGGAAATATTTGAACATGCTAAAACAGCCGATATTTTAGTCGGATAATAATTTTTAGGGGTCCAACATATTTATGGAGTTTCTACCAATGTTTTCAGAATATAATTTTCATCCCCTACACCCTGGGAAAAGGGCACCCTTAGGGTTTGGGGTGGAGAATACAAGTCTATACCGGTGGATCAAATTTCACCGAATTTCGTACACGGGTTCTTTGCGACCAGGAAAACAACACTGTCGAGGTGAGACGCGTCTACCATCCCCAGAAGCGGGGATGGACGGGGGTTGAAATACTTGAACATGCTAAAACAGCAGGTATTAGATTTGGATAAATATTTTCGGGGTCAAAGATATTGATTGTGTTTCTACCGATGTTATCTGAATATAATATTCATCTCCTACGCCCTGGGAAAGGGCACCCTTAGGGTTTGGGGTGGAGTTGCTTTACAGAAAAATAACGCGAATACAACCGAGTTTGGAGTCAAATCGAAGGTTATGGATGTCAGTGAGTTTACTTCGGATAAATATTTTTAATTGCCCATTTAACCCGAAAGGGTGGGGGTTGGAAGGGGAGATAAATAGTCAGTTCTTGCGCGTTCTTGGAGGAGAATTACGTGGATACTATTTCAACGGATTTTGTTGAAAATATCAATCCCTTTAGACATTAGCGGTGAGCTTGCTTAGGGCTGGGGGTGAGAATTGTCTATTATTCTAAAATTGCCAAAATGTTATGTGTTTATGGGTAAACTAGATTTATAGTGTTTCTACCGATGTGATATGAGTAAAAATTCAACCCTTTCCACCACGGGAAAGTAGCATATTTAGGGGTGGTGTTGTTCATACTATTTTATCGATGTTGTTTCCATTAATAACGACGTTTAATTTTATAAATAAAAATGAGTGTATGTATGTATGTATGTTTGTATGTTTGTATATTTGTATATTTGTATGTTTGTATATTTGTATATTTGTATGTTCGTTATACAAATCTACACAGCTGGAGAAAATTTCACCAAATTTCGTACACGTGTTCTTTGCGACCAGGAAACAAACACTGTCGGGGGGAGACGCGTCTACCAACTCCAGAAGCGGGGGCGGACGGGGGTTGAAATATTTAAACACGCTAAAACAGTCGTTATTTCCGTCGGATAAATATTTTTAGGGGTCACAGATATTGATAGTGTTTCTACCGACTGTTGGGCTGAGACGCGTCTACCACCCCCAGAAGCGGGTCGGTATTATCAGTAGAGCACTTTTAGGTGTTGGGTGGAGGAACGCTGCAATAAAATAACGCGAATACAACCGACATTGGAGTCAAATCCAAGGATATGGATGTCGTCCAGTTCAATTATAGCATCAAATTGGCCATTTAGCCCCAATGGGCGGCAGTGGATGGGATGGAAATTTTCTAACATGTTAAATCATCGATATTAGCGTGGAATAAATAAATGCCGGGACCATTGACGTTGATAGTATTTCTACCGATGTTGTTTGTAGGCATGATAGGGGTGGTGCTGGAGGGGATTTCCTTGAAAATAACGGGAAAACAACCGAGATTCGAGTCAAATCGAAGGTAATGGATGTCCCTGAATTTATTTATGACAATCTGGACAACGCGTGGGTATCGGCTGGGTTGGGATTTGTTGACCGGCTGTTTTTTGCGTCGATTAAATATATTTCGGGATGAATTACATTAATAAAATTTCCCTACATGTTCTCTGTGAATAATTTCAACCCCTTTCGGACTCATAAGGGTGCACATTTAAGGGTGGGCGTGAAGTAGCATTACATAAAAAGAAACCAGAAACTATCGGGATTGTCACTGAGTTTAATTAAATTCCTTGAAAACAACGGGAAAACAACCGAGATTCGAGTCAAATCGAAGGTAATGGATGTCCCTGAATTTATTTATGACAATCTGGACAACGCGTGGGTATCGGCTGGGTTGGGATTTGTTGACCGGCTTTTTTTTCGTCAATTAAATATATTTCGGGATGAATTAGATTAATAAAATTTCCCTACATGTTCTCTGTGTGTAATTTCAACCCCTTTCGGACTAGGAAGGGTGCACCCTTAAGGGTTTGCGTGGAAGTAGCATTAGATAAAAATAAACCAGAAACTATCAGGATTGTCACTGAGTTTAATTATGACATTAAACTTGACCGTTTAAGTCCCCGAAGCGGGAGTGGTCGGGGGTGAAAAATTTCAAACATGTTAAACGGTCGATATTTGCGATAATTATTTCCTGGGGTTAATTACTTTGATAGTATTTATACCGATGTTGTTTGTGTATAATTTAACCCGTGTGAGGGGAGCAAGCTTAGGGGTGGGGTGGAGGTACGTTAAATAAAATCCCGCAGAAACAACCGAGAATCGAATCAATTCCGAGACTATGAATGTCGCTGAATCTAATTGTGACAACCTGGGTAACGCGACGGGTTTGGGAGTTGTTGGGCGAGGGAATAAATTTTCAGACAATGTAATCGGCCGATTTTTGCGTGGAATACATTCTTTTTCATTATCGCATATTTGTGGGGGTGGTCATCTTCTAACATGTAAAAACGGCCGATATATTTAGTCAATGACTTCATCCCCCTTCGGCATGGGAGGTGAGCACATTTAGGGATAGGGTTCGAGGAGCTTTACATAAAAATAGCGCAAATTGGAGTCTTATGGATGGTTATAGATAAATGACATCTCGGGCAACGCCGGGCACCCAGCTAGTATATAAATAATATTGACATATGGAGAATAATACACGTGCATGTAAATATCAAAAGTCATTGTTGCCTGCTCCAAGAGGGGCGAAAAATAAGATGCAGGGAATTATGTTTGCTGATCGGCATGCAGGACATAGCATAAGACGGGGAACTGATAGTATTAGTTATTATAAGCTATCGACTTAGTTGAGGCCAAGTAAGCAAATATGTTAACAGAACATCGAAGCAGGCTACGCCAAGCCAAATAACTGGAATAGTAAGGGATCCATTTTCGGACCCGTCTTCTTCATTTGGTTATTACCTAGTTTCGTTTTAACTGGTTGTAATACTTAGTGGTTGATTCATGTGACCGGTTCCTATTCCTTTTCTAATAAGGAAGAAGTTTGAGGATATCTTTAAGTTATTTTTTGTGGAGAAAAGTATTAAATGTGCATAATTTCAGACTATAAATTAATTAAATACCGGAACAATTAATGTTTGTTTATAACAATTCCTGATTAATTTAATCTATTATATTTTATGTAAATTATCTAGAACAGCAGTTTAAAGTCATTTCCCAGAAATATATTTATTTTCTTATTTATATTTGGGGTTAATGCCATGTCCTTGACAATAATATTGTTTTTGTTATATTAGTTCTCCCTTGTATGAGAATTCCGTACGTAGAGCAGCTGGGAATGAAAGGAACCCTTCAAGGGCTAAAAGTGGCCTAGCGCACCTCGTTGTGCTTTGAGATCCATTTCTTTCCCACGATCCTGACGGTTGCTAAGACCGCGTCGTCAAGACAAACATTTCTACCTTTATAGGAACATCTCTGTTATTTCTTTCGTAACGAATGGGAACTTGAAATTTCCGCAAATGAATACCACTTTATTTCACATCTTAAAATTATTGCTTCATGTCATCCAAAGTAAATTAAAATAATAACTATTATTATTATATTATTATAATGTACAACGTTTCTTCTACTATCAAGTACTAAACGTTATCTAAAATTTACGTGCGGGAATCTATTAATTATAATTGATAAGAAGTCAAAGATCATCTTGGTTTATAATATTTGACAGGTTCCCGCACGTCTAGTTTAAGTTTACTACTAGAGAAAACTTACCAATTGGGAGAAGAAACGTTGTACCGGTTTTCCCTTATTTAGTCTTATTTGTGGTCAATTATGTGTATAATAATTCTTATTACAGACGTTAATTAATAATTCATTGTTACTATACGTCAAATTACTTGTTCTGATAATTTAGCCCTTTATTTGCTCGCTTTTTTAAATCCCAGTATTGTCACAATAATAATTTATGACAAATTAAGTCAGAAATAAATTATAAAATGAGTTGATTTATGTTTTCACAAAATATACATCGTTTCATCTGGCAAGAGGATTACAATACCTGGCAAGGTATTACAATATTATTAGTTTTATCTTCCAGATATGTCTAAAAATAAAGAAAATTATATAATATATTGAATAAATATCCAATCAAAATTACAAATTTAAATCAATAAAAAATTAATTTAAAAGTGTTGAATTTTAATGAAAGTTAATTTAATGATTCTTAAATTTGTAAATTTGTTTGGACATTTTTTCACGAAATACATCATTTTATTTATTTTTAGATATATCTGGACCCTACAAATTCATTGATAACATTATAACAACTGAAGACATCTCGAGTGTAGTAATGAAACGTTGTGTGTATAATTAAATATTAAATAAAATAATTTAATAATTTTTATTACTTAATTGACCGTACATCGTTCGATAAATTTCTAAATTGTCAGATACTGTTTAATTTAATTTTATTCCCGTATTACCTTTTTTCTCATCGATGAGTTTCAGACCTCCATCCGCCGTGTTAATTTTCCTTCAATAAGCTAATTTAACAATCCTCAGAATGTGCCTGATCTAGTTAGTTGTCTTTCTTTCAAATAATCATTGTTCATAGACTTCATCATCTTGCTAAATTATTTGTTCACTGTCCATATTACGATATGAAACTTACTATTCTGTCACATTTGCGTTCTTAATAAATCTATCATTGAATAATTATTTCTGTGTTCTTTTATTGGTCGTGAAGTAATTTCTGGCGTAACTTGGTATAAGGAGGCCACTAGAAACGTATCCTGTTTTAATTGTAGGAAGAAATAATAACCTTCATATTTATTCAAATGCCTGGTTCATACGTATTTAACACTTCCAGATTTGAGTATCAGCCTTCATGTTCTAGAGGAGTGGAACCGCCCTGCATTTATTTTTCAAGTCAATAATTCAATATCGCATTCCTTTGTTCTTTTCTGTTACGTCGTATGAGGTAACAAGAAAGGCAGAGTCATATTTAAACAATAACAGCATAAAAGTTTTATAATGAAGTGTAGATTTTAATTAAATGAAACATATTTCTAGTTATGACAGTATTGCGTAGGTTGAGGGGATGAAACGATTTGACGCTCAGTGAAAGTATCGATTCGCTGGAGTTGTAACTGCTAGAATTGTATTTCATAAAATATTATTATATTTACGATTATCACAATGTTAATCATATTTTGGTAGGCCTCTATGATCAGTATGTAAAAATCTCGAACGGTCTGGGAATCGTACACGGGATCTCCACTTGGTACGTGTTCGCTCTCCCATCGGAGCTATCCTAGTTGAACCCCCGTCAGGTACGAGCCTTCTCTATCCATCGTATAAGCCTGATGATCTAGATCACATTCTTCACGCCCAAATTTCATTGTAGTCCTAAAATTAGGCCACGAAGAATGTGATGTAGCAGACTGTAAGTGAGCCCGTGATTAAGCATATACAATGGATGAAGTCTAAAATTCGATAGCTAGTGGAAATCCTGTGCTCGATTCCTTATCCGATCGCCATTTTTCCATCCTGATCCTTTAAGTATAATTAATTTTAGATAAATGTATTCAAAAGTTTAAACTGTGTATAAAAATTATAAAGTTATAAATTATAATTTTTTTAAAATTTTAACTCAGAACTAAGAATACATCACTTCTTTGGTAAAGACACCCTTGAAGAAAAAACAAAGTTGTTTTTCCTCAGTGTGTAATAGATAACCCGTTAGACTTGTTGATCATGATGGATGACAAAAATCTCACTGTAAATGGTATTATATTAAAGTTAAAAGGGAGAACATTCAGAATAACTGGGATACTGTAACTGTCTCAACTCATCACATTTAAGGTAGTCACTAAATTATTCGGTTCAATTACATTTACCACCATGTTATTTACTCAAAACCGGCTTTAAAGTTAAATGTTACCGGGACTGTCACCAAGAAATTTAGTAACCTCCAAAACTGACGATTAAACTCTAAGTTCAGTTAGTTTTGACATTTTATTATTAACCCCGATACGGATTGAAATTACAGTCAAATATCATCCAAAGAAATATTATTAATCTCAGCGTTCCCGATAAGTATCCATTTGAGTCTAATATTTTCGTCTCATTCGCATTAATTTTAGATTGCAGCCTCTTCAAACACAAACCTTTTTCCCACATCGTGTGACGTGGAAACCCACGAGTTGCCGGAACATGTAGCCGGTAGTTCTCACGGCTCTTGGCTTGCCAAATCTCGAGTGGGATCGAGTGGACCACTTCTCAATATACCATTACCACCCATGCTTCTTCACTTTCAATTCGTCTTAATTTTTTCTTAAAGGAAATAAGGCTCTAAAAATTAATTAAGTTGACATATTGGGCACTGATGAGGAAGTAGTGTACCCGCAATGATTCATGTACTGCTGAGTCCTGACCGTTCGAAGAGGATTCTGATGAAATGAAAATGGCGTTGGTTGGTGGTATCATTCAATAATCGCCGAAAAAGTTAATTATACAAATACCGTATTTAATCAAATAATTATAGATTTTAAGTAGAAATTTTTCTTTGAATTCGTTTCCAATCACAATATAACTATTTTAAAAGTGTTGATTTTGTGTATATCGTTGATAGGTTTTTGGAAGTACAGATCCATAAACTCCGTAAACACTCCAAAATGAACTTGAAAACTGCACAGTTAAAAATCATAAATCTCAATAGGAAGTACTAAACTTGCCATCCGTCAATGCACAAACCTTTGATGCCCGAGCATTTAACGACATTTTACGCGAAAGGTCAAGCCACCCCAAGTGGCTTCGTGTCATAAGGAAAATATCGAATTTACAGGATCACTTCCACCGTTTTATTTACAGTGAAATACATAATTAGCCTGTATGTATAATTTCGGATTAATGTACTTCCTTAATAATTCATATTCTAAATTAAATTTTATAACTGTATTTGAATTATGGGTGCATGCATTATAAGGCCAAATGCAAGACGAAAGAGTAACGTAATACACGGAAAACCCAGAGAATAACTAAACAGGTTAATCGCCCGAAATGAACAATTTTTTGTAGAGGTAATTCACATAGTGGCAACTCCCCTTTAATAGCATTTGAAAAGGGCCGCTGCGGAAGGGTAGGTTACCTTAGGGTAACTTGGGCTCCCTGGCTATAGCTGATGGATCCTACCCGACATTGGCCTAAAAGTGATGCAGGACAAACCCTAGAAAACCTGCATCAGGTAGGTCAAACACTTGGATACTTGTCCCACGCCCTTACGATGACGGAAGAGGGGTTTGCAGAATTCCTTTCTCCGTGCCTCGACCAGTTTAGGAGACAACTGGCCACCGTTCTAATAAGAACAGCGAACAACTCTTACAGTTTGCCCAATGTCTGCGACCCCGCAACATGTTTTTTTTTTTTAGTGTAACAGGCTACATGAGGGTAATCCACGTTGGGCAACTCCCCTTTAATAGCATAGGAAGGGGTTTGGAAGGGGGGATGCGGAAGGGTAGAGTAAGGTAGCAAAGGGTTAACTAGGGCCCCCCGGGCTATATTTTAAGGACCCTACCCGGCATTCGCCTACAAGTAATGCAGGGAAAACCCTAGAAAAACCTGCATCAGGTAGGTCGGGCATTGGGTACTTGTCCCACGCCCTTCCGATAGCGGGAGAGGAGTTTGCTGTGGGGACGCAACATTCCCTTCTCCGTGCCTCGATCAGTTTAGGAGGCAGTTAGCCGACTATTCCAATGGGAATAGCGGACAACCCTTACCGTGAGCTCAAGGTCTGTGACCCCGGAACATACACCTCTCAGAACAGACCGAGGTGCCTCAGCTTGTGAGAACCTGGAGAGGAAAAGGCATCCCCAAAGGTAGCCCCTTCGTATCTCTCCTACAAGGTTCTACCTGCGAGAGAACATCCCTCGTATGTATTGCCTGCGAGAGAATAGCCCTCGCAGGCTCTGGAAATATGTTTATAGGAAATTACCAAATAAGTGCTTACCATTGTATATGTAGCTGAGAGTGTGTGGAAAACTATGATTCCAAGAAGTGAAGGAAAAATACGAAACATCTTAATCGCTGATTAACTGTTGTATTTAGTAGGCGAATGAACTCACACGTCAGTAGTTCTTGGCAGCATCCGCGGAGTTGAATGATTGGACAGCCAGACCGACGGTATGCGATACCTATTAACAAGGAGGAAAAATATTGTAGTTAGAGACAAATAAGGTATGAAGCGATAACCGTTATAAAGAACATGTAGAGAGTAGAAAAACCAACAGGAGCAATCTGTTGGAATTGGCTTTGTTCATCAGGAAGTCCGCTAGAGATCGCCATCTAGAGGTCCACATGGAAAAATCAAAATTTTCCCCAGTTATGAAATATATGTACTCCTTCGCTCTACAGCTCATTGAGGGCCTTTGCCTAACGAGACTGTCATATTGCATGACACATTCTGGATTTAGGTGTGCACAGTTTTAAAGTATATACGATCGTATAATCAAGATGGAAGATTTTTCTAAATTATTGTTTTAAAATTAGTCCCATGTCAGTTTATTTAATACTATAATTAGATAATATATTTCCCATTCAGAACAAACATATAATCCTGAGATATATAGTTTAAATCGCTTCAATTAAATTGCTAACAAATATCAGAAAATATTTTTATATTAATGTTAAACATTGTATTACAATAAATAAGAAAAGTAACAAAAATAGAAGAAATAGTAATAAATGATTTGAATAGTTCGAAGACTTGGATGAAACTTTAATATCCGTGCATCACTATATTTATAAAACAAGCATTTAAATATATCAGTAATTAGTAAGTCGAACAAAATTTAGTTCATTTTTTATGATTGGAAAAGAAATAGCCCTCAAATTTATTCTCTGGTAGAAGGTTTGACAAAAGTTACGTTACGATTAGTGGTTACATAACTTATGTGTAGCGAAAAAAAATGTTATTCATCGTTGTGCTGTGAACAGGTAAAAAAAGCAACTAATATCGTTACGCTCTTTAATTATTTCTCATGAAGTAATTTGTTTTCCTGCCATTATTTATTAAATTCCTTCAGATATTGTTTTTCTACGTTCATATATCTGCTTGTCATAATGCATAATAGTCATCAACGGTATTGGCTTTTATAAGTTCTTTGCTCCTGTCATCGCCACGCTCTGGTAGCCGCTGGAAACGTTTGACGGAGAAAGGAGCCTGAACTCATGATGGACGCGAGGAAGCGAAAGTTGTCCAAGTTAGCCTCATGTTTAATTTACTGTTGTCCCATATTTCTCACATTCTAATACATCCCATTACAGCAGATTAAGCTACTCTTTCATTGTCACATTGACTGTAACATTTTTTATTACGTTTAAGTCAATAAGTGATTGTGTTCCTATATTGGTGATGACGACGAATTAGAACGGAACCATCCTTAATGCAGCAATCCATGACTAGATCATAATATAAAATGATCGTTGCTATTCTGAATCTTGTTCTGGTTATGTTTGAAGCCATATGAAAGCAGAGATTAACTTCATGCATGATATGTTGACAGTAAGCGTTGTTAATGATCAAAATAAACATTAACGGATATATATTTCATGTCTCTTAGGAAAGCAGCATTTGGTAGGAAGATTCACTCCTTTTAGTCCTTAAAAAAGTTTATTGCATACCAAATATATCTTCAATTATTTACAAATCAACACCAGAAGTAAAATTTGCTTCACTGGCTTCCTTTTTTTATTTTTTTTTAGGGCAACAGGCTACATGAGAGTAATCCACGTTGGGAAACTCCCCTTTAATAGCATAGGAATGGATTTGAAAGGGTGATGCTGAAGGGTAGAAGAAGGTAGCCAAGGGTTAACTAGGGTCCCCGGGCTATATGTTAAGGATCCTACCCGGCATTCGCCTACAAGTAATGCAGGGAAAACCCTAGAAAAATCTACATCAGGTAGGTCGGGCATTGGGTACTTATCCCACGCCCTTCCGATAGCGGGAGAGGAGTTTGCTGTGGGGACGCAGCATTCCTTTCTCCGTGCCTCGACCAGTTTAGGAGGCAGCTGGCCGACTATTCCAATGGGAATAGCGGACAACTCTTACCGTATGCCCAAGGTCTGCGACACCGGAACATACACCTCTCAGAACAGGCCGAGGGATACTTTACACCTCCAATACATCTGAAAATGTTATTATTAATTTTCAATATTTTTCTTTACCGCATTTCAAATGCTTCAAGCCTTCTTAATTCTCAAATTTTTAAATGTTTCACTTTCATAAAATGTTGCGTTTACTGCACACAACTTCAGTAACTAATCTTCATAAATCTTAACAACACTTTATTGTTAGTGAATTCAACTCGCATTGCTGTGAATAGTGTTTCGACAACTTCTGGGATTATGGTTTCCTTTGTATACTTTTCAGTTCGACGGTTCACTAAAGAGATGTGTTATTCAATTTCATTCTGCCAAGCGAATCTAGTGAGGCGATTAGAAGAAACACGATAATCAGGGGAATAATATCATGAATTCAACGAATAACAGATCACGCTATTTCGCTCCGTTGGAATTTTAAACTTATTTTCGCGAAATCATTTTCGGGGTGGTTATCGCAAACAAAATCGATACATACATAATATATAGACAGGTTGAACATGTTTTTCAACCTAACCGCATTTTAAGGAACTAAACAGCATTATTCCTGATACCATTTTCATCCTCAAATGCCGTTTCACATTTCCAAACTCCTCTTTGATGATCTTGAAACTTAAAACGATTACGCATTATTCTTCCGAAATGTGTTTTGCTTCTTGCAGGGAATATTACAAATTTAATTTCAATTCAATATTTGTAATTTCTCCTAGAATACGGTTGCTGGCCACTGCTTTCGTGTGATGCCTCATCGTACGTCGAAAATTGATGGAAACAACTAAAACACGCGAATAGAAGAAAAAAAAAATTTTTAAAAATTCATTTTTTCATTGTATATATTAATGATTAATTGTTCAAATACCAAGATAAAAAATTGATTATTGCATTATTTTTCGTGTAAAATGCCTTCGAATTTGGGTTCTTTTTCCGTAGTACCTCATTGACAGGTCATGACTTTTATATTTCATAAGTTTTTCGCCAATTTTTTTATATTGATTTATTTACAGTCTGGTTATTAGTGATTAAGTGTGGGAACTCATTTTTCATTGTCGGGGGACTGATTTGACGAGAGTTTCTCTCACGAACCCGGGAACCTCTGTGATGTGAGGCATTGACGCTGACCTGTACACCACAGCAGGCCTCCGTAAAATTATTGAGATATTTATTAATACATTTCCTTGATTTAAATAAAAAAATATTTTTTTTGTTTTTATAAATAAAAATTATGGAATTGAATTACCCAATGATTATATTTGAATCTTAGTGTAATATCAATTTAACGATCAATTAAAAAAACACCCGTTTGGAATTTACATATTTTGCTCATTGAACATTCGAGATTATATATTTGCATCAATCAGCCGCCCCCAACCGCCCCTCGCGAAATAACTCTATTTTAAATTTATCTAGTTTTAACTGATCCTTAATCATATCAATACCATGATTTTTTATTAAGTATTAATAAAACGCTTCACTAATATAATTTATTAAAGCATTCTTATGACTATCACAGGTATCAAGAAACGTAATAATAGTCTCAACATCGACAATTAACTTCTTATAATACTCATTAATTATCCTTCCATTATTGATCGTACATTGAGGCGCGCTGTTGGGTTGATGGAAATACGTCAAGAAAATTTTTCAAACAGTCACAAATTTCAGCAAGTATTTTGAGAATTGATGCAGAAATTATCCATCGAGTCAGTGTTATATTAACAGCGATTAATATTTCGCAAAATATTGATGTAAATAAGTTTGCAAAATGTGCCTTGGAAACTACATATAATTTTATTTCACGGAAAGGAAATAATTGCCAATACCCATTTTGCAATAGTAACTTTATCGGAAGAAGCTTTAGAACACAGGAATAAAGAATTTAAAAATATATCGAGATCAACGTGCACGACAAACTTCCAGGTTAGAACATTTAACTGATAGCTTTAACTAATTTTTATTTACTTTCGATCCCTACATTATTGACCTAAGAGCAAAAATTAATATATCTGATTTCAAAAATGGTATTCCTGATTAAGTTAAATTACTTTTAAAATTAAAAATGAGAAAAAATTGATTAAATACACCAAAATTAACTCTTTAGTGTATGATTTATATGTATTTTTTAAAACTATATTTTAAGACGTATTTTTGTAATTACAATACGGGAAAAATAACCAAAAAAATATCAAACGTGATCAACGTTAATTTAGCTCATGATGTTGCACATATTCAACATAAATATAAATAGGCCTGATTTATCATTAATTCAATAATTATTATTTTAGTGCAATTAGAATATACTGAGAATGGCGCTTAAATTTTCTTTCTTGAAAAATTACATAACATAAATATACTGAAGTTGACCGGTGGGTAGAAAAATCAGGTTTAAGGGGTAGACTCACAGAACGCTAGGACGTGCATGTTTTACCATGTCCACGGATGACAAAAATTTCACATTTCCTTAAGTACATGTTTGTTTCATATCTGGATCACAAATCAGCTCTCTTAGAAACAAAGAGACGCCTCTTGGATTATTATAAAAATTATGTTCCATTTATGCTACAAAATGCACTAAAAGGGTTAATGTAGTTGTTCTTGCAAATTAAATAGTTTTTTTTTGCAATAAGAATCATATTTCGCTGATATTTCATCCTTGAACATAAAGATTAAAAAATCGTGGCAGTTAGATTAATATTTAAGTAACAATAGCGTCCGTATGAACCCATTTCCCACCATCGTCCATCGCTGATCAGTTTGTAAGTTATAATCGTTTTCGCCGAAGTTTGAGGAAGTAATATTTTTCATTACTCATCAGCTAACTGTTCTTTGGGTCGAAAATTCTGGTTTCATCAGAATTGCCATACTTCAGATTCATGGTGACAAAATTATATGAAACGTAACAAAGGGATCTGTATGCCGACCGATCTTCAGGCAAAACGTAGATTCCCATTCACTTGTAATGGAAGTTGTGGCATACGCTGATGACGTCACTGTAATCGTAGAGGCAGATAATAGAAATGAAATAGAAAACCGGGCTAAAGCAACAATAGAAATACAATAAAGTTGGTGCAATGAAACTCAAATGAAAATTTCCACCGAAATATATGTTTCAAAATGCTTAGTGGACATCTAAACATAAATCCGATCATAAAATTAGTCTCAACCAATATAAAAAGAAATAAAAAAATCAGTCGAGGGAATTCAGCTTACCACTAAACCACATCAAATTATACGAATTATATAATTTATATATAATATATCAATATTGAGCGCAATTTCTGGAGATCGAGGAAATATTTGGGCGCACAGATTAAACCTTATAAGACCACGAAATCAGCTCAACAGAATTTGGCGAAATGTACTAATTAGATTAACAGGAGCCTTCAACACTACGCTATCAGTAGTGGTCTCTATCTAGAAATACGTAAAAGAGGCGCAATAAACAATGATAAACAATGGCCAAAAATGAATGGAAATGATGGGATGTGAAATTTATAACAAAAAAGATTTAACAGTGAAAATGAAAAAAAACTTGGGCAACGAATATGGCAATCTTAAAAAAACTGGACGTAGAACCTACAGCTACTCCAAAATATTAAACAATGATTACGATCAAAAAAGTAAATAAAGCTGAAAATAAATTATACCAGTGCGGGGAAGAAGAAACCCCAGAGCGCAAAATATTAGAATATGCTGCAAAGATACAAATGGTAGAAATATTAAAGAAAATAAATTGGATTCAAGTAATTCTATTAGATCAAACATCACAAAAACGTATTAATAAAATCACAGACGAATACTCAAAGAATGCTTGGCAAGAATACTCCAACACATGAAATAATAAAATAAACACGAAGCTGGCAGGGATGGAAACTCATCGGGAAACACCGACGAGCCTAAATAATATATGTAACAGAAAACATAAATACACTAGAAAACAATATAAAGCAAGAGAAAAACGGTTTGAAATAGAGTTTCAACAAGTCATAAATATTTAAAAAGTCACATTTCTGTCTGATTCAAGCTTGGAGCATTCCGGGGACCTTAAAGGAGTCAAAAATACAACTGTTAGCAAACATTTCCTTAGCCAGGATGATTAATGCGAGAGTTAAACTCAGCGACTACAATAATCTCGGAATAGACACCAATCTCGGTCGTTTTTAATTATTTTGTAAGTGAAGCCCTTCCACAGCAACCCTTATGAGTGTTTCCATCCGTAGCTTTTGGGGGTTGAAATTAGGCAGTTACAACTTTCAAATGCAGTGACCCCGAAACTTTTTAGTAGCTAGTAATGACCGTTTTTGAATTTTTTAAATGCCACTCCCACCCCTATAAATGCTGTGTGTGTGGCTCGCCCCCACATTGTTTCTTCCTAGATCGTAACATGTGTATAATTGGAGAAAAATAGTTAGTTGTGTCTGAATTCGATGCGTAGTTGTTCACTTCCCTGTAATTTTTTTTGTAGGATAGGCTATGTATACGGTAATCCACACAGCCTTATAGCATAGGAAAATGAGTGAAAGGGGGGATGTAACTGCAGTAGCTCACTTTAACACGACACGTGGTAGTGTAAAAACAATTCTGAAAACATTGACGCATACTAACATATTTTAATCGGTTCAGGAAATGTAGTACGTCAGAAAATTTATACTTAAAGAGATACGTAAGGGGGTTATTAAAAGACATTGCCGCTGTCTGTATTTTAGTTGGTAAGAATATAATTAATTGTTTTTAAGAATGATTTATGGCATTGCTCCAAGAGGGAGTTCCCACTTGACGACAATATTCCACTCCATCTTCTCCATTCTCTTTCCCCAAATCGATTTCTTGCAACCTATTAAATATTTGGTAGAAATTGCTTCACGCGTTTAAGATTGTTCAAGTAAATTTGTTTCACCCCTTCCACCACCACTCCTCAGGTCAGACGTAAACTTAACCAGCATGTGGAATGTAAGAATTAACTCAGCGACTTCCATAACACCGGATCCGACACAAATACCAGTGTATCTTTAATTATTTTTATACCCACATTCCACCTCACATACCGTTAGGGTTAGAAATTTTACACTAAAATATATGGAGAGACACTATCAATCTTACTGACCCCGAAAATATGTAATCAACGCTAATACATGCCTTTTTCGTTTGTTTTAAAAATACCTCTCTTGAGGCGGAAGTTGTAAAAAAACAATTGTAAAACTTGTAAAAATGTAGCCAAAATTGATCCACGCGTTTAAATTTGAATACAGAACTTATATACTCACATACATATACACACGCCCTATTTTATTTATAGGAAGATTATACAAAAATCAACCAATTTCTGCCGATACCAAATAGAGCTAACGACGTAAAGTTTTAGTTGGCATCTCAAAGACCTTATTGACCCAAAGATGAACAATCAATAGGTAGCTGTCAAGTTAGGGGGAAACGGGTAAAAATTCATCATCAATTAAATATATAATATTATGGAAGACAATATATAAATAGTTACATATAAATGTATACGTAATGTAATGCACATATTTGTAGTTGAGTGTGGAGCGTGCTTGAGTTGAAGGAACTGTGCGAGGTCTTCTTGATGCAGGAGTGCGTGTGACATACATTCCTCGTATTGATCGCGTCTACAACTGGGTTACCCGCGCCTCTCTCCGGCCGCCACATTCTCAGCTGTTTTATTCCGCTCTTAGTATCAATACGAAATCAAAGTGGGCTGGTTAAACGAAAAACCAGTGTTCCTATTTGAAAGTTATCGATTGTGGGAGCATTTAAGGTGAATGCGAGAGACATAGTCTGGAGGCTGTTTAATGGTTTTCAATTATTTATAACTGGAATAATTCGCACTTTACACAGGTCACCGTAAACAACTGGTGTTATAACCTTTAGAGACAAAATATATCACTAAAGAATTACTGTATGTCTTGCCAATGCAAATTTTCAAGGAAGTAATTAAGGCGAAAGACAGTCTTATATGATTGTCACAAGTCATGGCTATAGTCAGTGGCGGCTCTGTTTATGTGTAAATTAATTTAGGTTTTTTTATTATTTCTTTTAGGACAAAAGGCTACATGAGGGTAATCCACGTTGAGTAACTCCCCTTTAATAGCATAGGAAGGGATTTGAAAGGGAGGATGCGGAAGGGTAGAGGAAGGTAGCCAAGGGTTAACTAGGGCCCCCGGAACATACACCTCTCAGAACAGGCCGAGGTGCCTCGGCTTGTGGGAACCGCAGTTAAAAAACGGAGAGGAAAAGGCATCCCCAAAGGTAGCCCCTTCGTATCTCTCCTACAAGGTTCTGCCTGCGCGAGAACATCCCTCGCAGGTATTGCCTGCGAGAGAATAGCCCTCGCAGACTCCATCAGGCCTCAAATTAATTTAGGAAAAATTCATAATTCTTAAATTATCAATAATTGTATTTTAACGGTGAGAATTTCTGCTTCGTTATCGCAGACTTTAAACTGCCCGTCTTCTGACACACTTGCTCCCGTTAATACAGACAGCTGGTACTGTCACGGCTGTAGGACACGATTTTTGTCTGTAATGAGAGATGCGCATGCGCAGTATTCCGTTTCACCCCTTTCACCACCCGTAAAACTCAAAACTGCCTCTATTTTGTACTACGGACTAGACAGAACGTAGATGTGTAATGAAATACAGGCGGGTATATATGGCGACATAAAAAAATAAATTTAAACTATTCAGTAATTATATTTAAGTAATTTATATTTTCAAAACAAAAATAGTATTCGCACATTTAGGGTTAAAAAATAATCACAATCACAGGTTATTTTAAAGCAAAAAATTAAATGAGTACACCCCCCCCCCCCAATAGTGCGTAAATCTACCGCACGACCCCGCATACAGTACTTCTATCATGTGTGGCTTGTTCCAAAAATTAACGTGAATTAAAATATGTAAAATGGAAAAGAGTTTCTTATAAGTGCGTGTCACTGCTAAATTATTACGCTTTTACATTTTAGAATCTATTGGAAAACATATAAGTGCAGCATATTCTGGGTCGGGTCATAGTATTGGCAACACTGTGGCTGTTGTAGTATTATTATTTTACATAGTTATCATTATTGCTTGTGGTGATGTAACACAAAACATAATTATCTACCTGAAGTTGACATTCACTGTAGAAAGCCACCCGAATTTCACACACTGTTTATACACATAAAATGACAGAACGTTAAAAGCATTTTTGAGTATTTCTGTTACGGAGTCCAATAATTGTCTTATAAATGCTTATTGTAATTAACAGGGAGTTATTTACTTCTAACAAAAATTATGAATAGTAGCCCTCATTATCACTTAAGTTATATAGAAATAGAAGTCGGGCTTTATTTGCACACAAAGGCCTGAAAGCGATTCCTTGTAAATAATAACGAGATTTCACATATGTATATTGACATTAATTTTAATAAGTTAATTTTTTTAAAATAATTGTGCTATAATTTATGGTCACTTCAGAAACATTGGCGAGGTTCAAAAGTTTGTTCTACCTTTATATAAATACATCCCCCCTGAGTTCTTCGAATTTCTCAACGTATAGGTAAATTTGAAAGGAAAACAAGATTTCTTCCACACCTGCAATTTACGGTTACATATATAGCCTATTGTATATTATATTATTATCACACCATGTTAAAAAAACTTCTTGCGTTAGACGAAGTTAACAACCTTTCTTTGATCAATTTCATCAGTCAAATCTGAACTCCACCTTTTAACAGCCGTCAGCTAAATCTTCTTCAAATCAGAGAATGCAATTCACTGACTTACCTCCGTTGTTATTGGATTTGAAATCTAATTTACTCAAAACCTGTCATAATCATAAATTAATTCACAGCGCGATTTTAACAGCTCATGTGGGTAAAATAACAATTTGGTGCAAATTAGATTTTATAATTAATATGTGTACAATTTGTCAGCTGACGACGTACTGTTCTTGATAATCTTATAATACGATGTTAACTGCTTAATATTTTATAGCTCCTTGATTTTTTAGCATTGTTTAACTTTCCAATTATCTAGTGAGGCATTTTCTACGATTTCTTAATTACAAGTGCAAATTAAAGTATGGAGCAAAATTTCAATTAACGTTTCAAGTTTAATTGGCTTAGGATCTTCACAGAGGATTCCATAATAATCTGCAGTAATTTCTAGATCCACAATTTTTTCGCTTTTGAAACTATCTTTAATCTTCCTTTTACGGTTAAGAATGTTTATTGGAGGCAGGAGTTCCAAAATGTGTCTGGTGTCACAAACGAGTACAAGCGGGTAGGTCGTAAGTTTTCCAAGCATCCCACCACATGTTGCTTCAAATTATCTGAGCACAATGGCGCCTAGCTTTGAAGTTGCTGTTGAAAAGCGTTCTATGGCATTCCCGCTCAAAGCGTTTGAGCGACAGTAGAAAATTGTGAAGCAAACCAAAGTTCTTCTTAATGGAAATTAAGAATATTAAGTTTAGACCGTGTTACGGATTGAAAAATTGTCACAGAACATCTAATTTAAAACAAACAGAATAATAATTAATTATAACTATATAAATTATTATAATAAAAAATTATGTATTATATTATTCGTCCGTTTTATTTTTTCTAATCGATTTAATTATGTATCCCAAGCAAACATTTGAGAAGTACCTGTATTATCGACGTTACAAAAATATTCATTATTTTCATAAGAATTGTATAGATCATATAGTGTATCCCTTTGGTTATAATAGAGTAAATTATTGTAATGATTTTTATCAGTAAAGAAATTCTTCATAGGAAAAAGATTAAAAATATGATATAATGCACAACAGTCCGAACACACGTACAGAAATTCACCTTATACGAGTAAATTGAATCTATTACATAGGTCTTGGTGTCACTTAAAATATACTGACACTTAAAATTTATATTTATCTGCCGCCCAGTATAAACAAAATAAATAAATTCACCAACAAATTCAGAATAATTTGATTTTAATAAATTAAATTACAGATTACAAAAAGTAGTATAAATCGTATCGACCCAACTTATAAAACTCATCAGTCATTATATTAATAAAAAAATACCAGACATATATTAAATCTTTGAAAAAACTCTTTATGAATTTTTAGAAGCCAAATTTGCATTCATAGAAATTAGCATATAAAAATATTAACAAATTTTATAATTCACATTTATTGTTTATTCACATAATACTTAATGAGGTCCCAAAGTTGAGTTGAAACGTAGTAAACTTTTTTTTTGTAATTTTATGGCGTGGACAGTCATTGAAACGTCGCGTGTTTTCGACGAACGTACCCGGTTAGAATAGCAAAAGAATTCCATCAACTATCTACAATAAAAAATTTTCAGTATATATTTAACGCTAAATTGATAGAATATTGTGTCACGCAGTTACTGGCGTTGTTACTTCAGTTCTTGGGATTATTTTATGTTGTGACATAGTTGTAATTCTTAGCCTTACCTGAAGACGGAGAATTTTTATTGAGACAATCATTTAATTGTACTCCTCTCTATCCATACACCATAAAAGCACCACCAACACCGTAGTCAACAAAGTGCAAGTAATTTTCATGACTGTATTATTGCTTATATCACCTCCGTGCACCAAACAAATTAATCAATACATTCATTCTAACGGCTAAGCCCGTACATTTCGCTGATACTTTTGGAAGTTATCTTTCTCTATTATTTTCATATTTTGCATATCATTCATACGTACATACACACATCCATCCATGCATATATACATATTTATTTACAGTCTCCTTGTTTTCTAGAAATTAATTAAGCTCAGACGCATTATTATTCCATATAATTATATGTATTATAAGAAACTTTAATTTTCAAGCTACGTTGTGATTCTTATTATACATATATGAGTCAGAAGTGGAGAGAAAACCAAAGTAAAGGTCCGAATCAAACAAAGGAAAAGATACAAGAAAGGAAACCCAAACAAACAAATTAGGTTTTCCGTGCAAAGGTGACAGTGACAAAGTAATCAATCGTCTTGTAACGCAAGTATTTTGGTTTAGTTTTGCTTTGTCTCGAAAGTGTTGTTTGCTGTGGTTTGGAGAATTCGAAATCGTGCACGTGCGTGGAGGTGGAGGAGATAAATATTTCCATCCAAGTAATTTTCGTGTCCTGTCTCGATTGTTGGCCTCAACATGACAGAATAGTTGGCCATTGTTGACTACGGAACTGCAGCTGCGTGCTATAACTCTTGTAACAATGAAAGAATCAGTGAAACTGACATTTCGACGAAGTTTTCTAATAATGAAAAAAAGTAAAAGAATGGGAGTCTATAATGGAGGGAACGGAGATAAGCTTTTGAAACTGGACGGTTGTTCTGCGCTCACAGCAGCTGGTGGATGTGATTATGAGAGGCTCCGTGTTGCGTTACGTGTATACGTTTTAAGTGTCACCGATCTACAAATCTCATGAGTTCTGCTGTAAACGTTTCCAAGTTGTTGTCTCTGATATAGTCCGAGGCAGAATCGTCGTGAGAAAGGGGCCACAATTTGTTAGTGAAGAGTTCATCAAAGCCACACAATTTAGTACGACGGCTTGCCAGCAATCAACCCCTGAGTCGACGCCCTGCAATGGTCCTGACTAAAGTCATCACTGCACTTAACCCGTTCTGCCGGCTGTGAGATACGGAGACGTCGGTACGAGAGCTTCAGCAAGCAACGCAACACAGAATAGCAGTACGTATTTGGTACGGGCAGCAGATCTCTTCTATGTAAAAACCACAGGTGCCTGGGATAAGAGTTTTTCATGCTTAACTGTAATAAACTTATATAAAAATTTCTTTAAAGGTCAATATTTTTTTGATTTAACGTAAAAACCAGCCCACAAAAAATAATTCTTTACAGTCTAGAACAGTGTTTTCGATCCTTTTTTTATTCATGCCCTACCTAAGTGTTTCAAATGGTCCCTTCCGTAATATATACATATTTTTTATATTAAAAAATTGAATTATTCCTTAAAGAAGCCTAATTACAAGTTGTGTACCACGGTTTCTCAAGAATAATAATTTTGTACATAAATAAAGTAGGTTTTTATTTTAATCTGAGATCACTAAGCCTATACAAATGTACAGTCACGATGCCCATTCTATTTTTTTGTATGAAATTAAGGTCCTATTCCATTTAACTTGTAGAGATCTATTTTGCTTGCGCTTGAACATGTCATTGCAATCGTCCAGTACAGCTCGCAATATTCATTCCCTAGACATAATAAACACAGTGCGCGTGGTCGACGTACCCTGGAGGCAGTGTTTGAGAGTGACCAAATTTCAGAATTTCTGTAAATTGAGGAGCATTTTGGTCTCCGGGGCAGAGACCAAAATGCTCCTTAATTTACAGAAATTCTGAAATTTTACCACCGGCTGAAACCCACGCTATGCCACTGAGTAAACAATACTCTCCGAGTAAATGGTAATTTATATTACTCCAATCTTTTAATTATGGCACTATAGAAAGTTCAAAACTTACCAAATGCTTATTTCAAGTTGAGATACTAACAATTTTTTCATTTGTTCAGATTAAATCAGAGGTGGAGGTTTTTAAATTCTACACGAGCTGATTTTCGAATTGCCTCTCTGAACTATCAAATTACTCCTATATGGGACCCACGTTGGGAAACACCGGTTAGAAGCAAAACTGAGTAAGAAAGAAGTAGAGATTTACTCTATCGTACCGAACAGTAATGAAACTCCTTTCGTCGTCAGGGAGAGAATTGGCAAAGGAAAATTCCCAATACAAATCAAAATAATATCACAAAAATTAACCAATGTTCTAAACAGAACAGATTGTAATGTTACTTAAATATCAATAAAAAATACGAGAGGCCATAGACTCATGATGTATATTAAATTTGACCTAGTCCTAGAGAGATAACTATCTCGACATTTAACACCTTTGGTTTTCTATCTGATGTTTTTTTCTAATTTATTACTCAGACAATTTAATATCCAAAAAATCTGAATAAGAATATTACGTCAACATTGACCAAACAAATTCAAAATCAATTGTGACCTTGTATGCTTATGAGAAATATGCATTATGTCAGTATTCGGAGAAGAGAAATATAATTGTTTGTGACATTTTAGTCGCCCGTGTCTTTTGTCACAGAACGTCATATCAACTGAAAATTATTTTGAACCCCAATACTCTGAGTAGCGAGAAATCTGTATTCTAGCGAAACTAGCAACAGTGAGAGAACACTTTTTTTTTCAGAAATAAGTTCATACTTCGTAAAAATTACAGCATATTTTTCTGATTCACGTAATTACTTTGTGTTGTAAACGATTGGGATCTATCGATGAAGCGTTAAGTATCGAGAGTAAGTTTATTGTCCATCTGAGAGGAGTTGTGTTTCTGAGATGAAAGCGGACTGCAACCCTCTAGAGTCTAGGACGAGGCGCCTGCCAAGGGCGTGCTTTAATTAGCCTCTTCAAGGAAATAGCTGCTCTGCTCCAGAAATAGCGCCGAGAACACTGTCATTAACGGGGATCGGCACTAATTCTCTCCAAACTTCCAAATACTTATCCTGCAGTCGCCTATAATTTCATCCAATAATGTGGAAACAATCAATATAACTTACTCCTATTTTTCAAACACTATATACGGTAACTGAAGAATGGTTTTGTACAGCAGGAAGAATCGTGAAAGTAGAAGGGTTCAAAAAATTTCCGAACAACAATAACTCAGTGTTAATTTTCAAGATGTCAGAGCTACGTCTTAGAGTTACGAAATGAAGTCCAAACCAATAGAATTGGTTGTCTGATTTAGCACATGAGAGTTGTAACATATGAATTAGTTGCGTGACATAATATGTCATAGTTGATGGAAATCAACTAATTTTGAACGTTACGGGACGTAAATTCTTTGAAATAATTGCGATATATAGACAAAAGGAACATTATTTTCTCAAACGTAATTTTTTCTCTCTGACCTAATTATATATATGTATATATCTTTGACTGGAGACGCAACACATAAATATGATCTGTCGTTGATTCTGTTGCGTTCATTGAGTCGCCGTTTATCCAATTTAACTTGCTGATGTATTTCGTATATCCAGTGAAAACATCAAATTGTTTGGAGATAACTTAAATAACCATTAAAAGATTATAAAAATAAAAACGATACTAGTGATGAAACTGACTGTTGATATATTTTATTTAATGTTGAATTGTTTCAGATCCATACAGTAAGAGTTGTTTAGATAATTAGCAACATTTTAAATAGTTTATTTTGCCTATTGCTACGATATACTGGGACGGATGGTAGACGTAACAAAGTGACGTAGTTGCTGATACCCCGTGCTGAACATTTCGAACAATGTTGAAAATCAAGGTATAAATTGAAATATATCGTTTAGATTTCTTTCCCCGCACCCTTCCTCACACAAAAAAAAAACTAGAAAAAATCAAATATTGAAGAAGGCCCTTCGCTCTATAACATCAAAGGACACATGTCTTTAATAACAATAATAATAATTCGATCAATCCTGTACGGGATTTTGGAGGTACCAACCAGCCAAATGAAGAAATACGACATATAAAGTCAGTATATTTGTTGTGTATCCTGAGATCAAGACTAAATATATATCCGGGATCACAAATTGTATCGAGTAAGATAGAATAAAAATGTTAACAGTTAAAATTGCACATTTTAATACACCTAATACAAAAGTTTCCTTGACGAAAGAATCGAATGTTTCAAAGATATATCAGATTATTCCTCAAGGTCTATGCGAAAATAAATTATAGAAATTAATTTAGATAATTCTGTCGCAGTTGTGGCAGCACGCTGGGATTGAGACTTATTATATACTTTTATTCTTTTAATTTATGCCTGGAGCTATGGTAGTTGAAAATTCTTAGAATTTTATGGTAGTTTTCAAAACCCTGTTTTCTTTGACTTCTGCTGATATATACCGTCGTATTGATAGTTTCCGGAATCTATTGCTCTTTCCATATAGTGAAGGTTTACAATTTAACAACCCAAAGGTGGAAGCAATATGTAAACTGTATTTGCTTGAATTATCAAAAATTCAGTCTTTAATAATGACAAATTATTGCCAATGATATTAATTTAATTATTCTTGAACAGGTTTGTGTGCCATTAATTAATAACTTGTTTAATAGGAAACTAAATCAATTTAAAAATTATTTCAAATATATTTTACGAAAGTACGTTCAGGGTATGAAACACAAATAATTACAATATTTAAATAAACAATAAAAATTTGCGGGAGTTCTTAATATCAGGGCATACTCATGGGAAGAATAATTGAAAAAAAAACATATTCAGTGGCGTATATATTAAATTTTGTTATTGAAAAAGTTTATATTGTTGTCTGATATCCTATTGCCACTGATCCTCTGGCTGTGGAAGTAGTAATCGCTTTCATTAATTCTGCAGGTGTAGTATGCCATTATTTTATTTAATTATAAATTCTCTGACTTTTCCAGTGACTTCACTTCTTGTATCACCACGATTTCTGTCGGTCGTAACTATTACTTCAACTCTTCACAGTTAATACACAATATTTACGAATGTTGAAATTTTCTCGTAATATAGAATATTAGTCAACTGTGTAAGAACTTGATCTTAATGTAAGCAATATCATCGACGGTTATTTTAACTTTCTAAAATTTTACGTGTTGCCTCCACGCACTACTGACTCAACACTTACTTTAGTTCAGATTCTAACATTAGCAAGATTACAGTTTGTGATATTTACATTAACTTTAGGTCTTTTCTCTTTTATCTAATAAATTAATACAATACCGTACCATTAAACATACAATCATATTTTTTACAATAAAGCTCATTGCCGTCAATATTTATATCTCAATCAGAACTGGGGACTTGAGTCCGACCACTTTTGCATTATTTCTTCATTGCAAAAGAATATAGAAACTCCGCGAAACGCTGGAACCTTTCTTCTTCTTAGAAAAACAATACTCTTAAACATTTTAATATGCTCTACAAAAGACCACCCTCACGTAGGTAAACGTCACTCCCATTCTCAGCGCAACCGGCCAGAAAAATTGATGTATTTTCGGCCATTATCAATGGATTGTTAAAACCAGTTCATGCGTTGGAAAGACAATTAAAATCTCTAAAACTTTTCTTGTAAGAAAAATAAGTTTACTGCCGACCATTTTGGAGATATCAGCACTTTAAATATGCCATGCACTCTTTCGAAAATGACGTAAAATTTCGTAAATTTGACGAACGATTTATACCACTTTGCTGAAGAGAATTTCGTAATAAGATGTACCATTTGATGCATAATCACTGAGTATTATTTTCAATAGAATGCTTCAAGCTTTTGCTATTAGCGAAAATCTGAAAAGATGTGCAAAATTTCGTGGCTTTCGATTTTCTTATTTGTTGTCCCATACAGAATGCTTTCAGGGTCGATTTTTGAACGAATTATCGCCCGGTAGGTAAGTAAGAGAACTTTTCTGTCAGCTCCCCAATTTTTACACGCGATGACTGTCAGGATGTTTAGTCTGAGTTTGTAATCCTTAATGAGGGAGTGGATATTTGTTTCCTTAATTAGTCACTGAACTCACAAATGAAATTAATGTAAATGATATCTGTTAGTCCACTTTAGGTGTAAGCTATTATTCTGCAAATCAGTGATTATAAGCAACATTTCAAACACTTTTACGAGTATATTTTCCCGAGGACTTTCGAATTGTAAAATTTGGTTTTCACTAATGGACACAACATATACAAGCTGAGAAAAAAAATACCCGACATTTGTTCGCGGAGGCCTTTTTCAGGACATAGATACTGGGCTAAATAGCAAGTTGTCTAAATGCACTTTAATTGGGCACAAAAGACGTTATATTAGAAGCTACAAGTCCTTGTTGATTTGGAGCTACACGTGCAAATGTGTGGGCTTCTAATCAAGAAAGCATTTTTCTTGCGCAACGTCATTGCCGCTGGTTGCCGACTATTGGCCGGTAGGGTAAAAATAAATGTTACTTTATGAGTTCAAGTACATATCGGCCTTGTCTCGTCTGAAGCTTTCTCGGATATGTTGCACTTGCATGTTCTATATAATTGTGATATTGCTTAATTGTTGTAAGTACATGGGCATTCTTAATGGTTGTTAGCAGATTAGTGCGTTAAGACAGAAGACCTAATCTGTCAGAGTTTATATTTGCGACCTGATGAAGAATGTAAGGATGCGACGTTCGTGTGTGCGTGTTGTGAAGGGTCACGCAATATCTCGATTCCAGCACCAGCGCCAGGCACGGCCAGACGCCTCCTCTTACAACATCGTTTCAACTTACACAGTGCACTGAATAACGAAGAAACTTTTCTCCGCATACCTTCGTCTCTTCGATAAATATCGCTCTTATTATGAATTTAGGAAGTATGTTCCTCAACGAGTCATTGGTCAGGGATGAATGTTTTTTTTTTAAAAAAAATACATGTATATTAAACAGAAACGGCGATTAGTCTTCTTGTCAGAATTGGTTCACAATTAAGTGCTCCTTGGGCTATGTGGATTACCCTATATCTACATCTTCTTCAAACTATTCCTGTATGGTAAATACTTCTTTGGACGACAGCTAGGCGATGTGTACCAGCTGAGCGATTTCAAGTCTCATAATCGTTTGAAACAGATTCATGTTGCGCTTTACGATCTTTAATATAACGTTTATATACACACTAAGTTAGAATTTGCAAACTGTTGAAAAATGATTTACAACAAGATTGATACTACTATTTTAATTTAATTTTTTTGTAACTTGAATATTTCAATGCTCCTGGAGCAATTGCCCCAATTTGCAATGCCGTAACACATAAGGTAATGGAAATACGTAATGTAAATGATTTCCATTGTGTTGATTTCAACTTGTTACATTTATGTTCTGAGACAATAACAAACTGAACTGAGTTTCCCTGCAAGCAGATCTAGATGCGGAATCCACTTTAATTTGCTGTCAATCTGAAGACCCAGAAAAACCGCATTAACCGAGAATTGTCGGCTAAGAAATGGACGAACTTAGTCTTTTCTACATTTAGTGCTAATTTATTAACTAAAAAAAAAAATTTAGTTTTTCGAGAGTTCTGTAAATGTTCCATAGAAAATTGTTCACATTTTTATCTATAATTACTATATTTGTGTCTTCCGCGTAGAGTCTGGGAGATCATTAATATAAAGTATGAAAAGTAAAGGCCCAAGAATTGAGCCTTGAGGAACACCGCAAGAAAATACTTCTCAATCAGACAACCAAATATCTTTAGTTTCGTCGCTACGTTTGTTTTAACTTTTTAAGATATTATATTAGGAGAAAATGTTCTAACTTCCTAAGTAAAATTTTATGATTGAGCGTGTCAAATTCCTTAAAAAGATTAGCAAATATTCCAGCTACCTTCAATCCTTCATCAAATGAGTTTAAATATTTTGAATAAATTCGTACATTGCACTATTTGTATATTTTCCTTTAAGGAAACCATGCTTTGAGAAAGTTAAAATATTATATTCGCTCAAGTAATCTTGCGTGATTTATTTTTTATAATTCTTGGAAACAATAGGAAGGAGAAACAGGGGCCAATAATTTGATACGTCGGATGTGGCTTCAGAAAGTTGTAACAGACAGGTATGTGATAAAACCCAAAAACAACAGGTCGTGTAAAAGTTCCGCATTTTTCACAGACCACCATTGTTTTTGCTTGGTTGGGGAAAGCGAAAGAGAAGGAAAATTTTGGAGACGCACGTGAGTTGAGAAGTGACCACGAGAGAAGTATCCCTTGGTAATCGGGATGTGTTCAAGTTGCCCTTGAAGTTGGAATGTGACCACAACAGCAGGAAGACCCACTTGAGAGTCTGCGCTAGAACTTTTGGAGAGTGAAGGCCTTTGAAGGCGCCGCCAAAGTACTTCAACATTGAGAAAGGAAGCCATTCCGCGAGCCCTATGAACCATTTCCGCCTCGATTTCAATACCATTTCGACGCTCACTGCAGAGTTAGCCAGAACAATTCCAAATATATGGGCTGCCATAGTAAATTTTCACTATGTTTCACTCTGATCCTATTAAATACCAGCAAAGACCCTGACGAGGAAAAGATTGTTAATTTTGTATATAACATTAAATAATCTGTCATTTATCAAGTATCGTATTCAGTCAATTATTTCATAATATAATACCCCTCACTCACTTTTAAAGTAGCTAAAATATTATAAATAGTTTAAAATTAAACATTGTACTGAGTTATGAAAGAGAAATCGTGTGGCCTTCAACTGAAAGAAATTAAACTATTTTCAATAAATAGTGAAAACGCTCTGATCCTCGTTTAATTCCTTTCTCCAACAAATATAACAACAAACTAAAGATGAATTGTTCAATTTCATTTTTAGATAAATACCACAGGATATCTGCTATCAAATCTTTATTATACATCTATTTTGTCTGCCAACCTGACTCTTATCATTGGCTCAGAAGTCCACATAAATGAAATACAACGTACATTGCTTTTTAAAAGAAGTGAAACAAAACTAGTTCAACTTTTTATCAAACGTTATGATCTATGTTTAATTTGTAAGTATATAACGGTAGTAATCCGTCCTATGTTTATGCATATTTAAAAATATTCTCATTTCATATTTAAATTTATTTTCATGGGTTTTCTGCAACACAGTATTCCACAAGGCTGATGCGATGTTCTGAACAACTTTCTTTGCGTGTTATATCTTATTCCTTACGTTCATTTGCTGGCTACGTTTTACATTTTAATTGGGACAATATTTCCAGATTTAGTTGTAATAATTCATGTGTTCATAAATTTATTTTAATTTATTATTTTCAATCGTCTTTAACAAAAGTTCCAACAAAAGTCAATAAGTTGATTATTCTTTTTTGATATTGAGTGAAGTGGTTGATCAAGTTTGGGTTGTCTTCTCCCAGGATACGGCGTCTGTCTTGATGGAATTTTTGGCATGTTTTCATCAGGTTTTCCAGGGTGATGACATTATTGCATAGGTCACAGATTATGTTGTTAGAAAATATGTGGAAGTGCGTTAGAATAGAGTAGCCGGATTTGATTCTTGAAAGGACCATTTGGTCTCTTACGGATGCCTTCCCAGGGAGATTGATGGCGCGGAAGTTATTGATTTGGGCGTTTGGCTGGATTTTAGATTATGCCAACTTAGATTCTGGAGGAGGGATAGTTTCGCGGAATTGGGAATGTGGGAGGGCGGAGAGAGTGTTTCAAATTTTACAAGCTGGTCGGCCGAGACGTTCCTTTGAATTGATGATGGTAGTGGTGAGTTATCAGGTCTTTTCTTCGTTGACGGATCCTTTTTACAGCGGAGAGGGAGTCGGAGAAAGTTAGGTGATTGTTTTTGGGACGTTCGATAATTATTTTGATGGCATATGTTTTAGCAGTGAGGGTGAAGGAGTACGGGTCATTAAACGGCGTGTATTAACCGAGATGATGGCACTGCTGATTCTATCTTAGTTGGTTGGCTACGTTGATGTAAATGAGGTTGACGTTTTTGAATCGACGCATAGCTGTTTTAATTTGATATAGCATTCGTCTTTGGAGCGATTAGACTTGATTAACTCCGTGAGCGAAAAGTCGACTTGGATTGCCATGAGGGAAAGACAAGATCTTTGCAGTGGGGAGGGGGGGGGGTGAGATGTTTTAGCTGGCAGAAGGAGCTAAATCTTGTGTTAAAGGGAGTATTCTCAGGACGGCCTGTGACTATAGGCTGTCTGGGAAGGGTTGAGTCGTTCCTGATGAGCGTTTCGAATGCACGTCTAATTACTAACGCATTTTTTCTATGATTGAAATTAGGTTATTTAGCTTCTATTAATATCAACATCCGGTTTAAATCCTCAGAGCTGCATTATGGATGAAGTCGAGTTTCTTACTTGATGTCCCATACAGAATGCTTGCAGAGTCGATTTTTGAACGAATTATCGCCCGGCGGGTATGAGAACTTTTCTAAAGGCCTCCCCGATATTTACAATAAGATGACTGTCAGGAAGTTTAGTCTGAGCATGTAATCCTTAATGAGGGAGTGGATATTTGTTTTCTTAGTTACTCACTCAATACACAAATGAAATTAACGTAAATGAGATTTATTAGTCCGTTGTAGGTGTCAGATATTATTCTGCAAGTCAGTGAATTATAAGAAACATTTCCAACACTTTTACGTGCTTCGACCAGTTTAGGAGGCATCTGACTGACTGTTCCAATGGGAACAGAAGACAACTCTTACCGTATGCCCAAGGTCTGTGACCCCGGAACATGCACTTCTCAAAACAGGCCGAGGATCCTCCGTCTCTTCAGGAAGGTTCCGGCTTCGAGAAAACATCTCGCACAGAATTATATTTAATGCAGGACTTATTTTTCTAGAGTAACAGGCTACATGAGGGTAATACACATGATGGAAACTCCCCTTTAATTGCACACGAAGGGATTTGAAAGGGATGTTGCGGAAGGGTTTACAATAGTCTTCTTCCAGAAGTAAATAACAATAAAGGCTACAAGCGTTTTTCGAATCAATGTGAGAATATTTGACTGACAGACGCGTTTTACTCATTACACGAGTCCCCTTTTTGGATTTTTAACCCAGTATCTCATTGAGTCGTTTTGTAAGAAATGGAATAATTGCTGTTAAAATCTCTGAAATATCTTTACAAACTTGATTTATTTTATTCTCAAATGTTAATGGAAAAAATCAATTGAAGCATGAAACAATTCTCCTCTAAAAATTGCACTTATATTGCAATTATGCAACTAAGGTTCCCACAAGCCGAGGCACCTCGGCCTGTTTTGAGAGGTGTATGTTCCGGGGTCGCAGACCTTGGGCATACGGTAAGAGTTGTTCGCTATTCCCATTGGAATAGTCGGCCAGCTGCCTCCTAAACTGGTCGAGGCACGGAGAAGGGAATGCTGCGTCGCAACAGCAAACTCCTCTCCCGCTATCGGAAGGGCGTGGGACAAGTACCCAATGCCCGACCTACCTGATGCAGGTTTTTTAGGGTTTTTCCTGCATTTCTTTAGGCGAATGCCAGGTAGGATCCTTAAAATATAGTCCGGGGGCCCTAGTTAACCCTTGGCTACCTTCCTCTACCCTTCCGCATCCCCCCTTTCAAATCACTTCCTATGCTATTAAAGGGGAGTTGCCAAACGTGGATTACCCTCATGTAGCCTGTTGCCCTAAAAAAAAATTCGGAAGTTATAGGAACAGTTGACGCGAGATTTCATTCCAGAACAGCTACAACTTCCACCCCATGGTTGCAATAAAAATAAAACCTTGACGGCATGAGATATACTTTGCACTGCTGTAAAACGGAAACTGTTACTCAGACGCTTTATTCGTTCTTCAGGATGAGCTGGAAACGTCACTTTATTAAAGTAAAACTGAAATATGACTGATCGTTCAATAGAATCCAAATTCTGCAATCTTTCGACTTATTTATCAACGTAATGTAAATGCTTCGAAAGTCAACAAGTAGAAAGTTATTTACAAAAAAATTGATTAGACTTTTGCAATGGACTTACAGGAATATTGGAACTTGAAAATATAGATAATTGCAGAGACTCAGCAAACAAGGAAATAAGGAAGTGAAATTAAAAGCATGTCAATTTAAGTGATTATTAATGATCGAAGATGATTAATAAAAAGAAAATTAAAATCACATGTTTGGAAAATCAAAGAAAACTCAGTTCACGTTCGGAGTGAAATTCTTGTCTTCATCAGAGGTTCCAGTGTCATGCAGTTTGTCTTCTAATAATTATCGGTTGTTACTGAAGACGGTCAAAGTGAAAAATAAGACGGGTTCGTCGGGTTATTATGAATAATTAGGGAAAATTTAATGTATTTTAATACGTTAGTTATAAAGTTTGCGCGATAAACAACAATAAATAAAAATAAATAATACAGTTATTGACCAATATCGGACAATATTTTATTTATTTACGACAACGTTTTGGCTACAATTTCTCCGCAGGAAACACCTGATGAAGGTACAAACACGTACCGAAACGTTGTCGCAAATAAAAAAAATATTGTCTGATATTGGTCAAAAAACTGCATTATTTTTTAAATATAAACAGACGTAAAAATACAATCTGTAATAAATAATAATCCCTGAATGTTAAAATAATATAATAAATATATGTTCATTCTGTCTACGATACTTCAACGGGAAAAATAGTGTCAATGTGATTAATTGTACAATCATGTACAATCTCAATTGACTTTTATTTATCATTAAGAATTAACGGACGTGCGTACGTAGACAAAAATAATGATATTGATGCTACAACTTTATTGACCTTATACGTTTGATGGTGGTCGTCATCAATGCAGGGCCAAATATTTCTGTATATTGCTTTCTTTCTATGATACTGCACAGAAGGGGCGATTGCTGATACAATCCAGGCATAATAAGTGTCAAGTCTGAACCCCTAAAATGATCGTAACCCGATTGCAGGTGCTGCCATTCTCAGCTGTAAACCTTCCAAATTCTTATTATTAACTTTCAAATTCCTGTTAGGGTTTTCTGTTGAGGGATTTCCAAGCAGATAGATGATACTTCAGATTTATAAATTCAGTTGTGCTCATTTCTCAATGTAATTTTTATATATTGATAAAATTGATTCATAAGCGACCAGCGAAATTTCAAAACATACTCCTCTTACTATTGAACCGGGATTAACTAATGGTAAATATGGGAGTTTCAGCATGTGTGTAATAGGTTTTTGAACCGAGTTTCTTTGACTTCGATTTGAATTGAAATTGGTTCAAAAACTAGGTTTGAGTATAGATTGAATAAAGAGAAAGTAGGAGATAACTTCTTATGAGCCTATTCTATGATGATGAAAGAATGAAAACTTTTGTGACTATTTAGTGGATCTTCCATATCAGAAGCTTCTATACTTTGCCAACGAAGATCTGGAAATTGATGTTTGATAGAAAGATGAGGAATACAAATGCTTGTGAAGCATTCAATTCCAAATTCAACTCTTTTTCTACGGCCAAAATTAGATATTTTTAAATTTATTGAAACTTAATTTTTGGGACCATTCATGTTTAAATTGATAATTTACGAGGAATGTAAAGAATTGTTTACAGAATGTATGTGAGTACAGAATAGAGATGGAAAGAGGCAAATGTTGCATACTCATGTCAGAGGAATTGTGCTTAAAATATAACAATGCTTCAAGAATTGGAACCAACAAATAAAATATGTAACATTTAAAACTCAAGTTGTGCCACGCTCTTAGACAGACAGCTAATGAGCTAATTGATAAGTTATTAATCTGTTCTCAAGAATTGTGCAAAGTTGCGAATTATTTCACGAAGGAACTCCATCTTTTAAACAAGTTCCTGCATATACTGTGACGTCAAAGAGTTATGAACCATAACTACGGAAGTTAAATAATTGGATAACGAGAAAGAAGAGATATTTTGGCAACGAAAAAAATTATATTGGAAATTTTTTTTAGGTAACAGGCTACATGAGGGTAATCCACGTGGTGGCAACTCCCCTTTGATAGCATAGGAAGGGATTTTAAATGGGGGATGCGGAAGGGTAGAGGAAGGTAGCCAAGGGTTAACTAGGGCCCCCGGGCTGTAGTTTCAGGATCCTACCCGGCAATCGCCTAAAAGTGATGCAGGATAAACCCTAGAAAGCCTGCATCAGGTAGGTCGGACAGTAGATACTTGTCCCACGCCCTTCCGATGGCGGGAGTGGGGTTTTCTGTGGGGACGCAGCTTTCCTTTCTCCATGCCTCGACCAGTTTAGAAGGCAATTGGTCGACTATTCCAATGGGAATAGCGGACAACTCTTACCGTATGCCCAAAGTCTGCGACTCCGGAACATACGCATCTAAAAACAGACCGACGTGACACGGCTTGTGGGAACCATAGAAATTTTGTTCAATATAACAACCAAAATCGCATTCACAACTGTAGGTAAATAGTAGAATCAGTAACGTAAGATTGACAAAAAAACTGTTGTATAGAAGATGCCATTAAAAAGAAGAAATTAAAAGATTTGACTCGTTGAAAATTATACGAATAAAAATAGCCCAATTCTTGACGTTCAAATTAATAATAAATGATTGACCAATATTGACAACACAATTAATTGAATTAAGAGTATGTAATCCCCATATATATATATTGTAATGCATATAATATAATGCATTGGTTTAAAAACAGCGCACATGTCGTAAAGAGAATGCGAGGGAGAAGTAATTGCGGGTCCTGTCACGAGGTGACAAGGCGGAGCGGTAAGACATTTATCTAGGATGAGTGCTGGTGGGCGAGCAGATGGTCCCAAAGTGGTTATGTTAGAGCAGGCTATTGTCTCTGACGAATGACCTGACAAGTGGCGTATTTGCTTGGGACTTGCAAGAAAAGATCTTGTGCGAGTCGGGTGAGGCCGACGAGTCCTGAGTAATTGCGGGGGCGAAATACTGCAGCTGCAAGCATGTCAAGTGGCGCAATTACTTGGGATGATGAGGGTCCAGGCACTTGTTGACTTAGGATCTGGAGAAATTAGTATCGCGCACTTGTGAGGGGAGAGGTCCAAAGACAAATTGGACCTGTCGCGATTGTCGGGTTTCGGACAAAAGGGAGCAGCCGGCTAAAGGACTCCAACGGCAAAGACGTAAATTTCGGTAATGGGATTCTGTCACCGCGCCGATGCGACGGAATTTTGCATCAAGAGAAAAACAACGAGGCTAGTGGTATATATAGGGGAAATAACCTATTGTGAGTCAGTCAGCGACAGTCAGCGAGAGTCAGCGTAGGAGAAGGGTTTTGTGAACCTCAACAGTTAACGTGGGAGAGAGGTGCAGGACGCATCGAAAAGACAGTTAGACAGTTAGCGTGGGAGAGAGGTGCAGGACGCATCGAAGAGTCAGCATCAGTCAGCAAAACTATAACAACTACAAACATTTTTAACATACAGAAGCTCTATCTGTATGAGTAGGAGAATTTGACCTGTCTTCGATGGTAGGCGACCTGGATGCAGCAAACGACGTCAAGGAGTGTCACGACGAACACCTGGGATATTTCAGTGGATATGGAGAACCAGATATCGGCGAACCAGTGATATTGTGTTAGAGTCAGTGAGTGAATGTCAAGGCTATAAAGTGCGTGTCTAAAGAACGAGTCGAAGTAAACCTGAGAAACCGTAAGTTGGAATGTATAATATTAACAGATGTAAACGTTATTAAAGGATAACAGTCAGATGTCGTTCTCTTCTTTTGATAATAAAGTTAGAAGCAATCTATAGGTTAAGTCCATTAATAAATTTAGTAGATACTTTTGTTTAATTTAAAACATAAATGTTGGTCTTTTTAATAGTTCGATTCTGTCTGTTGTCAAACCCAGTAGAGACCCATGAGAGCAAGAGTTCTTATTATAATAGTAAAATATTAAATTCAATTGTAATTTCTGATGAAGTTTAATAAATTTGTTTGTTAAAATCAACCTTATATATTTTTTTATGTAATACCTTTTGTGGTTATTACAATATATTTCGAATTGCTTCAATCCGAATAATATATTACGTCACACGTTAGTGAAAGTAATTACGATCGGATAGAAGGTTTATACCTTCAACAGATTTTTTTTTGTAGGTAGTGCGTGTAGCATATCAATTCATTATAACATTTTACGACTTTGTAACGACGGATTATTTACATTAAAATTGTTCGTACCTCTTGCGTGTAGCGTGTCTCTCAATCCTTTATCTGCTTTTACGTCAGTGTAATATTTGTGGTGAAATTACGTTGATTCGGTACATTTTACAGTAATAGTTTCAGACAAGTAAAGTAATAATATTGATTGTACCGAGATGACACCATTTCACACTATTGTAATCTCGCAAGTTGCAGAGTAACCGTAAAGTATGTATCTATTTACTGAAAACGTACCTAAAAAATTAACGGCGGATATTTGCTTTTGCACATCGCGTGTGTTGTAACTTTTTACGACTGTGTAGTTTGGGAAAAATTTCGTCATGGAGAAAACTTCTAGTCTGTCCACCAAAGCAAACCCCTAACGTATGAGAAGCATCATGATTGGAACTCAGTTGACAGTCTATATTTTTCACCATTTTTTCACTACAAATTGGACTCCAAGAGAAATTTTATGACTGCTGTATATTTGACACTATCACGATACAACAAGTAACAATCTCAATCGTGCTAGAGTTCTATGGATACTAATTCGATAAGGAAAACCCCAAAAGTAGACCAAATTAAAAGATAAAATAAAAACCAGACAATGTTTTTGAATGACTTGTTGCATTCGTCAGGTGATTAAAAAACGCGAGAATGACACGCCACTCAAACTAGCGGAACCATTAGTCATTAACTAAGAACCCTCAGGAAAAAATTATTCCCTTCAATTATTCTGATGGTTTTTGAGTTGCTCATCCGGTTTGTGTGTTACGACGTTCATACGGCTTTTGCGTTTTTTAATCACCTGAAGAAAGCAACAAGGATTGCAGAAACGTTGTCTGGTATTCATTTTATCACTTAATTGTGCCTGTTATTTGGCTGTTTCTTTATCTAACTAATATCCTTTTAACGGAGACGTTTTATATTTTATAACTTTTAGTTTTATGTAGATAAGGAAAATATTTTTTTGAACCGTACAGGCATTGTACCTAACTCCTTGAGCGCTATTCCGCCAAGAGCGGGCAGCAGCTTTCGGATGGAGAGGAACAAAAGACATGCACTGGGGTCTCATCCTTTTCATGGGATCGGAGGATCTTTTGTCTCTGGTGCAGGAAATACCACAAAAGCTTATGAGCTGCGCTCGCAACGGAACCATTACGCATTAAAAACCCCGAGGAAATGTGTTTCCTTCAATTATTCTGATGGCCTCCCCTTGCTGGAAACGCGGCAGCTAATCACGGATGGACCATGCCACAGAATACAGCATTCTCACAAAGCGACAATGTTCACGGGCTTGTCCAAAATTAAGCGAAGCACTAGGCTGAGATGATTCCAAAGTTAAGAGGTAGGATTGAATTAAAATGAAATTATTACTTGGATCCAGTGTCCCATTGAGAATTGAAACAACTGTTGTAAACCAGAATGGAAATATTTACATATTCACGATTGATGTACGCTTATGAAGTTATTTTTCCAATTTTTTCTTTACTCAGTCACCGATACTAAATACTACATAAAGCGAAATTATTGTCTGATTTCAGACAGATTGTTCAATAAATTGAGTAAAAAAAAGAAACTAAATGCAATGTTCTCATTTCAAGATGAGGTTGTTGCAGCATTCGTTTATTAGTCTTATTTGCCTAGCAGCAGTCATATGAACCGTTAGAATCTGTTAAATCTGTATTCGTAACTACAGTTTTCATTTTGGCTTCAATTACCATCGTAATTGAAAAGAAATTTGAAGCTCTGATTTTTCAAACCACGATAACTTCCATAATGGAGTTGAGGTTAGTTACTAAAATATGACTCAAAATCCAAAATACTGGCTCACTGCTAAAAAATTTTAAATAAAAAAACGTCAAGAGAAACTCACTAACTCTTGATGCAGTCTCTAAATGAAGGGAAACTAACGGGTTAAGTTATTCAAAGACACGTATTACATCAGATCATCCATGGCTGGCCGAGAATCGAACAGAATTGCGACAGAATTTTTTTTGAGCTTTCAGGTAGAACGTTTATAATGTCAATATTATTATACGTCAAATGACACTCTTTTTTTGGGGGGGGGCGTGTAGACAGGCTATGTATAGGGTAATCCACATAGTGGCAACTCCCCTCTTATAGCATAGGAAAGGGACTTGAAAGGGCGGATGCGGAAGGGTGGAGTAAGGTAGCCAAGGGTTAACTAGGGCGCCCAGGCTATAGTTTAAGGATCCTACCCGGCATTCACCTAAAAGTAATGCAGGACAAACCCTATAAAAACCTGCATCAGGTAGGTCGGGCATTTGGTACTTGTCTCACGCCCTTCCGATGGCAGGAGAGGGGTTTGCTGTGGGGTCGCAGCTTACCCCTCGCCATGCATTGGCCAGTTTAGGAGGCAGCTGGCCGACTATTCCAATAGGAATAGCGGACAACTCTTACCGTGTGCTCAAGGTCTGAGACCGCGGAACATACACTTCTCAAAGCAGACCGAAGTGACTCGGCATGTGGGAACGTTAGTTCAAAAATATCAGAGAGATGTGAAGGGATCCCCAAAGGTAGCCTCCTACAGAGCTCTCTGGGAAGTTTCACCTGCGAGAGAATTGTTTCACAGGCTTCCTTGAATTTTCCAGATAATTTTTTTTAAGTTTAACAGGCTACATGAGGGTAATCCACATGATGGCAACTCCCCTTTAATAGCATAGGAAGGGACCTTAAAGGGGGGATGCGGAAGGGTAGTGGAAGGTAGCCAAGGGTTAACTATGGCCCCCGGGCTATAGTTTAAGGATCCTACCCGGCATTCGCCTAAAGAAATGCAGGGATAAACCCTAGAAAAACCTGCTTCAGGTAGGTCGGGCATTGGGTACTTGTCCCACGCCCTTCCGATAGCGGGAGAAGAGTTTGCTGTGGGGACGCAGCATTCCCTTCTCCGTACCTCGACCATTTTAGGAGGCAGCTGGCCGACTGTTCCAATGGTGACAGCGAACAACTCTTACTGTATGCCCAAGGTCTGTGACCCCGGAACATACACCTCTCAAAACAGGCCGAGGTGCCTCGGCTTGTGGGAACCTTAGTTCAAAAACGGAGAGGAAAAGGCATCGTGTCACTCCTACAAGGTTCTACCTGCGAGAGAATATCCCTCGCATGTACTGCCTGCGAGAGAATAGCCCTCGCAGCCCTTCCTCCGATTACTTTTCATAAAGACATAAGGAGATTAAGTTCGAAACGTACGGAACATCATCTCTATAATAACATGATATCTTTCTAGTGATTATTTCCTCAAAATAGATTATGTATCTTCCATATTTCCCTTATGCTTAGTATTTTTTTAATATTAATTGGATTTATCAATGAAAGTACGGCCAGAAAAACAGACAATAACAAATTAACCAACAGTACGTTTCCTCGGTGTATCTTATGAAGTGAACATTAACAGTAACTGGATAATGTTAACCCAAAGCCCGAGATATTGTAACCAAAGATATAAAAAGAAAGAACTTATTGACTACGTAAAAGAATACGTTTTGATTTTGATTAATTGGATTTCTCCAAATGTGGCCGACCTTCTACCGGATTGAGCAATACTGTACCATTACAGATTTCTTAACTGTCATTTGAATTTCTATACACATCGATATTTGTTTGATTTGACAACTTCAATAAAATATTTTGCTTCCTGTGGACGTGTCAGTACGTCTATCCGAGCAAGAAAAACCTGGGTATCCTAGTTCAATCTCCAAAGTCATTTTTTTTCTATAAAGACAAGTTTAACATGTTCAGTTACTTGCTGAAATTATTTATGATGAATTTAGTGATCTCTACGCCTGTCGTCCGTCAGTTACGTCTGGTTGGCAGGAGGACAGCCGCTCAGTCTCACATCCCTTGACCATTGAAGGCAACAATCAGGTGTGATGTCCTGATTGTTTCGCTACAAATTTCCAATAATGAACCTTTTTATTGTTCCGTAGCCTCCGTGTCGACTCTTGTCTGCAGACAGGCTTCAAGGCCGGTCGGTGATTCTTTGTCATTTCAAGTGGAACGTTTTTTTTACATTTGAACTTAATTGAGCAGTAGACCTTTGTTCATACGTTTATGAAGAGCGAGAGTGGATTTGGCAAGTGTATCTCGTGTCAACCGCAACGTCACTGCGCGGTTACAAAACCTGTGAGTTCCGTTGGCGCTCTCCGTTAGTTGCGCACCGTTAACCGCGAATTCGCGCAACCTCAACCTTCCTTTCATAAACACGGCCGATACGGGCACAAGTGAGACAATTAGACACAATATTGCAATTCTTTTGGTTCATTCTATAACAAACGAACCGATGAATATCATTGAGAGTGAAATTGGGCAGTTCGTGTGTTCCTGAAGTGGATGTAAGAAAGGAATTTAATAATATTAAGAAAGGTAGCCAAATACGGACAAAAGAAGCGATGATATCAATACCCCATAACCTTGCTCCTTTCTTCAGGTGCGGAAAAAACATAAGAACCTAGAGCGACATAACTGAACACGTCAGTTGACAAAACTCGAAAGCGAAGAAAACGCAACAACAATTGGAAAGCAGCAGAGTTAGCGTAACAATAAGGGATCGTAGCAATTGATGAGTTTCATAGTGTCTGTTTTGCTGTGATGTTGGATTTAATGTGAATTATCTCCAATATATTTCTGGAATGGTACCAGGTGTCAACGTCTAAAATCTTATCATTTTGCCAGTCAAATGAATGTTTCGAATTGATGATATGTTTGGAGACTACAGATTGTTAATTGTGGGGAAGTCTGATATTAAGCATATGTTCCTTGATACGGGTATTAAAGGAACGTTTTGTTTGCCCTATGTAGCAGGAATTACAATTAGGGCAAGAGATTTTGTAAACTACACAATGTTTGCTGTGGGCGTCAAGTCGGTGGTTGTGGTTTTTAATCAAGGACCTGTAAATGATTGATATTCTTTGAAAATTTCGACGATATTGTGATGTAGAAGTTTGTAATAAGAGGGTACGAGAAAAAATTTGGATGGAGGTGATTGGAGACGAGTAACAGTAGGATATTTGATTTTTTTCAATCAATGTTGATATGTTTATTAATAATATTTAAAGGGTACTCATTAGACATTAAAATGTTCCGGACAATATTTATGTTGTGTTGATGGAACTTGGAGTTATAAAGTAATATAGCTCTGTCTACAAGATTATATACCATAGCTCTCTTTTGGTTAGGGAGGTGATCAGAAAGAAAATTGAGAATACGTCCTGAATATGGAGGTTTTCTGAACCAATTGGTGAGAATGTAAGTATTGTGAATGAATTCAGTGACATCAAGGAAATTAACGGAACGGTTCAATTAAAGTTCACGAAATTTGTTTTTACTGGACGGTTTCTTTTAATAAATTTCCTTAAAATATTTTTATCCTTAATGTTTATTTTTCCTTATTTTTTGAGAAAAAGGCTACCAGAGGGTCATCCACGTTGAGTCCTCTCCCATTTAATAATAGCAGAAAGGGGTGCGGTTAACTAAGCCCTCATATCAATAGTTTAAAGGATCCTCTTAAGACATTCGCTTAATGTGACGCAGGATAATCTTAGAGAAACCTGCATCCGGTAGGTCGGGTTTTCGATACTTGTCCCACGCCTTTTCTGTGACTCTGGAGTGGAGTGGGGTTTGTCTGTGAGGTAGCTGCATTCCGGGTTCAAAACTCGACTAGTTACGTAGGTCATGTGGATAATTTATTTCGCTTTAACTTTTTAAATGAGCGGTAACATCGAGATACACAACCTTTTGTGTAACGGAAGTCTACGGGACGGAGGGGAACGGAAGTAAGAGTCCGCTGCTGTGTCAGCCTCCCACGCCAACGTAGAGCATCAAACATAAGTAAATGAAAAGTCGCCATAAAAGTTTATTTCATAATCTTTCAAATACTATTGAATATATTACATCCATCTTCACGTGGATGAATACTCGTTATAACAAAAGTTCAACAACTACATTAAATATATCTTGATACTTTTCCTAAAATTAGGGAAATTATTACAAACTGCTGTTTGTACTATAGAAACATCTATTTGTTTAGCTTTTAGTGAATTTTCTTGCATCGAAACATAATCGCGGCTATAGACAACAGTCCAGGTCGTTCTTTCGTAGCTGTAGATTGACAACAAACGCACATATATGTGATCTACCGGTTTATTAATATATAAACATCAGAAGAAGAGCAAAGTTGATGAAAAAACAACAGAAACCACACCATATACTTAAATCATATCAATCACATCAATTTACGCTAACGTCTAAAACAAGACTATTTTATCAGTACTTTACAACAACCGATAGAAAAGTATTAATGTCAAGCCATTTTGAAGAGGTGACGCAAGTAAACCTGATTAGCGGCGGAAGGCTTGAGAGTGTTGTGGATTACTATATGTGCTTGTGGCTACGTTTACGTTACTGTTTATTCTTAATCGGAGAAGGTCACTATTTCATGCCTTCGCGGGGTTTGCCTACGGTGTTTCATAACTCTTACTCAACGGTAGTGATATTTCTGCGTTAGTTTTTAAAGCAGAAATATCACTACCGTTAAATAAGAAAGGCGAAAAAGTAAAATATTAATTCTAAAACGTGATCTGAAATTCACCACGTCAGTGCCTGCGCTGATAGTCATGCTTTTTTCCATGAGTTAAGCTCCCTCAACCGTATTATATATTTCGATTCTTGCCCAGGGCCAGGGAAATCCGAAATATCATTGCGAGTGCAATAGATCTAAAGTGTTTTGGAAGTTTATCGTAATATTTTTAAGAATAGACCTAGATATGAATAGAAAGAAGATAATATCTGTTTTGTCGAATGCAAAAAAAAATCACTCAAGTGAAGTCGAAAAGCCTGCGTAAAGATATCCAATTAATACAATAAAAGGATACAATTCAAATTTGACCATGGTTCAGACTGCGACTCTAGTTAAATATTTACTTATATTAAAATGAATATGTTTTAGGCTTGGTGGCAATCGGAACGAAAGATACCGTAACACGAAAGCATTACACTATCGACGCTACGTTCGAGACGAAGTTTTGAAAAATATATATCTTTGAAATCCTATAACAATTATCATCATGACTTCTCCATTTTGTGTTGCGCTAAGTTCAAAGCTTTTATACTGTTGTCCACAATCGAAGATAAATCAAAAGAATAGAATAAATTATTTCAAACTGACAGGGTGTTGACTCAGACAGCTCTGATGGTAGAGCGACCACATACAAAGTGGCGGTCCTGTATTCTATTTCCGATCCGGTCGAGATTTTTCCATCTTGATCCTTTGATAAATAATGGGGGGAAAAGCTTTGAGAACTGTTTGGAACTCCCTTTCTTACGGCGGTATACTTATTATTAAGTCAATTCGTCGGACTTCGGTATGTAATGACGTTACTTCATGTATATTTATAGGGAGAAAATGTTTAAGAAGGAACGCTAATTACAACGGCGTGCCGATGGGCTCTTCCCTGTGATTACCTCAGCAGGTGCGCAGCAAATCCAATCTCCACGTAATTTCAGAGTCCTCACATAATGAATTACGCACGGGACTAGTAACCAGGTTATGCAGCTCCTGCCTTCTGCTACAATAACTGTTTCAATAATTTTGAAATTAATAAGCACGTGTCAATCTCATGAAACATGAAGACAGTGTACATGCGAAAAAAATAAAAATCCTGACACATTTTCAGAAAGAAATCATGTTCAGGAAATCTACCCAATTTCTGGTGAGAGAATAGAGTCAATTTCATTTTGTAAGCTCAATACTCAATTTATTTACGAATGATAATAAACATGTATTGCCTAGTTACGAAATTTTCTACATTTCAAAGATATTGTAGCAATAATTAATTAGGCCATTAATTGTTCGGACGTAAAATTTGAATTGTTTTAGAAATCAATCATAGCGGTCTGATCGAACAAAGCAACAATGAGAGAAGCGAGCTCACTTTACTTTTTCGAAAAGTAAAAAATGGCGTATGCGCGCTAAAACTCGAGAGAACTAGGAGTCAGTTGGCGGAAAAACATCGTGAGTAGCAGAACAAGTAATATAATTTGGGCAGAGACTAGACATCGTCAATGTATAACTAGTTAAAGTTGTAATTTAATACGAAGAAAACATTCACGCCGCAAGTATTGAAGCGTAAATATTGGAAAGTCTAAGAGAGTTTTACGTCTTTAGCCAGCCAGAAAAGGAAGTCAGTTTTTTTACGTCTACAGCCAGGAGCTAAAGAATAAACCGTTAAAATAAATCGTCAAGGAGATACGTTGCAGTTTACGTCCAATTCAGTAAAAGACTAACAAATCTACGAATCATAGGATTCGAATAAGGCAAGCAGACATCAGATAGCAGACATTCAGGAGGATCATCCGAGTTCCTGTGAGCCTATCAGTTTTTACTTCAATAGTGTAAAATCTGTGAGTCGACATTTTAGAATCAGTGTATAATTTTGCAATAGTGTGCTTCCAAAACCAAAAAGAATGCTGGTACCAGCTGGACACTACGTAAGTAACAAAGCCAAAACTAATGAATAATTGTAAACTTTAATTAAAGGATAAAGTCAGATTTCGTTCTCTTTTAATTGTCAATCAGAGTTAATTTCTTTACTTTTAATTCCTTACTGTCGACATATTGTTTAGGTAAAATGTGAACTGTTTGTTAATAAGAATTTTAAATAAATTTGTTGTGTCCATTATCAAACCCAGTAGAGGCCCTGAGAGAGAGAAAGATCTCAGATTTTGTTGTAATTATCTTTATTGCCACAAAATAAATAGATAATTGTTTGTTAATTTTTCATTATTATTTCATTTAATTAACGCCTTCCATTTGATTATTACATAAATGGCGCTTCAACGAGAGGTTAATTCTTTAAATTAATTAAAGGCTTTTTTTTCTTTATTACATTTTGGCGTTCAAGGTGAGGCAAATTCTTTAAATTAAAATTAAATTAAATAAAGCTTAATTGTTGATCATTACAATATATGTTTCAAAAGCTCGTAACGAATGTAGGGTCGATAGTGTAATGCTTTCGTGTTTCGTTCCGACTGCCGCCATGCCAAAAACATATTCATTTTAATATAAGGAAATCTTTAACTAGAGTCGCAATATGAACCATGTTCAAATTTGAATTGTATTCATTTATTATGATACTTAAATATCTTTAAGCAAGCTTTTGGCTTCACTTGAGTCTTTTTTTTGCATTCGACAAAACACTTATAGTTTTCGCTATTTTTCTATCATGTTCTCCACTCAGAGAATCATTACTGCATCCCAAGCACTTTTTGAGTATACAGGACTGATATATTTCCCTAATATTTTTCCCAGCACTATACTTTCATTATCATCGTCCACAAATGTCTCGCTAATTTGTCTTGGAGTCAGAATGTGAATATTTTCTGAACAGTTTTATTTCCTTATTTTTCAGTTAATTCAATATTCATCACAAATATGAGCTGTAGGTATATTATGATTATCTGAAATAATTTCTGTCACATGAAAGTATATAGAGTATTGGAGGTGCAATATAGTAATCAGTAATTTTGCTATAGTAAAATCGTTGATGAATACTACGGCATTTTCGTAAATAAAAAATATTTTTTAATACTGCATTTTGTCGGCTTACAGTTTTTATTATGATTGGCTCTACTGTTATCTCCCGTGACACATTCTGGATCTATGAGTGGCAGGTGGTTCAACGTAGCCATTCTTCTGCACCCTTAACCCCATGGCAATGAGTCAAACGTGGATTGCAGTTAAACTTATAAACTTGTAACTTGTAAGGGATTTTAATATGAATTCGAATAAATTTGAATTTAATTAAACTGCCGAGATTATTATGTAGCAACAATAAATAACGAAGCAACATTTAATGACATAGATAAAGTATTTTTTTTAGTAATTACTCTTTATTTGACTTCTAATAACTATAAAAGTAGGAGTGCGACGACAAAGATAAGAAATTGTCAATTGATAAAACCACGAGTGCTTCAATCATGTGAATGATCGTGATCGAATACCTTAGAGCATAAGAAGGTTAACATTAATTTCAGATTTGAAAATTACATTCAAATTACGGATCACTGACAGAAATTTAGATTCATATCAAACTGGAGTGCAATGAGAAAGCTGTAAAAGTATTTTTTTGGGATTTTCAATATATATCGAAATAATTTATTTTTAACGCATTTACAATCACAAAATATTTATAAGTAATTAAACAGTTGAATTAATTCATAGTATAAATCGATTTAACTCATACTGAATCAGAACAATAAGAAGATAAATTAAATTTTTTGTTTATATTCATCGTCTTGTTTTTTACTTTCTTGTTGATTAACCCAGTGTTAACCTGTGTTTCCCCTTCGTTGGTCTTACTCATACAATGGAATGCCCAATTAACATTTCCCATAATATGACATAACATAACTAAACAAACAAAATGATTTGAAACGAATCTTCGTCGATAAAGCGGTATATCTAATGACTGACATAAAGACAAAATCATCGTCCACGGTTAAGCACTCGCACATAGTTTAAACTGACGTCGCCAGACCCTCATCTATATGTAGATCCGTTCCTTTGCTGGCCTCAAAATTCAATCTGTCGTTTCTCACTTATTTTGGAGACAAAGGAAATTCTCTTTAATTTGCTTTATCCCGGCCGATGACCATCTGTCGGTATTTCTCACAATATTTCCTTTTTTTTATATTCCCTGAATTCTGAAGCTTGAAGATGCTCACAACATTTAATAATTCTGTGAAGAGGACTTAAGAATATTCAAATTATCAATTTTTTACTTCACGTATCTTCTGAAATGTTTTCCTTGTGCAATTGAAAACTGAGAAATCATTCTAGTTGAATGTACATGTTCACTTTATAATGTTTAGCAAGTTTATATTTGGGATATAATTTTTCATTCCTTAGTGTAATATTTTTTTCAAATCAGGTAATTATCTTTCCAAATAAATTCTATAAACATAAAAATTTCATCTTCAAATTTTGTTTGAAATTATTCATTGTACGAAATGTAAGAACTCTAAAAAGTTCATCTCAGCCCATAAGATATTTATTTTAATTAACTAGAACAATATATATATATATATATTTACCTAGAATATATTTTAAATAATTGGACTCGGTACCCTCAGGGTCTTTACTGGGTTGATAAGGAAACGGATCAAAATGTTACAATTAAACAAATACAGTTACAATAAATGAAAAACGAAATGATTGAAACGAAAAGAAACGATTGAAACGAATGAAAGTAACGAAATCTTACACCTTTTACCCTTTATTAGCAATTTACAATTATTAATTCAGAAAAATAAACTTACACGCTCTCTGGTCCACACACTCACTACATACAGGCTTAAAAGGCACCAGGCTACGCTTACACTCTGCTATCTCAGCCACCTCCTCTTGACGACGTCACCCTCTCGACGAATTCAAACACCTCTGCTGGCAGACAGACCTCCACGATGAAACTCCCACCATTTGACAACTGATTTCCAGCTGATTACTCTCGGCCCTGCGTCCGCCCTGCGGACCTGCACCAGCGATTCTTTCCGCTGACACGTCCGTCTCCTCTCCAACCGAAAATAATAATGATCCTCAGTCTGAGTTCGTAAACAAATCTGCGCTGGTTATTACAATATATATATATATATATATAATTTAGAAGAATTAAATTGCCAATTCGTACAAAGTTATTTTGTTAAATTATAGACTAAAAACGTTTAGAATAGTTTTGACACCTGCCATGCGTAAGCCACAGTCAGACAAGACAATTTAGATGCATGAATACGGACATACCAAAAATTAAAAAACCTAACAATGTAGGTATGGTGTAAACTACAAATAATAGGAGGAACCTCGAAATATACAAATTAGATTATTTTTTAAATCAGATGGTCTAACTATTGCGGTCATAAGTGGAAATAAACGTATACAATTTTATTATTTAATTAGTAATGTTAAAAGTATACTACTTAGATAAAGACGTAGCCAATTAAGAGACCATATAAAGTGATAAAATAAATACTACACACTTCATCACTTTATTTTGCCTATTAATTGGCATATTCTTCATTTAATTAGGGAATATTTTTTGTCATAAGAATTTCAACTCAACAGTAACACATAACTAATAGAAATCAGCTTTATCACTATTTATTAGAGTTGGATATTTGGATCAGTAATGTTAAATAGCAGAAAATGCACAAATCAGAGAGTGGAATGAATATCTTGTTTATTATAAAATAATCTCACTTTCGTAAATAACAACCCCCAGCCAAGCGTAACACAAAGCAGACAATTCATAAACTACAACTGTTTCCAAGATAACTAATTGGGTTTTTAAAAAATTCAAATTATAATTACAAAATTTATCTTCATACAAAATTACTTCGAACATTTACGCACTTATCTAAAACTAATTTTATATCACTTTAAGATTTTTTATATAATAGACTATATAAGAAGTAATAATTAAACATTTAAAAATAATATAAAATATTTTGAAGCTAAATAGTTTCTTAATAATTATAAACTCGTTAAGACCCAACAGAACATTTCTTTAGGTCTCAACTTGTGTCGAAATACAGTACGCACAACATCAGTTGTGGGTTGGCTGGAATGTGGTGTGATTTTCTACGGTACTGTAGCATGAGAACCAAAATATTCACAGCACAACAGGCTCAGAAAATTTATAAAGCAAAACCGTTTGTTTAAAGTTGAAATAATAACGGAGTTATCTGGATGGATTTACAAAGAAGTTATATCATTCAACTCTTCTATCATTGATTACATAAAAATTATACTAAAAATGAGGACGTAAGAAAATAATTACGATTAAAGTTTTTTAAATCAGAGTTGTTTTTAGGTGTAGACAGGCTATGTATAGGGTAATCCTCATAGTGGCAACTCCCCTCTTATAGCATAGGGAAAGGAGTGAAAGGGGGGTTGCGGAAAGGTAGAGCAATGCAGCTAAGGGTTAATTAGGGCCTCCAGACTATGGTTTAAGGATCCTACCCGGAAATTCGTCTAAAAGTGATGCAGGGAAAACCCTAGTAAAGCCTGCATCAGGTAGGTCGGGCATTAGGTACTTGTCCCATGCCCTTCCGATGGCGGGAGAGGGGTTTGCTGTGGGGTCGCAGCTTTCCCCTCGCCGTGCCTTCACCAGTTTAGGAGGTAGCTGGTCGACTATTCCAATAGGAATAACAGACAACTCTTACCATATGTCCAAGGTCTGAGACCCCGCAACATACAACTCTCAAAACAAGCCGACGTGCCTCGGCATGTGGAAACCTTAGTTCAAAAAGACCAGAGAGATGTGAAGGCATCCCCAAAGGTAGCCTCCTCCGTAGCTCTCTGGGAAGGTTCACCTGCGAGAGAATTCTCTCACAGGCTTCCTTGATATGCAAATAAAAGTTTGGAATGAACGCAATATATTTTGAAAGAATTGTTTAAATAGCTGTGCAAGCCAATAGTTTGGGCGGAGACTTAATGGGAATCGTCTGGAAATAGGAGGCACAAAAATAGGTGCTGATTATTTATCTTTATATTTACTAATATAACACATTATAAAAGAAAGTACGTTTGCAGTATATAAATGGTTATGTTCTGTCAAATCATTTGAACAACAACTTTACAGTTTGTAGGTCTTTTATCCGGGCTTCGATAGGGGATAGATTATTTTAAATTAAAACAAAACTTATATTGTGGTCGTATAGTGTATCAGTATAAAATTACAACAAAGTTGACAAAATTAATAGTTCGCACGTTCAGTCATTGTAGTCTTTTATGAAAATATTTTTTAAATCTTCATGGGCCACAATTTATTTTTTCTGAGTCAATCAAGAGTATCACTATTCTTAGTTTCGTTTTGATTATGAACATTACACTTCGTTTAGACAGTCGAAAGTTTTAATGAAAGATAAACAGCGTTTACGGTCATGGATAATGAAACTGTTGTCTTTATCAATCACGTTTTTCACAGGATGACGACAACTTACTAGACATATACTACCAGAATATTATCCTCGGATATGAAGGATTTTGGAATTCAGAATGCGATAATTTTTCATAACAATTATACTCTTTAATGGAGAATAAGATAACGCGGACTATGCGTGAATAAAATGTTCTCTCCATAAGATCCTCCTTGCATATATTTAAATGTTTGAGATTTCTATCAAAATAGTACATTTTGTCTTTTATTCGTCATTAATAAACTCTAACTTTTATGTCGATGCTTACACAGTAACAGTTTTCATACGGCACCAACCCTGTTGATGATTAGTCCATATATGTTTAATTTAATGATGCCGGAATGTCAAATATAATAATTTATTACATTTTATCCCTTGCACTGGTTCCTGCATAATTTTATTGATATCCACTCTTCTAGAACAACAGCCATATGCCTAATGATAATTTAAATGAAACGTGTTATATGTTAACAATATCTTCACTATCGTATCGGTTTAGCTTTGTTTCCTTGAAGGATGCTAAACCGCAATCACGCATTGTTTTCATACTGAAGGGGCATGTGAGTGTTGCTGAGCAGATGCTGATGAGTGCAACACACGCATTCCTGATTGGACACGCAGCCGCAGCCGCAGACGAAGTCATGGAAAGTCAGGCCCCACTTCCTTCCCAAGCTTCTTCGAAAACAGGGAGACGCGCCATTCTCCGAAAACAGGGAAATTTACTGGGTTTGTATTTCCCACTACATTGACTAATTCACTGCTTAAGGATTTCTACACGCCTGTAATTTACGCACACATGTGCTACTTTGGCTTATTACCTGCAGGTTGACTATAAAATGGATGATGGAACGGTTGTTCTTTTTAACCAAATAGTCGTGTTATCCCTGGCTTATTTTTGTGATACATTTAAATTTTCGTACTAAATTATAGCCTTTATGGTAAAAAGGACTGTTGACGTTGAGGTTGATGAGCAGAATAAACCAAAAACAGTCTCCAAGTTTTCAATTTTATTAAATAATTAGTTGTAAGCTTCCAACTCTTTTGTTATACTCATCCTTCCTGTCCTAAAATTAAAATCACAATAAATTTAAAAAATATTAGTACCTATAGGTACTTAGTCATTAATTTAATTATTTTTAAAGTTATTGTGATTTAAAAATTTAGGAGAGGAAGGATGATTATAACAAAAGAGTTGGAAGCTTCCAACTAATTATTTAATAAAATTGAAAACTTGGAGACTGTTTTTGGTTTATTCTGCTCATCAACTAAATTATAGCGTGACACTTATTATATTTCATTCCTGTATGCACTACCTTCTAATAAATAAAAGTGGATATTTGTATACATGTATGTGAGCGCTTGTGTTCCGCATATAATTTATAACGCGTGGACCAATTTCAACCAAGTTTTGTTCCTACATCGTAATTAGCATGTGGAAGTAACACTCCTCTAGGTAGGAAACATGTTTTGGGATTGTTGTGATTAATAGTTTCATTCCCGACAAAGCCTTCATTCAATCCCGAACGGAAACGAAAGGGGTCACACCTAGGTATGGGGATACGAAAACGACCGAAATTGGCGTCGAATCCAATTTTTGTGTGTCGCCGAGTTCAATTCCACCATTCACCATGTCGGGTAAGTGGACGTTCACTCGTCTCGGCTTAGAGTTTTGCGAAATGGGGGTAGAGGAAGAAAATATGTATACCCACATTACAGTCGAAACCATTATTTCGAAGTTGTTGAACTATAAAACTTCCAGATGTCGGTTAAGTCACATGTTTACTTGGAGGTAATTATGAAATATTAGAATGACCAAGAAATTAGTGTCGTGTTAATGCCTTTTCCGGTCTCATATTAATACATACCCGGACAACGCCTGGCAGTCTTTAATTAAACGGCCCTTAGCAAATCACATGTATGGGGTTTTACATGTTATAATACCATCGTTTGAAACCAAATGAGTCAAAGAAATGTTTTCGAGAACCAATGAAAATATGACGTCGGATGTGTGTAAAATGAAGGAAATTTTACCGATTCACTACTTTCTGGAAATTCTGGCATCATTGTAGCAACGTCGTTGAGCGATAATAGTAATAAAGAAATGTAACAAACTCACCTTTCGTTCATCTTCTGTAAAGCCTGCAACAATAATTGAAGGGGGAAGGGGGTTGCAGTGTACGAACGAACGTAGAAAATACAGCTCAATCTTACTTACCTACACTTATAGTGAAACACATCAAACTGATCACGAAAATCAAGGAGCTTTGGTTAAGAAATTAGTCCAGTGTTCTCAAATACCAAATTTAAAATTCGGTTGTACTGACTTCAGTTTACATTAATATTTCAGCGCCTCACCTAAAAACTAAATAAATTTGATGTGCATCTAATTAGTTTTCATAACAACGCGAAGCATTTGTTTTAGCATACAGAAAATTACGACATAATTTTAAATGTATATCTTAAATGCATTTAATATTTGACACTTATTTAACAAGTTAAAAGAAATAACAATCGTGATGCAGATAAGGACACAGGAATCATTCCTTATAAGATAACAAATAATAATAAATTATAATTAAATAGAACATATATAACACAATTTGAATTTTTAATATAAAAATAATATAGAAAAATGTAACTTGTAAATAATACTTGCAATTTAAACCTAATTGTGAAAGTAAAAACTCAATCAATCACATAGGCTTCCATTGTAAATATTCTGAACTGAACCACCAGAATAACTGGTGAAAGGGACTTAAAATCACAATTAACTTAAATTTGAATTCGTACAGCACAACGAACTACGATTTAAATAGAAAAATAGTCAACTTTTAGATGGAAACCTCACACCTTAGTCTTCTACAATTAATATCATTCCAATTGACGTAGTATAAATTTCGGTTAGTAATGACCGTTTACCGAATTCATCAAACCTTTGAATTAAATGTATAAGTCAAATAGTTAGCTTTGCAATGGAAACAAATGCACAAACTCTTGAATACATAATCATCAAGACACAAATTCTTGTTCAAGAAGAAATAAGTAAAGAACGACTTAAATGTCATGGCCAATGTGTTCTACAAAAAAATTCTATTCACTTTTATTAACAAAGCAACAGAAAATTATTAATAAAAAGATAATAAGATTATACTAGACTTAAAAGAAATACCGAAGAAGCGTGGTTCATACAGGAATAACGAATCACTTTAAG